>CM064918.1:23919399-25119399 GCA_032727855.1 Quercus ilex subsp. ballota | reverse complement strand
GAAGAAGATCAAGAGAAAACTGCCTTCATCATGAGCCAAAAGCTTTACTGCTACAAGGTAATGCCTAAAAAACACAGGACCAACCTACCAAAGGTTAGTACAAAAAATGTTCAGTAAGCAAAACGGGACGAACATGGAAGTGTACGTGGATGACATGCTTGTCAAGAGCAAGGAAGAGTCTGCTCACCTGGACGATCTCCAAGAGACGTTCACTAGACTCAGGCAGTACCAAATGAAGTTGAACCTCAGCAAGTGCACCTTTGGGGTAGCGTCAGGGAAGTTCTTAGGGTTCATAGTGTCCCAAAGAGGGATAGAAGCAAACCTAAAGAAGGTGTGAGCCATACTTGACATGACATCGCCCAAGACCATGAAGGAAGTCCAGAAGCTTATAGCAGCACTCAATAGGTTTGTCTTTAAGTAACGGACAGATGCTTGCCCTTCTTCAAGACACTGAAGCAGGCCTTCACCTGGACCGACGAATGTGAGAAAGCTTTCCAGGAACTCAAGCACTACCTGAGCAATCCACCCCTCTTGAGTCATTCCAAGGAGAGAGAAAACTTGTATTTATATTTAGTAGTGTTAGCTACCGTTGTGCGTGCAGCCCTGATTCGGGAAGAGGACAAAACGCAGCTCCCAGTTTACTATGTCAGTCAAGCCTTCCAAGGGGTAGAGGCTAAGTACCCACGGATCAAAAAGATTGCATTCACATTGATTGTGGCCTCACGCAAGTTGTGTCCCTACTTCCAGGCAAACCCCATCTTGGTAATGACAGACCAACCCATTAAGAAGTCTATGAACAAGCTCGAGGCTATAGGATGGATTGTCCAATGGGCAATCGAACTTAGCCAGTTCAACATTGAGTACCAACCTAGGATAGCTATTAAGGCACAGACATTAGTAGACTTCATCGCCAAATTCACCATCCTAGACGAGGATGAGGCACCTGATGAAGCAGAAAGATGGACGGTTCAAACTGACTGCTCGTCAGCCAGAAAAAGAGGCAGAGTAGGGGTCGTTATCATCACCCCAGAAGGAGAGACGCTTAAGTGCGAAGTTCAGCTAAAGTTCCCGGCCACCAACAATGAAGCTGAGTATGAAGGAATACTGACGGGGCTGAGGGTCGGGAAGGTACTAGGCGCCAAAAACTTGCTTCTCCAGAGCGATTCAAAGTTGGTAATGGGGCAGATAAAAGAGGAATATGAAGCAAAGGAGCAAAGAATGCAAAAATACCTTAGGCTGACGAAGCATTTAGCACAGGAATTTGATCGAGTGGAATTCGCACAGATCCCCAAAAGCTAAAATATAGTGGCAGACGAGCTCGCGAAGCAGGCGTCATCAGAAGCGGGACCAATGAGTATGGACTTGACGATGGAGGTCCAGAAATGCCTCAGCATTTAAGAAGTCTCCACCTTCGCAATTTAGAGCGTAAGCAGCTGGGTGACCCCAATCCTATCCTTCCTCCAGGACAGACGGCTTCCATAGTACGTCGAAGAGGCCAGGAGAGACAGGAAAAGAGTAGCCAGGTTCACGATCTTGAATGACACCCTGTATAAGAGAGGCTTTTCCATGCCCTACCTGAAATGCGTCGATGAGGAGGAGGCCAAATACATTCTGGAAGAGATCCATGAAGGAATTTGCGGAGACCATGTAGGCCCAAGATCCTTGGTAGGAAAAGTTATCAGAACAGGTTACTTCTGGTATACTTTGCAAATGGATGCAAGGGAGTTTGTTTAGAGATGCAACAAATGCCAAAGGTTTGGAAATGTTCAGCATTTCTCAGTAGAGAGATTGATGCCGATAGCCTCCCCATGGCCGTTTGCACAGTAGGGGATTGACATTTTCGGCCCATTGGGTTGAAGCAGAAGTATTATCAACCATCACAGAGGTAAAGATCTAGAATTTTGTATGAAAGAACATAATTTATAGATTCGGGATATAACGGATAATCGTATTGGACAACAAGCAGCAGTTCGACAGTCAAGGCTTTAAGGACTTTTGTTCAGGTCTAGGGACCAAGAACCAATTCTCATCCCCAGTACACCCACAAGCGAACGGACAGACAGAAGTGACGAATTGGACACTGCTCAAGATCATCAAAGCTTGGTTGGAAGATGCTAAGGGCGTTTGGTTGGAGGAATTACCCAATGTCCAGTGGGCGTACAGGACTATAGCAAGAATCCCGACAGGAGAAACCCATTTCAGACTCACCTATGGCACTGAAGTAGTAATCCTAGTCGAAGTGGGAATCATTAGCGTTAGACGAGAGGTCTTTCATGAAGATAACAACGACAATCAGCTGAAAGTCACCAAAATTGGCTAAGTAACAAGATTCCACTTAGACGGATGTAAGTTATTGATGAAGCCGAATGACAAGATCCCTTAAATGGGTGTAAGTCACCAAAAATTGGCTAAGTAACAAGATTCTGCCTAGACGGATGTAAGTTATTGACAAAGCCAAATGACATGATCCCTTAAATGGGTGTAAGTTACTAACGAAGCCAAATGAACAAAATCCCTTAAATAGGTGTAAGTCACCTAAAAATTTGTCTAAGTAACAAGATTCGGCCTAGACGGACGTAAGTTACCGACGAAGCCAAACGACAAAATTCCTTAAATGGGTGTAAATTGCTTAAAAGTTTCTCTAAGTAATAAGATTCTGCCTAGACCAATATAAGTTACTAATGAAGCAAAATGACAATCCCTTAAATGGGTGTAAGTTGCCTAAAAATTGGCTAAGTGGTGAGAGTCTGCCTAGGCGGACATAACTCACTAAAATTGACCAAGCCCCCCACAAACAAGCATAAACAGAGGAGGGTTCTGACAAAAACACAAGTCACAAGCAGGCAAAATAAAGAACAAATCAATCAAAGCATAAAGACAAACGGTATGTATAAATACATTCTGCTTGAAGAAAAAGCCCAAAAACACTAGGCAAGAAACATTGTTTTGGAATTAGAATAAAAATATTGTTTTGAAACTAGAATAAAAAGCCCAAAAACATACTGGGCACTCAAAATAAAAACAAACAAAACACGAAACATATACTTAAATGTGATAAACAGGTTTATGCAGTAGCCTTTCATCACCAACAAAAAGGGGCACTAGAGCATTTCCTGAAGCATCACTCGCAAGAGCAGCAACCTTATCGGCTGCCATCTCCAGGTCTAAGTTTTCTAGGTCCACTCTGGAAGGATGCTTGACTAGGTATCGTCGAAGGAGCTCAAAGCCTTTGTAGTACCAACTGAAGAGCATAGTGTTGTACTCTTCAGTTTGCTGGAAAGCCTCAACGGACTTGGCAGCAACGGTTTTTATCTTCTTCATCGTGGCCTGGAGGTGCTCATCCTTCTCCAGAGACAACTTCCTCTCAGCTCTGAGGTCGTTCCCTAAAACCTTGACCTTCTCCTTGACGGTATTGGCCTTGTCTATGGCAGAAATGAGGTCATTCTTCAGTTTAGAATTCTCTGCCTCCAAAGCCTCCACCCTGGACCCCACTGTCGCGACCTTTGCCTCATGGCTTAAGAACTCTGAAGTAATATGAATGCTTTCCCCTAGTACCTAGAAAAAAGACCAAACTTTCAGAACAATATAAAAGAAGAGAAAGGAAAGGTGAAAGTGCACAAGTACATTACCTGGACGAGCTTGAGGATGTGATGACCCATAAGCTCGTTAAAAGGCATGCCAGAAAAGACCTTAAGATCTTCAACAGTAAAGGTGTATTGTGCCCTCATTAATGCAAGGCCAGTGTCGTCCAAAACACTACTAGAAGAGCAAGAGTCAGCCTTCTCCTTCCTCTTGACAGCCACACACTGTTTCCTCGGGTGTGGGGTGATCCCCTCAACTGAGGTTGCTGAGGAAGCAGTCCTCGTCATGTCAGGGACGGAGGCAACAGGAGTGATAGAGACCCCTTTTTCCACCACACGCACCATTCTCTTCCTGAGGTGGGAAAGGGGCTCATTCTTCTTGGCCTTCATTTTGGCATACATATCTTGATTAAATTTGGTCGTCATCTCTATAGAAGAAAAGAAGAGAAATGCTTGAAATAAAAAAGGGGGAGAAGGGAAGGACAACAAGGTATGATAACACTTACTCTTCTCTTCAATTGCTATAGCTAGAAGAACAAAGGCGGATGGCTTTGGACTAAGGCAGTGACGAGCCAAAGTTAGAGGGTCTACCAGGTTGTCAAAGTCTTCTATTGGCTTTGTGTACTTCACAGCTGCCTCTGCGTGGTCCTTATACTTGATTTTGAGCCTTGGACGCTTCTTAACTACACACAACGAACAAGAAAGTTAGTGACAATCAAAAAGAAAGAAGAACACAGAAGTGGGAGTATATAAAGGACAACGAAGGGACTTATAGAGAAATGACGCACCTAGACTCATGGCTCTCCACCGACGGAGTAACCTAGGGACGTCACCCCAAACTTCATCAAGAAGAGTCTCCCAATCATCCCTAGACACAAAGAAGAACCGGGACTTCCAATATCTGAAGGACGAGGGTAGGCCAGTAACGATCCTAGCCTTCCTGTCTCAAGGCATCAGCTCATAATACCCGTATTCCTTGGACTCCTTTAGACGGCACAAATATGCGAATTTGTCCACCTTAATCAAATCCCCCTCTAAAGACGCCAGCCAAATCTCCATACAACTAACTACAATCCTCCACGAGTTGGGCATAAGTTGCCTATGAGTTATATTGAAGTGATTTAGGAGCTCTATGATAAAGGAGTGGAAGGGAATCTAAGGCCGCTCTAGAAAGTGGCCTCATAAAAACACACCTCTCCGAGCGAAAAATGGCAAGCTTGTTCCTCTTTGCAAGGAAGAAGAATCCTAACCCTTTTCAGGAAACTAAAACCTATCCCTAAATCTGGAAAGGGTTTCAGCGTCTAGGCCACACTCTTCCTCTAGAGCAGAAAAAGCCCTAACCACTCTTGGAGTAGAGGCTGCAGTATCTTCCTCCACAGGGTTGTCGCTAGACAACAACCCTATCTCTAACTCACTGGATCTTACCTCCAACATCACCCTTTGATCACCCAACAAATCCTCAAAACAATCGCCAGATTAACGGAGTAAAGGGAACAGATAAGCTAATACTAGATATAAACTATTTTCCCGACAAGCAAAACCCTCAACTAAAGGACAAAAAGAGCGAGAAATTCTTAGCGAAGCTCCTAAATGCGTAAAAAGAAATGAAACAGAAGGGCAAAGTGTCCTAACTTCGAAACTACTAACCATGGAACTCAAAAAGCAGAAAGAGGAGATCCTAAAGAAACCAAAAACATAGAAAGAAGAAAGAAAAAGGAGAAAATCAGAAACCCATACAAATTGTCTACTCTACGGAAAGCGAACCAAAAGAAGAAGAAGTCGTACCTCAAAAATGCAACCCCAAGAAGGGAAAAATGCAGGAAATTGCAAGGAGAATAGTAGCTCGGAGAAGAGAAAGCGCAGAAAAGCAATGGCGAAAGAAAGTGAAAAGTGGAGAAGAAAGAGAAAAGGATGGAAGTTTAAAAACTAAGCACATAAAACTGAAAAATAGCAGGAAAACCAAGAGTCACACGAAGTAGAGCATTAAATCCCCCACTCAGAACATGCCATGTGGCCACAACATGTCTGGCGCCGTCACTACGCATTAAAAGCAGAACAAAACCCCAAGAGTCACGTCTAAGCAAGAAACCCTTCACCTTCTAGTGGTCGTCATGACACACAAGGACAACCACAGAACCTAGAGGGGCAGCTGATAGGACCAACGAACCCCTTGGCTCAGACGAACTCATTAAACATCTCCGTCCACCATTCCACATTACTAACGAATGGAGACAAGCGATTTAAGGAAGTATTCAATACCTTAGATGGTTACTAGACTAGCTGTATAGACCGTTGGAGGCTTATCAAAGCCTACATTACTGAGCCTAAAGGCATTACCAAAAAAGGCATTAAAGCCACCTTAAAGGCCACAATGACTAAATGCTGTGAAATTGTAAGGTTGAATTTAATCAACCATCTTATTGGCTTTATTCCTTACCAAATTTCCTTGTAAATTAGCAATTAGTAACCTTGTATTTAGGTGGGAATCATGTAAGGGTAGTGAGTGAGAGAGTGTGAAGAAATGCTCAAGATCGTGCAAGGATGCAGAGACTCGTGGCTGGGACTCGCGGGTGACTCGCGACTGGCAAGCCGCCAACTGTAGCACACGAGTGAAGCGTGCAGAGAAGATGAAAATCACGCCTCTAGCTTGGCCGTTCTGTTATCTTGTGACTTGAACTCGCGACTCAGTCAAGTCGCAAGACCAAGCCGCCAGCCAGCTCTGTTTTGAAAAACCTGACTCTTCGCATTCCAATCTCACCCTAGTATAAATACCCTTTATACCCACGAAATGTAGAGAGCTTCTAGAGAGAATTTTGAGAGAGAAACCTTAGAGAAAAACAAGATTGATTCATCCACAATCTTCACATAGAGACTCTTCAAATTCCTTTACTCTCACCCTTTCCATTGTTACATCCTTGAGAGGTTCTTACCCAAATCCTTTTCTCACCATACCCATATCTGTGAGAAGACTATTTGGTGATTTGGGAAGCAGTTAGGAAGGGACCAATGACTATTGGTTGATGCTATGGGCTATAGCAGAATCCGGTAAGCTAAAGAAGACAAAGGTTCGGCGCAACCTTGTTGGAGAAAGAAGCTTGGAGGGCTTAGGTACATTGGGTAGATTAGGCTTGGAGGGTCTTCTATTGTTCATGTATCCCAACTTCATTCTTTAGTGGATTATTGATCGCTTGGAGGGTGGCGGAGAGGTTTTACGCCGAGGGCTTCGGTTTCCTCTTCGATAACACATCGATGTGTTGTCCTTGTGTTTGCATATCTCTTCCCTTAATCTTTGCCACTTAATTTCTGCTGTGGATGTGATTTTATTTGGTTTAGATTGTTTATCAATTCTAATATTAGCTTGTGTTCATTTTTCGCACATATATTGTTTGACATTATTCTTGAATTGATAAGTTTGTAATTGGGGGTCTAAACGTTCATAGTGTTTTATACGCTATTTGAACATTCAATTGGTAACAGAGCAGGTGCACTCTTTATAGTTTAAACACCTTAGTGCGATTCTTGACCCTGTATTGAGATGAATCGGTCTCAATCTTTAAATATTCCACCATTTTTTGATGGTAACAACTATGCTTTTTGGAAAGTCTGAATGAGGGCATTCTTATGTTTTATTGATGATAATGTTTGGGATGCTGTAGAAGTAGGCTGGACTAGGCCAGAGGCTGCTAAATCCATTTGGGATAAGGCAACTCTTACGATAGCTATTTTCTATGGTGTTTCTCCATAAGAGTTTCACAGGATTTCACACATCACTGTTGCCAAGGAGGCATGGAAGATACTGGAGACCACTTATGAAGGAACGTAGAACGTAAAGGACACCAAGCTGTAGATGCTGACTACTCGGTTTGAGGAGCTCAAAATGAGTGAGGATGAGTCCTTTGACTCTTTCTATAGCAAGCTGAATGAAGTGGTAGTCGGCAAGTTCAATTTGGGGGAGAAAACGGAGGATTCTAAGATAGTGAGAAAGATCCTTTAGTCATTGCCGGAAAGCTTCCGTGCCAAGGTGACAGTGATTGAAGAGAGTAAGGACCTTGATGATATCAAAGTCCAAGAACTGATTGGCTCACTTTAGACCTATGAACTGTCGTTGCCCACACAATGGAAGAGCAAATCTCTTGCACTTTAGGCAATTAATGAAAGGGTAGAAGTTCATGACTCATGGGATGAGGATGTTGTAGATAAAGATGTGGCATACCTTGTGAAAAATTTTCGAAAATTCTTGAAATTCAAGAACAATGGAAAATTTGGTGATAAAGGGAAATTCCAAAGTTTCGAGAAGGAGAGAAGGGAATTCAAGAAGAAAGATGGAAAGGAATCCCAATCTTCACAAGGAATCACTTGCTTTGAGTGCAATGGGCATGGACACTTCAAAAAGGAATGTCCCAACTATTTGAAATCGAAGGGCAAGGAGTATGCCATAACTCTTAATGACTTGAATTCATCCAATTCTGATTCTGAGGAAAGCTATGATGGAGAAGGGAATTACTCCGCTTTTATGACCATTGCTCATGTTGAGTTTTCGGAGGACTTGAATTTGCTTGTACAAGAGCTTAGGGAGCATAGTGATGAGGAATCAATGGGAATTGTAGAAGAATCGGATGGTGAAGAAGATGAGAGTTTAGGGGGTCTTCAAGAAAATTTCAATTCACTTCTTGAAAAATTAGGAGAATATGCACGTGTGGCCAAGGCAGCTGTGAGAAAGATGAAGAAGGTAGAAGAGGACTATAGAAGTCTCCTAGTGCGACATAAGGAGGCCAAGTGTGAGATAGAGACGTTGAATGGAGAGCTGATCGAAGCCTATTCAAAGATAAAGTTTCTTGAGCTTAAGGTAGTTTAAGCAAATGCCAAGGTAGAGAGAGTCTCCACCAAGAAACTAGATGATGTCATTTCCTCTCAAAAACAATTCTCAAACAAATCCGGGTCGGGATATACCAGAGAAGGTAGTTCAACTGTCAAAATCACCAAGGAAGTGAAATTTGTGCAAGCCAAAGAACATGTAGTGGCTGACTCTATACCTAAGAAAGTAGAGGATGAAAAGAAGAAGAATGTGGCTAACCAACGGGTGTTGAATAAGCCCCGTAACGAATCAGTGATCAAACTTAAAGTTAGAGGAAGATCTCTTCCAAGATCACAAAGAGGTCCAAGAACGAACCATTTTTGCCATCATTGTGGACTACAAGGACATACCAGACCAAATTGTTGCAAGCTTAGAGCAATGAAGAATGCAACGGATCAAAGGTCATAAGGACCAAGAAATGAAAAGAGGACTTGGGCTGTTGAGTCATCAAGAAGTCGAAATAATCAATCAGGAGGACGAAATGGTGATTTCGATGTGATGGACATGATGAAAATGATCGGCGCATTCACCACTTGCTTGGAAAGCTTCACTAGAAGGTTTGAAAGTCCTAACACTCGTACCCAATCCTATAGGGATATCACCCCAAACGCACGTGACGTGTGGGTGAAGAAGGGTACTCATGTATAAGGATTACAACATGTCCATGCATTAATTCTTCCTATGTTTTGTGAATATGCTTGGTTGTGTGCTTTTTACATTGTTGCTTTTGATCAATCTTTTCCTTCTTGTGTGTCAAAAATCCAAAAACCACATAAAAAATTGAAAATCCAAAAAGTTTGATCGACTTTGATGAGTTTTTGTCTCAAAACATGTTTTGCCTTATACCTTTGTAGCTTTGTGCGTCTACGAGCATAGCTTGTTCCCTATGCACTCATATCATTGTGGGAGAAATCTTGAAATCTATGTGACTGTTGTAAATAGATATTCAACCTTGTCATGAATGCTTAGTGAATGATTTTGTTGATCTTGAGACATGCATAGACTTGTGCCTATATATCTTCCCACTTTTTATTTTGTTGTTTTTACTTAAAGAGCTCACCAAATGCAAATCTCCAAATGAAAAGAGATATTGAGCTGCAAAAGCCTGGCGCACATGCTAGTATTTGACTAGAAAAAAGGGAAAGCGACCTAAAATAAAATGTATGATGCCCAAAAAGCCAAAGGCTAACTCATCTAATTGAAATATGAAAAATTTCAGGCATCGATCTCACAATGAGATGTGTTGATTCAAAAAGATCAAATGATATGTTGAACATGGAGCCAAATGTAAAGCTTCAGAGATATTGTACTTAAGTTTATGTGGGAGGTCATATATGCATATTTCTATAATTGAGATGGATCATATTATCTAGTGCTAGTTGTGTATGCCTTGATTGAATTGATCATTGGAACTTCCCATTAGACTAAGGACTATCTCATTTTTGATATTCACACGCAACACACATGTCTATGTTCAATGAATGTCATATTCATTTGTGTAATTGTACTTGATTAAATGTGTTTTCACATGCTCAATCTTTGTTGATCATACACAAAAATATTTTTGAGTGTTTCAGTTGTTTTTGGAAAGTTTTTTGTTTTTACAAAAGTTGTCAAAATTTCAAAAATAGTGTTGCCCTGTTTTGGTGACTCAGTCGCGGGTTGGTCTAGTCACATGTCCCAGTCGCGAGCCCACTCCGAGATTTTTTGCGGCTCACTGGTAGATCAATGTCCCAGTCACAAAAAATACTTAGAATATTTTTCAAAATTTGGGTTTTTATGTTTCTCGCGACTCAGTGTGGCGACTTGTTCGCGGGTGGACGGTCCAGTCGCGAGGCGTACACAGAGATTTTCGCAGCTCACCTAGTAACTGTTTCGCGGGTAGACCTTCCAGTCGTGAAAAACACTTAGAAAAATTTTATAACTTTTTGTGTTTAAGTGTTCTGGCGGCTGGCCCTGGCAACTTGCACGCTACTTGATCCAGTCGCGAAAAACGCGTGTTTTAAGCAAATTGGGCAGTTTTTCCCTTGAACTTTTGTGACTATTCATTGTCTTCCCCATTTCACTTCTCTCAAACTCACCGTGTCACTCTCAAAAACCTCCACCTTTGCATCATTTCAACTGCCAATCTTCAAGAAAAAGGTATGGGGTTTCTCATTTTCTTTAAGTTCTTCATAATTATAACCTTGTTTTCTCAGATCTGTGTGTTGTGTTTTTGATTTGAGATATATGTGGATTTGGACATAGGCTGGGTTTATGTTTGTGAGTTTGGGTTCTAGGATACTAAATATTGGTATCATGCTTTAGTGCTCTGAGTTGTGTTTCTTGACTGTGTTGTTCTGCACATATCATGCTCATGGTATAGTGTCACAATGACAGTTATTTGTGACTGTGTGATGATCATTGATCATTTTCTTCTGAATTACAACTGTACAATCATCATTTTTGATCATCGGTTACATTCTCAAATTCACTATGGATCAGTGCTGCTAAGGTTTTCTTGGTACTGTCTTTGGTCATGTTATATGATTGAGTGATGTCCGTCTTTGAATACCAATGCTTATTCATTTTTTTCTAACCTGAAGCTAATCAAGTTGATGTATGTGTCTTTGGTTTTTGCTCTTGGTTCTCTGCTGTGTATCTTCTCTTCTGCATATGTCATGCCATTCCTATAAAGGAAAAGACATTGTAATAGATGTTCCATCCCCTGTTGCTAAACGAACTTGTCGCTTGACTCAGTCATCTCAAGATCCAAACAATGAGAGATTCAGGACTCCTCTTGAATCACAGACTTCCTTAGATATTTTCATTGGTGCTCCTACCATTGTGGAACGTGTAGTAAAATTTGATACCTTGGGAACAACGTTTATCCTTGGGATTTTTGAAGTAAGAGATTGGGTTGATCTGTTCGGGAATTTCGTGGACCCGGTTGATGAATTAGTTAAAGAATTCTACTCTAATGCCAGATACACTAGAGTACAGTTGAAATGTTTGGTAAGAGGAAAAGAATTCTCCATTAATGCAGACTACATTGCAAAAGTTCTCCGCATCACCAGACCAGCAAATGTGGATCTCACTCCATATGATGAGAGACAGCCTAAGTTACAAGAAATTCTTCAAGTTCTTAGATCTAATCATGAAGTTAGAAGCAAAGGTTCATCTATAGGCACTGTACAGTTTACGCCTGAACTGACGACTCTAAAACTGATCATGTTCTCTAACCTCTACCCATTGTCTAACACTGCTTTCATCAACCTTGGAAGAGCACAATTTCTATGTGATCTCATTACCGGAGTTCCGATTGACATATGTGCCCACATCTTTCAGACTATTGGGAAAGCAGTAGCTAGATCAGCAGCCCAAACGAGTATTCTTTTTTGTAGCCACATCATGAAGATCATGCCGAGTGAAGGTGTCAATCCACCAACAGATGGAAAAATTGTGTCACGTCCTCGACCAATTTCGATGGTAACTCTTCAAGTAAGCAAGAGTCACTCCTCTAAAACACCTAAGAGTGAGGAAGTCACCCGTGCCACTCTATTAGGCCATGACTCAGCTACACCTGTGCATACCAAGACTGTTTCCCCTATTCCGTTTGAGATGCCAACATCTAGCACTCAGCCTACACCTTCTACTTCTCCAGCTGACAGTTTGAGTTCTTTGTTTGAGAGTGTGTATCAACGGATTTCCAGTTTAGAACGGCTTATCTACTCCACCAAAAACCAAGTTTAAATGCGTCTCACAACCATTGAGACATAGTTAGATGCTATTCAGCAGAAGATCGAAGAAAGTCTTTAGCTATTCGTGCCAAAAAGGGGGAGAGATAGCATATAGTAAGGGGGAGAACAACACAAGAATGGTGTGCATACTAATAGGGGGAGTTGTGTTCTCAAGAAGAGGAAGTTGCTGCATATACACATACTTTTGGATAATCTAACATTTTTGTTGCATATACTGTTTATAGCTTTTTACTTGCTGCTTTTATAAACTCTTGTGTGGATATGGTTCTAATACTTTGGTTTATTAATACTTAAGATGTTTTTCAGTATGTGTTAAGGAGTTTGTACCTGTTGCTTTTGTAAGCTTTTAAAGGTTTCTATACTCATGCTTTGTAGCTTATGTACTTGATGTTAAATGTCATGCATTTTCTTTTAGTGCATCACTCTTGTACCATTTGTTGGATTTTTATCCTTAATACAATTACCTTGAGTTGTTGCATTGGTTGAGTGTTGGACATGCAAATGATACTTTGCAATTGAGCTTATTAGCTTGCATGTCCGGATGTTCATTCCATGTGTGAATGAGCATTCTGATCACTTTTTATAGTGATTGTTTGTGTTTGGTCAAGCCTTGGTTTATTACTTATTTCCATTTTGTTTGATCGCATTGTGCTTG
The DNA here is from genome assembly GCA_032727855.1 of Quercus ilex subsp. ballota. NCBI lineage: Eukaryota > Viridiplantae > Streptophyta > Magnoliopsida > Fagales > Fagaceae > Quercus > Quercus ilex. The sequence goes on along the minus strand of CM064918.1, from coordinate 25,106,568 downwards.
CTTCATATGCATTACAAGTTTTCTGCATACAAAGATCAAATTATGTTGTTGTGTTTCAGGAGATACTTGTTCTTATGTTCAAGAGCTTCACAAATTCTAGAGTTAGGTGTGAGTGAGTTTTGATTAACTATTCCCAACTCACGCATTAAGTGTAGAGTTTGTTGTAGGCTTTTGTCACGGAATAGCCAAAAAGGGAGATTGTAAGGTTGAATTTAATCAACCATCTTGCTGGCCTTATTCCGTGCCAAATTTGCTTGTAATTTGGCAATTAGTAATCCTGTATTTAGGTGGGAATAATGTAAGGGTAGTGAGTGAGAGAGTGTGAAGAAATATTTAAGATTGTGCAAGGATGCTGAGACTCGTGGGTGACTCGTGACTGGCAAGCTGCCAACTGCAGCATATGAGTGAAGCGTGCAGTGCTCCAGTTGGCATGACTGTTCATCTTCTCTGGAGCACTGCACGCTTCACTCATGTGCTGCAGTTGGGAATTGCCAATTGCACGCTTATGAATGCCTTAATGCACGTGCACCAACTTGTGCTAGGTAGCTAGAGTAAGACGGAAACTTAAAAAGTATTGGAGGTACCATATTCCTAAGGCCAAAACTTTTGATCTAGACCTTCAATTGAAGCAAACTTAGTATCGTTAGAAGCATAATTTCATAAATTTTGAATAGTAGCTAATCTGTTTAGCTTCGAGACTAGGAAGTGATGATGCTCAGATCGTCAGTAGAAATGTTCGTCTAGTAGGGAGTTGTCCATAGCTAATCCTGATCTTGAGGCAAAATTAATGGTGAAAAGAAAGAGTGAGGTCACCTATGTGGTGCCTGCCACAAAACCTCCAATGCCAAAGTTAGAATAGCTAGAGGTGAAAAGATGTATTCAGATAGTAATGTGTATGTGCTAGAAATTGTTGTACCTCCGTGTCAGGTCTTGTTAATGGATATATATTTATAGGCACTTTCTTCTTCCTTCTAGCTGTTGGTTTGGCCTTAATGGTGATATCATTGCCAAATTTGTAACGCCCATGTGGGGTATTAAATGGATAGATATATTTCCAATGGTACGGAAGTTCATTATTATCCTTGTAACGCTTCGCCGTGATTGAGGGATGACGGTCCAGTCTTTGCTAGGTAGTTTCCCCAGGGCTGGGCTAACCTCTAGGTCGTCCTCGTCCATCGTTCTTACTAGGTGGACGAGTATATGTTTGGGACTATTAGCTGCCCTCCCTATTCTAAGGTTGTCCTTAATTTGGACGGTCTTAGGAATATGAGAAGTTTTTATTTTTATTTTTATTTTACGCTTAGGGTTCTACTCCCTGCATTAATTTTCTTATGGCAGCGTGGCACGCATCGTGGCCACGTGTCCTTTTCTTGCCAATGAGCAGGTTTTGTTTTTGGTGAGTGCCTTTCCAGTTGTCCTGCATTTTTCAAGGCAAACCTTTTTAACTCTTTGCCTTTCTTTTCTCATCTCTTTACTTTCCTTTTGCGTTCGATTTCTCTGAGCTCATCGTTGTCACTGTGCATTTTGCTGCTTGCCTTTCCGGTTTTCTTCCTTATTTCTAGGTACGTTCCCCTTTTTTACGCTTTTTTCCTTTTTGGCTTTATTGTATTCTTCTCTTTCGTACTCCTACTTCCTTTTTTGGAGTTGCGTATTTTTCCTTAATGGTGGATTACGCTGAATTTAGGCACATTTCTCCCTACATCGCCTTTCTTTTTGCTCGCTTAGGGGGGCTATTAGATTCTTCTAGTGACCGGTACCCACAAATTGGAGATTTTGTTGTAGGTGATAGTGGCCTTGATTTAGCGTTGGGTGACTTGTATCCGCTGTTGCAACAGTCTTTTTCTTGGTTCAAATCTATTTGTGGGGTCCTTAGGAGGGAAAATATGGGATCTGAGGTGAGATCAAGTGGTCAGGAGAGGGGTTCGTCTTCTGGTGTGGCCGCGGACGGGGCTGTTATAGACACAACTGCCTCTATGCCTTCCTTTGCCCTTTCGTCTATCCTTCCTTCTATTTCTGGGACACATCGTTCTTTTCATGCCCTTAAGGAAAAGTGTGCCTTGAAGGCAGATGTCTTTAACAAGTTTAGGGATAGGTTCCAGTTCCCTGATGAGACTAAGGCTCATCTTCCCAAGAAAGGCGAAAAGGCTTGTGCCTTTGCCCATGGTGAGGTCTGCTTTTATGAGGCCGTGTTCTTGTGCGGCCTAAGGTTTCCCATTCATCCATTCATTATGGAGCTCCTAAATCACCTGAATATTGCCCCAGGGTACCTTATGCCAAATTCTTGGAGGATCATCATAAGCTGTATGGTGATTTGGACGACCATAGTGGATGGGGACATGATCACTCTCAATGAGTTCGTCCATCTCTATCGCTTAAAATAGTCCAAGGAATTTGGGTATTACGAACTTGTACCCTAAGATAGGAAATCTCGTCTCGTCATTGACCTTCCTTCTTCCTTCCGTTACTGGAAGTCTAGATATTTTTTCGTGTCAGGCGATGGTTGGGAGACTTTGTTTGATGACTTTTGGGGGAATGTCCCTAGGTTGTTACGTCGGTGGGAGACCCCTCATCTTGGTGCATTTGCTTTTATGTCTCTTCTTTTTAGTATCTATTTTGATAGTCTTTCTAACTTTGTGTGATTTTTTTTTGTTCTGTAGTGAAGGAGCGTCCTGAACTTGAGAGCTGGTTTGAAGAGAGAGTTCATGAAACGATTAAGTACGCAAGCACGATTGACGATTTTGACGAGCTGGTCGACCCACGCATATTGGCTCGTCTTTGTTTGGTGCCGGAGCCTTCACTTTATGTTCTTCAAGTAATTGGCTGGGAAGAGAGAAAATGTGAGTTACCTTGATATGCCTGACCGTCCTTTTCTTTCTCCTCATTTTAACTCTTTAATTTTCTTCCCTTTGTGGTGTAGAGATGACGACCAAGTTTAACAAGGATATGTACTCAAAAATCAAGGGGAAGAAAAATGAGCCCCTTTCTAGCATTGACCAGAAAAAGTTAAGGATAACTGATAAAGAGAAGGTGAAGGAGAAGGACAAAGAGACGGTTGAGAGGGGTTCGTCCACCCCTACCTTGGATGAAGGACGGACTACTTCTCCAGCCGTTTCTATCGAAGAGGTTCTTGTCCCCAAGAGATGGAAGACGAGGGACAAGGGAAAGGAGAAGGTGGGCTCTAGTGTCTGGGTTGACGCTAGAGCAGCCATGGCTTAGGCGAACGAGTTCCTGACTCCTGAGGAAATGAAAGAGATTTCCCATGTACCCTCCCACGAAGTGTTTGGCTGCTTTTGCTGACTCAAGTTTTGACGGCACTTTTTATTGTTAGGTGTTAGGAGAAGCGATGCACCTCACTTCTCAATATCTAGCGAACGAGGAAAAGGCCATTATGGCCTTATCAAAGGCGGAGGCATTGGAGGCTGAGGCTTCGAGACTGCAGAAGGACTTGATTGCTGTCATGGATGCCCACAATACCTCTAAGGAGCAAGTCAAGGTTTTGACTGAGCAGCTTGATGCTGAGAAGTTATTGGTAAAACAGAAGAACGAACTTCTCGCATCGGCTGGCCAGAGGATGAAATCCGCGATGGCTAAGGCCGTCCTTACCTTCCAAACAACCGATGAGTACAACACCATTCTATTCTAGTGGTATTTCAAAGGCTTTGAATTGTTGAGGAGGTACCTGGTGAAGCACGGTCCGGGCGTTGATCTAGAAGACCTGGTTTTTGAAGTCGTGGACAAAGAGATTGAGGCGGACGAGGTGGCCCAGGCTGCTCAGGCTTCTGTGACCACTGGTGAGGATCCCCTTGAGGTGGATAAGGGTGGTGATGATGCTCCTCCAACTTGATTTTGTTGCCCCTTCTATGACATGTATTTTTTTTTTTTTTGAATGCCCTGACTGTTTTGGGGCTTTTGGACGAACAATCTTTTTGGCCCCTGTATGTTTTGGGGCTTTTGAACGATTTGCATATTTTTATATATATGATATATTTAAACATTTTATCTTTGTATTCACCTTTTGCTGGTATTTTCCTCGTTTGTCTTAGAGAATTTTTTGTGGAAGCATTCTCTTCATCCATCTTAGGACTTGGAAATTTTTTTATTTTATTTTATTTATTTATTTATTATTTTTTTATGGAAGTGTTCTCTTCGTCCATCTTGGGACTTGGAGAATTCTTATCGAGGTATTCTCTTTGTCTACAGGAGCTTAAGGAATTTTTGTTTAAATGCTCTCTTCGTCCGTCTAGGGACTTAGGGAACGTTTACTAGCGTATTCTTGGACGATGTTTATCCGTATTAGGAGTTTTATATCCTTTTTTTCATTTGGACGATGTACATCCACTTAAGGAATCTTATCGTTTTTTTTACTTTGGATGACGTACGTCCACTTAAGGAGTCTTATCGTCTATCTAATATGGACGATATACATCCTCTTAAGGAATCTTATTGTCTTTTCAGTTAGGACGATGTATATCCACTTAAGGAATCTTACCGTCTTTTCAATTTGGACGATGTACATCCACTTAAGGAATCTTATCGTTTTTCTAATATGGACGATGTATATCCACTTAAGGAATCTTATCGTCTTTTCAATTTGGACAATGTACATCCACTTAAGGAATCTTATCATCTTTCTAATATGGACGATGTACATCCTCTTAAGGAATCTTATCGTCTTTCTTCTTTTTAACTCGGATCTGGACGGCGATTTTGGTTTTTGAGAGAGAGATAACTATAACACATGATTTGCTAAATAATACGTATGAAATGCTGAATAATACATTTATTTGAATACATGACTTGTGTTAAAAAGTATGAAATCATGCTGACTGCTTACAATTAGGCTATGGTTCATTTTCGTAATACCTCTTTAGGTGCTTGACATATGGAAGAGATAGTTTGTTTCCCTCTAGGTCCTCCAGGTGGTAGCTTCCTTGTTGTGAATAGTGGACGACTTTGTAGGGTCCTTCCCAGGTTGGTCCTAGTTTGCCTTGTGTTGGGTCCTTTGTTGTGGGAGTCACTCTTCAAAGGACGAGATCTCCGATATTGAACCTTTTTAGCTTTACCCTCTGATTGTAGTATTCAGCCATCTTCTACTGGTACTTGGCCATTCTTTGGGAAGCTTGGTCTCTGACTTCATCCAGACAATCTAGGTTCAGCCTTAATTGATCATTGTTGCTTTGTTCGTCGAAGAACTCCCTCCTGAAGCTAGTGAGCCCTACTTCGACAAGGGTGATTGCTTCTGTGCCGTAAGTTAGGTTGAAGGGTGTCTCTCCTATTGGTGTTCATGCAGTAGTCTTATAAGCCCACATTACGCTTGGTAACTCTACTGGCCATGCTCCCTTTGCTCCCATTAACCGGGACTTGATGATCTTGAGCAAGGTTCGGTTCGTTACTTTCATCTGTCCGTTGGCCTGAGGATGTCCTGGGGATGAGTTCTTGTTTTTGATACCCAGGCTTGAGTAGAACGACTTGAATCCGTGGCTATCGAACTGATGACCATTTTCTAAGATGATCGTCCTTGGTATCCTGAACCTACAAACACTATTTTTCCATACAAAATTTTGTACCTTTGCCTCCGTTATCATTGCTAGCGCTTCTGCTTCGACCCATTCGTGAAGTAGTCAATTGCGACGAGTAGGAATCTTATCTGTCTCTTTTCCTGTGGTAGGGGGCCCATAATGTCGATCCCCCACTTTGCAAATGGCCAAGGTAAGGAAATAGTTGTCATTTTTCCTCTAGGACATGTTGAACGTTTCCATACCACTGGCAATGAAGTCCGCTGCCTCTTGTTGCATTGTGAGCCAGAAGTAATCTGCTATCGTGATCTTCCTGATGAGGGACTTGGCCCCCATGTGATCGCCACAAACCCCATCATGCCCTTCTTCCAGAACATATTTGGCTTATTCCTCTTCTACGCACCTCAAGTAGGGTTATGAGAAGCCTCTTTTATAAAGCTCGTTATTCAGTATTGTGAACCGGGTAGCCCGTCTCAGGACCTTCATGGCTTCTTTAGGGTTTAGTGGTAACCATCCGTCTTTAAGGTAAGACAGAATTGGACTCGTCCATCCAAAGCAAGTATGCATATGGAAGGTTTGAAATTCTTCGATGCTAAGAGAGTTTTGTTCTTCCAACCTCCAATCATTTATCTTTGTGTTATCGGCTGCTGATGCACTTTGTGCCACTTCGTCGACCTCCGCATTTTGATCCCGTGGGATCTGAACCAACTCTATGCGATCAAAGTTGTTTTTCAACTAATTCACCAATTTGAGGTATTTCTGCATTCTTGTCTTCTTTGCTTCAAAATCTCCCTTGACTTGCCCTATGACCAGCTATGAGCCACTCCTAAGCATGATATTTTTAGCCCCAAGTACCCGAGCTATTCTTAGCCCAGTCAAGATAGCCTCGTATTCTCCTTCGTTAGCGGTTACAGGGAATTTGAGCTGGACCCCATACTTCAGAACGTCATCTTTAGGGGAGGTGATATCGACACCCGCTCTGCCTCTCTTCTGGGTGGACAATCTGTCTGTATGAATCGCCCAGAGTTCTTCCTGGTCTTCTGTATGCTTAGGGATGGTAAATTCCACTATGAAGTCTACCAACGCTTGAGCTTTTATGGCCGTCCGTGGGCGGTATTCTATATCAAACTAACTGAGCTTGATGGCCCATTGTACCATTCGTCCAGCGGCCTCAGGTTTATTCATCACTTTCTTTATAGGCTGGTCGTTATTACTATGATTGGGTTAGCTTCAAAGTAAGGACGGAGTTTTCTTGAGGCCACTATTACAGCAAAGGTAATCTTCTCTATGCGCAGATATCGTGCTTTTGCTCCCTGGAAGGCTTGGCTGATGTAGTACACAAGAAGTTGTATCTTGTTCTCTTTCCTGATCAAGGTCGCGTTGACTGCAGTTACAGATACCGCCAAGTAGAGGAATAAGTCCTCGCCTTCTTTGGACGGACTCAGGATTAGGGGGTTGCTTAAGTAGGGCTTCAATTCTTTAAATGTTGTCTCACATTCTTCCGTCCAGACAAAAGCTCGCTTTGGGGTCTTAAAGAAAGGAAGGCATTTGTCCGTTGCCTTTGAGACAAACCTGTTAAGGGCTGCTACTCTTCTTATGAGTGATTGCATTTTTTTGACCGTCCTTGGTGAGGACATCTTGAGGATGGCTCTCACTTTTTCGGGATTTGCTTCGATTCCTCTTTGTGACACCATGAACTTGAGGAATTTCCCCGAGGAGACCCCAAAGGCACACTTGGACGGGTTTAACTTCATGTTGTACTGTTTGAGTGTGTTGAATGTCTCCTTGAGATCGTCCAGCAGGTCCTCTTCTTCTTTGCTCTTGACGAGCATATCATCAACGTACACCTCCACGTTTCTCCAAATCTGTTTGTTGAACATCTGGTTTACCAATCTTTGGTACGTGGCCCCTGCGTTTTTCAAACCAAAGGGCATGACCCTGTAGCAATAAAGCCCTTGGCTAGTGATGAAAGCCGTCTTTTCTTGATCTTCCTTAGCTATTTGTATCTGGTTATACCCAGAAAAAACGTCCATGAAGGTAAAAAGCTTGTGCCTGGTGGTCAAATCTACCAACTAATTAATTCTGGGTAGGGGAAAGCTGTCTTTTGGGCAGGCGTTGTTTAGGTCAGTGAAGTCAACACACATTCTCCACTTCCTGTTCGCCTTTTTGACCATGACGATGTTGGCCAACCACTCGGGATAATAGACTTCCCTAATAAAGTTAGCAGCGAGCAGTTTATTCACTCCGTCCATGACTGCCTTGTTCCTTTCAGGGGCAAAAACTCTTCTCTTCTGCTGGATGGGTCTCTTCTCGGGGTCCACATTTAGATGGTGTTGAATGATGCTGGTTGGTATGCCCGGCATATCTTCGTGGCTCCATGCAAAAACGTCCAGATTATCTTTTAGGAAGTTGACGATTTCTTTCTTCGTCTAGGGATTTAGGCTCGTCCCTACTTAGGTCGTCTTTGTAGGATCTCCTTCGACCAACTCTATTGTTTCCAGCTTCTTAACGATTTCTTTCGTCTTGTCTTCAGTTACCCACGTGTGGTTCTCCTTTGAGGCCAAGACTGCCTGATAACATTCTCTCGCTAGTACTTGGTCTCCTCTTATCTCTCCAACCCCCTGTTCTGTTGGGAATTTCACCTTTAAGCAAGAAGTGGAAGTGGCTTCTTTTCAGCGATTGAGGGTAGGCTGTCCTATAATCACATTGTAGGACGAAGGTGAGTCTACTACCAAAAAGTTATGCTTTTTGTTACCTAGAGGGGATACAAGCCGGCTGTGACCGTTAGTGTTACTATTCCCCTGGGATACACCTTGTCTCCACTAAAACTGACGAGGGGGGACTCGAAAGGACGGAGTCTCTTTGGGTCTACTTTCAACTGTTGGAAGGCAGAAAGATAAATGATGTCTGTGAAGCTCCCATTGTCCACCAGAACACTTCTGGTATTGAACCCTTCAATAATGATCATAATGACCAATGGGTCGTCATGAGGTTGCTTTACCCCTCTGGTATCCTCCTCTGAGAAGCACATATCCTGGTTTGTCTGTCTTTGCCTCAAGGGAGGTAGGCTATGTACACTGTTCACCTTCCTTTGGTATGACTTCTTAAGGGACTTGAATGATCCTCTTGCGAACAGCCCTCCCGTGATAGTTTTTATTTCTCCTATAGCACTTTGTGGATGAGGGGAGATGTGATCCTCGTCCTTCTGAGAGCCTTCATGCTGGTCTTTTTTCCATCCCTGAACCTGTTGGAATCCCCATTTTTCACATATTTTTCCAGCTTTCCTTTTCTTATGAGCTCTTCTATCTACTCCTTTAAGTCTCGGCAATCTTCTGTGTAATGCCCGTGATCTTTGTGAAAACGACAATACTTCCTCTTATCGCGCATACTGGGGGACAAGTGCAACTGGTCTCAGCCATTTGAGGAAGTGTTCGTCCTTAATCTGTGTCAGGATTTGGTCGACAGGCATCACCAAAGGTGTGAACTTCGTTGGATGAAGACTCTTGTCATCCTTCGTCTACTTCCTTCGATATTCTAATGGTTGGCTCGGTCCCTTTTTTTTCCTCTCCTATCATCTTCTTTTTCTTTCTTCTTCTCCTTGGACGTTTCTACTCCTTCTATTGCCGCCAGGGCGTCCTCGGCGTTCATGTATTTTTGCGCCTTCAAAAGCATCTCTGCCGTCGTCTTAGGAGGGTTCTTTGCCAAGGAAACCACGATATCTCTGGACTTTAATCCAGCCTCAAAGGCTGTTAGCTGTACTTTATCATTTACTTCGTCTACCTCCAAAGTTCTTGAGGTGAAACGCGTTACATAGGACCTCAAGGTTTCCTTCTCTCCTTGCTTGATGGTGAGCAAATGGTCGTCCGACCTTTTGGGGCCCTGCCTGCCAACAAAATGAGGAAGGAAGGCACTGCCTAGCTGTTCAAAGTCATCGATAGATGACGTTGGTAATTTGGTGAACCATTCCCAGGCTGCCCCCTTGAGGGTGGTGGGAAAAGAGCGGCACAAGATCTCATCAGGTGGCTGCTGGAGACCCAGAGTTATTTTGAAGGTATTGAGATAATCTAGTGGATCCTTCAATCCGTCAAAGGGCTCGAGCTGGGGTAAATGAAACTTAGAGGGCACCGGGCATTCCTGGACAGCTAAAGTGAAAGGTGAGTCCGTCTTTCAGACCATTCTGTCCAGACTTTGATCTGTTTTTCCCTTGATAGTGTTTCTCAGTTCGTCCATCTCCTTTCTCATCTCCTTGAGAAGATCTGAGCTCACCTCTTCTGGGGTGCCCAGTTGTCTCCTGTGACTGTCCCCTTCCTTGTCCCTGTTGGTTTCCTGGCGGTTACCTTCCTGTTGCAACCGCTGCCTCATCTCTTGATTCTGCCTGGTAAGCTCTTTCACTGTGGCTGCGAGTGACTGAATTTATAGAGCCAATGCAGCAGGATCTGGGTTAGTGCTGACTCCATCTGAACTTATAGTTTGAAATGGAACAGTGTTCTTGAGCTGGGTGCTCAAGAATCGCTTAAGTCACCACAGACAACGCCAAATTGATGATGCTCAGATCGTCAGTAGAAATGTTCATCCAGCGGGGAGTCGTCCACAGCTAATCTTGATCCTGAGACAAAATGAATGGTGAAAAGAAAGAGTGTGGTCACCGGTGTGGTGCTTGCCACAGAACCTTTGATGCCAAAGTTAGAATAGCTAGAGGTGAAAAGAAGTATTCAAATAGTAATGTGTATGTGCTAGAAATTGTTGCACCTCCGGGTCAGGTGTTGTCAATGGATATATATATATATATATATAGGTGCTTTCTTCTTCCTTCTACCCGTTGGTTTTGCCTTAATGGTGATATCATTGCCGAATTTGTAACGCCCATGTGGGGTGTTTAATGGATAGATATATTTCTAACAGTACAGAAGTTCATTATTATCCTTGTAACGCTTCGTCGTGATTGAGGGACGATGGTCTAGTCTTTGCCAGGTAGTTTCCCTAGGGCTGGGCTAACCTCGGGGTTGTCCTCGTCCATCGTTCTTACTAGGTGGACGAGTATATGTTCGGGACTATCAAGATGACCATCAAAATGTCCTTTAAGTTAAGAGTAAAGTTGAAAATTGCTCAAACCTGGCATGCGAGGCTTGCAAGACTACACATTATGGACACGTTCCAACTCATGAGCCTCACATGTTTGATTGCTCAGCTCCCTCTATGACTAGGACCCTTCCCCACCTCATTTCAATTTTCAAGAAAACTTTTGCCCTCTCGAGCTAACTACTTTTTGTTTTGCGGCTTTATAGATTATAATGTTGTTAACATAGTTGTGACTTGTGAATTGTGATGATGATGTAGAAATTTTGTGATATTACCTATACTAGTGTCGAAATACTACCAATAATATGCATATTTTATGGACAAGAATTGAATATAGATTATATTTCTAAAGGACAAATATATATATATATATATATATATATTTATATATACTTTAGGTTTTATTTTTGTCCCAATAATATCATTAAATACATTGACAAAAAGGTTAATAGAAGTGTACATAGGAGAATGCTAGGGACATAAAAAAAATTCTACAACTATTGTCACAACTTGTCATGTGGTGAACTGTGAATGGTGGAGATCAAATAGTGGGTCCATACTTCCACCACTCACAACTCGCTATGTGGCCAGTTGTGATAAAAATTGTGTAATTTTTTGTGTCCCTAGCATTGCTTGTGGATAGGGGTGTTCACCAAACCGCACAAATTGCAAAATTTGCACCATAACCGCCCGTAAAATGGCATAAAGGCACCGCAAGTAACAGTGCATTGCACCGCATGGTATAATGCAGTTTGCGGTTTTATAATAAGGAAACCGCATGAACCGTCCCGCATTGCACTCTCTCTATATATTAATATATTTTTTAATATTAAATATATCATTAATAGTTTAATAAGCCTAGTTTTTAACCCAAAAAAAAGTTTAATAACCCTAGCAAGTGTTGATTAGGAAAACTACTCCAAAATAAAGAAAAAACTAGCTTAATAGTTTAAAACTTGGCCAAAAAAAGGGAAAAATCAGTTTTTGACTGGGCAAGAAAAATCCAAAATTTAAAAAATATACCGGTTTCAAACCGTATCTTATACACCGTACTGCACATGTGACTGCAAAAATGATGTGCGGTGTGATTATAGTTTTGAATAAATTCTAAACCGCATTGCACCGTACATGTGACCGCAAAAATGAGGTGTGGTACGGTTATGATTTTGGTTAAAATGCACTGCACCGCAAACACCCATACTCAAACAATAGGAAAAAATCTAAAATAATTTAAATTTTCATTGACAAAAATACAATATTTTTTTAATTTAACGATGAAAAGAGATTTATTATTATTATTAACTAAAAAGAAATTTTCTTAGAACACGTGCCAGACATAAACCTTTTTAAGTCCCGAAACTGTTAACTTGCAGGGGCAAATCACCGTGTCGGAGGAAAAATTATATTATGTTTTAGGTGTATATGCCATCTCTCTCACAGCAGCTGGGTCCCGCAACTATGTGGGACCCAGCTATTGTAAGAGAGATGGCATATACACCTGAAACATGATATACTATCTCGTGTAGGAGGAGAATACACTGTTTGCGTGTGTCGATGTCTACAAATGGTGGGAGCCTCACCACGTTGCCTTCCACTCTTCGTCCACATGTTTAGCCCGTTGTTGGTTGGGCTTTGGCCAGACATTATGTATTGATCCCTTAAATTGAAGCTTTAATTTGACCTATGACCATATGATCTTTCTTCCCCGTAATATACAACCAATTTTATTTATTTTTATTTTGTTTTTGAGAATCGACAAATCTAATAATGAAGCACACTTCTTAGACTTTTTTTTTTTTTTTTATTTTATTTTATTTTATCTTGGGGTGTTATGTGCAATGAGATTTGTTCCATTAAATCACAGATTTCAAATTCCAAGTTCCAAGCCAAATGTAAGAATGTTTGTGGCCTTTGGGCGCACTCTACCATTGGTGGACTATTGACTATTCTATTGAGGAAAGGACACACTAAGAAGTTAGTTTGTTTTCATTGGGCCATTCTACTTTGAATGGTCCATTCAAGATTTGGTTAGTGTTTGTGATATTTGATTGCAATTGTCCTCCCTCCCTTGCTCACACTGATAATTTAGTGGCATTTGTAATAAGTGCAGAATATGAGTTGGCCGAATCAAATAATTATGCAATGCACGGAAATCCAATAATTTTTTAGGACAATAGGGACCAAAAAATTCAATGTGAAACATTCAATGGCTTTGCACAATGTAAATAGTACTTTTTGGATTATATGTTTTAAGGTAAAAATACTATTTTAGTCTCTACATTTTGATAACAGTCAATTTGATTTATATTATTTTCAAGTTGCAATTAATTTGAACTTTACATTTTGATATATAGTTTCATATTTCTTCAAATAAAAAATTCTATCATAATTTTCTCACTCAAAAGGCAATACGTGTTTATAAAATGAGAAGAGCCGGGCCTATAAAAAAAAATAAAAATAAAGGACTTATGTTACAGAAAGCCCAAACAAAACAAATCCTTATAGCTCACTATCGTGAGAATACCAATCGTGGGCCTTTGCTCTCTTCTTTACTTACAATGTCACCACTCGTTCATAGTTAGAACTAGGGCTGTCCTCTAGAAACCGAAAACCGACCCACCCACCCAAACCGCCAGGACCGACCCGAAAACCGACTGACCCGACGCCGACGACGGTCGGCGGCGGGTCTTCACCATGAAAAACCGATTTAGATGGATCGGATGGCGGGTTTTCTTCTCGAAAACCCGATGAACCCGATCCGACTGACAAAACTCGTGAAAGAAGACTGGATCTACCTAGATCCACTCAGATCCGGTGAAGATTTGGTAGTTTTTTGTTAGATCCGGCGATGAGATGGAAGATTTCGCTCAAATCTAGGCTTGAGGTGGTGTTTAATGCTTCGATCCTGTGGTTGCCACACAAATCTGAAGAAAAATCAAGAGATCCGGCGAAGATCCAGTGAAGATACGTCGAAGATCCAGCGATGAGATGGAAGTTCTCGTTCAAATCTGGGCTTGAGGTGGTCTTTCTTGCTTCGATCCTGTGGTTGTCGCACAGATCCGAAGAAAAATCAATAGATCCGGTGAAGATCCAATGAGATCCGGCAATTTTCGACGAAGATTCGGCGAAGATCTGGAGGTTCAAACTCACTCCGACTTTGACCGACCCGACCGTTGTCCATCGGAGCCCAAATCGACTCGACCCGAGGTTGTCGGCGGTCGGCGGCTGGTCACTCAACCTCCCACCCGATGTGAGCGGGTCGGTTCCGGGTTGGGCACAAACCTGACCCAGACCGACCCGCAGACTCCCCTAGACTCAGAACCACCTGCTTTGCTCCATTTAGGTGATAACAAATACTGCTTCCTCTTGTGCTCCAAATCCTATAAAGACTATGGCCATATCCGATACTATCTGGACTACAACAGTGAAACCAAAGCTTCGTTGAAGGTTATGCAATTAAAAAACATGTATAGTACCCTCTAGGAGTTTTGGGGTTTAATCAGTTTATTTCCATTTCATCTAGTATTTATGATAACGACATTGAGATGCAATCCAATTGCAACAAATGTATTTTGAGCTTCAATTATATATGGATGTTAGTACATTTGATTGGTACTCTGGTCTTTAGCTTCACTGTAATAATAAGCTATGTGATCCATCTTATGGATCAAATTTTAGTCCTCCATTAGAAAGAACTTGGGTTCGAATCACCTTCCCCACCATTCGTAAGAAAATTTCAACAAAAAAAAAAAACCCTTGATAGCATAGAAAACTTGAATGGGTTTTTTGACAGGTTACCAAAAGTAATTTCAATCATATTTCCAATTGCATCCTTTGGTATTATAGAAAACTTGAATGGTATATGAAGCACCTACATAATTAGATGCTTCCATCTTAACTCACCTACTCATATAGACGCGGTTCACAACCTTAATATATTGATCTCCTTAACCATACAATAGACATATTGGGTTCATTTGGTTAGGCGTTTTTGAGAGTTTAAAATAACATTTTTAAAACTTAAAACTCTGTTTTGCAACCACAACTTCTCATAGCTTTTGTACGAATGCTCATTTTAAACTCAAAACATAGTTTTTCAATAACTTATACAAACACACCCATTGTCATGAAACATATATGCTACTATTATTTTAGTTCTTCGGTATCTCTAGTACATTTCTACTTAGAATAAGCTTTAGAGAACCAATTAACAAGATTGGAGGTTGTCATCGTCTGATTTTATTATGAAAGTTCCAATCAGATCTTGTTTTGAGAGGAAGTGTTAGGAACTTAGGATCACTGCAGCAGCCAAGTCAGCAATGCACAATCAGCTTGGGTTGTTAGTCAGCTAGGTAGCTAGCTGCTAGTGGTTGTTATTGATTGTTACTAGCGGTTAGGTTCTTATTTATAAGGGTTGAGGACCTTGGGTAAAGGCCGAAATGAAATGGGCTGTCTACACAAGGCATCCATGATCTTAAGTACTTCCTTGATCAACACTTCAAGAAGAAAAGATTTGGGTTGTTTTAGCTACTTTCTTGGGTTCAAAGTCTTTTTATCATCAGATGATTAGGGGCTGTTTGGATTTTCAGTTTCTATCATCCATAACTCTGTTTCCATCACCCATAACTCAAAATTGGTGGATCCCATGACTGAGTAGTGTGTTCGAATGTGTTTCCAGTTTTTGTTTCCATCACTCAATTCTCTAATTTTTGAGTGATGAGCTATGGAAACTGAAAACATTTAGGTGTTTTCAAGTTATTAAAACTCAGTTTCCATGGCATTTTCGTAATTAAACACACATGCATGGAACCCACTGTCTTGTCAAGTCACTTTCCTTCTCTCTCCCACCGGTCACTCTCCTTATTTTATTTTATTTTTTTGTTCTCCATCATAGAATATTTTTGGTCTTCGCTGCACTCCATGACCGGGTAAGGATGTCTCAAACCCATTAAAAAAAAAAAAAAAATCAAGAAACAAACTTTTCAAGCTTCAAGCTCCACCCTCTTTTTGAAACCCACTTCTTTTTTATTTTCTTTCTATTTATTTGCTCAATTTTCTCTTTTTCTTTGAGCAAGTTCCTTTGTAATTTTTTCTGAATTTGGGCATTGGTTGATTCAGGTTTGAGGGTTTGACAAATGGAATTTGGATTTAGATTTGAGGTTTCAAAATACAAACATGAATGGGTTTCAAAATACCCATTACTTGTTTAGATTTTATTTATATTTTTCTTTTAGTTGTCCTGCTTATGTATTTAGAACACCGTGGTGTTGTGTGTTAGGTATTCTTTTTTTTTTTTTTTTTTTTTTTTTGAGGGTTTGGACGAAATCAACACAACTTTCTTTCATGGATGGGTTTACATGGTGGTAGAGGAAGGAAAGGAAGGAAGAAAATAATATCATAAAATCCAAAAATTTGAAGAACAGAGGTTTCGGGGGAAGGAGAAGAAGCATTGGGTGAGTTGAGTGATTCTTTATTTTACATTTTTATAGGTTCGGATTTTTGTGTTTTGGGAGAGTAACAGGGGTGAAGGGGAAATGAAAAGTGAAGAAAATGGTGGGGAATGAGGGTTCCGCAAGTAGGCTAATAGAAGGCTCTGACCAAGTGTTCAGGTATGGGTTCCACAAAAAGTAGAAATATTTGAGTGATGAGAAGCTGAAAATAGTGTGCCAAACGGGTGGGGTTTAGGAAATTGGGGTATTTTAAGTGATGAGTGATGAGTGATGAAAATTGAGTGAGGAGTGATGAGTGATGGTTTTTTAAAAACCAAACAGCCCCTTACTATCTTACTCAAGCCACGTATATGTTTGAGCTCATCTCCTAAGCTGTAATTATAGACAACAAGATGGTCGACATACCAATAGAATACAACACTAGCATACGTGCCCATGATGGAGAATCTCTTCGTGAAGGCAACCAGATGAGTCTTGTCTACTTCATAGTTACCGACTAGATCTCCTCTGTAGTACCAATTGCTCTAATGTGTTATTCTTAGGTCATGAATCATGATGTTTCAAATCCAATCTAGTAACACCGTGTGGTTTGGGTACTTATTTTATCTTTTACTTGGTATTTGGAACAATAAAACTTGGAAGAACAAGTAAATAACATATTTATCATCTCTGACCATTTATCTAAGATTGCTTTGACTTGCATATGCAGCAGTATATTTCTTTTAGGGAAATGTTAACCAAAAATTTTATTGAGAGAATAATAAAACAATAATGTTGTTGATAGCTTTTTATATTTATCATAAAAGTGATGTCAAAATTTTCCTATTATAGTTTATTAACAATTTCCCTAAGAGCATCGGTTAACGTGATCCTTTTTTTTAATGGACAATTATTGGTTTATATTATGCATTGTAAACATTTACAAAAAGTGTATGTTAGGTTTTAAAAGTTCCGAACAATTGGCAAACTATGAGTACAAACTTGTCTAGATATAGATCTTAGAGTTTATAGGATCTATTAGACAATGCTCAAATGAGGTCCTTCTTCAGTTTAGAATTCTCTGCCTCCAAAGCCTCCACCCTGGACCCCACTGACGCAACCTTTGCCTCATGGCTCAAGAACTCCAAAGTAATATGAATGCTTTCCCCCAGTACCTGAAAAGAAGACCAAACTTTCAGAACAATATAAAAGAAGAGAAAGGAAAAGGTGAAAGTGCACAAATACATTACCTGGACGAGCTTGTGGATGTGACGACCCACAAGCTCGTTAAAAGGCATGCCAGAAATGACCTTAAGATCTTCAGCAGTAAAGGTGTATTGTGCCCTCATCAACGCAAGGCCAGTGTCGTCCCAAACACTGTTGGACGAGCAGGAGTCAGCCTTCTCCTTCCTCTTGACGGCCACACACTGTTTCCTCGGGTGTGGGGTGATCCCCTCAACCGAGGTTGCCGAGGAATCAGTCCTCGTCACGTTAGGGACAGAGGCAACATGAGTGACGGAGACCCCTTTTTCCATCACACGCACCACTCTCTTCCCGAGGTGGGAAAGGGGCTGATTCTTCTTGGCCCTCATTTTGGCGTACATATCTTGATTAAATTTGGTCATCATCTCTACAGAAGAAAAGAAGAGAAACACTCGAAAAAAAAAAGGGAGAAGGGAAGGACAACAAGGTATGATAACACTTACTCTTCTCTTCAATTGCTATAGCCCAAAGAACAAAGGCGGATGGCTCTGGACCAAGGCAGTGATGAACCAAAGTTAAAGGGTCTACCAGGTTGTCAAAGTAGTCTATTGTCTTTGTGTACGTCATAGCTGCCTCCGCACGGTCTTATACTTGCTTTTGAGCCTTGGACGCTTCTTAACTACACACAACGAACAAGAAAGTTAGTGACAATCAAAAAGAAAGAAGAACACAGAAGTGGGAGTATATAAAGGACAACGAAGGGACTTATAGAGAAATGACGCACCTAGACTCATGGCTCTCCACCGACGAAGTAACCTAGGGACGTCACCCCAAACTTCATCAAGAAGAGTCTCCCAATCATCCCTAGACACAAACAAGAACCGGGACTTCCAATATCTGAAGGACGAGGGTAGGCCATAATGATCCTAGCCTTCCTGTCTCAGGGCATCAGCTCGTAGTACCCGTATTCCTTGGACGGCACAAATATGCGAATTTGTCCACCCTAATCATATCCCCCTCTGTAGACGCCAGCCAAATCTCCATACAACTAATTACGATCCTCCACGAGTTGGGCATAGGTTGCCCATGAGTAATATTGAAGTGATTTAGGAGCTCTATGATAAAGGGGTGGAAGGGAATCTAAGGCCGTTCTGGAAAGTGGCCTCATAAAAACACACCTCTCCGGGCGAAAAATGGCAAGCTCGTTCCTCTTTGCAAGGAAGACAAATCCTAACCCTTTCAAGAAACTAAAACCTATCCCTAAATCTGGAAAGGGTTTCAACGTCTAGGCCACACTCTTCCTCCAGAGCAGAAAAAGCCTTAACCACTCTTGGAGTAGAGGCTGCAGTATCTTCCTCCACAGGGTCGTCGCTAGACAACAACCCCATCTCTAACTCACTGGATCTTACCTCCAACATCACCCTCCGATCACCCAACAAATCCTCAAACCAATCGCTAGATTGACGGAGTAAAGGGAACAGATCAGCTAATACCAGATATAAACTATTTTCCCCATAAGTAAAACCCTCAACTAAAGGACCAAAAGAGCGAGAAATTCTTAGCGAAGCTCCTAAATGCGTAAAAAGGAATGAAACAGAAGGGCAAAGTGTCCTAACTTCGGAACTAATAACCATGGAACTCAAAAAGCAGAAAAAGGAGATCCTAAAGAAACCAAAAACATAGAAAGAAGAAAGAAAAAGGAGAAAATCAGAAACCCATACAAATTGTCTACTCTACGAAAAGCGAACCAAAAGAAGAAGAAGCCGTACCTCAAAAATGCAACCCCAAGAAGGGAAAAATGCAAGAAATTGCAAGGAGAATAGTAGCTTGGAGAAGAGAAAGCGCAGAGTAGCAATGGCGAAAGAAAGTGAAAAGTGGAGAAGAAAGAGAAAAGGATGGAAGTTTAAGAACTAAGAACAAAAAATTGGAAAATAGTGGGAAAACCAAGAGTCAAACGAAGTAAAGCATTAAATCCCCCACTCAGAACATGCCATGTGGCCACGACATGTCTAGCACTGCCACTACGCATTAAAAGCGGAACGAAACCCCAAGAGTCATGTCTGAGCCTTCACCTTATAGTGGTCGTCATGACACACAAGGACGACCACAGAACCTGGGGGGGCAGCTGATAGGACCAACGAACCCCTTGGCTTAGACGAACTCATTCGACATCTCCGTCCACCACTCCACATCCCTGTCTAATGGAGACAAGCCATTTAAGGAAGTATTCAATACCTCAGATGGTTACTAGATCAGCTGTATAGACCGTTGGAGGCTTATCAAAGCCTACATTACTGAGCCTAAAGGCGTTACCAAAAGAGGCATTAAAGCCACATTAAAGGCCACAATGACTAGATGCTGTGAAACTGTAAGGTTGAATTTAATCAACCATCTTATTGGCTTTATTCCGTGCCAAATTTGCTTGTAATTTAGCAGTTAGTAACTCTATATTTAGGTGGGAATCATGTAAGGGTAGTGAGTGAGAGAGTGTGAAGAAATGCTCAAGATTGTGCAAGGATGCAGAGACTCGTGGCTGGGACTCGCGGGTGACTCGCGACTGGCAAGCCGCCAACTGCAGCACACGAGTGAAGCATGCAGAGAAGATGAACAGTCACGCCAATTGGAGCACTACAGGACAAAAAGTCTAGCCTGGCCGTTCTGTTATCTCGCGACTCAGTCAAGTCGCAAGGCCAAGCTGCCGGCCAGCTCTGTTTTGAAAAACCTGACTCTTCGCATTCCAATCTCACCCTAGTATAAATACCCCTTATACCCACAAAATGTAGAGCATTTCCAGAGAGATTTTTGAGAGAGAAACCCTAGAGAAAAACAAGATTGATTCATCCACAATATTCACATAGAGACTCTTCAAATTCCTCTGCTCTCACCCTCTCCATTGTTACATCCTTGTGAGGTTCTTACCCAAATCCTTTTCTCACCACACCCATATCTGTGAGAAGGCTATTTGGTACTTTGGGAAGCAGTTAGGAAGAGACCAATGACTACTGGTTGATGCTATTGGCTATAGCAGAATCTGGTAAGCTAAATAAGACAAAGGTTCGGCGCAACCTCGTTGGAGCAAGAAGTTTGGAGGACTTAGGTACATTGGGTAGATTAGGCTTGGAGGTTCTTCTACTGTTCATGTATCCCAGCTTCATTCTTTAGTGGATTATTGACCGCTTGGAGGGCGGCGGAGAGGTTTTATGTTGAGGGCTTCGGTTTCCTCTTCGATAACACATCGATGTGTTGTCCTTGTGTTTGTGTCTCTCTTCCCTTAATCTTTGCCACTTAATTTCTACTGTGGATGTGATTTTATTTGGTTTAGATTGTTTATCAATTCTGATATTAGCTTGTATTCAATTTCCGCACATATATTGTTTGACATTAAGCTTGAATTGATAAGTTTATAATTGGGGGTCTAAACGTTCATAGTTTTTATACACTATTTGAACATTCAATTGGTATCAGAGTGGGTGCACTCTTTATGGTTTAAACACCTCAGTGTGATTCTTGACCTTGTATTGAGATGGACAGATCTCAATCTTTAAATTTTCCACCATTTTTTGATGGTAACAACTATGCTTTTTGGAAAGTCCAAATGAGGGCATTCTTGTGTTTTATTGATGATAATGTTTGGGATGCTGTAGAAGTAGGTTGGACTAGGCCAGAGGCTGCTAAATCCATTTGGGATAAGGCAACTCTTACGGTAACTATTTTCTATGGTGTTTCTCCATAAAAGTTTCACAGGATTTCACACATCACTGTTGCCAACGAGGCATGGAAAATACTGGAGACCACTTATGAAGGAACGAAGAAAGTAAAAGACACCAAGTTGCAGATGCTGACCACTCGGTTTGAGGAGCTCAAAAGATGAGTCCTTTGACTCTTTCTATAGCAAGCTGAACAAAGTGGTAGTCGGCAAGTTCAATTTAAGGGAGAAAACGGAGGATTCTAAGATAGTGAGAAAGATCCTTTAGTCATTTCCGGAAAGCTTCCATGCCAAGGTGACAGCGATTGAAGAGAGTAAGGACCTTGATGATATCAAAGTCCAAGAACTGATTGGCTCACTTTAGACGTATGAACTGTCGTTATCCACACAAAGGAAGAGCAAATCTCTTGCTCTTAAGAAAATTAATGAAAGGGTAGAAGTTCATGACTCATCATATGAGGATGTTGTTGATAAAGATGTGGCATACATTGTGAAAAATTTCCGAAAATTCTTGAAATTCCAGAACAATGGAAAATTTGGTGATAAAGGGAAATTCCAAAGTTCCGAGAAGGAGAGAAGGGAATTCAAGAAGAAAGATGGAAAGGAATCCCAATCTTCATAAGGAATCACTTGTTTTGAGTGCAACGGGCATGGACACTTCAAAAAGGAATGTCCCAACTATTTGAAATTGAAGGGCAATGTGTATGCCACAACTCTTAGTGACTTGGATTCATCTAATTCTGATTCTGAGGAAAGCTGTGATGGAGAAGGGAATTACTCCGCTTTTATGAACATTGCTCATGTTGAGTCTTCGGAGGACTTGAATTTGCTTGTATAAGAGCTTGGGGAGCATAGTGATGAGGAATCAATGGGAATTGTAGAAGAATCGGATGGGTCTTCAAGAAAATTTCAATTCACTTCTTGAAAAATCAGAAGAATATGCATGTGTGGCCAAGGCAGCTGTGAGAAAGATGAAGAAGGCAGAGGAGGATTATAGAAGTCTCCTAGTGCGACATAAGGAGGCCAAATGTGAGATAGAGACCATGAATGGAGAGCTGACTGAAGCCTATTCAAAGATAAAGTTTCTTGAGCTTACGGTAGTTCAAGCAAATGCCAAGGTGGAGAGAGTCTCCACCAAGAAACTAGATGATGTCATTTCCTCTAAAAAACAATTCTCAAACAAATCCAAGTTAGGATATACCAAAGAAGGTAGTTCAACTGTCAAAATCACCAAGGAAGTGAAATTTGTGCAAGCCAAAGAACATGTAGTGGCTGACTCTATACCTAAGAAAGTAGAGGATGAAAAGAAGAAGACTGTGGCTGACCAACGGGTGTTGAATAAGCCCCGTAACGAATCAGTGATCAAACCTGAAGTTAGAGGAAGATCTCTTCCAAGATCACAAAGAGGTCCAAGAATGAACCATTTTTGCCATCATTGTGGACTGCAAGGACATACCAGACCAAATTGTCACAAGCTTAGAGCATTGAAGAATGCAACGGATCAAAGGTCATGAGGACCAATAAATGACAAGAGGACTTGGGCTGTTGAGTCATCAAGAAGTCGAAATGGTGAATCAAGAGGACAAAATGGTGATTCCGGTGTGATGGACGTGATGAAAATGATCGGCGCATTCACCACTTGCTTGGAAAGCTTCACTAGAAGGTTTGAAAGTCCTAACACTCGTACCCAATCCTATAGGGATATCACCCTAAACGCATGTGACATGTGGGTGAAGAAGGGTACTCATGCATAAGGATTACAACATGTTCATGCATTAATTCTTCCTATGTTTTGTGAATATGCTTGGTTGTGTGCTTTTTACATTGTTGCTTTTGATCAATCTTTTCCTTCTTGTGTGTCAAAAATCCAAAGACCACATAAAATGTAGAAAATCCAAAAATTTTGATAGACTTTGATGAGTTTTTGTCTCAAAACTTTTGCCTTGTATCTTTGTAGTTTTGTGCGTCTATGAGCATAGCTTGTTCCCTATGCACTCATATCATTATGAGAGAAATCTTGAAATCTATGTGACTGTTGTAAATAGATCTTCAACCTTGTCATGAATGATTAGTGAATGATTTTGTTGATCTTGAGACATGCATAGACTTGTGCCTATATATCTTCCCACTTTTTATTTTGTTGTTTTTGCTTAAAGAGCTCACCAAATGTAAATCTCCAAATGAAAAGAGATATTGAGCTACAAAAGCCTAGCGCACATACTAGTATTTGACTAGGAAAAAGGGACCTAAAATAAAATGTATGATGCCCAAAAAGCCAAAGGCTAACTCATCTAATTGAAATATGAAAAATTTCAGGCATCGATCTCACAATGAGATGTGTTGATTCAAAAAGATCAAATGATATGTTGAACATGGAGCCAAATGAAAATCTTCAAAGATATTGTACTCAAGTTTATGTGGGAGGTCATATATGCATATTTCTATAATTGAGATGGATCACATTATCTAGTGCTAGTTGTGTATGCCTTGATTGAATTGATCATTGAAGCTTCCCATTAGACTAAGGACTATCTCATTTTTGATATTCACACACAACACACATGTCTATGTTCAATGAATGTCATATTCATTTGTGTGATTGTACTTGATTAAATGTGTTTTCATATGCTCAATCTTTGTTGATCAAACACAAAAAGATTTTTGAGTGTTTTAGTTGTTTTTGAAAAGTTTTTTGTTTTTACAAAAGTTGTCAAAATTTCAAAAACAGTGTTGCCCTGTTTTGGTGACTCAGTCGCGGGTTGGTCTAGTCGCATGTCCTAGTCGCAAGCCCACTTTGAGATTTTTCGCGGCTCACTGGTAGATCAATGTCCCAGTCACAAAAAATACTTAGAATATTTTTCAAAATTTGGGTTTTTATGTTTCTCGTGGCTCAGTGTGGCGACTTGTTCATGGGTAGAAGGTCCATTCGCGAGGGGTACACAGAGATTTTCACGGCTCACCTCGCGACTGTCTCATGGGTAGACCTTCCAGTCGCGAAAAACACTTAGAAAAATTTTCCAACTTTTTGTGTTTAAGTGTTCTGGCAGTTGGCCCTGGCGACTTGCACGCAACTTGATCCAATCGTGAAAAACGCGTGTTTTGCGCAAATTGGGCAGTTTTTAAAACATTTCAGTTTTTCCCTCGAACTTTTGTGACTGTTCATTGTCTTCCCCATTTCACTTCTCTCAAACTCACCATGTCACTCTCAAAAACCACCACCTTTGCATCATTTCAACTACCAATCTTCAAGAAAAAGGTATGGGTTTTCTCATTTTCTTTAAGTTCTTCATAATTATAACCTTGTTTTCTCGGATCTGTGTGTTGTGTTTTTGATTTGAGATATATGTGGATTCGGACATAGGCTGGGTTTATGTTTGTGAGTTTGGGTTCTAGGATACTAAATATTGGTATCATGCTTTAGTGCTCTGAGTTGTGTTTCTTGATTGTGTTGTTCTGCACATATCATGCTCATGGTATAGTGTCACAATGACAGTTATTTGTGACTGTGTGATGATCATTGATCATTTTCTTTTGAATTACAACTGTACAATCATAATTTTTGATCATTGGTTACATTCTCAAATTCACTATGCATCAGTGTTGCTAAGGTTTTCTTGGTACTGTCTTTGGTCATGTTATGTGATTGAGTGATGTCCGTCTTTGAATGCCAATGCTTATTCATTTTTTTCTAACCTGAAGCTAATCAAGTTGATGTATGTGTCTTGGGTTTTTGCTCTTGGTTCTTTACTGTGTATCTTCTCTTTTGCGTATGTCACATCGTTCCTATAAAGGAAAAGACATTGTAATAGATGTTCCATCCCCTGTTGCTAAACGAACTTGTTGCTCGACTTAGTCATCTCAAGATCCAAACAATGAGATATTCAGGACTCCTCTTGAATCACAGACTTCCTCAGATATTTTCATTGATGCTCCTACCATTGTGGAACGTGTAGTAAAATTTGATACCTTGGGAACAACGTTTATCCTTGGGATTTTTGAAGCGAGAGATTGGGTTAATCTATTCGGGAATTTCGTGGACCCGGTTGATGAATTAGTTAAAGAATTCTACTCTAATGCTAGATACACCGGAGTAGAGTTGAAATGTTTGGTAGAGGAAAAGAATTCTCCATTAATGCAGACTACATTGCAAAGGTTCTTCGCATCACCAGACCAGCAAATGTGGATCTCACTCCATATGATGAGAGACAGCCTAAGTTACAAGAAATTATTCAAGTTCTTGGATCTAATCATGAAGTTAGAAGCAAAGGTTCATCTATAGGCACTGCACAGTTTACGCCTGAACTGACGACTCTAAAACTGATCATGTTCTCTAACCTCTACCCATTGTCTAACACTGCTTTCATCAACCTTGGAAGAGCACAATTTCTATGTGATCTCATTACAGGAGTTCCGATTGACATATGTGCCCACATCTTTCAGACTATTGGGAAAGCAACAGCTAGATCAGCAGCCCAAACGAGTATTCCTTTTTGTAGCCTCATCGTGAAGATCATGCTGAGTGAAGGTGTCAATCCACTAACAGATGGAAAAATTGTGTCACGTCCTCGACCAATTTCCATTGTAACTCTTCAAGCAAGCAAGAGTCACTCCTCTAAAACACCTAAGAGTGAGGAAGTCACCCGTGCCACTCTATCAGGCCATGACTCAGCTACATCTATGCATACCAAGACTGTTTCCCCTATTCTGTTTGAGATGCCAACATCTAGCACTCAGCCTGCACCTTCTACTTCTCCAACTGACAGTTTGAGTTCTTTGTTTGAGAGTGTGTATCAACGGATTTCCAGTTTAGAACGGCTTATCTACTCCACCAAAAACCAAGTTTAAATGCGTTTCACAACCATTGAGACATAGTTAGATGCTATTCAGCAAAAGATCGAAGAAAGTCTTTAGCTATTCGTGCCAAAAAGGGGGAGAGATAGCATATAGTAAGGGGGAGAACAACACAAGAATGGTGTGCATACTAATAGGGGGAGTTGTGTTCTCAAGAAGAGGAAGTTGCTGCATATACACATACTTTTGGATAATCTAACATTTTTGTTGCATATACTGTTTATAGCTTTTTACTTGCTGCTTTTATAAACTCTTGTGTGGATATGGTTCTAATACTTTGGTTTATTAATACTTAAGATGTTTTTCAGTATGTGTTAAGGAGTTTGTACCTGTTGCTTTTGTATGCTTTTAAAGGTTTCTATACTCATGCTTTGTACCTTATGTACTTGATGTTAAATGTCATGCATTTTCTTTTAGTGCATCACTCTTGTGCCATTTGTTGGATTTTTATCCTTAATGCAATTACCTTGAGTTGTTGCATTGCTTAAGTGTTGGACATGCAAATGATACTTTGCAATTAAGCTTATTAGCTTGCATGTCCTGATGTTCATTCCATGTGTGAATGAGCATTCTGATCACTTTTTATAGTGATTGTTTGTGTTTGGTCAAGCCTTGGTTTATTACTTATTTCCATTTTGTTTGATCGCATTGTGCTTGCTTCATATGCATTACAAGTTTTCTGCTTACAAAGATCAAATTATGTTGTTGTGTTTCAGGAGATACTTGTTCTTATGTTCAAGAGCTTCACAAATTCTAGAGTTAGGTGTGAGTGAGTTTTGATTAACTGTTCCCAACTCACGCGTTAAGTCTAGAGTTTGTTGTAGGGTTTTGTCACGGAATAGCCAAAAGGGGAGATTGTAAGGTTGAATTTAATCAACCATCTTGTTGGCCTTATTCCGTGCCAAATTTGCTTGTAATTTAGCAATTAGTAATCCTGTATTTAGGTGGGAATAATGTAAGGGTAGTGAATGAGAGAGTGTGAAGATATATTTAAGATTGTGCAAGGATGCTGAGACTCGTGGGTGACTCGTGACTGGCAAGCCGCCAACTGCAGCACACGAGTGAAACGTGCAGTGCTCCAACTGGCATAACTGTTCATCTTCTCTGGAGCACTGCACGCTTCACTCATGTGCTGTAGTTGGCAATTGCCAATTGCATGCTTATGAAAGCCTTAATGCACGTGCAGCAACTTGTGCTAGGTAGCTAGAGTAAGACGGAAACTCAAAAAGTATAGGAGGTACCAGATTCCTAAGGCCAAAACTTTTGATCTAGACCTTCGATTGAAGCAAACTTAGTATCGTTAGAAACATAATTTCATAAATTTCGAATAGTAGCTAATCTGTTTAGCTTCAAGACTAGGAAGTGATGATGCTCAGATCATCAGTAGAAATGTTCGTCCAGCGGGGAGTTGTCCAAAATGAATCCTGATCTTGAGACAAAATGAATGGTGAAAAGAAAGAGTGTGGTCATCGGTGTGGTGCCTGCCACAAAACCTCCAATGCCAAAGTTAGAATAGCTAGAGGTGAAAAGAAGTATTCAGATAGTAATGTGTATGTGCCAAAAATTGTTGTACCTCCGTGTCGGGTCTTGTTAATGGATATATATAGGCACTTTCTTCTTCCTTCTAACTATTGGTTTTGCCTTAATGGCAATATCATTGCCGAATTTGTAACGCCCATGTGGGGTGTTAAATGGATAGATATATTTCCAATGGTACAGAAGTTCATTATTATCCTTGTAACGCTTCGTCGTGATTGAGGGACGATGGTCTAGTCTTTGCTAGGTAGTTTCCCCAGGGCTGGGCTAACCTTGAGGTCATCCTCGTCCATCGTTCTTACTAGGTGGACAAGTATATGTTTGGGACTATTAGCTACCCCCCTATTCCAAGGTCATCCTTAATTTGGACGGTCTTAGGAATATGAGAAGTTTTTTTTTTTTTTTTTTTTTTTTACGCTTAGGGTTCTACTCCCTGCATTAATTTTCTTATGGCGGTGTGGCACACATCGTGGCCACATGTCCTTTTCTAACCAGTGAGCAGGTTTTGTTTCCAGTGAGTGCCTTTTCAGTTTTCCCGCATTTTTCAAGGCAAACCTTTTTAACTCTTTGTCTTTCTTTTCTCATCTCTTTACTTTCCTTTTGCGTTCGATTTCTCTGAGCTCATCGTTGCCACTGCGCATTTTGCTCCTTGCCTTTCCTGTTTTCTTCCTTATTTCTAGGTACATTCCCCTTTTTTACGCTTTTTTCCTTTTTGGCTTTATTGTATTCTTCTCTTTCGTACTCCTACTTTCTTTTTTGGAGTTGCGTATTTTTCCTTAATGGTGGATTACGCTGAATTTAGGCACACTTCTCCCTCCATCGCCTTTCTTTTTGCTCACTTAGGGGGGCTATTAGATTCTTCTAGTGACCGGTACCCACAAATTGGGGATTTTGTTGTAGGTGATAGTGGCCTTGATTTAGCGTTGGGTGACTTGTATCCGCTGTTGCAACAGTCTTTATCTTGGTTCAAATCTATTTGTGGGGTCCTTAGGAGGGAAAAAGGGGTTCGTCTTCTGGTGTGGCCGCGGACGGGGCCGTTACAGACACGGCTACCTCCGTGCCTTCGTCCGCCCGTCGTCTATTCTTCCTTCTACTTTTGGCACACCTCGTTGTTTCCATGCCCTTAAGGAAAAGTGTGCCTTAAAGGTAGACGTCTTTAACAAGTTTAGGGATAGGTTCCAATTCCTTGATGAGACTAGGGCTCGTCTTCCTAGGAAAGGCAAAAAGGCTTGTGCCTTTGCCCATGGCGAGGTCTGCTTTTATGAGGCTGCGTTCTTGTGCGGCCTAAGGTTTCTCGTTCATCCATTCATTATGGAGCTCCTAAATCACCTGAATATTGCCCCAAGGCAGCTTATGCCAAATTCTTGGAGGGTCATCATAAGCTGTATGGTGATTTGGACAACCATAGCGGATGGGGACATGATCACTCTCAACGAGTTCGTCCATCTCTATCGCTTAAAAGAGTCCAAGGAATTTGGGTATTACGAACTTGTACCCTAGGATAGGAAATCTCGTCTCGTCGTCAACCTTCCTTCTTCCTTCCGTTACTGGAAGTCCAGATATTTTTTCGTGTTAGGTGATGGTTGGGAGACTTTTTCTAATGACTTTTGGGGGAATGTCCCTAGGTTGTTACGTCGGTGGGAGACCCCTCATCTTGGTGCGTTTGCCTTTTATGTCTCTTCTTTTTAGTATTTTGGCTATTTTGATCATCCTTCTAACTTTGTGTGATTTTTTTTTTTGTTCTATAGTGAAGGAGTGTCCTGAACTTGGGAGCCGGTTTGAAGAGAGAGTTCAGGAAGCGATTAAGTACGTAAGCACGATTGACGATTTTAACAAGCTGGTCGACCCACGCACAATGGCTCGTCATTGCTTGGGGCCGGAGCCTTCACTTTACGTTCTTCAAGTAATTGGTCGGGAAGAGAGAAAACGTGAGTTACCTTGATATGCCTGACCGTCCTTTTCTTTCTCCTCATTTGAACTCTTTAATTTTCTTCCCTTTTTGGTGTAGAGATGATGACCAAGTTTAACAAGGATATGTACGCAAAAATCAAGGGGAAGAAAAATGAGTCCCTTTCTAGCATTGACTAGAAAAAGTTAAGGATAACTGATAAAGAGAAGGAGAAGGAGAAGGAGAAAGAGACGGCTGAGAGGGGCTCATCCACCCCTACCCTGGACGAAGGACGGACTACTTCTCTAGCCGTTTCTATCGAGGAGGTTCTTGCTCCTAATAGACGGAAGATAGGGGATAAGGGAAAGGAGAAGGTGGGGTCTAGTGTCTGGGTTGACGCTGGAGCAGCCATGGCTTGGGCAAACAAGCTCCTGACTCTTGAGGAAATGAAAGAGATTTCCCATGTGCCCTTCCACGAAGTGTTTTGCTACTTTTGCTGACTCAAGTTTTGACGGCACTTTTTATTGTTAGGTGTTGGGAGAAGCGATGCACCTCACTTCTCAATATCTGGCGAACGAGGAGAAGGCCGTTATGGCCACATCAAAGGCGGAGGCATTGGAGGCTGAGGCTTCGAGACTGCAGAAGGACTTGATTGCTGCCATGGATGACCACAATACCTCCAAGGAGCAAGTCAAGGTTTTGACTGAGCAGCTTGATGCTGAGAAGTTATTAGTAAAACAGAAGGACAAGCTTCTCGCATCGGCTGGCCAGAGGATGAAAGCCATGATGGCTAAGGCTGTCCTTGCCTTCCAGGCAACCGATGAGTACAATACCATTCTGTTCTAGTGGTATTTCAAAGGCTTTGAATTGTTAAGGAGGTACCTGGTGAAGCACGGTCCGGGCGTTGATCTAGAAGACCTGGATTTTGAAGTCATGGACAAAGAGATCGAGGCGGATGAGGCGGCCCAGGCTGCTCAGGCTTCTATAACCACTGGTGAGGATCCCCCTGAGGTGGATAAGGGTGGTGATGATGCTCCTCTAGCTTGATTTTGTTGCCCCTTCTATGACATGTATTTTTTCCTTTTCTTTTCTTTTTTTTTTTTTTTTTTTTGAATGCCTTGTCTATTTTGGGGCTTTTGGACAAACAATCTTTTTGGCCCCTATATGTTTTGGGGCTTTTGAACAATTTACATATTTTTATATATATGATATATTTAAACATTTTATCTTTGTATTCATCCTTTTGCTGGTACTTTCCTCGTTCGTCTTAGAGAATTTTTTGTGGAAGCATTCTCTTCGTCCATCTTGGGACTTGGAATTTTTTTTTTTTTTTTATGGAAGTGTTCTCTTCGTCCATCTTGGGACTTGGAGAATTCTTATCGAGGTATTCTCTTTGTTTATAGGAACTTAAGGAATTTTTGTTTAAATGCTCTCTTCGTCCGTCTAGGGACTTAGGGAATTTTTACTGGCATATTCTTGGATGTTGTTTATCCGTTTTAGGAGTTTTATCTCCTTTTTTTCATTTGGAGGATGTACATCCACTTAAGGAATCTTATCGTCTTTTTACTTTGGATGACGTACATCCACTTAAGGAATCTTATCATCTATCTAATATGTATGATGTACATCCTCTTAAGGAATCTTATTGTCTTTTCAGTTAGGACGATGTACATCCACTTAAGGAATCTTATTGTCCTTTCAATTAGGACAATGTACATCCACTTAAGGAATCTTGTCGTCTTTTCAATTTGGACGATGTACATCCACTTAAGGAATCTTATCGTTTTTCTAATATGGACAATGTATTTCCACTTAAGGAATCTTATCGTCTTTTCAATTTGGACAATGTACATCCACTTAAGGAATCTTATCGTCTTTCTAATATGACGATGTACATCCTCTTAAGGAATCTTATCATCTTTCTTCTTTTTAACTCGGATTTGGACGGCGATTTTTGTTTTTGAGAGAGAGATAACTAAAACACATGATTTGCTGAATAATACGTATGAAATGTTGAATAATACATTGATTTGAATACATGACTTGTGTTAAAAATTATGAAATCATGCTGACTGCTAACAATTAGGCTATGGTTCATTTTCGTAATACCTCTTTAGGTGCTTGACATTCCATGGACGAGGTAGTTTGTTTCCCTCTAGGTCCTCCAGACGGTAGCTTCCTTGTTGTGAATAGTGGATGACTTTGTAGGGTCCTTCCCAGGTTGGTCCTAGTTTGCCTTATGCTGGGTCCTTTGTTGCGAGAGTCACTTTTCGAAGGATGAGATCTCTGATACTGAACCTTTTTAGCTTTACTCTCTGATTGTAGTATTCGGCCATCTTCTGCTGGTACTTGGCCATTCTTTGGGAAGCTTGGTCTTTGACTTCATCCAGACAATCTAGGTTTAGCCTTAATTGATCATTGTTGCTTTGTTCGTCGAAGAACTCCCTCCTGAGGCTAGTGAGCCCTACTTCGACTAGGATGACTGCTTCTGTGCCGTAAGTTAGGTTGAAGGGTGTCTCTCTTGTTGGTGTTCGTGCAGTAGTCTTGTAAGCCCATAGGACGCTTGGTAACTCTTCTGGCCATGCTTCCTTTGCTCCCACTAACAGGGACTTGATGATCTTGAGCAAGGTTCGGTTCATTACTTCCGTCTGTCCGTTGGCCTGAGGATGTCCGGGGGATGAGTTCTTGTTTTTGATACCTAGGCTTTAGCAGAACGACTTGAATCCGTGGGTATCGAACTGACAACCATTTTCTGAGATGATATTCCTTGGTATCCTAAACCTACAAAAAATATTTTTCCATACAAAATTTTGTACCTTTGCCTCTGTTATCGTTGCTAGCGCTTCCACTTCGACCCATTTTGTGAAGTAGTCAATTGCGACGAGTAAGAATCTTATCTGTCTCTTTTCCTGTGGTAGGGGGCCCATAATGTCGATCCCCCACTGTGCAAATGGCAAGGTAAGGAAATAGTTGTCATCTTTTCCCCTAGGACACATTAAACATTTCCATACCTTTGGCAACTGTCACATCTCTTGACGAAGTTCGCTGCGTCTTGTTGCATTGTGAGCTAGAAGTAATCTGCTATCGTGATCTTCCTGATGAGGGACTTGGCCCCCATGTGATCGCCGTAAACACCACCATGCACTTCTTCCAGAACATATTTGGCTTATTCCTCTTCTACGCACCTCAAGTAGGGTTGTGAGAAGCCTCTTTGTAAAGCTCATCATTCAGTATTGTGAACCAGGCTGCTCGTCTCTAGACCTTCATGGCTTCTTTAGGGTTTGGTGGTAATTGTCCATCTTTAAGGTAAGACAGAATTGGACTCGTCCATCCGGAGCAAGTATGCATAAGGAAGGTTTAAAATTCTTCGATGCTAGGAGAGTTTTGTTCTTCCAGCCTCCAATCATTTATCTTTGCGTTATCGTCTGCTGATGCACTTTGTGCCACTTCGTTGGCCTCCGCATTTTGATCCCGTGGGATCTGAATAAACTCTACGCGATCAAAGTTGCTTATCAACTAATTTGTCAATTTGAGGTATTTCTGCATTCTTGTCTCCTTTGCTTCAAAATCTCCCTTGACTTACCCTATGATGAGCTGTGAGCCGCTCCTTAGCACGATATTTTTAGCCCCAAGTACCCAAGCTATTCTTAGCCCCGTCAAGATAGCCTCGTATTCTGCTTCGTTATTGGTTATAGGGAATTTGAGCTGGACCCCATACTTCAGAATGTCATCTTCAGGGGAGGTGATAACGACACCCGCTCCGCCTTTCTTCTGGGTGGACAATCCATCTGTATGAATCGTCCAGAGTTCTTCCTGGTCTTCTGCATGCTCGGGGACGGTAAATTCCGCTATGAAGTCTACCAACGCCTGAGCTTTGATGGCTGATCGTGGGCGGTATTCTATATCAAACTGACTGAGCTTGATGGCCCATTGTACCATTCGTCTAGCGGCCTCAAGTTTATTCATTGCTTTCTTTATGGGCTGGTCCGTCATTGCTATGATCAGGTTAGCCTGAAAGTAATGACAAAGTTTTCTTGAGGCCACTATTAGAGCAAAGGTAATCTTCTCTATGTGCGGATATCGTGCTTTTACTCCCTGGAAGGCCTGTCTGATGTAGTACACAGGAAGTTGTATCTTGTTCTCTTCCCTGATCAAGGCCGCGTTGCCTGTAGTTACAGATACCGCCAAGTAAAGCAATAAGTCCTCGCCTTCTTTAGACGGACTCAGGAGTG
Source organism: Quercus ilex subsp. ballota (assembly GCA_032727855.1). NCBI lineage: Eukaryota > Viridiplantae > Streptophyta > Magnoliopsida > Fagales > Fagaceae > Quercus > Quercus ilex. Next base: position 25,073,128 of record CM064918.1, on the reverse strand, counting down.
GGGGGTTGCTTAAGTAGCGCTTCAATTCTTTAAATGCTATCTCGCATTCTTCCATCTAGACAAAAGCTCGCTTTAGGGTCTTAAAGAAAGGAAGGCATTTGTTCATTGCCTTTGAGACAAACCTGTTGAGGCCTGCTACTCTTCTTATGAGTGATTGCATTTTTTTAACCGTCCTTAGTGAGGACATCTCGAGGATGGCTCTCACTTTTTTGGGATTTGCTTCGATTCCTCTTTGTGACACCATGAACTTGAGGAATTTCCCCGAGGAGACCCCAAAAGCACACTTGGACGGGTTTAACTTCATGCTGTACTATTTGAGTGTGTTGAACGTCTCCTTGAGATCGTCCAGGTGGTCCTCTTCTTCTCTGCTCTTGACGAGCATATCATCAACGTACACCTCCACGTTTCTCCCAATCTGTTTGTTGAACATCCGGTTTGCCAATCTTTGGTACGTGGCCCCTGCGTTCTTCAAACCAAAAGGCATGACCCTGTAGCAATAGAGCCCTTGGCTAGTGATGAAAGTCGTCTTTTCTTGATCTTCCTCAGCCATTTGTTTCTGGTTATACCCAGAAAAAGCGTCCATGAAGGTAAGAAGCTTGTGCCTGGTGGTTGAATCTACCAACTGATTAATTCTGGGTAGGGGAAAGTTGTCTTTTGGGCAGGCATTGTTTAGGTCAGTGAAGTCAACACACATTCTCCACTTCCCGTTGGCCTTTTTGACCATGACGTTGGCCAACCACTCGGGATAATAGACTTCCCTGATGAAGTTAGCAGCGAGCAGTTTATTCACTTCGTCCATGACTACCTTGTTCCTTTCAGGGGAAAAAACTCTTCTCTTCTGCTGGATGGGTCTCTTCTCGGGGTCCACATTTAGATGGTGTTGAATGATGCTGGCTGGTATGCCAGGCATATCTTCGTGGCTCCATGCAGAAACGTCCAGATTATCTTTTAGGAAGTTGACGATTTCTTTCTTCGTCTGGGGATTTAGGCTCGTCCCTACTTGGGTCGTCTTTGTAGGATCTCCTTCGACCAACTCTATCGTTTCCAGATTCTCAACGATTTCTTTCATCTTGTCTTCAATTACCCACGTGTGGTTCTCCTTTGAGGCCAAGACTGCCTGATAACATTCTCTCGCCAGTACTTGGTCTCCTCTTATCTCTCCAACCCCCTGTTCTCTTGGGAATTTCACCTTTAAGCAATAAGTGGAAGTGGCTTCTTTTCAGCGATTGAGGGTAGGCCGTCCTATAATCATATTGTAGGACGAAGGTGAGTCTACTACCAAAAAGTTATGCTTGTTTGTTACCTTGAGGGGATACGAGCCGGCTGTGACCGTTAGAGTTACTATTCCCCATGGATACACCTTGTCTCCACTAAAATTGACGAGGGGGGACTCGAAAAGACGAAGTCTCTTTGGGTCTACTTTCAACTGTTGGAAGGCAGAAAGATAAATGATGTCTGCGAAGCTCCCATTGTCCACCAGAACCCTTCTAGTATTGAACCCTTCAATTATGATCATAATGACCAATAGGTCATCATGAGGTTGCTTTACCCCTTTGTTATCCTCCTCTGAGAAGCACATATCCTGGTTTGTCAGTCTTTGCTTTAGGGGAGGTAGGCTATGTACATTATTCACCTGCCTTTGGTATGACTTCTTGAGGGACTTGAATGATCCTTCTGCGGACAGCCCTCCCGTGATAGTTTTTATTTCTCCTATAGCACTTTGTGGATGAGGGGAGATGTGATCCTCGTCCTTCTAAGAGTCTTCATGCTGGTCTTTATTGCAATCCCTGAACCTGTTGGAATCCCCCTTTTTCCCATATTTTTGCAGCTTCCCTTTTCTTATGAGCTCTTCTATCTACTCCTTTAAGTCTCGGCAATCTTCTGTGTAATGCCCGTGATCTTTGTGAAAACGACAATACTTCTGATTATCGCGCATACTTGGAGATGAGTGCAACGGTCTCGGCCATTTGTGGAAGTGTTCGTCCTTAATCTGTGTCAGGATTTGGTCGACAGGCATCACCAAAGGTGTGAACTTCGTTGGATGAAGACTCTTGTCATCTCTTCGTCTACTTCTTTCGATATTCTAACGGTAGGTCGGTCCCTTGTTTTTCCTCTCCTATCGTCTTATCTTTCTTTCTTCTTCTCCTTGGACCTTTCTACTCTTTTATTGCAGCCAGGGCGTCCTCGGCGCTCATGTATTTTTATGCCTTCAAAAGCATCTCTGCCGTCGTCTTGGAAGGGTTCTTTGCCAGGGAAACCACGATATCTCTGGACTTTAATCCAGCCTTAAAGGCTGCTAGCTGTACTTTATCATCTGCTTCGTCTACCTCCAAAGTTCCTTGGGTGAAACGTGTTACATAGGACCTCAAGGTTTCCTTTTCTCGTTGCTTGATGGTGAGCAAATGGTCGTCCAGCCTTTTGGGGCACTGCCTGCCAACAAAATGACGAAGGAAGACACTGATGGAAATAAAGAAAAATGCAGCGGAAAATAAGTTTTAAAACGGATCTACTTCATTCGATATTGATAACATGCACAAAGTAAATTTCAGAATTAGAGAACAAGAGATCGTACCTTGAAGCGGTGAATTTCAAAACAAAGATTGAAGCACTTGGGACTACTTTTAATCTTCACTCCAATTCCACTAATGCCCAAGATGTGTGGTCTCTCGATTGGTAACAAAGGGATGACTTGTGAGAGACAAAAACTCACATGCACACCATTTTCATGATGTTTTTCTCACACCTCTATTTCTGTACGTTTTTCCCTTTGTATCTAACCAATTTTTCTAATTGGGCTAGCCTTTTGGGCCTTACCAATTGGGCTTAAGTGTGTGGCTTGGAGTGGGACCAAAAGGGACCAATAAGACACTAGCTCCAATGGGCCTTGGGCTTTTCTGTCAACTCTTGACAAGTCCAAGGTTACCATTAAATATTTTTAATACCAATATATAAAAATAGTTGCACTCTAGGTCTTATCTATAAATTATATCCCAATACTTTATTATACATGCAACCCCTTCATAAAACATTCGTAGTAATACAAAGTCATTAATGTAGACTGCCACTTTGTAAATTACTACATCTTAATCCTTGAGTACCCGGTTTAATCCTTTAATGTTATTCATTATATATTTATGAAATCCAATTCCATAAATATATACTTCAGTCTCACTAAAGTGGTTAGGCCTAACTCTCTGAATAACAAACCCATTAAACTTATCTCAAGGGAATATTTTATATCTCCGTTAAGAAACTATGAATTCCATCTTGAGAATACATGTTCCATCAACACTAAATGTGGCTGCCCAACATACTGAGGTTTTGACCATAACTATAGATCTCACTCCTGATATATCAAAGCAACCTACACCTCATGATTAGGTTCATTATTCTCTCAGGATTAAGAGTTCATGCTAATACAAGTCGTGAGATTTATTATTCATTTGACAGTCTTTAGGAGAATAATAAATCTCACAGCGGTCCAGTTCAATATGTCTTAACTCTTAAAACATATTAACACATCATCTAGAAGTCTCCACTTCCATGATCAAGACAAATCATCGTAGTTGATATGTTATAGTCTTCGCAGATGAAATGCCCAATTTCATCACCGACTACGAACTGTAATTCTGAGTTTACAAAGAACTTGTGATTTATATCTTCTGTGACTTTTCACATAAATCACATACTATGCATCTCATGGACTTAGTGATAATATCTGAATATTCATGTTACTATTATTTCAGATAATAATAAAACAAATTTATTAAACATAATATTAAGTCATACATAATGTCAAATACAATGTCACACTTAATATCATACATAGCATCTTACAATAGGATTTAAGGGCACCAATCCTAACAGGCACTGCTTAGCTGCTCAAAGTTATCGATAGATGATGTTGGTAATTTAGTGAACCATTCCCGGGCTGCCCCCTTGAGGGTGGCGGGAAAAGAGCGGCACAAGATCTCATCAGGGGGCTACTGGAGACCCAGAGTTGTTTTGAAGGTATTGAGATGATCTAGTGGATCCTTCAATCCATCAAAAGGCTCGAGCTGGGGTAAACGAAACTTGGAGGACACCGGGCATTCCTGGACAGCTAAAGTGAAAGGTGAGTCCGTCTTTCTGACCATTCTGTCTAGACTTTGATCTGTTTTTCCCTTGATAGCGTTTCTCTTTTCGTCCATCTCCTTTCTCATCTCCCTGAGAAGATTTGAGCTCGCCTCTTCTGGGGTGCCGAGTTGTCTCCTGTGACTGTCCCCCTCCTTGTCCCTGTTGGTCTCCTGGTGGTTACCTTCCTGTTGCAATCGTTGCCTCATCTCTTGATTCTGCCTGGTAAGCTCTTCCATAGTGGCTGCGAGTGACTGAATTTATAGAGTCAATGCAGCAGGATCTGGGTTAGTGTTGGACTCCATCTGAACTTATAGTTTGAAATGCAACAGTGTTCTTGAGCTAGGTGCTCAAGAATCGCTTAAGTCACCACAGACGGCGCCAAACTGATGATGCTCAGATCGTCAGTAGAAATGTTCATCCAACGGGGAGTCGTCCACAGCTAATCCTAATCCTGAGACAAAATGAATGGTGAAAAGAAAGAGTGTGGTCACCGGTGTGGTGCCTACCACAGAACCTCTAATGCCAAAGTTAGAATAGCTAGAGGTGAAAAGAAGTATTCAAATAGTAATGTGTATGTGCTAGAAATTGTTGTACCTCCGTGTTGGGTCTTGTCAATGGATATATATATAGGCGCTTTCTTCTTCCTTCTACCCGTTGGTTTTGCCTTAATGGTGATATCATTTTCGAATTTGTAATGCCCATGTGGGGTGTTTGATGGATAGATATATTTCTAACGGTACAGAAGTTCATTATTATCCTTGTAACGCTTCGTCGTGATTGAGGGACGATGGTCTAGTCTTTGCCAGGTAGTTTCCCTAGGGCTGGGCTAACCTCGGGGTCGTCCTCGTCCATCGTTCTTACTAGGTGGACGAGTATATGTTCGAGACTATCAAGATGACCATCAAAATGTCCTTTAAGTTAAGAGTAAAGTTGAAAATTGCTCAAAACTGGCATGCGAGGCTTGCAAGACTACACATTATGGACATGTTCCAACTCATGAGCCTCACATGTTTGATTGCTCAGCTCCCTCTATGACTAGGACCCTTCCCCACCTCATTTCAATTTTCAAGACAACTTTTGCCCTCTCTTGCTAACTACTTGTTGTTTTGCGGCTTTATAGATTATAATCTTGTTAACATAGTTGTGACTTGTGAATTGTGATGATGATGTAGAAATTTTGTGATATTACCTATACTAGTGTCGAAATACTACCAATAATATGCATATTTTATGGACAAGAATTGAATATAGATTATATTTCTAAAGGACAAATATATATATATATATATATATATATATATACACTTTAGGTTTTATTTTTGTCCCAATAATATCATTAAATATATTGACAAAAAGGTTAATAGAAGTGTACATAGGAGAATGCTAGGGACATTAAAAAATTCTACAACTATTGTCACAACTTGTCATGTGGTGAACTGTGAATAGTGGAGATCAAAAAGTGGGTCCATACTTCCACCACTCACAACTTGCTATGTGGCCAGTTGTGATAAAAATTGTGTAATTTTTTGTGTCCCAAGCATTGCTTGTGGATAGGGGTGTTCACCAAACCGCACAAACTGCAAAATTTGCACCACAACTGCCCGTAAAATGGCATAACCACACCGCAAGTAACAGTGCACTGCACCGCAAGGTATAATGCTGTTTGCGGTTTTATAATAAGGAAACCGCGTGAACCGTCCCGCAGTGCACCATCTCTATATATAAATATATATTTTTAATATTAAATATATTATTCATAGTTTAATAAGCCTAGTTTTTAACCCAAAAAAAAGTTTAATAACCCTAGCAAGTGTTGATTAGGAAAACTACTCCAAAATAAAGAAAAAACTAGTTTAATAGTTTAAAACTTGGCCAAAAAAAAGGGAAAAATCAGTTTTTGATTGGGCAAGAAAAATCCAAAATTTAAAAAATATACCGGCTTCAAACCGTATCTTATACACCGTACTGCACATGTGATTGCAAAAATGATGTGCGGTGTGATTATAGTTTTGAATAAATTCTAAACAGCATTGCACCGTATATGTGACTGCAAAAATGAGGTGTGATACGGTTATGATTTTGGTTAAACTGCACCGCAAACTGCGGTGTTAAAAATAGCCCAAAACCACAATGCACCGCACCACAGACACCCATACTCAAACAATAGGAAAAATCTAAAATAATTTAAATTTTCATTGACAAAAATACAATATTTTTTAATTTAAGGATGAAAAGAGATTTATTATTATTATTAACTAAAAAGAAATTTTCTTAAAACACGTGCCAGACATAAACCTTTTTAAGTCCCGAAACTGTTAACTTGCAGGGGCAAATCACCGTGTAGGAGGAGAATACTCTGTTTGCGTGTGTCGATGTCTACAAATGGTGGGAGCCTCACCACGTTGCCTTCCACTCTTCGTCCACATGTTTAGCCCGTTGTTGGTTGGGCTTTGGCCAGACATTATGTATTGATCCCTTAAATTGAAGCGTTAATTTGACCTATGACCATATGATCTTTCTTCCCCGTAATATACAACCAATTTTATTTATTTTTATTTTGTTTTTGAGAATCGACAAGAAATCTAATAATGAAGCACACTTCTTAGACTTTTTTTTTTTTTTTTTATTTTTATTTTATCTTGGGGTGTTATGGGCAATGAGATTTGTTCCATTAAATCACAGATTTCAAATTCCAAGTTCCAAGCCAAATGTAAGAATGTTTGTGGCCTTTGGGCCCACTCTACCATTGGTGGACTATTGACTATTCTATTGAGGAAAGGACACACTAAGATGTTAGTTTGTTTTCATTGGGCCCATTCTACTTTGAATGGTCCATTCAAGATTTGGTTAGTGTTTGTGATATTTGATTGCAATTGTCCTCCCTCCCTTGCTCACACTGAAAATTTAGTGGCATTTGTAATAAGTGCAGAATATGAGTTGGTCGAATCAAATAATTATGCAATGCACGGAAATCCAATAATTTTTTAGGACAATTTGGACCAAAAAATTCAATGTGAAACATTCAATGGCTTTGCACAATGTAAATAGTACTTTTTGGATTATATGTTTTAAGGTAAAAATATTATTTTGGTCCCTACATTTTGATAACAGTCAATTTGATTTATATTATTTTCAAGTTGCAATTAATTTGAACTTTACATTTTGATATATAGTTTCATATTTCTTCAAATAAAAAATTATATCATAATTTTCTCACTCAAAAGGCAGTACGTGTTTATAAAATGAGAAGAGCCGGGCCTATAAAAAAAAAAAAAATAAAGTACTTATATTACAGAAAGCCCAAACAAAACAAATCCTTATAGCTCACTATCGTGAGAATACCAATCGTGGGCCTTTGCTCTCTTCTTTACTTACAATGTCACCACTCGTTCATAGTCAGAACTCAGAACCACCTGCTTTGCTCCATTTAGGTGATAACAAATACTGCTTCCTCTTGTGCTCCAAATCCTATAAAGACTATGGCCATATCCGAGACTATCTGGACTACAACAGTGAAACCAAAGCTTCGTTGAAGGTTATGCAATTAAAAAACATGTATAGTACCCTCTAGGAGTTTTGGGGTTTAATCAGTTTATTTCCATTTCATAGTATTTATGATAACGACATTGAGATGCAATCCAATTGCAACAAATGTATTTTGAGATTCAACTATATATGGATGTTAGTACATTTGATTGGTACTCTGGTCTTTAGCTTCACTGTAATAAGCTATGTGATCCATCTCATGGATCAAATTTTAGTCCTCCATTAGAAAGAACTTGGGTTCGAATCACCTTCCCCACTGTTTGTAAGAAAATTTCAACAAAAAAAAAAAAAAAAAACCCTTGATAGCATAGAAAACTTGAATGGCTTTTTTGACAGGTTACCAAAAGTAATTTCAATCATATTTCCAATTGCATCCTTTGGTATTATAGAAAACTTGAATGGTATATGAAGCTCCTACATAATCAGATGCTTCCATCTTAACTCACCTACTCATATAGACGCGGTTCACAACCTTAATATATTGATCTCATTAACCATACAATAGACATATTGGGTTCATTTGGTTAGGCGTTTTGAGAGTTTAAAATAACATTTTTAAAACTCAAAACTCTGTTTTGCAACCATAACTTCTCATAGCTTTTGTACGAATGCTCATTTTAAACTCAAAACATAGTTTTTCAATAACTTATACAAACACACCCATTGTCATGAAACATATATGCTACTATTATTTTAGTTCTTCGGTATCTCTAGTACATTTCTACTTCGAATAAGCTTTTGAGAACCAATTAACAAGATTGGAGGTTGTCATCGTCTGATTTTATTATGAAAGTTCCAATCAGATCTTGTTTTGAGAGGGAGTGTTAGGAACTTAGGATCACTGCAGCAGCCAAGTCAGCAATGCACAATCAGCAAGGGTTGTTAGTCAGCTAGGTAGCTAGCTGCTAGTGGTTGTTATTGATTGCTACTAGTGGTTAGGTTCTTATTTATAAGGGTTGAGGACCTTGGGTAAAGGCCGAAATGAAATGGGCTGTCTACACAAGGCGTCCATGATCTTAAGTACTTCCTTGATCAACACTTCAAGAAGAAAAGATTTGGGCTGTTTTAGCTACTTTCTTGGGTTCAAAGTCTTTTTATCATCAGATGATTAGGGGCTGTTTGGATTTTCAGTTTCTATCATCCATAACTCTGTTTCCATCACCCATAACTCAAAATTGGTGGATCCCATGACTGAGTAGTGTGTTTGGATGTGTTTCCAGTTTTTGTTTCTATCACTCAATTCTCTAATTTTTGAGTGATGAGTTATGGAAACTGAAAACATTTAGGCGTTTTCAAGTTATTAAAACTCAGATTTCATGGCATTTTTGTAATTAAACACACATGCATGGAACCCACTGTCTTGTCAAGTCACTTTCCTTCTCTCTCCCACCGGTCACTCTCCTTATTTTATTTTATTTTTTTGTTCTTCATCATAGAATATTTTTGGTCTTCGCTGCACTCCATGACCGGGTAAGGATGTCTTAAACCCATTAAAAAAAAAAAAAAAATCAAGAAACAAACTTTTCAAGCTTCAAGCTCCACCCTCTTTTTGAAACCCTCTTCTTTTTTATTTTCTTTCTATTTATTTGCTCAATTTTCTCTTTTTCTTTGAGCAAGTTCCTTTGTAATTTTTTCTGAATTTGGGGATTTGGTTGATTTAGGTTTGAGGGTTTGACAAATGGAATTTGGATTTAGATTTGAGGTTTCAAAATACAAACATGAATGGGTTTCAAAATATCCATTACTTGTTTAGATTTTATTTATATTTTTCTTTTAGTTGTCCTGCTTATGTATTTAGAACACCGTGGTGTTGTGTGTTATGTATTCTTTCTTTGTTTTTTGAGGGTTTGGACGAAATCAACACAACTTTCTTTCATGGATGGGTTTACATGGTGGTAGAGGAAGGAAAGGAAGGAAGAAAATAATATCATAAAATCCAAAAATTTGAAGAATAGAGGTTTCGGGGGAAGGAGAAGAAGCATTGGGTGAGTTGAGTGATTCTTTATTTTACATTTTTATAGGTTTGGATTTTTGTGTTTTGGGAGAGTAACAGGGGTGAAGGGGAAATGAAAAGTGAAGAAAATGGTGGGGAATGAGGGTTCCGCAAGTAGGCTAATAGAAGGCTCTGACCAAGTGTTTAGGTATGGGTTCCACAAAAAGTAGAAATATTTGAGTGATGAGAATCTGAAAATAGTGTGCCAAACGGGTGGGGTTTAGGAAATTGAGGTATTTTAAGTGATGATTGATGAGTGATGAAAATTGAGTGAGGAGTGATGAGTGATGGTTTTTTAAAAACCAAACAGCCCCTCACTATCTTACTTAAGCTACGTATATGTTTGAGCTCATCTCCTAAGCTGTAATTACAGACAACAAGATGGTCGACATACCAATAGAATACAACACTAGCATACGTGCCCATGATGGAGAATCTCTTCGTGAAGGCAACCAGATGAGTCTTGTCTACTTCACAGTTACCGACTAGATCTCCTTTGTAGTACCAATTGCACTAATGTGTTATTCTTAGGTCATGAATCATGATGTTTCAAACCCAATCTAGTAACACCGTGTGGTTTGGGTACTTATTTTATCTTTTTCTTGGTATTTGGAACAATAAAACTTGGAAGAACAAGTAAATAACACATTTATCATCTCTAACCATTTATCTAAGATTGCTTTGACTTGCATATGCAGCAATATTCAATGCTAAGTATATTTCTTTTAGGGAAATGTTAACCAAAAATTTTATTGAGAGAATAATAAAACAATAATGTTGTTGATAGCTTTTTATATTTCTCATAAAAGTGATGTCAAAATTTTCCTATTATAGTTTATTAACAATTTCCCTAAGAGTATCGGTTAACGTGATCCTTTTTTTTAATGGACAATTATTGGTTTATATTATGCATTGTACACATTTACAAAAAGTGTATGTTAGGTTTTAAAAGTTCCGAACAATTGGCAAACTATGAGTACAAACTTGTCTAGATATAGATCTTAGAGTTTATAGGATCTATTAGACAATGCTCAAATGAGGTCCTTCTTCAGTTTAGAATTCTCTGCCTCCAAAGCCTCCACCCTGGACCCCACTGACGCGACCTTTGCCTCATGGCTCAAGAACTCCAAAGTAATATGAATGCTTTCCCCCAGTACCTGAAAAGAAGACCAAACTTTCAGAACAATATAAAAGAAGAGAAAGGAAAATGTGAAAGTGCACAAATACATTACCTAGACGAGCTTCTGGATGTGACGACCCACAAGCTCGTTAAAAGGCATGCCAGAAATGACCTTAAGATCTTCAGCAGTAAAGGTGTATTGTGCCCTCATCGACGCAAGGCCAGTGTCATCCCAAACACTGTTAGACGAGCAAGAGTCAGCCTTCTCCTTCCTCTTGACGGCCACACATTGTTTCCTCAGGTGTGGGGCGATCCCCTCAACCAAGGTTGCTGAGGAAGCAGTCCTCGTCACGTCAGGGACAGAAGCAACATGAGTGACGAAGACCCCTTTTTCCATCACGCGCACCACTCTCTTCCCGAGGTGGGAAAGGGGCTCATTCTTCTTGGCCCTCATTTTGGCATACATAACTTGATTAAATTTGGTCGTCATCTCTACAGAAGAAAGGAAGAGAAACGCTTGAAAAAAAAAAGGGAGAAGGGAAGGACAACAAGGTATGATAACACTTACTCTTCTCTTCAATTGCTGTAGCCCGAAGAACAAAGGCGGATGGCTCTGGACCAAGGCAGTGATGAACCAAAGTTAGAGGGTCTACCAGGTTGTCAAAGTCGTCTATTGTCTTTGCGTACGTCACAGCTGCCTCCGCGCGGTCCTTATACTTGCTTTTGAGCCTTGGACGCTTCTTAACTACACACAACGAACAAGAAAGTTAGTGACGATCAAAAAGAAAGAAGAACACAAAAGTGGGAGTATATAAAGGACAACAAAGGAACTTATAGAGAAATGACACACCTAGACTCATGGCTCTCCACCGACGAAGTAACCTAGGGACGTCACCCCAAACTTCATCAAGAAGAGTCTCCTAATCATCCCTAGACACAAAAAAGAACCGGGACTTCCAATATCTGAAGGACGAGGGTAGGCCAGAATGATCCTTGCCTTCTTGTCCCAAGGCATTAGCTCGTAGTACCCGTATTCGTTGGACGGCACAAATATGTGAATTTGTCCACCCTAATCATATCCCCCTCTGTAGACACCAACCAAATCTCCATACAACTAATTACGATCCTCCACGAGTTGGGCATAAGTTGCCCATGAGTAATATTGAAGTGATTTAGGAGCTCTATGATAAAGGGGTGGAAGGGAATCTAAGGCCGCTCTGGAAAGTGGCCTCATAAAAACACACCTCTCCGGGTGAAAAATGGCAAGCTCGTTCCTCTTTGCAAGGAAGACGAATCCTAACCCTTTCAGGAAACTAAAACCTATCCCTAAATCTGGAAAGGGTTTCAGCGTCTAGGTCACACTCTTCCTCCAGAGCAGAAAAAGCCTTAACCACTCTTGGAGTAGAGGCTGCAGTATCTTCCTCCACAGGGTCATCGCTAGACAACAACCCCATCTCTAACTCACTGGATCTTACCTCCAACATCACCCTCCGATCACCCAACAAATCCTCAAACCAATTGCCAGATTGACGGAGTAAAGGGAACAGATCAGCTAATACCAGATATAAACTAGTTTCCCCACAAGCAAAACCCTCAACTAAAGGACCAAAAGAGCGAGAAATTCTTAGCGAAGCTCCCAAATGTGCAAAAAGGAATGAAACAGAAGGGCAAAGTGTCCTAACTTCGGAACTAATAACCATGGAACTCAAAAAGCAGAAAGAGGAGATCCTAAAGAAACCAAAAACATAGAAAGAAGAAAGAAAAAGGAGAAAATTAGAAACCCATACAAATTGTCTACTCTACGAAAAGCAAACCAAAAGAAGAAGAAGCCGTACCTCACAAATGCAACCCCAAGAAGGGAAAAATGCAAGAAATTGCAAGGAGAATAGTAGCTCGGAGAAGAGAAAGCGCAAAATAGCAATGGCGAAAGAAAGTGAAAAGTGGAGAAGAAAGAGAAAAGGATGGAAGTTTAAAAAATAAGCACAGAAAATTGAAAAATAGCGGGAAAACCAAGAGTCACACGAAGTAAAGCATTAAATCCCCCACTCAGAACATGCCATGTGGCCACGACATGTCTAGCATTGCCACTACGCATTAAAAGCGGAACGAAACCCCAAGAGTCACGTTTGAGCCTTCACCTTATAGTGGTCGTCATGACACACAAGGATGACCACAGAACCTAGGGGGGCAGCTGATAGGACCAACGAACCCCTTGGCTCAGACGAACTCATTAGACATCTCCGTCCACCACTCCACATCACTGTCTAATGGAGACAAGCCATTTAAGGAAGTATTCAATACCTCAGATGGTTACTAGATCAGCTGTATAGACCGTTGGAGGCTTATGAAAGCCTACATTAATGAGCCTAAAGGCGTTACCAAAAGAGGCATTAAAGCCACATTAAAGGCCACAATGACTAGATGCTGTGAAACTGTAAGGTTGAATTTAATCAACCATCTTATTGGCTTTATTCCGTGCCAAATTTGCTTGTAATTTAGCAATTAGTAACCTTGTATTTAGGTGGGAATCATGTAAGGGTAGTGAGTGAGAGAGTGTGAAGAAATGCTCAAGATTGTGCAAGGATGCAGAGACTCGTGGCTGGGACTCGCGGGTGACTCACGACTGGCAAGCCGCCAACTGCAGCACACGAGTGAAGCATGCAGAGAAGATGAACAGTCACGCCAATTGAAGCACTACAAGACAAAAAGTCCAGCCTGGCCGTTCTGTTATCTCGCGACTTGAACTCGCGACTCAGTCAAGTCGCAAGGCCAAGCTGCTAGCCAGCTCTGTTTTGAAAAACCTGACTCTTCGCATTCCAATCTCACCCTAGTATAAATACCCCTTATACCCACCAAATGTAGAGCGTTTCTAGAGAGAATTTTGAGAGAGAAATCCTAGAGAAAAACAAGATTGATTCATCCACAATCTTCATATAGAGACTCTTCAAATATCTCTACTCTCACCCTCTCCATTGTTATATCATTGAGAGGTTCTTACCCAAATCCTTTTCTCACCATACCCATATATGTGAGAAGACTATTTGGTACTTTGGGAAGCAGTTAGGAAGAGACCAATGATTATTGGTTGATGCTATGGGCTATAGCAGAATCTGGTAAGGTAAATAAGACAAAGGTTCGGCGCAACCTCGTTGGAGCAAGAAGTTTGGAGGACTTAGGTACATTGGGTAGATTAGGCTTGGAGGGTCTTTTACTGTTCATGTATCCCAACTTCATTCTTTAGTGGATTATTGACCGCTTGGAGGGTGGCGGAGAGGTTTTACGTCGAGGGCTTCGGTTTCCTCTTCAATAACACATCGATGTGTTGTCCTTGTGCTTGCGTCTCTCTTCCTTTAATCTTTACCACTTAATTTCTGCCGTGGACGTGATTTTATTTGGTTTAGATTGTTTATCAATTCTGATATTAGCTTGTGTTCAATTTCTGCACATATATTGTTTGACATTAAGCTTGAATTGATAAGTTTAAAATTAGGGGTCTAAACGTTCATAGTATTTTATACACTATTTGAACATTCAATTGGTATCAGAGTGGGTGCACTCTTTATGGTTTAAACACCTCAGTGTGATTCTTGACCCTGTATTGAGATGGACCGATCTCAATGTTTAAATTTTCCACCATTTTTTTATGGTAACAACTATGCTTTTTGGAAAGTCCGAATGAGAGCATTCTTGTGTTTTATTGATGATAATGTTTGGGATGCTGTAGAAGTAGGTTGGACTAGGCCAGAGGCTGCTAAATCCATTTGGGATAAGGCAACTCTTACGATAACTATTTTCTATGGTGTTTCTCCAGAAGAGTTTCACAGGATTTCACACATCATTGTTGCCAAGGAGGCACGGAAAATATTGGAGACCACTTATGAAGGAACGAAGAAAGTAAAAGACACCAAGCTGTAGATGCTGACCACTCGGCTTGAGGGGCTCAAAATGAGTGAGGATGAGTCCTTTGACTCTTTCTATAGCAAGCTGAACAAAGTGGTAGTCGGCAAGTTCAATTTGGGGGAGAAAACGGAGGATTCTAAGATAGTGAGAAAGATCCTTTAGTCATTGCCGGAAAGCTTCCATGCCAAGGTGACAGCGATTGAAGAGAGTAAGGACCTTGATGATATCAAAGTCCAAGAACTGATTGGCTCACTTCAGACGTATGAACTGTCGTTACCCACACAAAGGAAGAGCAAATCTCTTGCTCTTAAGAAAATTAATGAAAGGGTAGAAGTTCATGACTCATCAGATGAGGATATTGTCGATAAAGATGTGGCATACCTTGTGAAAAATTTCTGAACATTCTTGAAATTCAAGAACAATGGAAAATTTGGTGATAAAGGGAAATTCCAAAGTTCCGAGAAGAAGAGAAGGGAATTCAAGAAGAGAGATGGAAAGGAATCCCAATCTTCACAAGGAATCACTTGCTTTGAGTGCAACGGGCATGGATACTTCAAAAAGGAATGTCCCAACTATTTGAAATTGAAGGGCAAGGTGTATGCCACAACTCTTAGTGACTTGGATTCATCCAATTCTGATTCTGAGGAAAGCTGTGATGGAGAAGGGAATTACTCCGCTTTTATGAACATTGCTCATGTTGAGTCTTCGGAGGACTTGAATTTGCTTGTACAAGAGCTTGGGGAGCATAGTGATGAGGAATCAATGGGAATTGTAGAAGAATCGGATGGGTCTTCAAGAAAATTTCAATTCACTTCTTGAAAAATCAGGAGAATATGCATGTGTGGCCAAGGCAGCTGTGAGAAAGATAAAGAAGGCAGAGAAGGAATATAGAAGTCTCCTAGTGCGACATAAGGAGGCCAAATGTGAGATAGAGACGTTGAATGGAGAGCTGACCGAAGCCTATTCAAAGATAAAGTTTCTTGAGCTTAAGGTAGTTCAAGCAAATGCCAAGGTAGAGAGAGTCTCCACCAAGAAACTAGATGATGTCATTTCCTCTAAAAAACAATTCTCAGACAAATCCAGGTTCGGATATACCGAAAAAGGTAGTTCAACTGTCAAAATCACCAAGGAAGTGAAATTTGTGCAAGCCAAAGAACATGTAGTGGCTGACTCTATACCTAGGAAAGTAGAGGATGAAAAGAAGAAGACTGTGGCTGACCAACGGGTGTTGAATAAGCCCCGTAACGAATCAGTGATCAAACCTGAAGTTAGAGGAAGATCTCTTCCAAGATCACAAAGAGGTCCAAGAATGAACCATTTTTGCCATCATTGTGGACTGCAAGGACATACAAGACCAAATTGTCACAAGCTTAGAGCATTGAAGAATGCAACGGATCAAAGGTCATGAGGACCAATAAATGACAAGAGGACTTGGGCTGTTGAGTCATCAAGAAGTCGAAATGGTGAATCAAGAGGACAAAATGGTGATTCCGGTGTGATGGACGTGATGAAAATGATCGGTGCATTCACCACTTGCTTGGAAAGCTTCACTAGAAGGTTTGAAAGTCCTAACACTCGTACCCAATCCTATAGGGATATCACCCCAAACGCATGTGACGTGTGGGTGAAGAAGGGTACTCATGCATAAGGATTACAACATGTCCATGCATTAATTCTTCCTATGTTTTGTGAATATGCTTAGTTGTGTGCTTTTTACATTGTTGCTTTTGATCAATCTTTTCCTTCTTGTGTGTCAAAAATCCAAAAACCACATAAAATGTAGAAAATCCAAAAATTTTGATCGACTTTGATGAGTTTTTGTCTCAAAACTTTTGCCTTGTATCTTTGTAGTTTTGTGCGTCTATGAGCATAGCTTGTTCCCTATGCACTCATATCATTGTGGGAGAAATCTTGAAATCTATGTGACTGTTGTAAATAGATCTTCAACCTTGTCATGAATGATTAGTGAATGATTTTGTTGATCTTGAGACATGCATAGACTTGTGCCTATATATCTTCCCACTTTTTATTTTGTTGTTTTTGCTTAAAGAGCTCACCAAATGTAGATTTCCAAATGAAAAGAGATATTGAGCTACAATAGCCTAGCGCACATACTAGTATTTGACTAGAAAAAAGGGAAAGCGACCTAAAATAAAATGTATGATGCCCAAAAAGCCAAAGGCTAATTCATCTAATTGAAATATCAAAAATTTCAAGCATCGATCTCACAATGAGATGTGTTGATTCAAAAAGATCAAATGATATGTTGAACATGGAGCCAAATGAAAATCTTCAAAGATATTGTACTCAAGTTTATGTGGGAGGTCATATATGCATATTTCTATAATTGAGATGGATCACATTATCTAGTGCTAGTTGTGTATGCCTTGATTGAATTGATCATTGAAGCTTCCCATTAGACTAAGGACTATCTCATTTTTGATATTCACACACAACACACATGTCTATGTTCAATGAATGTCATATTCATTTGTGTGATTGTACTTGATTAAATGTGTTTTCACATGCTCAATCTTTGTTGATCAAACACAAAAAGATTTTTGAGTGTTTTAGTTGTTTTTGGAAAGTTTTTTGTTTTTACAAAAGTTGTCAAAATTTCAAAATCAGTGTTGCCTTATTTTGGTGACTCAGTCGCGGGTTGGTCTAGTCGCATGTCCTAGTCGCGAGCCCACTTTGAGATTTTTCGCGGCTCACTGGTTGATCAATGTCCCAGTCACGAAAAATACTTAGAATATTTTTCAAAATTTGGGTTTTTATGTTTCTCGCGGCTCAGTGTGGCGACTTGTTTGTGGATGGAAGGTCCATTCGCGAAGGGTACACAAAGATTTTCGCGGCTCACCTCGTGACTATCTCGTGGGTATACCTTCCAGTCGCGAAAAATACTTATAGAAAATTTTTTCAACTTTTTGTGTTTAAGTGTTTTGGCAGTTGGCCCTGGCGACTTTCATGCAACTTGATCGAATCGTGAAAAAAGCGTGTTTTGCGCAAATTGGGCAGTTTTTAAAACATTTCAGATTTTCCCTCGAACTTTTGTGACTGTTCATTGTCTTCCCCATTTCACTTCTCTCAAACTCACCGTGTCACTCTCAAAAACCTCCACCTTTGCATCATTTCAACTACCAATCTTCAAGAAAAAGGTATGGGTTTTCTCATTTTCTTTAAGTTCTTCATAATTATAACCTTGTTTTCTCGGATCTGTGTGTTGTGTTTTTGATTTGAGATATATGTGGATTCGGACATAGGCTAGGTTTATGTTTGTGAGTTTGGGTTCTAGGATACTAAATATTGGTATCATGCTTTAGTGCCCTGAGTTGTGTTTCTTGACTGTGTTGTTCTGCACATATCATGCTCATGGTATAGTGTCACAATGACAGTTATTTGTGACTGTGTGATGATCATTGATCATTTTCTTCTGAATTACAACTGTACAATCATCATTTTTGATCATCGGTTACATTCTCAAATTCACTATGCATCAGTGTTGCTAAGGTTTTCTTGGTACTGTCTTTGGTCATGTTATGTGATTGAGTGATGTCCGTCTTTGAATACCAATGCTTATTCATTTTTTTCTAACCTAAAGCTAATCAAGTTGATGTATGTGTCTTGGGTTTTTGTTCTTGGTTCTTTGCTGTGTATCTTCTCTTTTGCATATGTCACACCGTTCCTATAAAGGAAAACACATTGTAATAGATGTTCCATCCCCTGTTGCTAAACGAACTTGTCGCTCGACTCAGTCATCTCAAGATCCAAACAATGAGATATGTAGGACTCCTCTTGAATCACAAACTTCCTCAGATATTTTCATAGATGCTCCTACCATTGTGGAACGTGTAGTAAAATTTGATACCTTGGGAACAACGTTTATCCTTGGGATTTTTGAAGCGAGAGATTGGGTTGATCTGTTCGGGAATTTCGTGGACCTGGTTGATGAATTAGTTAAAGAATTCTAATCTAATGCCAGATACACCGAAGTAGAGTTGAAATGTTTGGTAGAGGAAAAGAATTCTCCATTAATGCAGACTACATTGCAAAGGTTCTTCGCATCACCAGACTAGCAAATGTGGATCTCACTCCATATGATGAGAGACAGCCTAAGTTACAAGAAATTCTTCAAGTTCTTGGATCTAATCATGAAGTTAGAAGCAAAGGTTCATCTATAGGCACTGCACAGTTTACGCCTGAACTAACGACTCTAAAACTGATCATGTTCTCTAACCTCTACCCATTGTCTAACACTGCTTTCATCAACCTTGGAAGAGCACAATTTCTATGTGATCTCATTACCGGAGTTCCGATTGACATATGTGCCCACATCTTTCAGACTATTGGGAAAGCAGTAGCTAGATCAGCAGCCCAAACAAGTATTCCTTTTTGTAGCCTCATCATGAAGATCATGTTGAGGGAAGGTGTCAATCCACCAACAAATGGAAAAATTGTGTCACGTCCTTGACCAATTTCCATGGTAACTCTTCAAGCAAGCAAGAGTCACTCCTCTAAAACACCTAAGAGTGAGGAAGTCACCCGTGCCACTCCATCAGGCCATGACTCAGCTTTCCTGTGCATACCAAGACTGTTTCCCCTATTCCGTTTGAGATGCCAACATCTAGCACTCAGCCTGCACCTTCTACTTCTCCAGCTGACAGTTTGAGTTCTTTGTTTGGGAGTGTGTATCAACGGATTTCCAGTTTAGAACGGCTTATCTGCTCCACCAAAAACTAAGTTTAAATGCGTATCACAACCATTGAGGCATAGTTAGATGCTATTCAGCAAAAGATCGAAGAAAGTCTTTAGCTATTCGTGCCAAAAAGGGGGAGAGATAGCATATAGTAAGGGGGAGAACAACACAAGAATGGTGTGCATACTAATAGGGGGAGTTGTGTTCTCAAGAAGAGGAAGTTGCTGCATATACACATACTTTTGGATAATCTAACATTTTTGTTGCATATACTGTTTATAGCTTTTTACTTGCTGCTTTTATAAACTCTTGTGTGGATATGGTTCTAATACTTTGGTTTATTAATACTTAAGATGTTTTTCAGTATGTGTTAAGGAGTTTGTACCTGTTGCTTTTGTAAGCTTTTAAAGGTTTCTATACTCATGCTTTGTATCTTATGTACTTGATGTTAAATGTCATGCATTTTCTTTAGTACATCACTCTTGTGCCCTTTGTTGGATTTTTATCCTTAATGCAATTACCTTGAATTGTTGCATTGGTTGAATGTTGGACATGCAAATGATACTTTGCAATTGAGCTTATTAGCTTGCATGTCCGGATGTTCATTCCATGTGTGAATGAGCATTCTGATCACTTTTTATAGTGATTGTTTGTGTTTGGTCAAGCCTTGGTTTATTACTTATTTCCATTTTGTTTGATCGCATTGTGCTTGCTTCATATGCATTACAAGTTTTCTGCATACAAATATCAAATTATGTTGTTGTGTTTCAGGAGATACTTATTCTTATGTTCAAGAGCTTCACAAATTCTAGACTTAGGTGTGAGTGAGTTTTGATCAACTATTCCCAACTCACGCTTTAAGCCTAGAGTTTGTTGTAGGGTTTTGTCACGGAATAGCCAAAAGGGGAGATTGTAAGGTTGAATTTAATCAACTATCTTGTTGGCCTTATTCCGTGCCAAATTTGCTTGTAATTTAGCAATTAGTAATCCTGTATTTAGGTGGGAATAATGTAAGGGTAGTGAGTGAGAGAGTGTGAAAAAATGTTTAAGATTGTGCAAGGATGCTGAGACTCGCGGGTGACTCATGACTGGTAAGCCGCCAACTGCAGCACACGAGTGAAGCGTGTAGTGCTCCAGCTGGCAATAGTTTCATAAATTTTGAATAGTAGCTAATCTGTTTAGCTTCAAGACTAGGAAGTGATGATGCTCAGATCATCAGTAGAAATGTTCGTCCAGCGGGGAGTTGTCCACAACGAATCCTGATCTTGAGACAAAATGAATGGTGAAAAGAAAGAGTGTGGTCATCGGTGTGGTGCCTGCCACAAAACCTCCAATGCCAAAGTTAGAATAGCTAGAGGTGAAAAGAAGTATTCAGATAGTAATGTGTATGTGCCAAAAATTATTGTACCTCCGTGTCGGGTCTTGTTAATGGATATATATAGGCGCTTTTTTCTTCCTTCTAGCTGTTGGTTTTGCCTTAATGGCGATATCATTGCCGAATTTGTAACGCCCATGTGGGGTGTTAAATGGATAGATATATTTCCAATGGTACGGAAGTTCATTATTATCCTTGTAACACTTCGTCGTGATTGAGGGACGATGGTCTAGTCTTTGCTGGGTAGTTTCCCCAGGGCTGGGCTAACCTCGAGGTCATCCTCGTCCATCGTTCTTACTAGGTGGACAAGTATATGTTTGGGACTATTAGCTGCCCCCCTATTCCAAGGTCGTCCTTAATTTGGACGGTCTTAGGAATATGAGAAGTTTTTTTTTTTTTTTTTTTTTTTTTTTTTTTTTTTTTTTTTTTTTTTTTTTTTTTTTTTTTTTTTTTTTACGCTTAGGGTTCTACTCCCTGCATTAATTTTTTTATGGCGGTGTGGCACACATCGTGGCCACATGTCCTTTTCTAACTAGTGAGCAGGTTTTGTTTCTGGTGAGTGCCTTTTCAGTTTTCCCGCATTTTTCAAGGCAAACCTTTTTAACTCTTTGTCTTTCTTTTCTCATCTCTTTACTTTCCTTTTGCATTCGATTTCTCTGAGCTCATCGTTGCCGCTGCGCATTTTGCTCCTTGCCTTTCCGGTTTTCTTCCTCATTTCTAGGTACATTCCCCTTTTTTACGCTTTTTTCCTTTTTGGCTTTATTGTATTCTTCTCTTTCGTACTCCTACTTTCTTTTTTGGAGTTGCATATTTTTCCTTAATGGTGGATTACTCTGAATTTAGGCACACTTCTCCCTCCATCGCCTTTCTTTTTGCTCACTTAGGGGGGCTGTTAGATTCTTCTAGTGACCGGTACCCACAAATTAGGGATTTTGTTGTAGGTGATAGTGGCCTTGATTTAGTGTTGGGTGACTTGTATCCGCTGTTGCAACAGTCTTTGTCTTGGTTCAAATCTGTTTGTAGGGTCCTTAGGAGGGAAAATATGGGATCTGAGGTGAGATTGAGTGGTTAAGAAAGGGATTCGTTTTCTGGTGTGGCCGCTGACGGGGCCGTTACAGACATAGCTACCTCCATGCCTTCGTCCGCCCCTTCGTCTATTCTTCCTTATACTTTTGGCACACCTCATTCTTTCCATGCCCTCAAGGAAAAGTGTGCCTTGAAGGCAGACGTCTTTAACAAGTTTAGGGATAGGTTCCAATTCCTTGATGAAACTAGGGCTCGTCTTCCTAGGAAAGGCGAAAAGGCTTGTGCCTTTGCCCATGGTGAGGTCTGCTTTTATGAGGCTGCGTTCTTGTGTGGCCTAAGGTTTCCCGTTCATCCATTCATTATGGAGCTCCTAAATCACCTGAATATTGCCCCAAGGCAGCTTATGCCAAATTCTTGGAGGGTCATCATTAGCTGTATGGTGATTTGGACGACCATAGCGGATGGGGACATGATCACTCTCAACGAGTTCGTCCATCTCTATCGCTTAAAAGAGTCCAAGGAATTTGGGTATTACGATCTTGTACCCTAGCATAGGAAATCTCGTCTCGTCGTCAACCTTCCTTCTTCCTTCCGTTACTAGAAGTCCAGATATTTTTTCGTGTCAGGTGATGGTTGGGAGACTTTGTCTAATGACTTTTGGGGGAATGTCCCTAGGTTGTTACGCCGGTGGGAGAACCCTCATCTTGGTGTGTTTGCCTTTTATGTCTCTTCTTTTTAGTATTTTGGCTATTTTGATCGTCCTTCTAACTTTGTGTGATTTTTTTTTTTTTGTTTTGTAGTGAAGGAGTGTCCTGAACTTGGGAGCCGGTTTGAAGAGAGAGTTCAGGAAGAGATTAAGTACGCAAGCACGATTGACGATTTTGACAAGCTGGTCGACCCACGCACAATGGCTCGTCATTGCTTGGGGCCGGAGCCTTCACTTTACGTTCTTCAAGTAATTGGCCAGGAAGAGAGAAAACGTGAGTTACCTTGATATGCCTGACCGTCCTTTTCTTTCTCCTCATTTGAACTCTTTAATTTTCTTCCCTTTTTGGTGTAGAGATGATGACTAAGTTTAACAAGGATATGTATGCAAAAATCAAAGGGAAGAAAAATGAGTCCCTTTCCAGCATTGACTAGAAAAAGTTAAGGATAACTGATAAAAAGAAGGAGAAGGAGAAGGAGAAAGAGACGGCTGAGAGGGGCTCGTCCACCCCTACCCTGGACGAAGGACGGACTACTTCTCCAGCCGTTTTTATCGAGGAGGTTCTTGCTCCCAAGAGACGGAAGACAGGGGATAAGGGAAAGGAGAAGGTGGGCTCTAGTGTCTGGGTTGACGCTGGAGCAGCCATGGCTCGGGCGAACGAGCTCTTGACTCTTGAGGAAATGAAAGAGATTTCCCATATGCCCTCCCATGAAGTGTTTGGCTGCTTTTGCTGACTCAAGTTTTGACGGCACTTTTTATTGTTAGGTGTTGGGAGAAGCGATGCACCTCACTTCTCAATATCTGGCGAACGAGGAGAAGGCCGTTATGGCCACATCAAAGGTAGAGGCATTGGAGGCTGAGGCTTCGAGACTACAGAAGGACTTGATTGCTGCCATGGATGTCCACAATATCTCCAAGGAGCAAGTCAAGGTTTTGATTGAGCAGCTTGATGCTGAGAAGTTATTGGTAAAACAAAAGGACAAACTTCTCACATCGGCTGGCCAGAGGATGAAAGCCACGATGGCTAAGGCCGTCCTTGCCTTCCAGACAACCGATGAGTACAACACCATTCTGTTCTAGTGGTATTTCAAAGGTTTTGAATTGTTCAGGAGATACTTGGTGAAGCACGGTCCGGGCGTTGATCTAGAAAACCTAGATTTTGAAGTCATGGACAAAGAGATCGAGGCGGACGAGGCGGCCCAGGCTGCTCAGGCTTCTATGACCATTGGTGAGGATCCCCCTGAGGTGGATAAGGGTGGTGATGATGCTCCTCCAGCTTGATTTTGTTGCCCCTTCTATGACATGTATTTTTTCTTTTTTCCTTTTTTTTTTCTTTTTTTGGAATGCCTTGTCTATTTTGGGGCTTTTGGACAAATAATCTTTTTGGCCCCTATATGTTTTGGGGGCTTTTGAACAATTTGCATATTTTTATATATATGATATATTTAAACATTTTATCTTTGTATTCATCCTTTTGCTGGTACTTTCCTCGTTTGTCTTAGAGAATTTTTTGTGGAAGCATTCTCTTCGTCCATCTTGGGACTTGGAGAATTCTTATCGAGGTATTCTCTTTGTTTATAGGAACTTAAGGAATTTTTGTTTAAATGCTTTCTTCGTCTGTCTAGGGACTTAGGGAATTTTTACTGGCGTATTCTTGGACGATGTTTATCCGTCTTAGGAGTTTTATCTCCTTTTTTTCATTTGGACAATGTACATCCACTTAAGGAATCTTATCGTCTATCTAATATGTACGATGTACATCCTCTTAAGGAATCTTATTGTCTTTTCAGTTAGGACGATGTATATCCACTTAAGGAATCTTATCATCCTTTCAGTTAGGACAATGTACATCCACTTAAGGAATCTTATCATCTTTTCAATTTGGACGATGTACATCCACTTAAGGAATCTTATCGTTTTTCTAATATGGACGATGTATATCCACTTAAGGAATCTTATCGTCTTTTCAATTTGGACAATGTACATCCACTTAAGGAATCTTATCGTCTTTCTAATATGACGATGTACATCCTCTTAAGGAATCTTATCATCTTTCTTCTTTTTAACTCGGATCTAGATGGCGATTTTTGTTTTTGAGAGAGAGATAACTAAAACACATGATTTGCTGAATAATACGTATGAAATGTTGAATAATACATTGATTTGAATACATGACTTGTGTTAAAAATTATGAAATCATGCTGGCTGCTTACAATTAAGCTATGGTTCATTTTCGTAGTACCTCTTTAGGTGCTTGACATTCCATGGACGAGGTAGTTTGTTTCCCTCTAGGTCCTCCAAGTGGTAGCTTCCTTGTTGTGAATAGTGGATGACTTTGTAGGGTCCTTCCCAGGTTGGTCCTAGTTTGCCTTGTGCTGGGTCCTTTGTTGCGAGGGTCACTTTTCAAAGGATGAGATCTCTGATACTGAACCTTTTTAGCTTTACCCTCTGATTGTAGTATTTGGCCATCTTCTATTGGTACTTGGCCATTCTTTGGGAAGCTTGGTCTCTGACTTCATCCAGACAATCTAGGTTTAGCCTTAATTGATCATTGTTGCTTTGTTCGTCGAAGAACTTCCTCCTGAGGCTAGTGAGCCCTACTTCGACTAGGATGACTGCTTCTGTGCCGTAAGTTAGGTTGAAGGGTGTCTCTCTTGTTGGTGTTCGTGCAGTAGTCTTGTAAGCCCACAGGACGCTTGGTAACTCTTCTGGCCATGCTTCCTTTGCTCCCACTAACAGGGACTTGATGATCTTGAGCAAGGTTCGGTTCGTTACTTCCGTCTGTCCGTTGGCCTGAGGATGTCCTGGGGATGAGTTCTTGTTTTTGATACCTAGGCTTTAGCAGAACGACTTGAATCCGTGGGTATTGAACTGACAACCATTTTCTGAGATGATCTTCCTTGGTATCCTAAACCTACAAACAATATTTTTCCATACAAAATTTTGTACCTTTGCCTCTGTTATCATTGCTAGCGTTTCCGCTTCGACCCATTTCGTGAAGTAGTCAATTGCGACGAGTAAGAATCTTATCTGTCTCTTTTCCTGTGGTAGGGGGCCCATAATGTCGATCCCCCACTGTGCAAATGGCAAGGTTAGGAAATAGTTGTCATCTTTTCCCCTAGGACACGTTAAACATTTCCATACCTTTGGCAACTGTCACATCTGTTGACGAAGTCCGCTGCGTCTTGTTGCATTGTGAGCCAGAAGTAATCTGCTATCATGATCTTCCTGATGAGGGACTTAACCCCCATGTGATCGCCGCAAACACCACCATGCACTTCTTCCAGAACATATTTGGCTTATTCCTCTTCTACGCACCTCAAGTAGGGTTGTGAGAAGCCTCTTTTGTAAAGCTCGTCATTCAGTATTGTGAACCGGGCAGCCCGTCTCTAGACCTTCATGGCTTCTTTAGGGTTTGGTGGTAACTGTCCATCTTTAAGGTGAGATAGAATTCAACTCGTCCATCCGAAGCAAGTATGCATAGGGAAGGTTTGAAATTCTTCGATGCTAGGAGAGTATTGTTCTTCCAGCCTCCAATCATTTATCTTTGCGTTATCGTCTGCTGATGCACTCTGTGCCACTTCGTCGGCCTCCGCATTTTGATCCTGTGGGATCTGAACAAACTCTATGCGATCAAAGTTGCTTATCAACTAATTCGTCAATTTGAGGTATTTCTGCATTCTTGTCTCCTTTGCTTCAAAATCTCCCTTGACTTACCCTATGATAAGCTGTGAGCCGCTCTTTAGCACGATATTTTTAGCCCCAAGTACCCGAGCTATTCTTAGCCCCGTCAAGATAGCCTCGTATTCTGCTTCGTTATTGGTTACAGGGAATTTGAGCTGGACCCTATACTTTAGAACGTCATCTTCAGGGGAGGTGATAATGACACCCGCTCTGCCTCTCTTCTAGGTGGACAATCCGTCTGTATGAATCGTCCAGAGTTCTTCCTGGTCTTCTGCATGCTCGGGGACAGTAAATTCCGCTATGAAGTCTACCAACGCCTGAGCTTTTATGGCCGTTCGTAGGCGGTATTCTATATCAAACTGATTGAGCTTGATGGCCCATTGTACCATTCGTCCAGCGACCTCAAGTTTATTCATTGCTTTCTTTATGGGCTGGTCCGTCATTACTATGATCGGGTTAGCCTGAAAGTAAGGACGAAGTTTTCTTGAAGCCACTATTAGAGCAAAGGTAATCTTCTCTATGCGCGGATATCGTGCTTTTACTCCCTGGAAGGCCTGGTTAATGTAGTACACAGGAAGTTGTATCTTGTTCTCTTCCCTAATCAAGGCCGCGTTGACTGTAGCTACAGATACCGCCAAGTAGAGGAATAAGTCCTCGCCTTCTTTGGACGGACTTAGGAGTGGGGGGTTGCTTAAGTAGCACTTCAATTCTTTAAATGCTATCTCGCATTCTTCCGCCCAGACAAAAACTCGCTTTAGGGTCTTAAAGAAAGGAAGGCATTTGTTCATTGCCTTTGAGACAAACCTGTTGAGGGCTGCTACTCTTCTTATGAGTGATTGCATTTTTTTGACCGTCCTTGGTGAGGACATCTCGAGGATGGCTCTCACTTTTTTGGGATTTGCTTCGATTCCTCTTTGTGACACCATGAACTTGAGGAATTTCCCCGAGGAGACCCTAAAGGCACACTTGGACGGGTTTAACTTCATGCTGTACTATTTGAGTGTGTTGAACGTCTCCTTGAGATCGTCCAGGTGGTCCTCTTCTTCTCTGCTCTTGACGAGCATATCATCAACGTACACCTCCACGTTTCTCCCAATCTGTTTGTTGAACATCTGGTTTGCCAATCTTTGGTACGTGGCTCCTGCGTTCTTCAAACCAAAGGGCATGACCCTGTAGCAATAGAGCCCTTGGCTATTGATGAAAGTCGTCTTTTCTTGATCTTCCTCAGCCATTTGTATCTGGTTATACCCAGAAAAAGCGTCCATAAAGGTAAGAAGCTTGTGCCTGGTGGTCGAATCTACCAACTGATTAATTTTGGGTAGGGGAAAGCTGTCTTTTGGGCAGGCGTTGTTTAGGTCAATGAAGTCAACACACATTCTCCACTTCCCGTTGGCCTTTTTGACCATGACGACGTTGGCCAACCACTCGGGATAATAGACTTCCCTGATGAAGTTAGCAGCGAGCAGTTTATTCACTTCATCCATGACTACCTTGTTCCTTTCAGGGGAAAAAACTCTTATCTTCTGCTGGATGGGTCTCTTCTCGGGGTCCACATTTAGATGGTGTTGAATGATGCTGGCTGGTATGCCAGGCATATCTTCGTGGCTCATTGCAGAAACGTCCAGATTATCTTTTAGGAAGTTGATGATTTCTTTCTTCGTTTGGGGATTTAGGCTCGTCCCTACTTGGGTCGTCTTTGTAGGATCTCCTTCGACCAACTCTATCGTTTCCAGATTCTCAACGATTTCTTTCGTCTTGTCTTCAATTACCCACGTGTGGTTCTCCTTTGAGGCCAAGACTGCCTGAAAACATTCTCTCGCCAGTACTTGGTCTCCTCTTATCTCTCCAACCCCCTGTTCTATTGGGAATTTCACCTTTAAGCAATAAGTGGAAGTGGCTTCTTTTTAGCGATTGAGGGTAGGCCATCCTATAATCACATTGTAGGACGAAGGTGAGTCTACAACCAGAAAGTTATGCTTGTTTGTTACCTTAAGGGGATACGAGCCGGCTGTGACCGTTAGAGTTACTATTCCCCGGGGATACACCTTGTCTCCACTAAAACTGACAAGGGGGGACTCGAAAGGATGGAGTCTCTTTGGGTCTACTTTCAACTATTGGAAGGCAGAAAGATAAATGATGTCTGCGAAGCTCCCATTGTCCACCAGAACCCTTCTAGTATTGAACCCTTCAATTATGATCATAATGACCAACGGGTCATCATGAGGTTGCTTTACCCCTTTGTTATCCTCCTCTGAGAAGCACATATCCTGGTTTGTCCGTCTTTGCTTCAGGGGAGGCAGGCTATGTACATTATTCACCTGCCTTTGGTATGACTTCTTGAGGGACTTGAATGATCCTCCTGCAGACAGCCTTCCCGTGATAGTTTTTATTTCTCCTATAGCACTTTGTGGATGAGGGGAGATGTGATCCTCGTCCTTCTGAGAGTCTTCATGCTGGTCTTTATTGCAATCCTTGAACCTGTTGGAATCCCCCTTTTTCCCATATTTTTGCAGCTTCCCTTTTCTTATGAGCTCTTCTATCTACTCCTTTAAGTCTC
The DNA here is from genome assembly GCA_032727855.1 of Quercus ilex subsp. ballota. Lineage (NCBI taxonomy): Eukaryota > Viridiplantae > Streptophyta > Magnoliopsida > Fagales > Fagaceae > Quercus > Quercus ilex. The sequence continues at coordinate 25,044,409 of CM064918.1, read as the reverse complement.
GGCAATCTTCTGTGTAATGCCCGTGATCCTTGTGAAAACGACAATACTTCCTATTATCGCGCATACTTAGAGACGAGTGCAACGGTCTCGGCCATTTGAGGAAGTGTTCGTCCTTAATCTGTGTCAGGATTTGGTCGACAGGCATCACCAAAGGTGTGAACTTTGTTGGATGAAGACTCTTGTCATCCCTTCGTCTACTTCTTTCGATATTCTAACGGTAGGCTCGGTCCCTTTTTTTTCCTCTCCTATCATCTTATCTTTCTTTCTTCTTCTCCTTGGACTTTTCTACTCTTTTATTGCCGCCAGGGCATCCTCGGCGTTCATGTATTTTTGTGCCTTCAAAAGCATCTCTGCCGTCGTCTTAGGAGGGTTCTTTGCCAGGGAAACCACGATATCTCTGGACTTTAATCCAGCCTTAAAGGCTGTTAGCTGTACTTTATCATCTGCTTCGTCTACCTCCAAAGTTCCTCGGGTGAAACGTGTTACATAGGACCTCAAGGTTTCCTTCTCTCCTTGCTTGATGGTGAGCAAATGGTCGTCCGGCCTTTTAGGGCACTGCCTGCCAACAAAATGACGAAGGAAGGCACTGCTTAGCTGCTCAAAGTTATCGATAGATGATGTTGGTAATTTGATGAACCATTCCCGGGCTACCCCCTTGAGGGTGGTGGGAAAAGAGCGGCACAAGATTTCATTAGGGGGCTGCTGGAGACCCAGAGTTGTTTTGAAGGTATTGAGATGATCTAATGGATCTTTCAATCCGTCAAAGGGCTCGAGCTGGGGTAAACGAAACTTGGAGGACACCGTGCATTCCTGGACAGCTAAAGTGAAAGGTGAGTCCGTCTTTCTGACCATTCTGTCCAGACTTTGATCTGTTTTTCCCTTGATAGCTTTTCTTAGTTTGTCCATCTCCTTTCTCATCTCCCTGAGAAGATTTGAGCTCGCCTCTTCTGGGGTGCCGGGTTGTCTCTTGTGACTGTCCCCCTCCTTGTCCCTGTTGGTCTCTTGGTGGTTACCTTCCTGTTGCAACCGCTGCCTCATCTCTTGATTCTGCCTGGTAAGCTTTTACATAGTGGCTGCGAGTGACTGAATTTATAGAGTCAATGCAGCAGGATCTGGGTTAGTGTTGGACTCCATCTGAACTTATAGTTTGAAATAGAACAGTGTTCTTGAGCTGGGTGCTCAAGAATCGCTTAAGTCACCACAGATGGCGCCAAACTGATGATGCTCAGATCGTCAGTAGAAATGTTCATCCAGCGGGGAGTCGTCCACAGCTAATCCTGATCCTGAAACAAAATGAATGGTGAAAAGAAATAGTGTGGTCACCGGTGTGGTGCGTGCCACAGAACCTCTGATGCCAAAGTTAGAATAGCTAGAGGTGAAAAGAAGTATTCAAATAGTAATGTGTATGTGCTAGAAATTGTTGTACCTCCGTGTTGGGTCTTGTCAATGGATATATATATAGGCGCTTTCTTCTTCCTTCTACTCGTTGGTTTTGCCTTAATGGTGATATCATTTCCGAATTTGTAACGCCCATGTGGGGTGTTTGATGGATAGATATATTTCTAACGGTACGGAAGTTCATTATTATCCTTGTAACGCTTCGTCGTGATTGAGGGACGATGGTCTAGTCTTTGCCAGGTAGTTTCCCTAGGGCTGGGCTAACCTTGGGGTCGTCCTTGTCCATTGTTCTTACTAGGTGGACGAGTATATGTTCAGGACTATCAAGATGACCATCAAAATGTCCTTTAAGTTAAGAGTAAAGTTGAAAATTGCTCAAAACTGGCATGCGAGGCTTGCAAGACTGCACATTATGGACATGTTCCAACTCATGAGCCTCACATGTTTGATTGCTCAGCTCCCTCTATGACTAGGACCCTTCCCCACCTCATTTCAATTTTCAAGACAACTTTTGCCCTCTCGAGCTAACTACTTGTTGTTTTGCGGCTTTATAGATTATAATCTTGTTAACATAGTTGCGACTTGTGAATTGTGATGATGATGTAGAAATTTTGTGATATTACCTATACTAGTGTCGAAATACTACCAATAATATGCATATTTTATGGACAAGAATTGAATATAGATTATATTTCTAAAGGACAAGTATATATATATATATATATATACACTTTAGGTTTTATTTTTGTCCCAATAATATCATTAAATACATTGACAAAAAGGTTAATAGAAGTGTACATAGGAGAATGCTAGGGACATAAAAAAAAATTCTACAACTATTGTCACAACTTGTCATGTGGTGAACTGTGAATGGTGGAGATGAAATAGTGAGTCCATACTTCCACCACTCACAACTCGCTATGTGGCCAGTTATGATAAAAATTGTGTAATTTTTTGTGTCCCTAGCATTGCTTGTGGATAGGGGTGTTCACCAAACCACACAAACTGCAAAATTTGCACCACAACTGCCCGTAAAATGGCATAACCGCACCGCAAGTAACAGTGCACTGCACCGCAAGTAACAATGCACTGCACCACATGGTATAATGCAGTTTGCGGTTTTATAATAAGGAAACTGCATGAACCGTCCTGCATTGCACCCTCTCTATATATTAATATATTTTTAATATTAAATATATTATTCATAGTTTAATAAGCCTAGTTTTTAACCCAAAAAAAAGTTTAATAACCCTAGTAAGTGTTGATTAGGAAAACTACTCCAAAATAAAGAAAAAACTAGTTTAATAGTTTAAAACTTGGCCAAAAAAAGGGAAAAATTAGTTTTTGACTAGGCAAGAAAAATCCAAAATTTAAAAAATATACCGGCTTCAAACCGTATCTTATACACCGTACTGCACATGTGACTGCAAAAATGATGTGCGGTGTGATTATAGTTTTGAATAAATTCTAAACCGTATTGCACCGTACATGTGATCGCAAAAATGAGGTGTGGTGCGATTATGATTTTGGTTAAACTGCACCGCAAAATGCGGGGTGAAAAATAGCCCAAAAACACAATGCACCGCACCGCAAACACCTATACTCAAACAATAGGAAAAAATCTAAAATAATTTAAATTTTCATTGACAAAAATACAATATTTTTTAATTTATGGATGAAAAGAGATTTATTATTATTATTAACTTAAAAGAAATTTTCTTAAAACACGTGCCAGACATAAACCTTTTTAAGTCCCGAAACTGTTAACTTGCAGGGGCAAATCACCGTGTAGGAGGAGAATACTCTGTTTGCGTGTGTCGATGTCTACAAATGGTGGGAGCCTCACCACGTTGCCTTCCACTCTTCGTCCACATGTTTAGCCCGTTGTTGGTTGGGCTTTGGCCAGACATTATGTATTGATCCCTTAAATTGAAGCGTTAATTTGACCTATGACCATATGATCTTTCTTCCCCGTAATATACAACCAATTTTATTTATTTTTATTTTGTTTTTGAGAATCGACAAGAAATCTAATAATGAAGCACACTTCTTAGACTTTTTTTTTTTTTAATTTTTTTATTTTATCTTGGGGTGTTATGGGCAATGAGATTTGTTCCATTAAATCACAGATTTCAAATTCCAAGTTCCAAGCCAAATGTAAGAATGTTTGTGGCCTTTGGGCCCACTCTACCATTGGTGGACTATTGACTATTCTATTGAGGAAAGGACACACTAAGATGTTAGTTTGTTTTCATTGGGCCCATTCTACTTTGAATGGTCCATTCAAGATTTGGTTAGTGTTTGTGATATTTGATTGCAATTGTCCTCCCTCCCTTGCTCACACTGAAAATTTAGTGGCATTTGTAATAAGTGCAGAATATGAGTTGGTCGAATCAAATAATTATGCAATGCACGGAAATCCAATAATTTTTTAGGACAATTGGGACCAAAAAATTCAATGTGAAACATTCAATGGCTTTGCACAATGTAAATAGTACTTTTTGGATTATATGTTTTAAGGTAAAAATACTATTTTGGTTTCTATATTTTGATAGCAGTCAATTTGATTTATATTATTTTCAAGTTGCAATTAATTTGAACTCTACATTTTGATATATAGTTTCATATTTCTTCAAATAAAAAATTCTATCATAATTTTCTCACTCAAAAGGCAGTACGTGTCTATAAAATGAGAAGAGCTGGGCCTGTAAAAAAAAAAAAAAAAAAAATGAAGGACTCATATTACAGAAAGCCCAAACAAAACAAATCCTTATAGCTCACTATCGTGAGAATACCAATCGTGGGCCTTTGCTCTCTTCTTTACTTACAATGTCACCACTCGTTCATAGTCAGAACCACCTGCTTTGCTCCATTTAGGTGATAACAAATACTGCTTCCTCTTGTGCTCCAAATCCTATAAAGACTATGGCCATATCCGATACTATCTGGACTACAACAGTGAAACCAAAGCTTCGTTGAAGGTTATGCAATTAAAAAACATGTATAGTACCCTCTAGGAGTTTTGGGGTTTAATCAGTTTATTTCCATTTCATCTAGTATTTATGATAACGACATTGAGATGCAATCCAATTGCAACAAATGTATTTTTAGCTTCAATTATATATGGATGTTAGTACATTTGATTGGTACTCTGGTCTTTAGCTTCACTGTAATAATAAGCTATGTGATCCATCTCATGGATCAAATTTTAGTCCTCCATTTGATCACTGGTTAGGTCCCTTACGTCTGATATTATGTACTTATGCTACTATCTATCCCTTCTACACATAAGCATGTCCTGTGGAATTAGTTGAACCAGCCGTGGCGTTTAATTCATTAGATGTTTATATGATGCTAATCATATTATTAGCATCACCTAGTTTTAGACTAAGTCCTGTATGAATTAAGGGTGAAACCATAAAAGGGGAAAAATATTATATGAGAAATTGAATTTTGAGGGATTATATTCAATTATGCTTTCAGCTTTGTATTTATAGTTTTCATCTTGTAGATTGTTGTTATACTTCTCATCTTGTAGACTGTTTTTCCAAACAAATGTCATTGTCATTCTTACCATCCATTGAAATCATAGGTCAAATGCCTTGTAGGTAGGGCAGTGGTATTTTCCGATTCTTCCATTAGAAAGAACTTGTGTTCGAATCACCTTCCCCACTGTTTGTAAGAAAATTTCAAAAAAAAAAAAAAAAAAAAAAAAAAAAAAAACCCTTGATAGCATAGAAAACTTGAATGGTTTTTTTGACAGGTTACCAAAAGTAATTTCAATCATATTTCCAATTGCATCCTTTGGTATTATAGAAAACTTGAATGGTATATGAAGCACCTACATAATCAGATGCTTCCATCTTAACTCACCGACTCATATAGACGCGGTTCACAACCTTAATATATTGATCTCATTAACCATACAATAGACATATTGGGTTCATTTGGTTAGGCGTTTTGAGAGTTTAAAATAACATTTTTAAAACTCAAAACTCTGTTTTGCAACCACAACTTCTCATAGCTTTTGTACGAATGCTCATTTTAAACTCAAAACATAGTTTTTCAATAACTTATACAAACACACCCATTGTCATGAAACATATATGCAGGGGCGGAGCCACATTGCCCCTTGGGGGGGCCGCGGCCCCTGCAAAAAATAAAAAAAATCCATTAAAGTAGGTAAGAAAAATGATTGGGCCCCCCCAATGTTAGACATGTGGCCCCCTCATATCTCCACTATTCTCACATCTTTAGTTTTATACCTCTATTCTATCAACTAAAAGCCTTTAGTTTTAGGCCTCACAGCTTTAGTTTTAGGCCTCTATTCCCAGCTAAAAACCTTCAGTTTTAGGCTTCTATTCTCCCAGGTTTAATTTTAGGCCTCTTATACTCCAAATAAAACAAAAAACTGGCCCACTTACATTTAAATACTCAAAATTTAAACACAAAAACAACAAAATTTCACTTTCTCCATCTCAAAAACCCACTCATGGAATCCCTATTCTCTTTATTTTTATTTATTTATTTTTTATTTTTTTGTCTTCTGTGATACACTTTCACTTCCCACTGGTACTGCCTATCAGCCCCCAAAACTCAGCATCAGTCCTCCAGTTTGAAAAAAAAAAAAAAAAAAATCTTGACCAATTTTTTCTTTCTTCTTGCTTTCTAAAACAAATAACTCAGCATATTTTATTGTCAAATTTCAGGATTTGGAACTTGGTGACTGCCTGGTAAGTTTTCTTCTCTTATTTAAGCACTAGACCTTCATCTCTTTAGACTCTTTTTACTGCTTAGCTCAGCCTTCCTCTCAAACTTAGTCCTCATGATCCCAAAAAAAAAAAAAAAAAAAATGACCATTATTTTCTTTCTTCTTGCTTTCTTAAAATAAATCATTCAGAGCAGGGCTGTAGCCAGAGGGTGAGTTTTCAGTTTTCGCTTCATCTCTTTTTAGTGTTTTTTTTTTCCTCAACTATCTACACTTAAATATTCACATGCTCTTTAATTTTTCATAGATTTTTAGAGAAATATATGGTTGAAGGCATGGGCATGGGGAGGTTGTTTGTGATGAGTCTTGAAAGAAGATAAAGTTTGCACTTTGTGAAGATAAAGCTTCTAAGGTAAATTTTTTTTTGATTTATTAACTATTTTTGATTAGTTAGATATCATGTGGCAGTGGGTGTTGTTAAATTGTTTGGTTTATGTTGTGTACTTGTATGTTTAGTTTTTGCTTTTGTTTGAGGGGTTATTCTTAACTAAAAAAAAAAATTAAAATACAGGAAAATTTGAATAATAGAAATGATAATGGGTTGACTGTTTAAATTATAGTGGAAATTTTATTTTTTTTCTTTAGTATGAATAACATCCATATAATTAAGTAAAAATTTCTAATTAAGTTTTTATTTTATAAGTTCTTTTTCAGGTTAATTTTTGGGTCATATTCTTAAAGTTAAAAGAATTATGAGCAAACGAAAAACAATTGATGCATTCTTAAAGAAAAAATATGTTAGCAATTCAAAATTTAGGACACCTGTGGCTGTAGAAATAAATGTTGATACTTCAATGCCTAATGAATACCCCTCCAAATGTTCAAGAATTCAATCTGAAAAGATAGATTGTGATCTAGAATCACGTAAACAAATATGTAAATTTCCTATCAACAAACAAGATAAAATCTGACGAGTTTATCTCAAAGAAGGTCCGTATCAACCTAAATCTATAGTGTTAGGACATATGTGTTTCACATGCTAAGAACATATGTCTTACTTATTTATGTAAATTGGCTAATCCTTTGACAAAACGCACTCTACTTGTAATTGGGTAGATCTAGGTGTTTTTAATACTTTAAGAAACAATGTTTCAAGGTCAAGTATTGAAGTCATCAAGTCTGTCCAAGAAAAAGCAAGCTGAAGTGCAATTTCATTAAATCTCGACACCTCTCGATAGCTACCTCGACACCTACTATCTGTCGAGAATTAAAAAGTCAGAATTCCAAATCTGATTTTCTTGGGATCCGTGAATATGTTTTTGGGACTTCTTTTCTTCTAACCCTAAACATATAAAAGGATTATTTTAAGAGCCGTTTTGAGTGACACAAGTTGTATTATCATTGAGCAATCTCTGTTTATGCAAATTGTGCTCAACAGACGAAGTTCTTGACCTAGTTCATCTTCCATCAAGAAGTTGCTGTGTCTTTGCACCATAGGGTTTTGTAACCAAGCATCTTCCTGCTATTCATCACGTGGATGAACTGAAGAACTTTGCAGCCAACCTTTCTTCCTCAAGTTGGTGTTTCTGAAGTCGCGTACTGGGATCCGCGCATTGGTTAGTCACGTACTTGGGAGCCGTGCATCAAAGGTGGAAATTGTCACTACAGATCAAGTCCAATTGGGTATTGGGGTAAGGGTTCAACTGTAGGTTGGTAAGGTACTTGGGATTCCTTTCTTGTAACCGCTTGATTTGATAATAGTGGAGTTTCGGGAGTGGTGACCTGAAAATCACCCGGTGGGGTTTTTGCCGTTAGGGTTTTCCCCATTCGTAAACAAATCACCGTGTTATTTATCTTCCGCTGCATATTTAGTATTTGGTGATTTGTTTGTGCTTCCACAAAATTGCATGCTTAATTGGTTAATTAACAACTTGGCTAATTAATTAATTAATTAGGGTTTATCACAAGGGGTCATTCAGATTGTGACCTATCATATAGACTATCCATACATCGTCGATGAAAATCGGCCCCTCCATGTAAAAAATCCTGGCTACGCCCCTGCATATATGCTACTATTATTTTAGTTCTTCGGTATCTCTAGTACATTTCTACTTAGAATAAGCTTTAGAGAACCAATTAACAAGATTGGAGGTTGTCATCGTCTGATTTTATTATGAAAGTTCCAATCAGATCTTGTTTTGAGAGGAAGTGTTAGGAACTTAGGATCACTGCAGCAGCCAAGTCAGCAATGCACAATCAGCATGGGTTGTTAGTCAGCTAGGCAGCTAGCTGCTAGTGGTTGTTATTGATTGCTACTAGCGGTGAGGTTCTTATTTATAAGGGTTGAGGACCTTGGGTAAAGGCCGAAATGAAATGGGCTGTCTACACAAGGCATCCATGATCTTAAGTACTTCCTTGATCAACACTTCAAGAAGAAAAGATTTGGGCTGTTTTAGCTACTTTCTTGGATTCAAAGTCTTTTTATCATCAGATGATTAGGGGCTATTTGGATTTTCAGTTTCTATCATCCATAATTCTGTTTCCATCACCCATAACTCAAAATTGGTGGATCCCATGACTGAGTAGTGTGTTTGGATGTGTTTCCAGTTTTTGTTTCCATCACTCAATTCTCTAATTTTTGAGTAATGAGTTATGGAAACTGAAAACATTTAGGCATTTTCAAGTTATTAAAACTCAATTTCCATGGCATTTTTGTAATTAAACACACATGCATGGAACCCACTGTCTTGTCAAGTCACTTTCCTTCTCTCTCCCACCGGTCACTCTCCTTATATTATTTTATTTTATTTTTTTGTTCTTCATCATAGAATATTTTTGGTCTTCACTGCACTCCATGACCAGGTAAGGATGTCTCAGACCCATTAAAAAAAAAATCAAGAAACAAACTTTTCAAGCTTCAAGCTCCACTCTCTTTTTGAAACCCTCTTCTTTTTTATTTTATTTCTATTTATTTGCTCAATTTTCTCTTTTTCTTTGAGCAAGTTCCTTCCTTTGTAATTGTTTGTGGATTTGGGGATTTGGTTGATTTAGGTTTGAGGGTTTGACAAATGGAATTTGGATTTAGATTTGGGGTTTCAAAATACAAACATGAATGGGTTTCAAAATACCCATTACTTGTTTAGATTTTATTTATATTTTTCTTTTAGTTGTCCTGCTTATGTATTTAGAACACCGTGGTGTGTTAGGTATTCTTTTTTTTGAGGGTTTGGAAATCAACACAACTTTCTTTCATGGATGGGTTTACATGGTAGTAGAGGAAGGAAAGGAAAGAAGAAAATAATATCATAAAATCCAAAAATTTGAAGAACAGAGGTTTCGGGGGAAAGAGAAGAAGCATTGGGTGAGTTGGGTGATTCTTTATTTTACATTTTTATAGGTTCGGATTTGTGTTTTGGGAGAGTAACAGGGGTGAAGGGGAAAGAAGAAGTGAAGAAAATGGTGGGGAATGAGGGTTCTGCAAGTCGACTAATAGAAGGCTCTAACCAAGTGTTTAGGTATGGGTTCCACAAAAAAGTAGAAATATTTGAGTGATGAGAAGCTGAAAATAGTGTGCCAAACGGGTGGGGTTTAGGAAATTGGAAAATGGTGGGGAATGAGGGTTCCGCAAGTAGACTAATAGAAGGCTCTGACCAAGTGTTCAGGTATGGGTTCCATAAAAGTAGAAAATTTGAGTGATGAGAAGCTGAAAATAGTGTGCCAAACGGGTGGGGTTTGGGAAATTGGGGTGTGATGAGTGATGAGTGAAGAAAATTGAGTGAGGAGTGATGAGTGATGGTTTTTTAAAACCCAAACAGCCCCTTACTATCTTACTCAAGCTACGTATATGTTTGAGCTCATCTCCTAAACTGTAATTACAGACAACAAGATGGTCGACATACCAATAGAATACAACACTAGCATACATGCCCATGATGGAGAATCTCTTCGTGAAGGCAACCGGATGAGTCTTGTCTACTTCACAGTTACCGACTAGATCTCCTATGTAGTACCAATTGCGCTAATGTGTTATTCTTAGGTCATGAATCATGATGTTTCAAATCCAATCTAGTAACACCGTGTGGTTTGGGTACTTATTTTATCTTTGTCTTGGTATTTGGAACAATAAAACTTGGAAGAACAAGTAAATAACACATTTATCATCATCTCTGACCATTTATCTAAGATTGCTTTGACTTGCATATGCAGCAGTATTCAATGCTAAGTATATTTCTTTTAGGGAAATGTTAACCAAAAATTTTATTGAGAGAATAATAAAACAATAATGTTGTTGATAGCTTTTTATATTTATCACAAAAGTGATGTCAAAATTTTCCTATTATAGTTTATTAATAATTGCCTTAAGAGCATCGGTTAACATGATCCTCTTTTTTATTGGACAATTATTGGTTTATATTATGCATTGTACACATTTACAAAAAGTGTATGTTAGGTTTTAAAAGTTTCAAACAATTGGCAAACTATGAGTACAAACTTGTCTAAATATAGATCTTAGAGTCTATAAGATCTATTATACAATGCTCAAGGTGCTATAAGTCAGAATACAAGAAAAAGGAAGTTGCAGAAACAAGAATTTAGAAACTTGCCAAGTTCAACCGATCGAGAGAACAGGTCCGACTGATCGAAACATAGGTCTGCAAAATTTTAATTAAGCCCATCAGCCCGTTAAGGCCATTAAGTGATTAGGGTTTCAGACCTATTTCACATAGTATTTAAAGAAAATCCTAAGGCACGGTTTGAGTAGATTTTAGAGGTGCTCTTGTGAGATCTAAAATATATTGTGCCTTCCTCTTTCAAAGTCACTACCGAAAATCATTCTCATACCATTAGAACCGGTAGATCTGAAGTTGCTGTAACAAGATTAACAAATGCTGATGATCTAAACCTTTAAGGGTGGTCTTGGAGTCATAAACTGGAGAGTTTGTGTCAAGGAAGTCAATACCGTACCGGAGCCTATACCGGTTTGGCCACCGGTACGATATATTTCGGATATCGGTCAATACCGGTGTACCGTTTCGGGTTTACCGCTATTTTATATATTTAATATATATATATATATATATATATAACAGTAAATGTGAATTTTTGTTTAATTGACTAGACATTTAAAAAAAAATTATAAAGCAAATTTTATATCTCTTTTTTACTCAAATCCAAAGTTGTTGCACATATACAAGCCAAAGTATACCTGCCAACATTTGTTACTACTTTTTTTAGTTTTTATTCTCTTCCACTATTTTTAGTATCTTTTATTATTATTATTTTTTATTTGCAATGTATTTTTTATTATTACTAATATATATATATATATATATATATATATTTTCTTATATCTAATTGCTCCTTCCCTCGTTTTTATCACCTTGAATTTATTTTCTTTCACACCTTTTTTTTTTTTTTAATGCTTCACAGGCAGGCAGGCAGCAGGCCTAATTGATAGCCCTTTCACATCTTGTTTTCCTTTTTTTTCCTCCACATCACAAGCCTATCCACTCACCTGACACCTACCTCCAATTTCCAAGAAGGATTTATCTTCACACGTTTAAACACTCTTCAGATTTCAAAGTTCATTCATTCATTTATTTTACTTCAAATCTATCTCCTTTAGTTTCACTTTCACCTCACCTCTCTCTCTAGTTTCATCTCCTCTCTCAAGTGCCACCATCCATCACCACTCAAGATTCAGTGAGACGCCGCTGGCTTCAGTGAAAAAAGAGATGGTGAGTGCATAAGATGATTTGAACTTCATTTTGCAAAGTTATTGTGCATTTTTCTTTCATTTTTCTCTTTCTTTTTGCTGGGTTTTCTTAGCTTACTCAAATTTGCATCATCCAACCCTTAAAAAACTGCTAAAATTACCAAAAAGAAAAAAAAAAAAAGCATTTCATGTTTCGGCCCGGTATGCATTTACCGGCCGGAACACCTGGATTTTGCCGGTACGACCAGTACAAGGCCGGTACGCCCGGTATTTTTCCCGGTACGAAATAGGGGGGTTGAGCGTACCAGATCACTGGCCGGTACGATATATACCGGCCGTACCGGCCGGTACGGTACGAGATTCACCTCCTTGGTTTGTGTTGCTAAACCTTTGAGTGGGTTCTAAAAGTCACAAACGTGGGTGTTTGTGCAAAGCAAATCCAAAAGAGAAGGAGTCTGTGGATTCGAGCTTGCACGTGGTTGTGTCAGTAGGTTATTACTGGAGGTAGCAATAGATTTAGGGTTAAATTTTTTGTAAAAACTTCAATTATTTATTAGTGGATTTGTTTGCCTTGAGGATATGTTAGGTTAAATCATCTCCAGGCTTTTTACCTTGAAACTGTTGGTTTCATTGATTTTCTTAGGTAATCATATGATTGTCTTATTTATTTTTTCGTACTGCATGATATGATTTATTACTGTTTAACCTAGATCTGAATAATAAACCTAAGTGTTAACTTGGTTAATTAATTAGGTTAAACAATTTGAGTGTTCAGGGGTCGAAACAAACAAACAAGTGGTATCAGAGCGGGTTCACTTTGATTGGATTAATGTCTTGAGTGAGATCCTTGATCCCTACTATCATGGATAAATTTAAGTGTCTATCTGCTCATATTTGTGATGATTTGAATAAAAAGGCTACTATTGTTTCCGTTGATTTTATTAATATCTATGAAACTCTCTGTAAGGAATTATTTAAATCTATGAAAATTGCTAAGAAATTTAAGAAAGAGTTAAAATTAGCTAATCTTGAAAAATAGGATTTGATTGTGAGATTGGATGAATCAAATAAAAATAATGAATTTTTAAGAAATCAACTTTCCTCTCAAGATGAAAAGATGAAAAGTTTGGAATTAAAGTTAGCTGAGTCTAAAGCTAAACTTGAACATTTGTCTAATTCCAAACTTGCTATTGATAACATATCTGTATCTGTTTTTGTCCCTATTAAGCCTAAAGACAAAGTTTATGTTCCTCCTTTCAAGAGGAATCATAAAGAAAAGGTTTATGTTATTAGGTTAGACAATGGTAAAAGTTCTAATGTAGACACTGAAGTTTCTAAACCTACAGTTAGAGTGTAAAAGAAATATGCTTTTGTGCATGTCACCTTTGTGGTGTTGTTGGTCATATTAGACCAAATTGTTCTTTGTTAAGGCAAAAACCAAAATCTAAGACTAGATTTGCTATTAGGAATACTAATATTCCTAAATTTGTTCATGTTTGTCACTTTTGTGGTGTGTCTGGTTATATTCGTCATAATTGTCATAAATTGAAATTTAAGCATTCTGTATTTCAGTCTAGGATATGTGATGATATTTCTCCTGCCATAAGTCCTAATAAATTGTTTCATATGCTTTTGAAAAATTTAAGCTTGTTGACTTGTGAAAGGAAGTTGCAAGATTTTGGTCTGTCTCAAAAGAATTGTGTAATCCCTCAAATACACTCTGCTTCTCATGGTTGTTCACCTAAAAAGCCAAAGACTTGTGCTATATGGGTGAGAAAAGATTTGCTAAGATGAGTTTTGTTTACTTGTCCTTGATTTAATTCTTTCAATTATTTGTGGACATGTTTACTTTCTGTTTTTGGCTATCTTGTTTTTAGTTTGTTTTGTTTATTCAAAAAAAAAATCCAAAAACATTGAAAATTTTCAAAAAGACAAAAATATTTTATTTTGAGTCTTGTTTTATTTTTCTTGAGAATTACATGAATTATGATATCTCTCTCTTGTTTTAAAACACACTTGGTATTGTGGAGAAACATAGAAAGTATGTGTTGCATAATTGAGTGCATAATCTATTTCTGATTTTGTATGAGTATGTACTAGTTTATACATGTACTCATGGGTTAGTTAATAAATTGATTTTTCTTATTTGTGTACCCTCTATAGCTTAGTTGAGCATTGTTCATGCATTGTTTTTGTGCTTTTTGTTTTTTGGTCATAATTTTTTTTTTTTAAAATCACAAATTTTTTTTTTTTTTTTTTGTATTACACATCTTTAAGTGTGTAATTGAGGTTGGCCTATGAAATTTGCATTTCATGATTGTGTATCTTGTTTAGCTTTGATGAATTATTTCTCTGCACTTTGCTAGTTTGTGCTGTGTAGTGCTTAAATTGTGTGAGTTGTTTATGGTTTTTAAACACATGCTCTTGATTTTGAAGTCACATTTTTTTGATTTTAAGGACTAAAAAATTTTAGGAGAAAGACATAAATAACAATCTCACAACTTTTACTCACCAATCATGAACACCTATGTGCAAATTATAAAAGCCGTGCTCGGTATGGTAAAACATTTGCACAGAAAGATTAAACGAGGTGTTAATTGTGAAAAGAATGTGAAAATCAAAAGAAAAATCAAAAGAGAATTCAAAAGAAAGAAATAGAAATGCAAAAAAAAAAAAAAAAAAAAAAAAAAAAAAAAAAAAAAGGGCCTCAAAGAAAAAGAATTAAAAAAAAATGCTTTTACATAATTGCAAGCGTGTTTTCTAGGAGATGTGAGAGTTATATAATGTAATTCTTTAGGTAATAGTCACTTTCAAACCAATGTGATGGATAATGTAGAAAATTTGTTTGATTACTATCTACATATCATCTTTTTTGTACTTTGTACACTTACTAGTTGCACACACTACACGTAAATCTTTGCTAAATTCTGTACATATGATTGTGTGTTAACTAATTAGGTCATCTTTAATTGCATATGAACTGATGTGTAAATGCAAATTTTTTTTTTTGTTTTGGTTGCGAATTTAAAGAAAAATGTGTTTTAGAAGTTTAAATTATGTGATTTTAACTTCTTGATTGGTTTTGATACTTGCATTTAAAAGACATCATGTTTTTAAAACTATTCTGGATCATGTGCATCTGCATTGAGTCATAAAAATTGATTTCAAGTTGTTTTTCTGCATAAAATTTCCAGGTTTTTAAGTTTTAAAATTTTTCATTGTTTTGATCGATCGAAGATTACACTCGACTGATCGAAAATATTCAGGTTTTAAAGCAAAAACTCTCTGCCTGATTCAATTGATGTCCGATCGATGCTCGATCGATCGAAATTTCCTAGGAAGTTTTTTTGATCGATGCTTGTTTCCTTTTGACTGATCGAAACTAGAAATTTTTCAGTTTTTAGTTTCTTGACTGATCAGTTTTTTTTTTGCATCATTTGTGATAGGATTCACATGCATTCCATTATTTTCTTTATCCATTTTGCATTTTTACAGTCATATCTCTCATTATTTTCACACAACACGCATACACTTTGCTAAATTGGGTACTCAACTTGATTTAAAAATTGATTAATTAATTTTTGAGTTCTGTACATTTTAGTATATTGCTATTTTCTTTGATGTGTGAACTGCTAAAAATTGGGAAATTTTTTTGAGATATGGTGGATAATAAATGTGCCAATATTTTCTCTAAAACACATTGCATACTAAATATTTATATAATTGAGATCTATATTGTATAGTCTTAACTGATTGTACTTGGAGTGTTTGCATGCGCATTTGTCTATGGGTTACATAGTGTCAAGTTTGCATATATTGAAAGAGAGGATATTTGTGTTCATATGTATCCTCAACTTATGCTATCTTTTTAGTTTTCCCCACCTCCTAAATTTTCCCCAAAACTTGTTTTGTTTCTCCTATTTTTATTGGGGGAGAAAGCTATTTTTAAAACCTTTGTTCATAGGGAGAGTTGCTCTATTTTTTATAGAGTTGAATTGTTTTGTGTTCCATTGTTTTCTATTTTCTCTTAACCTCTGTTGTGTATGTTTTTTTGTGTCTACCTTCTGATTGGGTTGTCTTTGCCAATACATGACAAAAAGGGAGAGAAATAGATGAAATTTTGGATTTTTTTTTTTAACTGTTTTTATTTAGGGGGAGATGAAATTGTTTTTGAAGGGGGGGAGAAAATAAAAGTTTTATTTTTTTAATTTTTTATGTAACTAACTTAGGGGGAGAGTTAGTTTACTTTTAATTTTAAATTGTGTTTCATATTGTTTATCTATCTTTATTTCCACATATGTGGTGATGTGCTCTTTTAAGTGTTTCAGGAAAGACAGGTACATTCTGATCAAGATCTTTTGCCTCTTCTTGCAACGTCTAGTTTAGGAGTCTTAGATTGGGATTTGTGATGTAATTGGGCATATTATTGTAATAGGGCTATTCTTGTATTTGAGCATTTCATATTGTATGTAAATTTTGTCACGGATTGCTAAAGGGAGAGATTGTTAGGTTCTAAAAGTTTAGAACAATTGACAAATCGTCAGTACAAACTTGTTTAGATATAAATCTTAGAATTTATAGGATTTATTAGACAATGCTCAAGGTACTACAAGTCAAAATACAAGAAAAATGAAGCCGCGGAAACAAGAATTCAGAAACTTGCCAAGTTTGACCGATCAAGAGAACAGATCCGACCGATCGAAACACGAGTCTGCAAAATTTTAACTAAGCCCATAAGCCCGTTAAGCCAATTATGTGATTAGGGATTCAGATTTATTTCATATAGTATTTAAAGGAAACCTTAAGACACGTTTTGAGTAGACTTTAGAGGTGCTCTTGTAAGATCTAAAAGGTATTGTGCCTTCTTCTTTCAAAGTCACTACCGGAAATCATTCTTATACCATTAGAACCGGTAGATCTGAAATTGCTGCAACAAGATCAACAACTGCTGATGATCTAAACCTTCAAGGGCGGTCTTGGAGTCACAAACTGGAGAGTTTATGTTGCTAAACCTTTGAGTGAGATCTCAAAGTCATAAATGTGGGTGTTTGTGCAAAACAAATCTAAGAGAGAAGGAGTCTGTGAATTCGGAGCTTGCATGTGGTCGTGTTAGTAAGTTACTACTGGAGGTAGCAATAGATTTAGGGTTAAATCTTTTGTAAAAATTTCAATTCTCCATTAATGGATTTGTTTGCCTTGAGGATAGATCATGTTAAAGCCTCCTCAAATTTTTTACCTTGAAACTGTTGGTTTCATTGGTTTTCCTAGTTAATCATATCGTTGTCTTATTTATTTTTCCACATTGTAGGGACGGAGCTAGGACTTAATGTTAGGGGGGGCAAAAGTATAAACAAATTTTTTTTTTTGAAACTCCAAGTAAGCATTCATTTAGAAGAGAAATACTATGTCCACAATATTTTCACTACATTTTTCACAACAAATCGTAAGTGGTAGGTTATTATTGATTGTTATAAGTGAGAAAAAAAGTAATTTAAGTTGTAAATTCAAATTAGAACCGATAACAACTTACTGCATGTAATTTGTTGTGAAAATGTTGTGAACGTAGCACTTCTCAATTTAGAAAGTTAAGTTTTTTTTTTTTTTTTTGGTGTCTTGTGTGTTGTCAAATATGTGTGAGCATTTACTTAGACTAATTAGAATTGGCTTACTAATTTTTTATTTTTTTTTATTTTTTGTTTGTGTCTTGTGTGGGTTTGTTTTGGGGTGTTGTTTGGGCTTAAGTTTGTTATTGGTAAATTTTTTTATTAAGCTTGTTAAATTTATTTCAAAGTTTAGATCAATAAAATTTTTTATAACCTTTAAAAAAATCAATAATATTGTTGAGAGGGCAAAGTGCAAATTTATTGAAACAAATTGTTAAAATTAATACACACATATATACTAAAAACAATTTGAAAAAATTTAGGGGGGCAGTCAACCATAGTTCTGTCACTACCGCACTACATGATATGATTTATTACTGTTTAACTTTTTTTTTTTTTTTTGAAAAGGAAATAAGCTTCATAACATTACTCAAAGGGCTTTAAATCAGCCAAAATAACAGCGTCTAAATCTGGTGGAACAGACTCCATCCAGACTTTAATGGGGAAGGAAAGTCTTACTCTCTGAGCTAAGGCGTGTGCGACTGCATTGCCTTGCCTATTGACATGAGAGAAAGAATAGCTTTTTAACAAACTAACATAAGACAAAGTGTCTTTTAAAATATGACCAACAGCAGATTTTTCCATACCACTACCACGTAGAGACTTTACTACAACCTCTGAATCACCCTCAAAACAAGATTGCTGGAAACCTGTTTCAGCGACCAAGACTGCTGCTCTTCTTGCTGCCAGTAGCTCCAAGGCCACAACTGAAGGTGGTTTTTTGAT
This sequence comes from Quercus ilex subsp. ballota, assembly GCA_032727855.1. Classification (NCBI taxonomy): domain Eukaryota; kingdom Viridiplantae; phylum Streptophyta; class Magnoliopsida; order Fagales; family Fagaceae; genus Quercus; species Quercus ilex. The sequence continues at coordinate 25,026,198 of CM064918.1, read as the reverse complement.
TTTTTCGGACAAAGCAACCATGACTTGACCCTCAGAATTTCGGATGACAACACCAAGGCCGGCTTCATCTGATTCATCGAACATTGCCCCGTCATAATTTGTCTTGAAACAATCCTGAGGTGGAGGACGCCAATGCTTTTGAGAGGGATGCCTATTGCCCATGGAGTGATTTTCTTGAAATCCCTGAGTTTTGAAGCTTCGAAGATAATCTCGTGCGAAACCCGCAATTTTGACCAACGGCAAGGAAGGTTCTTGGAGGCGAGATTTGTTTCTGTGGTGCCAAATAGACAATGTTGTGATGCTAAATAGCGGAACTGTGTGAGGTTTCTCCTGAATCAGCTACACTAAATCAGAGAAAGAACCCGAAACAGCTTTGTTTTTGTCAACCCAGCCAAAGTCTTATGCCCAAACCGATTGCACCTTCTCACAGCCCCATAAAGCGTGAAGAACAGATTCATTCTCCCTTGAGCAGAGATGGCAGATGGGATCGATAGGCATAGCTCTTTTCTTCAGATTTTCTTTTGAGGGCAGAGAGTTTGTGCAAGACCTCCATAAGAAATGCTTGATTTTCCCCGGCACATTCAATTTCCAAATGTTTTTCCAAAAAGTCTTCTGTGCGGCAGAAATTGTTGGTCTGACAGTATCAAGGGTAGCAATTTCCATAAGACTTTTGTACCCCGATTTCACAGAATAGGTACCAGAGTTTTCTTTAGGCCAAATGAGGATATCGGGTTGTGGAACGGTACACAGAGGCAGGGACTTTATAAGTGTCGCTTCAGGCAGATAGAAACAAAGATCAATGAGATGAGTATTCCACCAACTCGTATGGGCATCAATGAGTGTGTCCATCGTGGAGTCAGGTGCTAAAGAAATTTGAGGGGAAACCACTCTACCATCTGGTGAATTCGGTAACCATGAATCATGAAAAATCCTTATAGATTTTCCATCTCCAACCCTCCACCGAGAATCCCTCTCCACAAGTTTTCTAGCAAATAAAATACTTTTCCAAGCAAAGGAACCCGATGCTAACTTTGCTTCAAAGATCGAACTGTAGGGGAAGTATTTAGCTTTGAAAACTTTATAAAAAAGGGAATCTGTATCATGTATTAATCTCCACACTTGTTTTGCCAACATTGCTTCGTTGAACTTACATAGATCCTTAAAACCTAGACCCCCTTCCGGCTTTGGTTGACACAACACTTCCCACCTCTTCCAATGAATCTTACGTCTATCACCCCTTTGTCCCCACCAAAATTTCCGAATGAGCATCTCAATATCTTGACAAAGGCCAATCGGCAACCTAAAACAACTCATAGCAAAAGTAGGGATGGCTTGTACCACCGCCTTTAAAAGAACTTCCTTTCCAGCCTGAGACAATAGTTTTTCCTTCCAACCTTGCAATTTGCTCCACACCCTATCTTTTATATAATTTAGACTTGCCTTCTTCCTTCTACCAACCACTGCAGGTAACCCGAGGTATTTCTCATATTCTTTAATCTCTGGAACTCCAAGCAAATTTTTTAATAGGTCTTTTGAGGATTCAGGTACACCCTTACTGAAAAAAAGGTTTGTCTTCTCCGAATTTATCTTTTATCCCGAAGCCCTTTCGTACTTTCCCAAAATTCCTTGGATAGTATTGATATCCTCAAGCTGAGCTCGACAAAAAAGTAGACTGTCATCTGCAAAAAACAAATGAGATATTTTTGGACCATAACGACAGAGAGAGACACCTTCAATCTCCCCTTCCTCCACTGCATGTTGGATTAGTCCATTTAGGCATTCTGAGCAAATGAGAAAAAGGTAAGGGGAGAGGGGATCTCCTTGGCGAATACCTCTTGTTGGAATAATATGACCTTTTGCTTCCCCATTCACCAAGACAGAATATGTAACAGATTTTATACACTCCAAAATCCATTCAATCCATATACTGTGAAAACCCATTTTTTCCATGATCTTTTGCAAAAATATCCACTCCAATCTGTCATAGGCCTTACTCATATCTAGTTTCAAAGCCATGTGGCCCACTTTTCCATGCTTCTTTGTCTTCATGTGGTGGAGAGTCTCAAAAGCAACCAAGATATTATCCAAAATTGCTTTGTCAGATTGAAAAGCACTTTGTGATTCAGAAATAATCTGAGGCAAAATTCTCTTTAATCTATTTGCCAAAACTTTAGAGACTAGCTTATATAAAGTATTACATAAAGCAATAGGCCGAAATTCGGTAATAGTTTCAAGACTCTTTACCTTAGGAATAAGAGCAAGGAATGTATGATTTAGACCTGAAGAGATATGGTTAGAGTTGAGGCAAGAGAGAACTGCCTTGACCACGTCATCATCGATACTGGACCAATAGTGTTGGAAAAAGATTGGAGGCATCCCGTCCGGGCCGGGAGCCTTTAGAGGAGCCATCTGTTGCAAAGCTATCTCCACCTCGGTCTTGGAAAATTTTGCAATCAAATCTGAGTTCATCTCCTCACTAACCACCCGTTGAGTGTGCTGCACTACATCTTCAATATTGCCAGGTGTTGAAGAAGAAAACAAGTTTTTGTAATACCCCACAGCCAAAGCTGCAATCTCGTCTTCACCCGAGATCATCACACCGTCTGAATCTCTAAGCTCTGTGATAGTATTTCGCCTAAATTTTTGGGAAGCCCTGTTGTGGAAATAACCTGTATTTTTGTCCCCCGAAACCATCCAATGGTCATGAGCTCTTTGTTGCCATAATTTCTCTTCCATTCTGAGGAGATCATTAACTTCAGATTTTAATTGTAGGAAAACATCCATACTTCCCCCCCCTCATTACTGCTGCTTCAACCAATTCTAAGGACTTCTTCTTCTCCGACAAAGTTTGTGAAATATTGCAAACAGAATTTTTACTCCATCTGCGAAGTTGATTCTGGCAATTTTCAATCTTTTTCATCACTTCTACCATAGGTGGACCCCAAGAGACCTCTTTCCAAGCTTCTGTAATAGTATCATGACAGCCCTCATTTTCAAGCCATAATTGCTCAAATCTCCATGGCTTATGTTTCTTAAGTGTAATTCCATCAGGGAGAATAATAATAGGGCTATGATCCGAAGAAACACAAGAGAGAGTTCGAACCTTAGTAGCTGGAGAAAGAGAAAACCACTCCCCCGAGCACACCGCCCTGTCCAATCTTTCCCAAACTGACCCCCCATTCGGATAATGCTTGAACCATGTGAATTTTTTGCCAATGAAACTAAGATCATACAGCCCACATTCATCCAAGGCTTCACGGAAAAGCTGCATTTGCCCATAGGGACGTAAACGGCCACCCAATTTCTCATGAGACTTGAGGAGTTCGTTAAAATCGCCTGCACATAACCAAGGTAGTGAAGACTGCCCATTTAAATTCCTCAATAAATTCCAAGAATCGATTCGAAGCTGAGTTTCAGGTGCTCCATAAAATCCTGTGAACCTCCACGCATTTTCTTTGCCTCCATTTATTATGACATTGATATGATTTAAGGAAGATGATTTGACTGTTAAGTTGAAACCTCTCTTCCAAAATAAAGCCAGACCACCACCATGAGTAATTTTTGACACTCCATGATGATGACCAAACTTCAAAGTATCTCGTATAACTAGTAGCCTTGCTTCATCCAGCCATGTTTCGGCTATAAACACCACTGTAGGATCTTGTGCCCGGACTAAACACCCAAGCTCATGAACTGTCTGCCGATTCCCAAGCCTGCGACAGTTCCAACACATGATACTCATAATTCTTGGCAGGGTTGGGAACCAGCCTCCGCCATTAAAACTGAATTTTCCTTGTCATCCTGAGAAACCCGAAATTTCTTGTTTGATAATTCAGGCTGATCAGTGCTACTACAGAGCCTTTTTTTTGTCCCATATGTGGAAGCAGAGCTTCCTTGCTGCTTGGTGAAGAACGGAGAACACGAGACCATTTTTGACCCAAAGCATGAGAGGCGTGTTTTATATTCTGATGATTAGAGATATCAGTAAGCTGAGGGTCGTGGGTCACGTGAGATTTAAAACTCATGAGGTGAACTTGCTGTTGGCCCAGCTCGGAGGAGCCCGCGAAGAGGTTGGCCCGTTTTGCATCAAGAGAGGGCCCATTGGGCTTCCTTGAAGGAGAGGAAATTTTCTCCGGATTTATTTTATCCACACATTCACAAATCCCCTTATACCCCTCAAACTTATCAAAAACCTCAGTCACAATAGTATCCTTTAAATGTTGACCCTCAAAACCCGGTGGAATATCTTCCTCACATCCTACAAGATCAGATACGGATGGAGAAAAAGTATGCATGGATATGGGGTTTACCTCAAAAGGGGTCTTCCTCACAGCCTGTTGAAGCACCTTCTCCCACTGCATCTCCTCTGAAACTTCGAATTGAGTGCTGAACGTGACAGAGGACTTATCAAGCTTAGAGGAAGTTTTTTTTTCTGACTTCATTCCTGCACCTTCACCCTTTCCTTCTTCTTGTGGTGTCGCTGTCAGCTGTCTTGGCGCCTCCAGAATTGCGTCATCTCGTGTCAAGCTGCTGCTACCTAGGGGAAGAGACACAGGCACGTGATTCCCACCCACCACTGGCTTCTCCCCAGGCAAATCGGACTGAACACGTGTCCGTTCCAGCCTCACTCCGGCGACCCCGTCCCTGCTTCCATGGTTTTCGCCTCCACCATATTTCACTGGTTCTTTTTGAGTCCTCCCATATGGGTCACCACGCAACCATGCCCCATATTGAAAGCCTTCCTCCACCGTTCGGCCCCCAACAGAAGATGCAGGGCAGTCTTTAAGTGCATGGCTTAACAGACCACAGCGGTAGCAAAAATTAGGGAGTCGTTCATACTTGAACTGAACCCACCTGGACTCGCCCCCTTCAATGGTGATTCTTTTTCCACGGATGAGTTTTATTGAAGCATCAATCCGGACACGCACCCTAAGGCACTTACCCCAGTGCACTCCTGAATCAGGGACATCAACCTCCATAACAGCCCCCAAAGAGGTCCCAATCGCCCAACCCGTTTCCTTTGTTCTACTCATTAGAGGTAAATTAAAAATCTGAATCCAGAACGGCGACCATTTTAACTCCATCTCCTTTGGAGTTTGCTCACCTTCAAACTCTTGTAAAATCACCAGTTGTTTTTCAAAGCTCCAAGGGCTCATATCGAGTACTTTCTTTTTATCTTTCCCATCTCCAAACTCCACCAGAAACAGTTCAGCTTCTAGTTCAGAAAAGTTGACCCATTTATTTGTTTTCCACAGCATTCTCAGGTTCTTTCTCAAAGTATCTAAGCTTATGCTTTTAAGGGTCATAATCTTCATGATAACACAGTTTTTTCCAACCTCCTTTGCAGCTCTGGTGCTGTTGCTACCCAATTCAATACCTTCGCCATCTTCCTCCGTAACAGATAACTTACTCCACATCGCTTCCAACTCTTCAGCCATTGTGTACACTTCAAAAAGTTACCCAACCCAGAGGATGCTCCTAGTTTCCTAGAACCAAAAGTCTGCCCTGACCTGACCCACGAAAGGTCACGCTAACTCTTGCAAGGGCTGCAAGACAAAAACTGCTACTACGCGCACAGAGACACGAGAGCACCCTCCTTCTAAGTCATTTCATTTTATTACTGTTTAACTTAGTTCTGAATAATAAACCTAAGTGTTAACTTGGTTAATTAATTATGTTAAACAATTTGAGTGTTCCGGGGTCTAAACAAACAAACAATGTACAATATTATACACATTTGCGTGAACGTGTTTAATGTAATAAGTATTTGTTTAGTTTATAATGTAAATTTTACGTTGATAGTATAAACGTAAACTATTGATTTTCGTTGTTTTGAAGGTATGTGCTTCATTAATTTTACAAATGAAGAGTTGCCTCGTAGGAAGGTGGAGGTGCACGTACAGAATATGAATCACGTGAACATCCTTTGTTATGGACCATAGAACAAAAATCCGGAATGATGAAAGAACAATTCAATTTTGACCTTATTGTTAAAGGGTTTTTTTTTTCAAAGTTATCTCATTCTAGATGCAGTTCTGCACAAAAGAGGACTTATAACCTGAAGTAGAACAATCTACCTAAATAGATAAGTATATAGAATAGGAAATGCGCTTGAGATTGCAATTCAGCTACAAGCACACTCAGTAGAACTGGTCTTCTTTGAGGCTTCTTCCATCTTCCTAGTCTTCACTTCAGCCAAAACATTTCTAGCCCACTCACCAAAGTACGTCTCATTGTGTCCAATTTTGCCACCCTTGAAGATGGACATACAGCGGCGATCGTCTTCCGGGTAGGGGCATTTGTCCCCATTGGGATCTCGCCATGCACCTTGATGTCTCATCCCAGACCAGCTAGCTATCCAATGATACACATATTGGCCTACGCCTGCAAGTTTTAGCCAGCCTTTAGGGAAAAACTCCATCACACTGCTGTTTCTGTCCATTAGGAACATGTTGGTTAACTGGGCGCCATGAGGGGATACTAGAATGTCTGTCATGCTCATCAGCTTCACCTGGATCAATAAAATGGATTGTAATACATTAGAGCCACTACTAGTCTACATATATAGAGCCATTAATTAGGAAGAAAGGGTTGTTGTCAGGAGTCAGGAAATTTCCACGGCCACAGAAAAAATGCACCAGATTTTCAAATCATATGAATTCTTGTGAGAGGATGGGAAAAATTGAGTGTATTTTCTGTGTCTGTAGTACTACTCCATGCACAGACTATATTTGTACTATACCCCAAAAGACAAAAAAATAATCACAATTAGAAGGTAAGTTAATTTAGTAATATTAAAAAATAGCTTGATGTAACAAATTATATTTTACAATATTTTTACAAATCATTGATGCGATAAATTCTTATTATTATTTGAATTCATCATTAACATCACAATATCGATAGTTAGTAAAAAGATTTTGTAAACTAGTTTGTGGCTTTAGCATTAATTTTTCCTAAAAGAATACTACCCTTAATACAGTTGTGCTCCATGATTGGCTTAATACACGAGAGTAAAGTGGTTGGATGGAAGGAATGATTTGAAAATCCCCATGGAATGAACTCAACGTAATAATTCCTTGGGAAAAGGGATTATTATGTTATAATTTCCTATATTTCGTTCATCACAAGTATCTATTTTAAAGCTCTAAATTCTATGGATTTAATAATCTTAATACTATGGAATTGTACGTGGATTTGAATTGTGTAGAGTGAAGACATTGCGTGGATGTTTGCTAAGCTCTATATTATTCATATACTAACTAGGTTGAGTTAAGTTACAAAACTTATTATGAAAAACCTTCAATTATTATTGGTCTTTTTGGATATAGTGCAACGCTTTGCTGGAACCATGACAGCACAAGAAAATTTAGAGTTATATATATAATTTATATATGCTTCATTGGACAAAGCAAATGACTTCCATCAGTGGCGATTCCAGAAATTTTGTCCAGGGTGTTCTATTCTACTTTAAAAAATTTTTGGGTCATTTCGGTCTATTTCAGGTGTTTCGGGATGTTTCGGTAAATACTGGCCGAAATTTAAGATTTGGCCGGCATGAAGTTTGTGCTTTAAAAAAAAAAAATTATAAACTATAATTTGTTGTTTAGTTGTTTCATTAATAAAATTATAAGTTCATTTGAAATATTAATAAAATTATTAATTATTGTTGTTTAGTTGTTTCATTAATTTGTTTGTTTTTTATAAACTATAATTTGTTGCAATGTTATGAATACTATTTCGAAACTCGTTTCGGTTTGTCCAATGGAACGGAATATTTCGTTACCAGCCTATTTCGGCGTACCGTTTCAAAGTGTTTCGAGGTTCTTTAAAAAAAAGTATATTCTTATACAACATAAAATTATCAATTCAAAAAAGTATTACTAAATATCAAATATTACAAATCATTTAATATTAAGCCTTAACATCAATATCACATCCAAGATTTATAACAAGTCATTACTTACACAATAGTAATTAATAAAATAATCCCATAAAAAATTAAATAAAATAATACCTTTACTGATTGCTATTAATATAGTGATTTAGAAAGAAAATCTTAATAAAGGGGTTTAGATTGTTTATTTTTTTTTAAATCATATTTGAGTTATTATGTAAATAAATGAAATTTTTTAAACCAAAATTTTGTAAATAAATGAATTTTTGGGAATTTGGGATAATTATAATAATGAAGCTTCTAGGAAGCTCCACTCCCACCTACTCCCACGTGCCTTGAGTCATTTTCCCTTAATAGTTAATATCACTTTTCAAAGCAGCATTTGTCATTTACAAAAGTCTCATAAAATGGTACTCTCTTACTCCGGAAGTTCTAGAGAGTAGAGACAACTCAGACAAGCATTGAAGAAGAGATTTCAAATGGTAAGCAAATTAACTTTCACTTCGTCCACCATTCTGTCAAAGCTTGGATTTCTGCTTTCTTCTTCTTCTTTTTCTTTGGTTTTTTTCCCTAACAAATCATTTGGTATTGATCTGAGTTCAAAATTTGTTTGGCATAAATATTTTTGAGAGTGTTCCTGAATTTGCTTGAGGGTGTTCCTATTTTATTTTTTAAGGGTAAGCAAATAAAAATTTTTTTAATTATTATATATAATTTTTTTTTTCCAGGTCAGGGTGTTCCTGGGAACACCCTGACTTCAACGTGGCGTCTTCACTGACTTCCATCCCCATGTGGGCATGGGTTTTAATAATAATTGAATAATTCTCTTAACCTATATAAAGTTTTTATAAATGTCTCCCTCTTTCCTAGAATTTGCAGACTATCATATTTGATACTTTATCCTGATTGCCTGTATACTTTTCCTAGCTTTCTGGGAGGGGGGGGGGGGGGGAATTCCTGATTGCCTTTATCTGTTTTCCTGGGCATGCATCTAACAATTTGGGATTTCAAGCACAGCCGGCTCCACCGTATAAGCAGGAGAGGCGGTCGCCTAAGGCGTTCAAATAAAAAAAAGGTCCCTTAATTTTAAGCAATAAGGCTATTTTTATTTATTTATTGTAACAGTATTAATTAAGCCCAAATATTAGCTAATAAATTAATAAAATAATATTTTTTAATCTAAAGAGAAATTCTAGATTCACAATATTTTTTACAATACTTTCACAATAAATCCTAAGTAGTAGGTTGTTACTGGTTGTTATTGGTAGTTAAAAAAGTAATTTTAATAATGAGTTCAAATTAAAACCAGTAACAACTTAACACCTAGGATTTGTTATGAAAATATTGTGAATATAGCACTTTTAAAAAAAAGAGTAATGCACAAAAAATTTTACAACATTTTTCACAATAGTTGAATTAGCAAACTTTTATTAGTTCTTGTCTAAGTCCATTATTAATAATACTTTTTTACTTACCACTACTGATCTGCCACATCAAAAGGTGAGAAAAGTTTTGTCAATTTTTTTTTATCAATAAACTTTCTCCAAAAAAAAAAATTACATAGTTCATATTAATTAATAATTTTGCATTTAAAACAAGAGAATAGAGTTTAAGTAATATTAATTTCAAAAAAAAGTCATTTATATATATATATATATATATATAAGCCTCAATTCATTTTTCTTTTTATGCCCCCAAATGCATCAAGTCACCCCTAATTTCAAGTAACAAAAAAAAAAAAAACACTTAAATTAAGCAGTTCATAGCCAATTTGGGTGCTTTCAACTCATGGGCAGAGATCTTCAGAATATATAATATTGAGTGCTCTGATTAATTAAAGTCTGTTTTCCTTTTGTTTGTAATTACTTTAATTTGAGTGGGGTTCATGCGTGTTATGGTGGCAGTGACACTAATTCCACTAGCTAAACTCATTTTCTTCATATCAATTCCACTTGCTAACTTATTTTAAAGTTTTCATATATATGTACGTGTATCTGCATATCTGATAGAACAATAGCATTGAATTCTTACATATATGTATAAAAAAACACTATAAACTTTTAGATAATTTTTTTTAATGAAAAAAAGAGTAAAATTTAGGGACTATTTCTTAAGTGGAATGCATTAGATTTTTTCAATTAAATGTAAATACGTAATAAGCTGTATTGAATTTAATTGTTATAGAGATAGATAATACTGTTTGTGCGCTTCAATTAATATACTGCAATTGTACCTGAGTTTAATTTGCGTGCCTAAGCTTTACCCAAAAAAGATTTTCACAATACACTAACCTGCTCACAGAAGCTGAGATTGTTGGAGTAAGCCACCATAACTCGGCAACTGTCCACCTTAGCACACTCCCTCTCAAAGATCCCAATCACTTCAGTCTGATTCCTGAAGGATCTAGGACCAGTCCTCATGAACATGGTGATCCCAATCACAGGCACTCCTTTATCATTGACCTGAGCAACCCTACCTTTCAGGCTCACATTACAGTACATTCTGGCCCTGCACCTCATCAAATCATACACCTCCATCCTTCTCTCCCTTGACATCCCTCCCTCATTGTGCCTCATCACCACAGCTTTCTCAAAGCAAACTGGCTCATCATCACCAAGTACTCCTTCAAATTCTTCAATGTATGGTGGCCCATTAAAAGTGGCCTCCATTAAGGTCTTTAACCACAACCCCATGTTGAGCCTAAGCTCACCCCAGTGGTATAAAACCCACCTATTGGGAATTTCACATTTGTTTTTCTTGTGCCATGCCACAAAGGGTACCATAGCTGACAAACCATGCCAGATATTGTCATAGTTGTAATGATTGTATGACACAAATGTTAGGCCTTTCATGAGGGTGGCATTAAAGGGTAAAGTTTCTGGCCACGCGAGTGCGTAGGAGTTCCAAGACCCATCATGCTTGTCTCGTCCTTTGAGGCACAGAAGCCTGCCTTGGGAGTTTTCTGAAGGAAATTGTTGGTATTGTACCTCATATTCCTCGTGAGTGTCATACATAGAGCTCATGAACCAGGTGTGGCCTTGAAGAGCGGTTTGTGTGTATCGTAAATCTTTGAGTGGGAGAAATGTTACCGAGTGGCGGAGCTTGTCGACCAAGGATATGAGCTCGTTGGTACAGTTGGTGGAGGAAGACGCTAGGGTGGTTGTGGTGGTGTTGATGACTCTCTGCCATTGATGCATGAGAGACCATGATGAGGTTGATAACGGGGAATTAGATGGTGGGGTTTGGAGGGAATATTGAATATTGAAGAGAATGAAGAGAATGACACAGGTGGCTAGGATGTAGATAGAGACTTTGGGAGAGTAGAAAGAGAATGGTGAGAGAGTGCGATGGTGGTGGTGTTTGAGATGGTGATGATGAGCTTTGCTAGAGATGGGACTTGTAGTTCTATCCATCTCTGGAGGTGCTTTGCTCATGGCTCCGAAAATAGGTGGAGAATGGTATTAGTGTAGTTGAAGCTTGGTGGAGGTGAGTTAATGGTTATATGAGTTGAATTCTCTGTTCTCGGAGAGTCTTCCTTCAACACCTCACTCTTCATATGGAGGATAAGAGACTCCATGTGATGATATTTCCACTTTTAGTATACGCTATATCTTTAAGGTGCAAGCAATTTTCTTTTTTCTTTTTTAATTATAAATAATTTGATAGTTAAGAGAAAGGAGAATTCAAATCTAGATGTTTAAGTTAAAAATACTAAAAAATGTTATTCAATTGAGCTACTAGCTCTTAACAAGCAAATACTATTTTTCTTCCATAAATATATAAATTAGAGGACTTTTTTTCTCCTTCTTCCAATGGAAATATAGACACCACTATTTTTACAACCTAAATTTAGGAATTTTTAAGGAATTACAATAATTTGTGATATGAAGTGTGTGACTTTTATATAAACTCCTTATTGACACTTTTTATTATGCAATAGATAAATTGTGTAAAAACTAATAAAAAATTGTAACCAATTTTGTTGACACTTTTTATTATGTAGTAGATAAATTGTGTAAAAACTAATAAAAAAATTGTTACCCATTTTGTATTTTACACGACAATGAATGATTCTTTTTAAAAAAAACATGAAACTCTTTCGCGATTAAGAGTCATGTGTATTTTATGTGTAAATTATTAATTGTGTGACATTCACCTTCCTAAACTTTTTAAGTGTAACACAAAGCACAAATTATTTTATATGAGAATATTTTTTTAAATATGGACATGTGTCATTACAAAAGTAACTCACCTTTTATTAATTTCAACAAATATTTAAACGTTCATAAAAAGAAAAAAATATTATGAGATAAAACTGTAAAGAAACTCCATGTCAACGGATAAATCACATAGATTTTATATACTTTTACAAACAAAGAAACTTATTTTTATAAGTTTATAATTTATATATATATATATATATATAAAATGTTTATAATAGGGCTGCATAAATTAGTTTTGACGCAAAAGAATATTAGAAAACTTGCTTTAACGTTAAAAGTGAGTCATGTAGATAGTTTATGGGGCATAGGAAGCCCATCAATTTTCAAAGCAATACTCTTCTTGATCAATGACTGCCGTAAATTTGAATCCTCCATAATTCTGCCACATTCGACCCAAAAAAAATTAAAAAATAAAAAATTTGACGCCACATAAAATTCTACATTTATATTAAATTTAACAAATTAAAACTTGCCTGTAATCCATAACCTAAAAATTCATGTGTTTTTAATATCATAGAAATGGAACCTTGGAATTGGAGATAGATCTTGATTGTCAATAGACAATCTCTAACAGTCCAGCAACTTACGGAGCCATTGTGAAATCTTGTGTGGCGTTTCTAAAAGAGTATCAATTAATATATTTGTAATACCTTAATTAATATATTTTTCTTTAAATAATATGGCAAAACCACAATCTTTATTCTGATATATATTGGTTATCAATAGCCTTATAAAGTATAATCTAGTCTGGTGCCACTCTCTTTTAAGGAGAACCAGCTCCAAGATTTAATACATCGTGAATGCAAAATTCCATCGCTTGTTAAAAACAAGAAGGGTAACACACACACACACACGCACATATATATAAAAGCACCCTTCACAGCATATTCTACGAGCAGCATATATATATCAAAATAGTTTAATAAAATCAAAAAAAGGAGAAGAAGTAAATGCTTCGTTCTTACGTAAGTACCTAATAAACTCCATGAACAAGAAGTGGATTATTAAAATAGAAACATGAAACTTGTCATGCAGGAATTCTTAAGAAAGTTTTACACGTGCCTCATATGGCATTGGATCAGATTCATACAGAATTTAAGAAATCAACCGTGACTTATGTAACTTTGTCAATAAGCTCCAGATTTTATGGCGAGAAGCATGAAAGATATCAATTTGGAGCTTTACTTGGTCTTAAAGGAACATGCATTGCAGAAAAGATAAAAATCAATATTGTGGTGGTGCTTACTTGACAACCTTAGGCTGATTGGGCATGAACCTCCAATTAATTTGTATTTTGAATTAGGTTTAGCTCATAATAAGAGATTTCAAAAGTAGTTTATCTAATAGTAGGCGGCATTTAAATAGTGTTTTGATAATCACTTGCTTAGAAACCTAGCTAGCTGAGGAGATTGTCAGGTAGCCAAGGTACCCCTATTGGAGTCCGAGCTGGACTTCCTTACCCCCAAGACTGCATTCTATTCTCATTATTTTCTCTCATGTTTCTCTCCCCTCAATTAGGTTCCAACCCCTCATCTTGATCCCCTCTCCCATTTATATACCCTCCCATGAGTGACTATGTCATGATGGGCAAATCTTCCAAATACCTGTGGGTCCCCTTACTTGTGGGATCTGGGTGGCTTATTAGGTCTAAGCCACTGTTCAATCCTATCAAATCGCACGTCAAGGATGGAACCCACAATCATTCTATTGAAATGATTTTCTAGTAACTTGCGTTTGACGCTAAATCTTATGTTCGGCTAGCGGATTCCCTCAAAGCACTACTTTCCATCTACACGACTAGAGAGGTTTGTTCAGATATGCCCATCGAGGACACATCCATCTGTGTAGTAGCTAGACGTTAATTAAGTTTGGGCAGAGCCCAGACTTAAACATACTTGGCTTGGGCTTGGTATGGACCAAACTTTTGCACTCTTACAAATATAAAGGGGGAAAAAGAGAGGAAAAAAAAAATAGTTGGAAAAAAAAAGGCGAAAAAAGAAAATATTTGCTTCAAGAAATTTGTTAAAAGGGCCATGGAGGATGTTGAAATAAATACTACGACCTAGAAGAACCTATATATATTCCGTTTTTTAATTTCTCTGTTAAACTAGTATATGAATCTATGCTTTTGTGGTTGTTACGAATTGAAAACCTCTTTCTAAAGCACAATTGATTTGGAAAATGACAGCACGAGGGATGTTTCCCTTGGTGTAATACCATTTAGTTCAAATCTTCATTTACAAAAGAATGATGAGATCTTGATAATGGACAGGACCAGCGCGTAAAACATTGTTACAATGGCTAATGTTGATTTTCCAAATCTATCTTGATATCAAGCCTTTTTGGTAGCCATGACTTATCACGGTTTTCAAATAAAAATTGTTTTGTTTGTTTTTTTTCACCCCTCTAAATCAAAACCATACTTATATATCAGTCTTGTTGCATGTTTTAAATCATGGGATATATATATGCCCCAAAACTGAGTGTCAATATCATATTTTATCCGCCCTCAACTTTCTTGAAATGATTTTTTTAATTTTAGTAGGGTAGGCGAGATAGCCAGAAATATTCAAGAGCTAAATCCAGAGACATATATTATTGGGATTGAGATATGGATGTATATATTGCAAAAAACTCCTATCTTTTCTAGCTAAAACCATATTTGCCAAACCGTCATAGCAAAAATAATGTTCCAGGGGAACTTGTGGCCAAAATCACTTCAGTTTCATTTGTAGAATTGATTTAAAACCAGTCTTGTAAAGAAAGATGAAAGAGGTTTAATTGTAAGATTCCAGGTAGAAGAACCCAAAATTGTTCTAGCTAGTCCAAGGACAATCCTGCTATAAAAATTATTTTTATCTTCTTGATTAATGATTATTCACTCTTCTACATACGTTGATGGTTGGATTATGTTCTTCCATTATTCTAAGTATTGCACTTCAGCATATTTTATAAAACGTTTCATTGTCCAATTAAACCAATATTTCCTCTCCAAAAAAAAAAAAAAAAAAAAAAACCCAACATTTCTTATAATTTAGCTATACCATTTATTTATGTTATTTAGGGTCTGATCCACACACACACTCACACAAATTGACTTAATTTATTGGGTATAACAATAAATAACAATTATTATAGAGTAGACATCATAAATTAAAATATTTTATAGTCTCAATTAAAATAAGAGTAATGTTAAAGATATAAATTTTTTTACAAACTACTGATGTGGTGAGTGATTATTAATAAATAAAAAAATGATGTTAGTCGTGGGCCTAAATGACAACTAGTAAGAAGTTGATCATGTCAACAATTTGTAAAAATATTATAAAATAGTTTGTAACTGTAACATTACTCTTAAAACAATACCAACTTGATTAGAATTGCTTCCATTCAATGCAATATTTTATGCCAATTAATAATATTTCTTAAGGTTCAAAGTCCCATTCCTAATTACAAAACTTGATGGTTAGTATGATCAATTATAAACCATGATGTCCTTCCTCAAATATTAATAATAATAATTATAAACCATGTCTCTCGCATGATAAATAATGAAATGGAAGTGTTTGGTTATAATGTAATAATGTATCCTTCTCTCATTAGGCTGGCTAAAACTCTGAACTCAGAAGATGCATATATAATTAAATAAACAAATAACTCAACCTTATCGCGGTGTAAATTCAAATTACATTTCAAAAACTGTAGTCAAAGTCTGCTATTAAAGTCACCATAAACGAGAACATAACAAATATTCTTAAAATTCATGATATTCAATAAATAAATAAATAAATTTAAAAAGGTCCTGAACCTCACGAAAGAGGTTTTTTTTTTTTTTTTTTAATAATAATTTGTTTAGAAGAACACGAAAGAGATTGTATCATCCATTTGACCCAAAAAAGAGCCAGCTACCTAACACAATAGCTATCGCATTTTACCAAAAGATACAAAGTTAAAGTTTTTAATTTTAAGAAAAGAAAATTCTTTGGTAAGAAAAGTGCAGTTGCCAAACTACATTTTTTCATAAATAAAAAATAAAATAAAATAATAAAAGTCTGCAATGGAAATGCACTGCTTAGGTAGTGTACAACATTAACTCAAAAAAAAAAAAAGGGTTGTGTTGCTTGGCACCGCCACTCACCTCTAATAGCTAATAGAGGGATTAAGGGTCATTGCCTTGATAGGATGGCCCTTATATATAAAAATTGTGAGAAATTATTTAGCATTATAACTTAAAGTAAGTATTGGGATCAATATTTATAGGTTATTTGTTAAGTGAAAAAATGAAAATTGGAGTAGACATGGATCCGGAGTTTCTTTTGATTGTTGGCATGTTTGTGTTCGCTGCTGCTTCAGGTGCTTATGACACGAATGAGAGAGCCAGTTTCTGCAACACAACCGGTCCCGTCCCTAAGTCTATCTATATTAACTATATCAAAATTTGTTTTTTTTCCGAAAATTTTTCATAGCTCATTCTTATGTGATATATGTAAACTAATTTTGTTAACACTTTTTAATATTTTCAATAAAAATATTTAGAATTCAAATCTCAAAAAAAAAAAAAATTATTGTGTAAATTTTGATTTGTGATAGTAACAATTACAAGTACAATGGTGGAGTCAGAATTCTTTTTGGGATGAACTAAAATAAATATATAAAAATTTTAATTTATCATACGTTACTTTTTTGTTGAACTTATCATACGTTACTTTATATTTAATATAAAAGTAGTTTTCATTAAATTAATTAAGTGATGATGCCCAACTAATTGATGTGACACTATCCGAATGAATAACTAATACACGTGGCAAGTTGAGGTTGAACTTAACAACCGCCTCAACAACAAAAATTAAGGGAATAGAGCCAATGATGGAGTTAGAAATTTTTATCAAGAGAGGCCAAACCAAATATATCATTGTATTTTAGTATTCTTAATTCTTTCAATATAAATGTGTATGACTTTATTTTTGGAGAAAAAAATTGCTAAAGAGATTAACTTAATAATATTATAAACATATACTTTAAATGCTCCTAAAATTAATGACTTATTTATAACAAAAAGTAAATATTAAAAAGAAAATAAATGAAACAACAATAAATTAAAGATTATTTATATTTTTTGGAAAAACAAAATGAAGAAGGGAAATTACTTAAAATTTATTCAAACGTTTTACTTTTTAATATTAAAATAGAGGGGGGGGGCATTTTTGGAAAAGCTCCTCCCCACTTAATGGAGAAAATCCAAACACTAGGTGAAGTCAGGAAAGTGGATTAAAATATTAAAATTTTAGGGACAAAGTCAAAATTACCCCAAACTTTAAGTATAAAAATTAAAATTTAGTGTGTGTGTATATATATATATATATATATATAAACATGTTTTTTCTTAAATCTAATATCACAAAAATGTGGTTGATTTGCCAATTTGTTCATGAATCATTTTTAGGTGATTTGTAAACTAACTTGTGCAAGAGTGTTGGATGATTTTTTTTAACAGAGACCATGAATGGGACAGCCGGCTTCGGTGATCTATCATATCTCCGTAAGTTTTTATACATACATATATATATATATATATCACCGTATGTTTTCTTAAATCTAATGTCACTGAAATGTGGTTGATTTACCACTTTGTTCATGACTCATTCTTAGGTGATTTGTAAACTGACTTGTGTTGTGTAAGTATTGGATGATTTTTATTTTTTATTTTTTAACAGCCGCTATGAATGGGACATCCATCTTCTACATATAAGCAACCAAATACATGTCCGTAAGTTTAAAAAAAATTTTGACTCCCTTTTTTTATTATTAATATTTTTGGTCAAAAAAGTGGGATTTTATTTATTTATAACAACCAGTACCACCCCCTCAAAATAAATAAATAAATAAAAACAACTAGTACCACGGCGCCATATAACATTCTCTCGAAAAATACCCAAATTCATTATGCCGCAAACAAAACACTGATAAACAAAAGTTGGCCAGTCCATCATATATAACTTCACTCTACTTGCCTCACAAAAAAACGTGTCCTAACTAGTAGTGGCGGAGTCAGAAATTTAAGTCAGGGGAAAAATTAAAAGTAAAAAATTAATAACAAAATAAATAAACAACTATATGCTAATGTAATTGTCATATAGAATCTAACATAAAATCTAAAGTTTAATTTGTCTTTTTACACTTAGCTTAATTTACTCAATTGCCTTGACGATTTTTCATATTTTGAAACCGCTGCATGATTTATTCATACTCAATAGTCTTGAATATATCTTTCATATTTCGTTTGAGAGATGCTATGTCCACAATATTTTTACAACATTTTCACAACAAATCACAAATGGTTAGTTGTTATAGGTTCAAATTTGAACCTAACACTAAGATTATTTTTTTTCTAACAATAACAACCAATAACAACTTGCTACTTAAAATTTGTTGTAAAATAATTATAAAAATATTATGGATATATCATTTCTTATTTCGTTTTGCTGTAGGATATTTTTTTTTTTTATAATCATTATTAGGTGAGTCCCATTCCCACATGATTTTCTATTTCCTTATGGTAGTAGGATGATGTTGTGTGATTCCTATTTCATTTTGCTGTAGAATCTTTTTTTTTTTTTTTTTTTTTTCAAATCATTATTAGGTGGGTCTCCCACATGATTTCCTATAGCAGTAGAATCTGCTTTTTGTGTACAACTACGCCTAGTGTCTTCTTTTGTCAGGGAGGGCATAATGATATATGTACAATATTAGCAGTGAAAAAAATTTGGAAGTTCAAGGGAGGAACCTGCCCCCCCTCCCTCCACCCCTGCTAGCTAGGCAGATGTCCTATAGTCCTAGTCCCACTCCACCAGCTTCTTGCAATCACAAACCAATTAGCAATAACATTGTTACACATTAACTAGTTAATCGCTAATTTAGAATCAACTTTCAAATCTTTTGGATATATATTATTGTCAGTTTCTTTAAGGCCTTCTCACATCTTTCTGTGTGTGTGTGTTAAAAATACTTAGTATTCTAAAAAAAACAAAATCAACTTCCAAATTAATATATTTATATCCTAAATGCTATGCTCTATTTAACCCATATCTAATGTCCAAAGTTCAACCAAAATGTTCGTGGTAACACTACAAAAAACACTAACTATAGCAATGATTTTTTAGCGGCATTTTAAAAAAAAAAAAGCTGCTATAGATACCCTATAATGGCGTTTTCAAACAATGCTGCTATAAGTATTCTATAGGTGCTTTGAATGGTCTAGTGGCATTTTAAAACACTAGATCTATAGCAGCGTTTGGAATGGCCTATCTGTGCTTGACAAGTGCCACCATAGGTCCAGCCCCCCACCCCAAAAAAAAAAAAAAAACACGAAGGGACCCATAAGCACCACAATAGGCCTAGCCCAAAAATAAAAATAAAAAATCAAAGGGACCTATAGCGACGCTTCTAAAGTGCCACAATAAGTCCCGTCCAAAAAAAAAAAAAAAAAATCAAAGGGGCCTATAGAAGCACTTGGAAAGCACCGCAATAGGTCCTGGTGTTACTAAGACCTATAGTGGTGCTTTGAAAGTGCTGCAATAAGTCTAGCCTTTTAAAAAAAAAATTAGCGGTGCTTCAAAAGTGCCGCAATAAGTCTAGCATAAAAATTTTTATTAAAGGAAGGAACTATAGCGGTGCTTGAAACGCCGCAATAGGTCCTAATATTTAAAACCCATATCTTAACCGTTATCCCAATCTTCTCACTCAAACTTCTTCACTCTCTTCGACTCCCACTCCTTACCTCCCTACACTACCAATCTCCTCCCTACGCCGCCGATCTTCCCACGTTAACATCAATATCCTCACGTCGACGCCGAGGTCCTCAATGCGAAGCCCACCAATCTCTTCTCCATTGAAGTTGTAGATCTCCTCACACCGTTCCTCACCGTCGATCTCTCTTTCTCCTCCCCGTCGCTCTCTCCTCTGCCAACGTCGGCTACCTGGTACTCTTCCCCTACCCTATCTCTTCTCCCCTTCCCCTCCTCCTTCCCCTACCTGATCTCTTCTCCACCTCTCTTTCTTTACCTATCTCTAGTTGGTAGTTATTTTGGTTGTGTTTTTTTTTTTTTTTTCTTTTTTTTTTTTTGAATGGGTGTTTTTTGTTTTGGTTTAGCTTGAAGTTTGGTTTGTGTTGTGTTAGGTATATGTATATGGCTGTGAGTTCATTTTGAGGTTTGTAGTTTCCATTGTGGTTAAAGTTGTGTTTTTGTAGCCGTTGTTCCAATGCATGAGAGAATATGGTGTGATGTGTTTTTTATTTATTTATTTATTTTTGTATTTTGCAGTGTTTTCAAAAACGCTGTCAAAAGCTTTAGAAGCGCCGCTATATGTTAAACATCATTACATTATTTAAATAATTATTTGTGAACAAAAAAATTGTCATAATGTTCGATGATAGTTAATGTTGTTAGAAAGAAAATTTATACTATTGACATTTATAACTTCATTGTTTTATGTCAACGGTTTAAACTATTAGACTAATGTATTGGTGGTTCACTAGATATAGATGATGCCCTAGCAACCCCTGCTAGTAGTAGGCGTAAAACTCGTTGGTGTACGCATTATCTTGATATATGGAATCTACCGTTGGGAAAAAAGGAATTTCTTGGAGGTGAACACTGAAGGCCAACCGATTGGGGATAGCGGGGCGACATTCACTAAGTGGTTGAGCACAATCTCGAACATGTACTATATATGCCCACTTATGCCTCCTTATTGGCCGAATGTGCCGAAACAGTATAGATGAGAGTGTTGGGTGGAAATTGAGGTAATAGTGACAACAAATTTTGCATGTTGCTTTAATACTATCAAATTATAAGTAGTTGTTCTATATGTGATTAGGTGGACTAATTGTCATTATGCATAGTTGTACTAGTTGAGGTAATATAGACTAGAGTGTCATTATGAGTAATTGTGCTAATTTTCATCATGACCAGGATCAACTTTGCCAAATATGCTGACTAAGTGTTTGATTTTAGAGATGGTGGGCCATCCTTGCGGACAAAGTCAAACTAGAGGATCAACAGGAGTGGGCAATGCAACAACTTGAGAAATTGAGGAGGGGTCATAGGAACAAGTTGAAGGTTACACAATGTTTGGAGGGGATGATGAAAGAAGATGTGATGCGGAGTGCACTAGGGACTACGGATACAGAACAATGGAGCAACTTAGTGGATTACTAGTTTGATGAGGATGTATAGGTACTAATAATTTCTACCTTGCTATGATTCATGGTAATAACTATTTGATTTATTGGACTTTACTTAGTATATTAGACTGTTGATGTTGTTTGGTGGTCATTTGCAAGAATGCATTCGTAGACATTGGCTGCGAAGAACAAAGTCAGTCGTAGACTCCAACATGAAATACCTATAACTGGACCAAGAAGTTACACAAATTGGTTGCTATCATGGTATGAACCTTCTTACAGTAGTACTGCTAAAAAAAAGTGAATCTATTAAATAGGCTATACATTTAAATTTGAGCTCTAGTTGCATTTCCATATATAGCTTGTAGTTACATGTTACCATATATTTTGCTATGCTCCACATGAACGCTTATATATTCTATTGAATGAACGTGGGTAACTACCCTACAAACACTATAGTATATGGGCTTAAACAAGTCTTCACCTATTATTATTGTAATGGATACTATGAATGTGTTGTAGGAAAAAGAAACAGAGGCATCGGTAGAGCGTACTATGGTCTATGAGAAAGCATATAGACATAAAGATGGGCGTCCTATAACTAAACATTTTAAGTATTATTTATTTTCATCCTTCTTGCCTTACTTATATTCGCAAATGGCTAGGTAATTGTTGATTATAAATACAAGAAACTATTTGCATTATATGTAGAACCTAATATGTTATTTGGTACAATTGTGAAAAAAAGAGAGGCAAGAATGCAAGAACTGCTTACTGTTCCTGGAACCCAATTAACTAGAGAGAACAGTGGTGGAGGAGTCCTTTAGGCACCAAATGATGTGTTTGCTTAGGTGATAGGCCCAGAGCGCCATGGACAGCTACGTGGGGTGGGTTTTGGATCGACTCCATATGGTAGAAAGGCGAGAGACGTTCAGCAGTACACTATGACTCCACCACCGTCCCATGCTAGCAACCAAAGGGTTACGGAATTGGAGACTCGGGTAGAAACACTGACCCAGTTACTAGGTGAATTCAAAGAAAGAAATCAAAGGATGGAATAGGATGCCCAATTTAAAAAAAATGATGGACGAAATTATCCAACAAGTGTGTACTTCAATGTAGAATCAGGTAAAGTACTTAATGCATTAATGTGGTTTGATGTATTAGTCATTAGTAACGTTGTTGGTAAATTTTGTTATGATGTTGCCTCTATTATATCCAGGTCAATAATGATGATGAGGATGAGGATATGGGTGGATGAGTATTCTCTTGTTCCTCCAAGTATACATATTGTTATTTACTTGTATTCAAAGTATAAAGTAGGATGTTTAGTTTTTTTATATGTAGTGTCTACAAAATATGGATTGTCTTCTTTAATTTAGCATTTCAATCTACATATTATAGTTTGTTGTTTTATTGGCATTTGGTAGTTTCTAAAGCGCAAGCGCTATAGTTAGTTTAGAATTTTATGAAGTTCAAAATAGGGTGATATGTTTGTGGAATGGCCAAAAAAAAAAAAAAAGGTATTATATATATAGCGGCATTTTTATGGACAGGGTGATATGTTTGTGGAGTGTCCAGAAACTAGTTCTCTCCAAGACAAAAGAAAGTTACACACACACACACACACACACACACACACACACATATAGTGGCATTTTAAAACACCACTATTGCTAATTAAAAAAAAAGTTTGGCCTATAGTAGCATTTTTGAAACATCGCTATAGGTCATACCCTTTTAAAATGCTACTATAGCCTTTTTTTAATAAATGATCTATAGCAAAGTTTTAGAAATGTCGCTATAGGTCTATACCCTATAGAAACGCCACTATAGCCAATTATTAAAAAAATAAATTGGCCTATTGTAGTGTTTTAAAAATGCTGCTATAGGTCCAGGTGTGTAGCCCCTTCCAAAACTAAGATGATATAGCCATATAGGTAGTAATGTAGTATATGATTTGTTTTGCAGAAAAAGAAGTACAATATAACATGCCAGGCGACCGGCAGAGAGGATAATAATTATTATTATTATGACCACATCTACAATTTAATAAATAAGTTTCTTACCTAAGTTTTTTCCTTATTTTTAAAAGTTGAGACCTTAGTATCTATTTATATTCTATACTATTAATAACAAGATTCCTTATTTGGTTTCAACATTTTATGTACTAAAATACTCTCACACAAATTCTTAAACTATCTAAAATATCCCTATTTTTTAGTTAAATAATTTTAAATTAAAAAACACAAACTGGTTAAAAGAGTAATTTACTGTTCCTAAGTATTAGTCTTTTTTCCTTTATCTTCTCCATTCAAACTAAAACTTAAGATACTATCTCTGTCTTATTTTTAAATATTATTCCACGTTACCTTACCTCTTTCATAAACATTATAACACTAAACCAAAAAAACAAATAAATAAAAAAGAGTATTATATATAAACAGTTATTTATATATCACTTTTAAATATTATAACACTAAACCAAAAAAAAAAATAAATAAAAAAGAGTATTATTACACGCGCTTTGCGTGTGTGATGAGTCTAGTACTATCTATAACCGGATTCCCCTCTTTGATTTGGACTTTTCTGAAGGTCAAAAATACCCCATCCAATAATCAATGACGTCTCCTACAAAGTTTTAGGATTAGGATCAATAATGTCACAAAATTTCCCATAAAATTATCTTTCTTGTACTGGACTTTTATGTGGTTCAAATATACCCCTACAATCAAGATTAAGTAGGGATAAAACTTGGGGACAACCAGGTAAAAATACATGCCTACAAAATAGGATCACTTCCCACTAACCTATGTCTTCAATGGTTCTATCCAAAGCAAATTACAAAAAGAAAACTGCACTCACGTACAATTACAAAAATACCTATAAAAAAAAAAATTACAAAAGTGAAAACTACTCACTGTTAGTTTAGAAATTTAATTTCAAAATTTAAATTAAACATAACTTCCACTATCATAATCACTTTTGGTATATTATTCTTATCCTCAAATTCAAAATTTAACCAATCATTACTTCTCAAAATAACTTCCAAATCCTAATCCATCGTACGGCTCTTATCTATACTACTATTTAAGGGGCTTCCCCTGTTTGGACTGGATTTTTTTTTTTTGTTCCAAAGTACTCCTACACCCTAGCTGTAAGTAGGGACAAAATTTGGTAAAAATACATCTTTAACTCCCATTAAAACATTGCTTACAAAATAGGACCACTTTCCTGATGGTTTTCAAATTGCTTTATCTATTTATAAAAGAAAAATTAAAATTAAAATTAAAACAAACACACGGTTTCTTTGTAAAAACACATTTGCCATACTTATCACAAAAAAAAAAAAAAAAAAAAAAAAATGACAACAACGTACATCAACATTTTAGTCACACACAACTCCAAACTTCTACCCAACAATTTTAGATTTTCCCATTATCATTAAGTAGTTATGATGTTATCAAATTACTTCCCATCTCCAACTCTCTAACATATATCGCGTTGCTTTTTTTTTTTTTTTTTTTTTTTAATTATTATCTAAAATGTCATACAGTTTTTGTTAACATCGATCCAAAACCCCAATCCTTCATCGAGTGCTAAGATGAAGAAGAGCTTTGTGACATTCAAGAACACTGTGGTGGATCCAAGCTACCCAAGGAGACGTGGATGATTCTAAAGCATGCAATCCAGGTATTTTGATCAATCACAATTTTGGAAGCCTCAATTTTAAACACATTTATAGGTATGCCGTATGCCCCCCTTTGCTTTTTATATATAATTTCACAGTTTTAGACTACTATGCTATTAACTATTAATTGAATATCCTAATAATGTAGGGTATTTGTAACTAATTACAAAATAAATAAGATATGTCATTTTGTCTTACTTTTTTCAGTTCTCTTTTAGAGGGTGTTGCTGTTGCACTTCCTGTTATTTTTGCAACACAGAGGTAAGATTTTGTAAAGGCACCAATTAGTTAACCCTTTTGAAAAATTTTATTTTTACTTCAAATATTTATTTGTTTGCCTTTTGTTGCTGTTGCACTTCTTGTTTATTTTGCAACATAATTTTTTTTTTGAGAAACAAAAATATAGAAGACATAAAATAAATAAAAAATACTCATCGCACACACTTTGCCCATGCGATAAGGCTCTTTTTTTTTTTTTTTGGGTATATTATAATAATTTTTTAATTCATTCATCTCTTCTAATGTCATAATTTTTAGAGGCTCATCATTCAAATAATTTCCAATGGTGAAAAATTAGCAATTTAGGATTAAATCTGAGGCCAAAAAATTTGTAAGTAAATAAAAATTGAAGCAAATACTCAAAGAGCGCATGCATGAGCTAAGAGGCTCTTTATATATATATATATATATATATATGACAAAACTTTTCTTCATCATAATTTTTGGTTGATGCATTTTTCTTAGCTCAATTGGTGTTTCTAAATGAAACATCTGGCCTTCAAATCCCCTTTCCCGTTGTAACTATCAAATTATCAAAAAAGAAGAATAAGAAGACATTATTTTGTGTGGTTGGTCTATTTACCTTTTTTTGTGCTAGGTTGCACCACAAATTGAGGAGTAACAAAGCATAAATGTCATCAGATATATACATAAATATCAAATTAGGGTGAATGAAAATTTTGACATTAAAAAAAAGGCCTATGGGCATGTGCTACATGTGTGAGATGAGGTTAATCATACATAGTTATAGTTTGGATCACAACAATTTACATCTATTATAACTTGAACTTGACTCTATTAAAACACCTTGATACATAAGTTCATATAACAACCTTTGCTCCTCTTGATATTGTTAGAACTCTAATGACCTTGTTGGCTTCTTCTAAAAATCGAACTTCACAACCGCTACCGCTCTTCTTAATCTATCATTTCAATTTGTAAAGAAATCAAAAGGTGGGTCAGTTACCACTGATCAGTTATTGATTAAAATAATAATTATTCCTGAAACTATTTAAATTTTTCCATATATTTTTCATGATTCTCAAGAACCAGGATAGCATAAATTCAAAAATTAAAAATTAAAAAGTGAATGAACAAAAGTGAATATGAAGCTATGAAGAAAAAAATGGTAAAGCAATGAGGTGAGCAATTGATCAAAAGTAAAATGATAGGATAAAAAATGAAAAGTAAAAAAGAGGGGGGGGGGGGGGGATCCATTTCCTACTTCAAATGATAGATTTAATATGAAATAAATTTGTATTCTAGAACCCGAAGCTATGAAAAAAAAGGTAAAGGAAGGAGACAAACAATATTAAAAAACAAAATTTTGATAAACAATATTCAGAATTAAATGATAGAGGATATTAAAAAAAAAAAAACTATACCTTAATCCAACGAACGTGAATGTATAATAATCCCATTGTATACAATTCTAAAATCAGAATAGCTAAGCACATAAGCAAAAAAAAAAAAAAAAAAAAAAAGGGTCAAATTTGCTCTTTTTTAAATTAAAAAAAAAAAATCAAATACTTAAGCACTTTCAAAAAGTAAATATGAATGAAAATTTGGACTGAAAAGAAACATCTAATCAAGTAAGAAACCATTATCAATCAAAATGAAAAATATATAAAAACCCACCTAGCATCAAGATCATAGGCACAAGATGAAGGACTGTAGATATAGGTGTAATGAAGAGGGAAAAAACTGTGCTGATTATAGTTTTAAATGTGAAGGTTTTTGAAATAACGTGGATTTTAAATAAATAAATAAATAAAGTTTTAAACATGATTTTAACTTTCAAATTTGGCAAGAGGAAAAAAAAAAGGTGGAGGGATAAGATTAGTGATAATTGTTAAATAGATGAGAAACTGAATTAAAACTTAAATAGATGAGAAGTTTCAAACGGTTTTAATTTTTGAAGTAGATAAGTTGTGATAAATTTAAAGACATTTGAATTTGTGCAGTGGGAGAGTAGAAGTTTATCTAAACTCAAGGATTTTGAAAATTGGCAATAAGACTTATTTGGCCCCTAATAATTACAACTTGTTAACTTTTTACCTCTTAGGTGTGTAAGGGTAATTTGGGATAGTAAAAAGTCCAGATAAGGAATAACTGAAATTTATATTTTGAATGTGTATTTCAAAGTAGTGTGTAGTGGGTCTCAGCAATAATAATAAAAGTGATATAGAGAAAAGATTGTGATAAAGATAAATATTTCTTTTTTAAAGTAGCATTAATTTGAATTCAAATAGAACATGTTTGTTTTAATTAAAATATATATATAAAAATGTGGGTATCTTTTAAAACTGGAGGTGTTTTGTTCGGATGAAAAAGAAAAAGAAAAAAAAAGAAAAAATTTAGTGAAAATAAAAAGATCAACGTAAAGGGAAAAATGAATAAAAAATGACTAAATTTTAGGGAGGAAAATGAACTTGAAAGAAATTTTAGGAAAAAAGAGGATGAACGTGAAAGGAAAAAAAAAAAAATCTAAATTTTAGGATTTCTCTTTTTGAACATGTGTTTTAAATTTAGGCTATGTTTGGTAATAGTTTTTATTTTCTATTTTCAAAATCTTGTTTTTGGGAATATAAAGAAAAAACAATTTTCTTGTATTTTTGAAATCAAAAATATGTTTGGTTAGTTGAAATTAAAAAGATAATTTTTTGAAGAAAAAAATAGAAAATACTAAAATATGTTGTTACTAGGATTTGAACTCTAATGCTAACTTATTAAATGAGATAGATTTATTAAATTAAATACGTATTTTATTGACTTTTTAAAATTATAAACTGAAAATAGCATTTTACATGTTTTTAGTTTTATTCACAAATTGAGTTTTGAAAACAGTTTTTGTTTTATGTCTATTTTGGGTTGCCAAACAAGTTTTTTAGTCTCAAAAACAGAAATTTGTTTTTGAAAACAGAAAATAAAGGAAAAAAACAGTTACCAAACATACCCTAGTATTTGACATTGTTATCCCTATTTCTTAATGAAGTCATTGTTTATTGATGAGGATATTTTTTGAATCACATAAAAGTCAAGTTTAAGAAATAGAATTAGCATAACGTTATTAACCTTATTCCTAAAACATTTGTAAGAAAAGTAATTGGATACTGGATGAGGGTATTTTTGGCACTAAAAAAAGTCCAGATCAAAGAGGGGAATTCTATTATAATAAATAGTATAAAAGATATGCATAAAAAGAAATACTCATCAATACGTTTTTTTGTTTGTTTGGTTTTCCTTTTTATTAATATTTTTCTTTTACTTTTGTGATTCAGGGTTAAATAAAAATCAGATAACCTATATTTTGGATTACTTCTTTATTTTTATTTATTTTTTTTAAATGATGCTGCAAATTTTATCAAGATATAAATATACATAAATTTAGGATATGCATAAAAAAATATTCTCAAAAAAGATACGCATAGAAAGAAACACTCATCAATACGGTTTTTTTTTTTTTTTTTTTAAGTTGACTTATTCACAATTTTGTTGGATTGCATAAAGGCCAATTTGGATGAGTACGGTGAGAGACACTAATACTTGACGGTATGACTTCAAGGACAATTTGAAGTGGTTGTCATTTAAGTAGTTTACTTCATTGTATGACTGGAAGAACAATTTAAAGTGGTTGTCATTAATGTAGTTGTTAAAAAATAGCTTGATAAACCATTCTACATAATAGGTTCCTTATTAATTGTCATAGTGGTATTTTGGAGGGACACCATTGATTTAAATGAATATATTTTTTGATTTAATTACATCATTCCTATCTTTCATACGTAGTCTTTCTATTTATACTAGCTTCTATGCAAGTGCATTGTGCATGCTCAAAGACTTCTATTTTTTTTTTTTATTATTACAAATTACTGAAACTTCCCATATATCATTATTTGGGGTTAATGCATTTGCCAATTACCAAAATTCCTAGAGGTGTGATGAGATGTAACAAAAAATATAAATACATTCTAAAATGCATAAATCTTATCATACCCACAGGTATATTTGTGATTGAAAAATGCATCAACCCCGAATTATGATAAATGGAAAACTTTTGTACTTTGGAAAAAAAATGGAAGAGTCTCTGAGCACGCGCAATGTGCCTATGTAGAGGCTATGTGAATATATAGTATTTGACACAAAATTGAAAACGTAATATATGTTTATTTGAATACTAAGTAATATTTTTATTGTAATTATGATTATAAAAAAACTTCAACAAAAAGAAAGTAGATTCCTTATTTGTATTGGATATTCTGGTGATCTATGAAAAAGATTTTGGTCATCAAATTAATAAAGAAAAGAAAAAAGTAGAGGTGAAGCTGCCCCATGCCCCCGGGAAATTTTTGTGTACTCCCGGAGTACCATAAATACGGACTCCCTCATCTCACATGAATGGTGAGTCACACTAATTAAATTCATGGTAGGACCTACCATTCATGTGAGAGGGGGGAGTACGCATTTATGGTACTCTGGGAGTACCTAATAATTTTCCCATGCCCCCACCCCCCTAGTTTAGTTTTTTTTTTTTTTTTTTTTGTTTATATATAGTATTCAAATCATAAAAAATGTACAAATTATTAAAAAATGTAGTTATTGGCCCCCTTCAGATTTTAGAATTTAGGCCTTTAACTTCTTAATCCTTTTAAATTAATCCAGAACAACCCAAATAAAGGTCTTAAAAGTTTGTAATTACTCTTCAAAGTTTTGAAGTAGTAAGGAAAAATACCCATTAGCCCATTTTCAATTGTCAGCCCATGACCCCTCTAAATAGAAACCCCTTTTCTTCCTTAACAATTCCAAATTGTAAATACAAGTAAAAAAAAAAAAAAAAAAAACACCCTAAATCAGTTTTACAGACCACAGAGATGCGATTAATGTGTTGTCCTCTCCACGACTCCAGCCTCCAGTAACTCGACCGATGACCACCACTGGTATCTCTTCCTCTATTTGTATTTCTCTAGTTGTCTCTATATCTCTTCCTCGACCGATTAATGTGAGCTCTTGAATTTTTTGCTCTCTCTCACTCTCTCACGTACAGTGGATAAACACTTACTAATTAATGAGAACCACAAAAGGTTGAATATGTGAATAGCTTTTCAGTTGATGGGTACTTGTGTTGATGCAGTTTATCAAGTAATGGCAATGGGGCAAATCTGGGGTAGGTATTTTTATCCCCGCCCCCGCCCGTTAACTAAACCCGGGGGGGGGGGGGGGGTGGTGGTGGTGGTTATTCTTTGCCACCATAGCCGCCCTACCATGCCCCTAAAGGCCCTGAACTAGGGCCCAATCTAAAGGCCTTGAAGGCTTAAATTAGACCCAATATTAAATAAATAAATAAATAATTCAATTTCCTGAAGCCTAAAGGACAATATAAAATAAGATAAAAAACTGCTGATTTGTAAAAAATTGAGGAACAAAATCAAATGGTTCATTCAAAATTCCTATCAAAATAAAAAATTTCTTAGAACACATTCATTTTGCACATCAACCACCCCCAAATTCCAATAGATGATACATTCAAACCCACAAATCTACAAAACTTCATACCCACCTTCATTCTCAAGACCCCAATTTTCAAACTCAAACTAGAATTAACAAGATTTAAGATTCAACCATCAAATCAACCAACTTAAACCAAACCAAAGGGGAAAGATATTTTAGCCATAGACTTAAACAAAGACAAATTTGAATCATAGCTTAAAGAATAAAACATATAAATAAGGAGAAAAATAAAGGGGAGAGAGAGAGAGAGAGAGAGAGAGCAGGGTTTGATTGAGGGAGACAAGGAGAAGGGAGTGGCAAGGTAAGGGACGTAGGAGGAGGGACTGGCGAGGTGATCAGGGAGAAGGGAGTCGTGGCAGCAAGTGAGAGTGAGAGTCTACAAGAGTGAGGGAAAGGGAGGGCGGCTAAGAGTACGTGATTGGAGTGAGAGTTTGTGCAACTCTATCCCAGCTTGGTTTTTTGGAAAATTTGGAGGAATTTCAAAGGCAAAGAATCTCTCAACATGCAATCACTTCAACTAGAATTGACCATATATGTTAGATGGCAACCCCTAAAGAGAGATTGGTACAAGGTGATTTCGACACAACAACATTTTAATATTCCAATGCAAAAGGGATAGGAGTGATTAGTAAAAGTTTAGAGGGCTTGGTGATAGCGGCTTTCTTGAAGAAAATTCTACTACCATCCTCCGCAGATCTTGTGGAGGCTGTGGCAGCGAGAAAGGTAGCTCTTTTTGCAAGAGAGATGGGTTTTGACAAAGCTCAAAATTCGGGGGGGGGGGGGGGGTGGGTGGGTAGGGTGGAGGAGAGTAGAACAGTGTTGGCTGAAAATAGACTAATTTTTGGTCAATTCTACTCTACTTTACTCTGACTCCATCTCAATCCAAACGAACCATAATGCTATAAACAGGGACTCTTAACTTACTAGATGGGTCATCTCATATTTGATCTCAAAGTAGCAGCACAAGATTTAAGGGGTTTCTGCTTATACCATGTTCGAAGACTAGCTATTTCCATTGCTTGTCAACTCCAAAAATAAAAATTTAATTCTTGTCCTTTACTGGTCTGGATGAAGTCTAGATATCCAATTCATACACAATAACGATTTGAGTTAGCCTGAATAAAAGTTCTTTCATGTTGTTTCTCAAAAAAAATTGAGAAAATTACAACTTACCTACCTGTGGTTTGGCTAAAATTTAAGTTGCCTACTTATGGTTTGAAATTTGACACTTTACCCACCTGAGGTTTGATAGTGTTTAGGGTCATTTTCTGAAATAGGCAGAAGGCAGCCCAACCCATAAACATGGGTAGCAGATAAGCAGCAAGCTAAGAAAAAACCATTAGGCTCAAGCAGCAGGAATAATGGATCACAGGTCCTTACTATAAATAAATGGGTCTTGAAAGAGTAAGGAAAGAGAGAAAACATCACCCATGGGCAGTATGTGGTATAGTGAGAATGGGCCGCGGCAGACCCGAAGTAATGAGATCAAAGAAAGTAGGGGATAATGGCAAGCCCATGAACCCCAAGGATGAGAATGAGGAAATTGGGCCGAGGAAGCCCAATTGAGTAAGTAAATGCCCATGGGATCCAAAGTTAGCAAATGGACCAAGGAAGTCCAAAGGAAGTAGATGGGCCCGACAAGCCCAAGTGAAAAAAAAGGGACATTGGAGCCCACAAGCGAGAACACCAGTGGCCATATTAATCCACTAGGGGGAAAGAAAGAAACGGCAGGCCTGAAAAGAGGCCCAGCAGGAACAAATCGCCGCGGCAGGAAAGACCGAGTAACACTGTGGGAAGCTAAGGCAACTAAAGAATTGGACCGAAGAGAACACAAAGCCCAGTACTCGGTAAAGTCCAGACCCTATGGGAGTGGGAAATCAGAGTAACAGATGGGGAAAAGCCAAGAACGAATGACTGGCAACGCAAGCAAAATGTCCAGCACATGGCAGATGCATGAACAACAGGCAGATTTCAGACATAACCACGCGCAAGGCCCAGACACCACCAGCCTGTACCCAGCCAATACAGGACGCGGTGGGGTCGTGGGTCAGAGGTAAGAGGGCATGGTTTGGAGGTGGGAAGAGGGGAAGGCCTGTTTTAAGGTTCCTGCTCAAACTCTTTTGGGGGATACGTCCTGCTGGGATGACATACCACCCAAAAGAGGCAAGGCTGAGTTGGAACCAATAGGTGCATGCCATGAGGGATAGAGAGAGAGAAACAGCGCCGCGGCAGGAAGAGGTGCCGCGGCAGACTAACGGACAAAAGTTGTCTGTGTCTGAACTCGCAGACGGAACAGTAATGTCGGCAAGTACGCCCAAGACCAGACAAAAACGGTTAGGGGGTAGAATAGTAAAATCGGTCACGACAGACACTATAAAAGAAGCTTCCTGCCGTGTGCAAACAAGAACAAGGACGAGAGCAATATCACCCCACGCAAAGAAAAACACTCTGTAACACACTTAGAAAAATAGAGGAGCTTAATACTAAAACTACCATTATGAAAATCACTAAGAAAAGACTAGAAAAGCAAGAAAGAAAGAGAGAAAAAAGAGAAGTGTTGATGGCATGCACCGATAGGTCCCTTCCCTTCTCTCCCTCTCAAATCCCTGCTCTCTTTTAGAATCGTCCTAGGCATTGTTCATTCAGGTCCGCCTCCCTCAAACTCATTAATTTCCACGGCAGGAATTTCCCTTTTTTTCTCGGAGGTTAATCGTTTTTGAGAAGAGGTGTTCTTCCTCCTTGACCTTGCCCCGCGGACCAAACTGAATTTATTCCCTTTAATAGTTGATTAATCTTTGTTACCATTTGCTTTTACTACTTTATTTGTCAAAATTATTTATGTATTGTGATTATGGGTCATTCGGTTATTCGTTATTAAAAGAATTATCTGGTCATTCCAGAATACATATATTACTCTGTTTTTTATTAATTATGTCTGTCTACTGCAAGCTTCTCTGAAACAGCACTGCCTGCCGCAAACACTCTCCTGGCAGACGGGGCCAGTTTGCGCACAAGCCGGCCAAGTTGAGTTCCAGTTGGACCGGTCTCGACTCCCACAACCCAGAACACTTGGGCCTATAACCACGAAAGAGGCAGCCCAGCCCAACATAGTCAAAAAGGCCCCTACATTAAATTGGCGACTCCACTAGGGAGTTGAGAAATAGTTTAGGGATAAGAGCCCTCGCAAACAGATGCCTCCAAAGTCTAGGACTACACGCAACATGAGTGCCGTACCCTCACAAGCAGAGTCCAGGCCTACAACGCCCCGCCAACCACAGCCTAATCAGGCAAAAGGGGCTAACGAGATGGGGGTTGGACCCCAGCCTCCTCCAAGGATCCCCGTTGACAACGCCAATACCTTTGTGGAAGTGTTGCAAGCTCTACAGCATTCGCAGCAGCAAATGATGGAAGAGATTCGTCAGTTAAAGACGGATAGAACAAAGGAGAAGGGAAGCCAGCACGATCCAGAGCATGCGGTAGAACAGACACTGGTAGGAGGTGTCCCGCAGAATACGGATCAACATTTTATTACTATGACAGAAGTTGCAACTCCCCTGGAGCAAGAGAGAGCTAGAGGACCAAAGGAGAGATTCTACGCACGTAGACCCCCATACCCGCTAAGAGTGCTCAATAAACCATACCCTTAGAGGTATGAACCACGAGTCTTCGTACAATATGATGGCAGGAAGGGAAGTGCTGTGGAGCACGTGAGCAAGTTCATTGATACGCTCGGCCCTTATGCCGCAGACGAGGACTTGTGTCTTCGAGAATTTTCTAAATCATTATGTGACCGGGCTTATATCTAGTACATTGGCCTAAAACCAGGGTCGATCCCAACATGGGATGATATGGTAGATGTATTTTGTACCAAGTACTTCCATGGAGAAGAAACGGTGACACTTGCAACACTACAAGCGACCAAACAGAGGAATGGTGAAGATTTGATGGAGTACATCAAGAGATTTAGGGACATAGCACTTGACTGCTATGACCACTGCGAAGAAAGGACGCTGGTGGAGATGTGTATGACAAATATGATCAGGGAATACAGGGCAGTTCTAGAAAACCTCGAAATCTCCCAGTTCGCGCAACTATTACAAAAGGCAAGAAAAAATGCCCAGTCCGTAAAGCCAAGCATGGACAAAAGAAGTGCCCCACAAGCCATGGCGGTATCCACTAGTGAGCGGAGGAGAAAGACCGATGGGAGAGAGTACGATACTCCCCCACCAATACCATGCACCGCGAAAGAACTGGACGTACTGCTAGACAAATGGATAGCTGATGGCGTCTTCAAACCTAACCAAGTTGCTAGGGAGCCCACAGAAGAGGAAAGGAGGGACCCGCGTTTTTGTTGTTTACACAATTATGTCCAACATCCTACCGCAGAATGTTGGGCACTCCGCAGACTAGTGCACCGCAGGATAAAGGAAGGGACTTTAGAACTGTCCCAGCAGGAGGTCCAAAGAAATCCACTCCCGAATCACAAAGGGAAGGGTGTAGCAGCAGTAGTGATTTGTGCGGATCCAGGGGATGACGAAGGAGAGAATCCGGCCCTGCCTGCCGCAGCGATTACTACTTTACAGCAGAGCTCCAAATTCAAAAAATTATTTGATCAGCTAGGCCTCACAGCAAAAGAAAGAAAGGTGGCCACCGAGGCTCTAGTAAGCATTGCCTCCAGGGCAGGGGTAGAGTGTTTGTCAGTAGAAGTCCAAGATGACAGGGCTCTCTTACAAGAGTCAACTGAAATCACCTTCAGTGATGAAGATATGGAAGTGGGGTATCCAGACCACAGGAGACCTCTCTATCTGGCAGCATCCATAAATCAAATCCCTATAAAAAGAGCCTTAGTAGATACGGGTGCTTCCGTAAACCTCATCCCGTTGAGCACTCTGCAAGCCGCGAGGATTTCGGATAGAAAAATCCAAGGGTGTCCAATGGAAGTGACAAGATTCGATGGAAGGGGAGAGTACACCGCAGGCCATATTCAATTGTGGTTAAAAGTGGGACCCATAGCTTCTCTAGCTCAGTTCCACGTGGTAAAAACGAAAGTCTCATACCACGTGCTCTTGGGACGACCATGGTTACATAAACACAGACTAGTTCCATCCACATACCACCAATGTGTGAAGGGACGGATGAATGGTAGAATGATACGCATAGCAGCGAATCACTCATCATTTGAGCAGGCAGAAGCTCACTTAGTAGAAACCATATTCTACGATTAATGGGCTCCATCCGGGGAAAATTCAGTGTCAAGGCCGTAAGGTACCTTCATACCTAAATGGAGAGACATCCAGGATGATCCAGAGCCTGACCTAAGGGAGTTACTGGCCAGGAAAAGGAAGAGGAAAGAAGCGCCAACCACAGACTGAGAGGATACACCTCACTGCGTCAGGATCCGAGGTCCTGACGGCAGGATAGTGTATAAATTATGAAGGTGCGAGGGGCCCACAAGTAAAACGCAGGAGGGCCCCACCCATGAACGACAGCACGAGGACTCGGAGTGTTGTGTGGTTCAAGAAAAGTCAGAAGAAGAAAGTAAGGAAAATGAGGAAGTTGTGACAGAAAAGGAAGTACGTTACGGCAGAAGAAGAGATGGAAGAAGTTGACCTGGGATCCGTCCCATAGAGACCAAGGCCTATCCTAATTAGTGCAAGTTTGACTGAAGTGGAAAAGGGAGAACTGGTGTTGCTCTTGAAAGAATTTAAAGATGTCTTCGCATGGGAATACAATGAAATGTCGGGGTTAGACCCTGGGCTGGTTGCACACACGTTAAATGTGGACCCGGAGGCCAAGCCAATAGCCCAGCCTGCCAGGACATTCCACACGGAGATAGAAGGGCAAATAATTAAAGAAGTACAGAAATTGCTTGCTGCAGGATTCATTAAGCCTATCCAACATCCACGATGGCTATCCAACATCGTGCCCGTGAAGAAGAAGAGTGGCCAGATAAGATGTTGTGTAGACTTCAGGAATCTCAACAAAGCCTGCCCAAAGGGTGAGTTTTCCTTGCCAAACATGGATTTACTGATAGATTCTACGGCAAGAAGTGCCATGTTTTCATTTATGGATGGGTTCAGCGGATACAACCAAATCAGGATGGCCCCGAAAGATGCAAAGAAAACCGCTTTCAGGACACCTATGGGCAACTTCTACTACACAGTGATGCCCTTTGGATTGAAAAATGCGAGGCCACTTACCAGCGGGCGATGACAGCCATATTTCATGACATGATGCATCGTGAACTGGAAGACTACGTAGATGACATAGTAGTAAAATCAAAAAGGAGAGAGGAACACTTCCAAGTGTTGAGGAGAGTATTCGAAAGGTGCAGGGCCTTCAAACTGAGAATGAATCCTCTCAAATGTGCATTCGGAGTGTCCTCTGGGAAGTTCCTGGGTTTCTTGGTTCATAGTAGGGGAATAGACGTGGACCCTGCCAAAGCTACGGCCATCGCGACCATGAGACCTCCAAAAACAGTAAAAGAGTTAAAGAGCTTCTTGGGATAGGTCTCGTACATCTGAAGGTTTATCCTCGGGTTGGCATCAATCACCTCTGCTTTCACCAAGTTGCTCAGGAAGGGGCAGGATTTTGAGTGGGGAGAATTGCAGCAGGCAGTCTTCAAAAGGCTGCAGCAGATCATGATGAACCTCCCCACAGTGCAGGCCCCAGTTCACAAGAAGCCACTGTTGCTCTACTTGGCCACCAGTTCATATGCCATTGGTGTGTTAATCGCCCAAAAAGATGGGGGTGGCATGGAGCAACCAATATATTATATCAGCCGTGCCTTGAAGGATGCAGAAACCCGTTACCCAAGGGCGGAGAGGGCGTGTTTAGCTATTGTATATGCTTCACAGAGGTTGCGCCATTATTTCTTGGCCTACGAAGTGTGGCTGATGACCAAATCCCACGCCATCAAAGCTTTGTTGCAGCAACCGATCCTCTCTGGCAGAATATCCCAATGGTTGCTACAATTATCGCAATATGATTTGAGAATGAGGACACCTAGGGCGGTAAAAAGCCAGGCTATAGCGGACTTATTGGCACAATTTCCAGGCGAGGAAGAGTTCCCATTGGATGACGAAGTTCCGGGGGAAGTAGCTATGGCAGAAGAAATCGGAGAGCATTGGGTAATGAAATTTGATGGGTCTTCCACTGCCCAATCTGGAGGGGTGGGAGTAGTTTTGTACCATGGAGAAGACGAAATGATAGCACTGTCGTTCAAATTGGAATTCCCCTGTTCAAACAATACTGCAGTATATGAAGCTTATCTAACTGGGCTGGCCACGGCTCTTGAAATGGGAGTCAAACACTTAAAGGTGTTAGGCGATTCGAATTTGGTGGTCTGCCAGGCCAATGAGAGTTTCTCTCTGAAAGAACCTAACCTAGCCCCATACAGAGCAATGGCCCAGAAAATGGAGGAAAAGTTTTCAACTTTTGAAATAGAGTACGGCCCCAAGAACGAAAATCGGTTTGAGGACGCGTTAGCCGCACTAGACTCACAAATAATATTTGAAGGAGATAGCACCAGAGTAGAGGTCAGCAAAAGGAGAGAATCGATAATTGATATGTTGAGAGAGAAGTTCCTAGAGGAACGGTGCGACAGGGACTGGCAAATTCCCATAAAAAGGGCCCTGGCAAATGAAGATGATACCGTAGGACTGAAGGCGCTAAAAGACTACGCACTAGTGAAAGGGGAATTGTACCGCAGAATGCCAGGTGGGGTCTTGACCAGATGCATAAGACTAGAGGAGGTCCAGAGAAGGCTGAAAGAAGTACATGATAGGACTTGCGGATCCTGCGGAGAGGTCAGTCTTTATCGCAGGCTTCAAAGGGCAGCTTTTATTGGCCAAACATGGGTAAAGACGCAGACCAAGTCCAAGTTCAGTGTGAGCCCTGCCAACTTGCGGCAGACAGAGAAGAAAGTTATGTTGAATCCGCCTGCAAGGACTGGAGAGACCCGTTTGTGCAGTACTTGACAAAAGGCATCCTACCGTAGAAGCACAGTGAAAAATATAAACTCAAGAGGTTGGCGACACGCTACTTCATGCACAATATGATACTTTTCAAAAAGGGGTATAATGGGGACCCCTTGAGGTGCCTGGGTCCTGAAGAAGCAGAAAAAATGGTGAAAGAAGTGCACTCGGGAGAATGAGGGGAACACCAGGGGAAGAAAAGACTTTACGGGTGTCTGCTGCAAATGGGCTACTACTGGCCTATCATGAAGAAGGATGCGGCAGAATTTATAAAAAAGTGCCACAGTTGCCAAGTACAGGCCAACTTAATTCACACCCATCCGCAGAACTTGGACAGCATGGTGACCCCATGGCCTTTCCACACTTGGGGGCTTGACTTGGTAGGGCCGGTTAACCCACCATCACGAGGATATATATGGATATTGGTGGCTACGGAATATTTTACTAAATGGGCAGAGGCAGTACCGCTCCACAAAGCCACCGGAGGAGCAGTGGCAAACTTTATCAAAGAAAACATAATCGTGAGGTTCGGGGTACCCCACAGAATCATCAGTGACAATGGCACACCTTTTGTAAACAGCGAAGTAAGGAAGATGCTAGAATTCTACCAAGTCAAACACCATCGGTCATCACCTTATTACCCTCAAGGGAATGGGCAAGCGGAAGCAACAAACAAAACCCTTATAAAAATTATAAGTAAAATGAGTCAGGAGTATACGGGAGGATGGGCAATGCACCTGCCAGATGCATTGTGGGCTTATAGAAATTCGCCTAAGTCAGCCACAGGTTTTTCACCTTTTTCCTTGGTCTATGGGACTGAAGTGGTGAGCCCAGCGGAGATAATAACCCCATCCCTAAGGGTCATGAAGATGCAAGAAAAAGGAGGGGAAGAAGAAGAAGTCTTCGCGGCAGAAAAGTGTGAAGACCTAGAGGGACTTGATGAAGAAAGGGAAAAGGCCCAAGAACACAGCCGTAGATATAGGCAAAAGATGACTAAAGCTTACGGCAGGATGACTAGAGAAAGAGTATTCGTTGAAGGACAACTTGTTTTGAAAGTGGCAGACTATGTTAGAAGAGGCCTGGTAGGACCATACAAATTCGCACCGAAGTGGGAAGGACCCCTTGTGATAAGGGAAGCACACCCAAGTGGGTATTACCGTTTGACTCAGATGGATGGCAAAGACTTAATGGATCCCATCAACGGGAAATGGTTGAAGCAATATCATGCCTGAGGAAAAAACTTATATGATTGTTTCTTTCTCTTCCTTTGTTTTGTTTTAAAAAGAAGAATTTATGTTTCCTTTTACCTTACCATTTTTCAAGTGACTGTGTCACAACATGAGGTTGTAACTTGCTTTCAGTAGGATGTAATGAAAAGTACCAAGTATTATCATCATATGTCATAGCAAAACGTAAAGTGTAGCATCACAAAGTTAAGTTACAAACCCAAACCATGGCAAACTAGCCGAATAAGTGCTATGAGAAAGCATAATGTACTAGATAGAGTCACAAGGAAAAGGAAAACAACAAAACAAGGGAGAAACTGCATCATCATCAACGAAGCCCGGAGATGAGAGACTAGTCTCCAAAACGGTCAGACCCACAAATACTGGAAAGAAGACGCTCGCGATGGCCCTCCAAGTCTGCCACTTCCTTTCTCAAGATCTCAAGACGCGAGTCAATAGCATCAATAGTGGGACAGACTCTCCTCGTGAAAACAGCACAGGCAATCTCTCGGAGATAATCCAAAATAAACTCCACAGCAAAGCCTATGCTGATAAGCTCCTGCACCGCAGCCCTCCACTGCAGGATCCTCTCGGTAGAGACAGTGTCAATAAAGCTATGCTCTATGTCATTTAACACACTCCCCAACATCTTCAAAAAATGCTCTCTAACGGATCGGCCAAGATGAAAGCCATGCATGAAGTCCCCATGGTTGTTATAGATCATCACCAAATGAGCAGCACAGTCCTTAGGGACTCTAAAACCATGAAAGTCCACGTAAGGAGGCCCGGAGCCCCAGAAAGCTGAAGGATCAAGGTCATTGACCTCAGGCTGATCAAAACGAGTAAAAAAGGCAACAGCCTCGCTCACGCGACCTGGAAGGGTGGCGGAACTGCTGCCCGCTTCAAACTGAGGTGGGGCTATAGGAAAAGGTCCTGCCAAGGAAAAACACAAGGCATGAGGTGAGGAACTAAAAGGAAAAAAAAAAACAAACCCATGGGGAGCAAACGAAAGTAGACAAGGAGAAAGAAAGCTTACCAGTACTGGCAACAATAGGGGCTGCGGGAAGAACTGAAGCAGGCACAGAAGGATTGGTAGAAACCGATGCTGTAAATATGGCAGAGGCTGGTGCAGAAAATATGACAGAAATGGGTTCTGTGGGCGCGGCAGGAGTGGTTGCCGCAGGCACCCCTACACTTGGTGCAATGCCTAGCCCTTCAAAGGTCTCTGCAAACAGAGAAAATAGACATGTGAGAAGAGTGGGCCCAATAAAGATAAAGAAGGAAAAGTGGACTTAATAAAAAAGGGGGAGAGGGAAAGGAAATACCTGTAAACCCAGCCTCGGATGGAGCGTCCTCTTCCTCCTCGGACTCAGAAACCCTCATCGACAGGACGGGCTCATCATCAAGATCCTCCAGAATGTCCTCGGACTCCTCAGAAGACAAATCAACATCGAGCCCGCGAGTGGCCGAACTGGGAATAGAAGAAGGCGTAACCACCAAGGAAGAACTGTCCTTCGCAGCCTGAAATAGAGTCGCAAAAGGATCACTGGTAGAAATGATAAGAGGAGAAATGGGTGAAACAGCCTCGATCTGAGCTATGGCAAGAGGAGCAGCTTCCTTTGGAATGGGCATCTCGACCGGAGATGGAGTGGCTTCTCTAACCCCCTCAGTTTGAATACCCTCTTCTCTAGGTACCGATCCAGTGGGAGGGCTAGGAAACTCCGCAGGAATACCATGCTCAGTAGCACGAGTGGTGGGCGTCTGAAGAGCTTCACCAACCCCATCAAAAGAACCCGCCATGAGTATGCCCATGGAAGCAGACATCTCCTCGGCCGTGGGATGATAGATGGAAAGGGGCTTGGGCTGATCCTGGAACACAAAAGAAAGGGGAAATGCATATACACACGTGGAAAGAAATAAAAGAACTTAAAGATGATCAAGACATATGAAGGACACGTGGTAGGTGAAATATGTGCAAAAAGAAAAAAAAAAGAGGAAGGGAGATAGTGGAAATTACCTCAAACGCAGGCTCGTCAAGTTCGATAGGACGAGCGGCTGACGTATCCTCCTTATGCTTGGACTGCAAAGAAAAGGGGGGACAAGAGGCAGTGTTAAAGAAAGAAAGCAGTGGTCAGGGTTGAGCAGTTAAAGCCAAAACAAAGGAGATAATAAATAAAAAAAAAAAAAAAAAATTTCTAACAAAAACGTACCCTTCGCTCGGCGGTAGACGTAGGATGGGGAGTTGTTTTCCTCTTGCTGCCCCGTGTCCTGCTTGAAAGGGGAGCACCTGTGGCTGGCTGTGCAGCAGCAGACTTGGGCTTGATTGTGGACTTGTGCTTGGCAGGAGTCTTCTTGGTTGCCGCAGGAATATTGGTTACTTTAACCTTCTTCTCCCAACCAGGGGGAAAATCACCCGTGAGCCAACACCACCCTTTCTGCTCATCGTCCCACTCGAAGATGGCAGAACGGCTCTGTTTTCTAGCATAAGCTAACGCTGATTTGGAAGGCAGAAGCAACCGAGGGTTGGGAGAGACAAGCATGCTCAGCCCTTCAGGAGGGATAAGGGAAAAGCCACGACTACCTACCAACTCTTGCCCAAATGAGGTCATCACTACCTGCCAATATCCATGCATGGCAGGAGTGCAAAGGCCCTCTCTAGACGAGCCAGGAACAGTAACCGCATTAAAGCGCTGTCTCCAAAAGTCAAAAGCAGTCTGCCGCAGGAAAGGCTGAACTGAAGTAGGGAACTCCCTGAGATAGGAAACGTCATCAGGGATGTCTTGGTCCAGCCCAAACTGCCTCCTCACACGGTTGGCAGGATACTGAACAAATCTGACGCCCTCGTCAGCCAAGTATGGCAGCCATCCAACATTGGTAGCCGCTAGATAAGTGATCCCCATCTCCTCAAAACCAGCCAAAGGGGTGGTGGTCCCAACGGTATCAGTAAACGGACCCATGGCAGAATCAACACATGTGTAACCTTTGCCTAAATTTTTATAAGCTCTCCAAGAAAAGTCAACACCACTATCAAAAGACTCAACAACTAAGTGACCAAAGGGCTTTAGACCAGACCAAGGAAAAGCCAAAGGGAAATCAGATTCAAACCTACCGCAGAAGTCAATGATCACTTGCGGACATGATTGGTACTTCTCCTTCGCGAAATGAACAGGCCTACATTTCGCTAAGTATTGGGCACTGCGCTCGAACAACAATTGTTGCAGGATGGTGCTGTAAACAGAGGAAGTGATAATGTGGCAGGAGCCCGCCTGGCTCTCGTCACTCCGCAGGATGTCCAGCTGAACATACAAATGCCCCAAGAACATGGGGGCCAATGGCAGACTCACTCCAGCGGCTATTTTAATAGCTAAGCGGAAATACAAAGGCTTGACGGCGTAATGGGGGGTGAACCAAAAACGAACTTGCAAAGCCAAAAAGCGACAAAGGCCGCACGGTGGACGGCAGCAGAAAACTTAGAGGAGGAACTAACCCAGTATGATAGTTTGGCATTCTCGGCCATCCTCTTTCTCAACTCGGCCTCAATGGCTTCTTCCTCCAAAGAAAGCTCTATAGCGGCAGGATCCGTATCACCTAGGATCGGCAGGAGTAGTTGGTTGGCCACATCTTCAAGAGTCACGGTCAGTTCGCCGTAGGAGAAGAAGAATGTATTAGTGGTGGCGCACCACCGGCGGACCAAGTGACGAAGGTTATAAAGGTCTCAGAAATTAGAAAGACTCCGGGATAAAATGATGGCCTTCAAAATGCCGGCCCGCTGTAGCAAACCCATAAAGGTCGTATCGGATAGTTCTCGGTCAACCCACTCCTTCCAACCCAAGGCCGTGCCTGACCCAAACTCGAAATGAATCGGCACAGGGAGAGAG
Organism: Quercus ilex subsp. ballota; assembly: GCA_032727855.1. Classification (NCBI taxonomy): domain Eukaryota; kingdom Viridiplantae; phylum Streptophyta; class Magnoliopsida; order Fagales; family Fagaceae; genus Quercus; species Quercus ilex. Next base: position 24,982,336 of record CM064918.1, on the reverse strand, counting down.
ATCCCCTGACGGATGACCAAATCGGAAATAGAAGAAGACACCATAGCCCAAGAGATATTGGGATTCCGTCTACACATGGATATCCACACACGGCCTGGCGGCGGCGGCACATAATCGCCGGGAACTTCAGGGAAGTGTGGATAGGCATTATACCAAGGATCGATCAAAGGAGTGACCTCGCTGTCTGGGTCGCGCGGCGTGTCTTCTTCGTCGGAATGATCGAACTCGGAGTATATGGCTTCCTCGCCTATTTCTTGTCCGGCAGGAGGATCAGGACTTTCTCTTTCCCTTTGTGGCGGGAAGAACTCTGACTCTTCACTGGTGCCATTGTGCGATGGTTCGAACGGAGTAAAAGGGGTATGGGTACGCGAGGAAGAGAAGATGATAAAGGAAGAGGGACGGACACGATATTTTGGAAAAGGAGGTATTTGTGTTTGATTTTTGAAGAGACTCTCCTCTTAAATACCTGAGTCATTAATACCGGTCTGAAGGAAGGCGACGGGTCAGCCATCGAAAGAAGAATGAAATTAATGAAGCGGCAGTTATGTCTTTGAATAACTGCCGTTCTGGGAAAATCGAAGAGTCACCACTGTTCACGGCAGAAAAAGAAATATATATGTATACACGAAGGGACCCACAGTTTTAAAAAACCCGCGAAGGAAAAGAAAGCAAGGAAGCAAAAAAGGGGACAAAAAGGTCTTTTATTCACATATGGATCGCAGGCACGCCTTATATGTTTAGGGGGTTAAATGTTGAGGGTCATTTTCTGAAATAGGCAGAAGGCAGCCCAACCCATAAACATGGGCAGTAGATAAGCAGCAAGCTAAAAAAAAACCATTAGGCTCAAGCAGTAGGAATAATGGATCACATGCCCTTACTATAAATAAAATGGGTCTTGAAAGAGTAAGTGGGCCTAAAAAGGCCCGGAAAGAGAGAAAACATCACCCATGGGCAGTATGTGGTATAGTGAGAATGGGCCGCGGCAGGCCCGAAGTAATGAAAACAAAGAAAGTAGGGGATAATGGCAAGCCCATGAACCCCAAGGATGAGAATGAGGAAATTGGGCCGAGGAAGCCCAATTGAGTAAGTAAATGCCCATGGGATCCAAAGTTAGCAAATGGACAGAGGAAGTCCAAAGGAAGTAAATGGGCCCGACAAGCCCAAGTGAAAAGAAAGGGACATTGGAGCCCACAAGCGAGAACACCAATGGCCATATTAATCCACTGGGGGAAAGAAAGAAACGGCAGGCCTGAAAAGAGGCCCAGCAGGAACAAATCGCCGTGGCAAGAAAGGCCGAGTAATACTGTGGGAAGCTAAGGCAACTAAAGAATTGGGTCGAAGAGAACACAAAGCCCAGTACTCGGTAAAGTCCAGACCCTATGGGAGTGGGAAATCAGAGTAACAGATGGGGAAAAGCCAAGAACGAACGACTGGCAACGCAAGCAAAATGTCCAGCACACGGTAAATGCATGAACAGTAGGCAGATTTCATACATAACCACGCGCAAGGTCCAGGCACCACCAGCCTGTACCCAGCTAATACAGGACGTGGTGGGGTCGTGGGTCAGAGGTAAGAGGGTATGGTTTGGAGGTGGGGAGAGGGGAAGACCTGTTTTACGGTTCCTGCTCAAACTCTTTTGGGGGATACGTCCTGCTGGGATGACATACCACCCAAAAGAGGCAAGGCTGAGTTGGAACCAATAGGTGCATGCCATGAGGGATAGAGAGAGAGAAACAGCGCCGCGGCAGGAAGAGGTGCCGCGGCAGACTAACGGACAAAAGTTGTCTGTGTCTGAACTCGCAGACGGAACAATAATGTCGGCAAGTACGCCCAAGACCAGACAAAAATGGTTATGGGGTAGAATAGTAAAATCGGTCACGGCAGGCACTATAAAGGAAGCCTCCTGCCGTGTGCAAACAAGAACAAGGACGAGAGCAATATCACCCCACGCAAAGAAAAACACTCTGTAACACACTTAGAAAAACAGAGGAGCTTAATACTAAAACTACCATTGTGGAAATCACTAAGAAAAGACTAGAAAAGTAAGAAAGAAAGAGAGAAAAAAGAAAAGTGTTGATGGCATGCACCGATAGGTCCCTTCCCTTCTCTCACTCTCAAATCCCTGCTCTCTTTTAGAATCGTCCTGGGCATTGTTCATTCGGGTCCGCCTCCCTCAAACTCATTAATTTCCACGGCAGGAATTTCCCTTTTTTCCTCGGAGGTTAATCGTTTTTGAGAAGAGGTGTTCTTCCTCCTTGACCTTGGCCCGCGGACCAAACTGAATTTATTCCCTTTAATAGTTGATTAATCTTTGTTACCATTTGCTTTTACTACTTTATTTGTCAAAATTATTTATGTATTGTGATTATGGGTCATTCGGTTATTCGTTATTAAAAGAATCATCTGGTCATTCCAGAATACATATATTACTCTGTTTTTTATCAATTATGTCTGTCTGCTATAAGCTTCTCTGAAACAGCATTGCCTGCCGCAAACACTCTCCTGGCAGACGGGGCCAGTTTGCGCACAAGCCGGCCAAGTTGAGTTCTAGTTGGACCGGTCTCGACTCCCGCAACCCAGAACACTTAGGCCTATAACCACGAAAGAGGCAGCCCAGCTCAACATAGTCAAAAAGGCCCCTACAGATAGAAATTTAAGTTTCTTATCTGTGGTTTGAAATCTCATGATGTAAGCGTTTCATTGGATTTTTTTTTTTTTTTTTTATCTTATTTGATCTTGTATTTTTTTTTTTGGATGTGTTTTTGAAGTAGAGAGGCATAAAAGTGAAGCAAAATTACATATTTAGCCTTGTTTTTAACAGAGGTGGATTACGGAACTCTAACTAAGCTAACCTCATGTGGGTAAAGTGTCAAATTTCAAACCACATGAAGGCAACTTAAATTTCAGCCAAACCACAGTTGGGTAAGTTGTAATTTGCCCAAAATAATTTATATCTTCACCTATTACAACCGGCTAAATTCTCATTAATTAGAAATTTCAATAAGAAATTTATTAGTTAAGTTTAAGAAATTTAAAATTCTATTCCAATTATATTTCACTTTAGGTAAAACTCTATTAGTTAAGTTTTAATAAATTTAAAATTCTACTTTAACTAAAATTCTGTTTCAAAAAATTTCAAGAATTTAAAAATAAATTTAAAATTTTATTTTTGAACATTTATTTTACTTTCACATTCATATTGTAATGTATGCATTTCGGTAACTTAATCTAGATGAAAGTTCTATTGAAATTTTACCAAACGCATATAAGTACTCACAATATTTTAAAAAATATTTTTTAAATCAAATTTTAAATGATGTTTTTATATACTATTTCAAGAAATAAAACTAAATCTAGCAATTCAAAAAATCATTGATAAATATATAATTCTTTCCAAAAAAAAAAAAAAAAAAAATCTATATTGCAACTCATATTATATTTGTATATCTTTACAAATTCTTTTATATTATGATCCTAGAGTTCCAAGTGAATTAAGTATAAACTAGCCATGTATTTATAAGCTTTTGAACCAATATAGAGTACGTTATAGAACTTACCCCCAGCCAAAGAAAAATTCCTAGCTCCAACAATATTATTGTTAGAGATATATATTAGACACATATTAGCCCAATGTAATAGGCCCAAGCCCATTCCTGCTTGGGCTAGTAGTCTAGGGTTTAGTCGCCTATATATACTTATGTTAGGGTTCATTGTAACACAGATTATTGTACTACGCTCTGATACCATGTTAAATATATTATATATTATTATTAGCAACGCAATGTGTTATACCATGTTGTGTATGCCAGAATGGATGCGGAAGGGGAAGCATAGAATAGGAATATCAAGAACACGAGAGTTACGTGGTTCAGCCTTGACAGCCTACATCCACGGAGGAATCCCTTAAGGGTTACATCTTTATTGTATAAGAGTGTAGTACAATAACCTGTGTTACAATGAACCCTAACATGAGTATATATAGGCGACTAAACCCTAGACTACTAGTACAAGCAGGAATGGGCTTGGGCCTATTACATTGGGCTAATATATGTCTAATATATATCTCTAACAATTACTACCGCACACAAATTCCTTTGGAAGCAAAAAAAATCAACGTGCACACCTCTCTAACACAGACAAAGTCGGTTAACACTCTTTAGCCACATAGAAGTCTCCGAAAAAACAGTTGTAAAAGAGATCAAAACTCAACACAGTAACATTGTGACAAATATTAACTGAAGATAACCGACTTAATTTTTTTTTAGAAGATAACCGACTTAATTAATGGCTTGAAATATCAAATCAAGCCACATGTCAACACATTATGGGATAAAGCAGGTTTGGCGTGCTATGTCTCAAAGAATTTCACCACGTATCGTAATAGAGGTGTATCCTTTGGCATACGGTTTTTATATAGATAAACATAAAACGAATCATCTAGAATTTTGGGAAATAAGGTCTATTTCTCTCACCACCAGCTCGTGTACCAAAGTGGTAAGTGGCTGCTGTGTCCCCATCAAGTGCCCAGGTTTGACACCCCATGCCTGTGCTGTGTGGGTTACACAATTTCGTTGTGTGGGCAAAAAAAACCAATGGGGCTTGTGTGGAGCCGAGGTCTCTGAGCTCCACTTTCGTGCTGGTGGTACCCTTGGGTTTACCCTAGGGCATGGGACAATGACTGCACACATGAGTCCCCTTTTACTTTTCTCAAAAAAAAAAAAAAAAAAAAAAAAGGTTTATTTCTCTCTAGTTGAGAGCTTCTCTCTCTAGTTTTCAGAGTTTTGTTCCACTTATTTATTTATTTATTTTTATGAGAGTTTTGTTCCACTTAGGTGTTTTGTGTTTACTTCTACCTAATTTGTGTTTCCTTTTAGACTTTGCTAGCACCTTTACCCAGGAAAAAAATCTAGAATTTTGGGACGAATAAAAAGGCTACTGATTTTGTTAAACCTCCTTTAAAATTAGACTTTAATTAAAAAAAAAAAACCATTGTAAATCAGGACTCTTCCGTCTATATTCATATTACACAAAATCTAACTAAAGGCAAAAAAAAAAAAAAAAAAAAAAAAACCATTAACTCCACAAATTTGCAAACCCACGAGCGGTGAGTACTCTACAGTTTGCTTCACAACTCTACCAGTGCCGGCTCCCTACAGATTGCAGTGGTATCTCTCTTACTACACTCTTGCTCTCTCTGTTTGTGTTTTAGATGCAAGTGTGCTATTTGTTTTGTTGACCGTATAAATTACCTTGTGTTGTGGCTAGCTCCTTTTTTTTTTTTTTTTTTAAAGAGAAAGTTTAAACCTATCGCATTGATGAGGGCTGTCCAAACATATCCGGTGACCCGACCCACCCGGAGACCCGACCGAAACCGATTCGAAACTGGCTGACCCAACCTACTCTGTCGGTCGGCGGGGGATTTTCTCCACCAGAAACGGACTCCGGCGGGTCGATTTCGGTTCTCTACCTCAAAATCCCAAAAAACCCGAACCGACCGGCAAAAAGCCCATAATCCGGTGAAAAACCCAAATTCCGGCGCGAAACCCAGATTCCAGCGATTAAAAACCCAGATCTCGGCGAAGCCGGATTCAGGTGCTATTTCATGCAGATCCGACGAGATTTTGACCGAATCTAGGTAAATCTCATTGAATCTAGTGAGATTACCGCCTGATCTGGCGAAATCTCCTAGATTCCGATGAGATTTTCGCCGGATCTGGATTTTTCTCACCCTTTCTCGCAGTTTCCTAACCCTTTCTCGCAGTTTCCTCACCGTTTTCTCGCTGTTTTCACAGATCTTTGACGCCGACCGACCCGTTCGCCACCCGTTGAAGTCTAATCCGCTCGACCCGTTTACTCTGGTGGTGAGTTTTTTCAAAACCCGATTCTGTCGGGTTGGTTCCGAGTTGGGCACAAACCCAACCCGGACCAACTCGTGGACAGCCCTTGATGATGGCTCTTGTGCTGTGGCTTACTGCTTGCATTTTAAATTTTAAAATTTTTACTTCATAAACCTGACAAATCTTGCATCACTCTTTCTTCTTCTTCTTCTTCTTCTTCTTCTTTCTTCATCCCTTTTTTTTTTTTTTGGGGAATGGAAGATAGATAATTGTATCACAATTTCAAACACAACAATTAATAAGTAATAAAAAATTTATTTATTATATTGTTGATATGTTGCCAATCACATTTATTGTCAAGGGTTGTTATTGCATAAACTCGGAGAATATACTCTTCCCTCTTGATCACCCTCTATGAGAGAGGCAGGGACATGTATGCAATAATTCTCCTCACTATCATATCAGTTTCTAAATATCTTATAATAAAATTGGTAGCAATTTATTATGCTATTAATGTGACACCAATCATGTTCACTCGTATAGTTTATTGTCACATTAGAGTGTAATCTTTTAGTAAAATTAATAACAATATCCGTTCTTGATATTTTCTTAATACTAAATAAATATGAGTTTTTGCATTAAAAATAAATAAATCATTTATATTTTAACCCCCAAAGGTAAAATCTTGGCTCCATCCCTAACACTATCATATTAATTTCTAGGTGTTTTGAAAAATGGCTGGACTGTCTGGACCAACAAGTTTCTACACTCAGGCTAATGCTTTGCTTCGGAAGAATTTAACTCTCTAGGTCCTCTCTCTCTCTCTCTCTCTCGTTTAATTTGTGCTCACATATATAATTGTAAATTGAGTGTCTGCGCATGCATTGGTATTTTTTGATTGATCATATTATATTAGACTATCAAAAAAATTAATTTATCAAATTTATGATTACATGTTACTTTTATTATTATCATGGTAAGAAAATAATTCAAGTTTCTATTACTAGGCTGCCATCAACAAATATAACAACAACAAACCTTAATCCCAATTTGTGCATTGAAGTGGATGGATCTATTTGTGAATTGCCAAGATAACCCCTAGTTCCATGGGTTTAATGGGCTAATTTTTCCCTACATGGATGGGTAGCAATAATAAACAATTAATCATTGATGAATATTAGATTTTTTTTCCTCACAAGTCATATTCTCTATTACTCTTATAATTGAAATAAGTCCTTTTTTTTTTATTACTTCCACTAATTTTATTTTGGGTTTTTCTCTACCTTTTTTAATTCCCTACACTTGGATCAACTCACTATTTCTTACGGGTACATTAGAGGCTGTTTGGTTCATCTGTTTTCATAACTCAATTCTCTGTTTCCATAACTCATAACTCAAAAATGGTAGGACCCACAGCAAAAAGGTTGTTTGGCTGCACAATAACTCTGTTTCCATCACTCAATTCTTTGATTTTTGAGTCATGAGTTATGGAAACTGAAAACACATTTTGGCTGTTTTCAGTTTCCATAACTTATAACTCAATGACATTTTTGTAATAAAACAAACAAGAGGGACCCACTGTCATAACTTCAGCCACACCTTTTGATTGCCTTTTGACTTTTTTTTCCCCTTTCCTCCTGGGTTGTCGTCTCCACTCCTCCTAGGTTTCCTTTTTTTTTTTTTTTTTCCTTTCTTCTTTCAGTGGTTCGGTCTTCTACTCCTGAGTTTCTTTTTTTTTTTTTTCTTTTCTTCTTTCACTGGGTTTGGGTGATCTAAACCTTTTTTTTTTCTTTCTTTCTTCTTTCACTGGGTTCGGTCTTCTCTTCCTGGTTTTTTTTTTTTTTTCCAATGAGTTCGGGTTTCTGGGTACTGAATGAAAAAAAAAAAAAAAGGCTGCACCAATGACAGGTATGGGACCCATAAATAGTGTGAAAAATATTGAGTGATGGAAAGTAAGTGATGAGTGATGAAAACTAAGTGACCAAAAAAAAAACATCCAAACAGCCCCTTAATCTCCCTCCTCTCAACATCACTAAAGATTTTCTCATTTTGGATCCTATCTTTCCGTATATTTCCTGCTATTTCATTTTTACATTCTCATTTCAGCTACATTCATTTTATAAATACGTTACTTCTCAACAACCGAACACTCAGTACCATAGAGCATAGCTACACAAGTTGCATAGCTACACTAACTTGTGGTTAGTCCATTTATTTTTACACTTTTTAAGGACATTCATATTGAGAGATTGGGAACATTGGATAATATATTTGCTGTCCTGGAAGATTCACCCTGCTCTCAGACATAGTCTGCTATTCTTGGACGCCAAACCTACTTCTTGAACTGACTGCCTCCTCTTGTTTTGATGCTGGGTTTAATGCTACTCTTGAAGGCTTCTTCTATTATTTTCTGCATTGTCAAATTAGAGAATCCTGCTTTGTCTGGTTTAGATGTCATCTCTCTACCTCCTTCTAACATGCCAGATACTAGCCTCAAGAACTTCATCTGTATCCCTCAAATTTGAAGAGAAACAGACCCTTCTCAAACTAAAAAGTCTTCACACTACCATACTGACACCACAAAGCTTCAACCATTCGTTTCACAAGCATAAAAGGGAGAGATTTCTCACAAGGTCTTGCACTTCTAGACCATTATCACTACTTAGGATCTCGTCTCTGATTGGAATAACATCTCCAGAGTTGAATGAAACCATTGGAGAATTAGGAATCAGGATTCCTCTGCTTTACCTACACAATCGTTCTTCACCGAAATTGGTAGAAACGCGTTCTTCTGAGGCCAGCCACTACCCCTGCCTCTCTCTCCTCTCTTAGTCATAGTCCCTGCCCAATTCAAATTTCATAGATTGTCCAAATGTGTTCTTAAAAGTTTTTTATTTGCTATCTTCTAACTCTTAATTGTCTCTTTGGTAGGATATATTTGGCCTTCTTTAAATCACATTCTTTTATTTTATGTCTGGTTCACAATTATGAATTCATATTGCAGAGTTTTCAATTGTTGAAGGGCTGTGTTGTATAAAGTCAACGTGTCTCTAATGAAATATATAAATTATCATATATTTGTAAGTTCTGTTTTGTAAAATCATATCTACTTCTTAGAAATAAAAGTTTTGTTTTTTTTTTTTTTTGTTTTTTTTTTTTTTTTGCATTGGGTCCTTAGAAGTTAGAAACCCATGTTTTAATTCGTTTTTGCCTTTTTCTTTTATTAATCTATATCTTCAAAACATCAAAAACATTTTCTTTTAGTTAATTTCGTTGGTGCTCAGCTAATTTATCATCTTTTCTTTTTTGCACAAACGAAATATTGGGACAAATATTCTGCTTGTTTACTATCCTGCTTTGCTCTTCATACTAATCCCTCTACCCGAACCCTTTTTATGATGGAAGTGTCAGAAACGAAATGCACAAACAATGTGATTGAAGAACCAATCCCAGTCGTCCCAACTTGGATTTTGTTGATCCTCTCTTATTCACATGGCTTGTTCTATTGTTATTCCCTGATGATACCGAAAATCGCCAGTTAGTCGCACAATACTCATGTGCTCGAAACAAGATCTGCAAAACAAAAACAAAGAAAACTTAGGAGAGTACCGGTGTGGTACCGGCCAAAGACCCTCCGAAGGTTAACTCAGAAAACTTTTCTAAACTCTAGAGTGTCAGAGTTGGGTGAATTATGCGTAGCTCATTCTCTGAGAGCCTTTAGGTTTTTATAGTAGTGTAGAATCGATCTCCGTTTCTTGCATGAGAAGACTTTTCCTTATAGAGAAGATCACCATTAATGGGCGTATATTATGGGATTCTTCTCATGTTAGGATCCTATCCATATTGGGACTCTACTGGCTAGGGTTAATCGTAGGACCCAAGTTGTTTCCATTTAGGATTACTTGGAAGTCACTTAAACCATGTGGATGCCACGTGACCCTGAGATCCGTCCACCATTAGCCAATTGGTCTAGCAACATCATGTTTATTTAAATTGACCTATCATCCTTATTTTTACCCTCTTCAGTTGCCTCCTCACTCCATGGGTCCGTGATCTCTGAGTGGACGGACAAGTGGAGTGACAGTTTAACTTGCCTCTTGAGAAACATGCCCAGCTTGACAGGTTGGCCTGGGATCATTAATGTCGTCGGAACATGTGGCGTCAATTTAGTGGTCCATCTCTTGGAACGAAGTGTCCATTCGTCTTCCATGTTGTTCCCTCTATATAAACCTGCCTCTTTAACCCTCATTTTTTACTTTCCATAGAAATCTTACGATCAGAGCGCTATCGTCACCATTGATAAACGAGCATACCGTTCACCTAGTGCATCCATCATCAACACCTTTTTGCTGCTCATTTTCAACCAGTAAGTACTCTTCTCCTTTCATTAAATTTATCATCTTTTAGACTTTGTACTCCCGTCATCTATTAGCTCCGCCAGTGTCTTAGGGTTTACCGTTACGGGTAGGCGACAGATGTCTTGTGCGTCAAGTAACCAATCGTGTGTCTGCGATGGAGAGGGCTACGATGAAGTGTTTCCATCAGGTCAGAAAGACCCCGACACATCAAGTGAAGAGAGGAACCCATCGGCCACCTCTCCTTCAAAGGATGAGGATTTGGAGACGGATGGGTTAGAGGGTGGCTCTAGTGAAGGTCTAGATGGCAATGAACCTCCAGTCCAATCTGTCATAGGTCCTGATGGACTTAGGGAGTTCATAATGCTACCCTTATGGATGGTTAATGATTTTATTTCAACAATCAAAGAACCTTACTTCAAGACACTTAGGGAGAAGTATCAGATACCTGTCAACATACCCATTTGTCTATCTTACAAGTCAGAGAAATGTTACTATGAGGGTGTTGAGGGCGTTGAGGTCTATGAGCTGATGTTGAAGGCAGAGCTCAGATTCCCCCTAAGTTCACTTCATCGTCGCCTCCTTCAGTACCTAGGTGTGGCCGTCACCCAGATCTCCCCAAACGCTTGGAAGGTCTTCCTTGGCACGGAGGTCTTATATGGGGCTATGTCTGAAAAAGCACGGAGGTTGATGGTGGAAGAATTCTTTAATTGCTACCGTCCTGTTGAGATTGCTCAATCAAAGGGCACGTACAACTTTGTGCCCAGGAGCCTATTATTAAGGCTCATGTGTGAAACCCTCGACTCTAACAGAAACTAGAAGAGTCAGTATTTTTTCTTAAAAGGTGACGAGTGGATGTGTCGTCCAGGTGACCATGAACATATGCCTGTCGACACAACATGGGGCATAATGCCCTCGTCCAGTATGCATCCGTCTATATTCAAGGTCTTAATTGTTTGTATTAGAGGTTACTTTAACCGTCTTCTTTTTGTTTCTTTTACAGTTCAGGACCGTCCACAAGTCTCATTAGAGCAGTGGAGTTTTTTGGAGAAAATTTTCAGTAAAACCAAGCTAGAGGAGAGGGCGTGGGCTAACTTGGTCACCCTTGACACCCTCTTTTGGTATTGTGATGGACCAGAGCCCACAATAGCCGCTCGTTGCTACGATCTCCAAATTCGCAAGTGTAAGCCTATCACCCAATATCTTCTTCTTCTTCTTTCTCTTTTTTCCTCTTTTTTTTTTTTTTTTTTTTTTTTTTTTTTTTTTTTTAATATTATCAAACTCTTGACATCCATCCCTTTTGTGCATAAATGGATGTTGCCAAGAGAAGGGCCTATATCAAGCAGCAAGCTACTTTAAAGAAGCAATAGAAGGGTTAGACCCCTAAGGGGATGGGTTCGGCCAACCCCGTCCATCAAAAGGAAACAGCCAAAGAAGACTGGCCATCTTCCAAAGAAACCCAAAACTATCCTGAACCTGTCGTAGGCTTGCAAGCCGAGGCCAAGAAGACAGTCACTCAGCCTGGCTTAGGAAAGGGCAAAGGACTCATGACGGGTTCTGTCCCCGCCACTGAAAAACCACCCGTCCTCCTATGTGAGGACTCTAAGTATGTGTTGGAGTAGCTCTTATCCATCATCACGGCTGATGATTATGAGGACTTGAGCAACCACGCAACAAAGGCCATGGGGGAGATGGGGCTTTTTTGTATTGCTCAGGTAACTACATTCGTCCTCCTTTTTTCTTTCTTTTTTCTTCCCTTCCACTCACCTTGTTACTAACCCTTCTACCTTCAGGCAATGTTAATGATGAAGGGGTTGATGGGGCGCTAACTAAACCATGAGACAACGTTGGACCGTATAAGGGCGAAAGCAAGGTTGACGAAGGACGAGCTGAATGAGTTGAGGGCCTGGAAGACGGTCCGGGAGAAGAAACTTGCTCTATCAGAAGAAGTCAAGGGTGAGTTGGAGAAGCAGACGGAGCTGTTGAAGTAAGTCTTGGAGGACAAGGAAAAAGAAATCAGTGACACCAAGAACCAGCTTCATCAGGCGAAGGAGGAAGCGATACGTGAGTACCGTGACTCCAACGCCCTTTGAGTAAAGCTCATAGTCTCCTTTGTTGAAGGCTTCGACGATGCCCTCCGTCAAGTCAAGACTTCTTATCCTAACCTGGACGTATCTCATGTCACTATTGATGCCCAGGCCCAAACCTTAGTTTAGCCCATCCACTCCGAGAGTACGGACGAATTATTTACTGATGATGCCCCTGTTGACGACCCTCGTGGTGACGGGGGGACTATATTGCTGAAAGCCAAATCAAGCCCGTCATGGATAGTGCCTGTCATTCTGATGTCCAAGTGGAGGAGGAGAAAGAAGAAAACACCACCGTTCAGCAGTAGTTATTTTTCATTTTTTTTTTTTTTTTTTTGAATATAAAGATTTTGAAGAACAGTTAATGTTTAATTTAACCGTTGCCTTCCGTATCTAAACTTCTCCCTTTATGGACTTTAGCAATATTTCATTACTTATTTTGTTTTATTCATCTACTTTTATGCCTATTTATGAATCCGTTAAGTTTATGGTTATTTATGAATATAACCCGTCTTTAGGATGAATTTGTCCTCTTATGGACTTGTAATGTTAATTCAATGTGTTGCTGAAACTGTCCACTGTATGGACCTTATAATTATCGATGAACCCGTCCTCTTATGGACTTATTTTTTATCCAACGTGCTGTTGAATCCGTCCACTTAGTGGACTTTAAATGATCATCCTCTCGGATGAACCTGTCCTCTTATGGACTTATTTTTGATCCAATGTGCAGTTGAATTCGTCCACTTTGTGGACTTATAATGATCATCCTCTCAGATAAACCTGTCCTTTTATGGACTTCTATTTTGGATCCAACATGTTGTTGAATCCGTCCACTTTGTGGATTTTTAATGAATATGTAGACATGTAGATCTATACACAATATTTTTGAATAACTCCTCTTATTGTGTGGTAAACATGTGCGTAAAATTTATTCTAAAAAAAACTTGCCCTTTGGGCTTAAAAGAAACTATAAATAATAAAACCTTTAACTAGAAAGCAATAAACTGGAAATGAGAAGTATTATTTTATTGTTCATGTTGTCGCCTACTGGTAGTATTTCTTTAGGTGCTCCTTGTTCCATGGGTGATGTAGCTTTTGCCTGTCCAATGTCTCCAGGGTTTTAGGTTCCCTTCCTATGCCATGATGCAACTCTATATGGTCCTTCCCAGTTAGGTCCTAGCTTTCCATGGGAGGTATCTTTTTTGGCGCCCATTACCTTTCTTTGGACAAGATCTCTAACTTGGAAGTCCCTGTGTCTGACCTTGGAGTCATAGTGCTTAGCCATGAGATTTTGGTATCGCACTAACCTTTGTTCAGCTGCCGCTCTTACTTCATCCACCAAGTCAAGCTGCATGTGCATAGATTCATCATTCCTACTTTCGTCATGGTTCTCTAACCTGTAACTTGTAAGTCCCACTTTAGCTGGGATGACTGCCTCGCTTCCGTATACTAGTCGAAATGGGGTTTCCCCTATAGGCGCTCTTGTCGTTGTCCAGTATGCCCACAAAACACTCAATAGTTCATCCAGCCATATACCTTTTGCCACCTCGAGCCGAGTCTTGATGATTTTGAGCAAGGATCGGTCCGTGACCTCAACTTGCTCATTGGCCTGCGGGTGGGCGGGTGACAAGTAGTGGTTCTTAATCCCTAGTTGTGAGCAAAAGTCTTTGAATGTGCCGTTGTCGAATTGCTTCCCATTGTTCGAGACCAGCACCCTAGGTATACCATACCTGTAAATGATATTTTTCCGTACGAAACTCCGTATATTCTTTTCCGTGATAGTCGTTAGGGCTTCCGCTTCTACCCATTTGGTGAAGTAGTCAATGCCGACTACAAGGAACTTCAATTGTTTAACTGCTGTTGGAAAAGGGCCTATGATATCCAACCCCTTTTGAGCGAACGGCCATGGGGCCGTCATTGGAGAGAGCTCCTCTGTTGGTTGCCTAATAAGGTTGCTGAATCTCTAACACTTATCACACGTTTTGACATATACATGGGCATCCTTTTGCATGGTTGGCCAGTAGTACCTAGCCCGGATTAGTTTATGAACCAACGATCGTGATCCAAAGTGGTTTCCACAGACTCTTTCGTGGACTTCTCTCACAACATAGTCTGCCTCCTCAGGGACGAGGCACCTTAGGTACGATCGGGAGAAACCCCTCTTATATAGAACGTCCTTAATCAAAATGAAGTGAGTTGCTTGATCCTTCAACTTCCTCGCAACTTCCTATTCGTTTGGTAGCACGCCATCCTTTTAGAAGGCTATTGGCGTCGTCCAATAATTTGCAAAATCTATCTCCTGCACACTGGTATCGTTTATCAGTGATGATATTTGAACGAAGGACAATACCTGACTGGGGATGACCATGTGTTCTGCCGAAGCAACTTTAGCAAGTTGATCGGCGTGCTCGTTCTCCTCCCTTCGGATTTGAACAAACTTTACTCAGAGGTTGTTAACTCGATCCTTCACCTGCTAAAGGTACTTCTTCATCCATTCATTCTTGCAGTCGTAGTCTCCGTTAACTTGATTGGTTACTATTTGGAAATCACAATATACGACCAAATTTTCAGCTCTCGTGGCCTTGGCAAGATCTAGCCTTGCTATCAGGGCATCATATTCTACTTCGTTATTGGTTATAGGGAAGTCCAGACGGATCATGCATTTGATCTTATCCCCTTCTGGGCTGTGAAGTATCACACCAGCTCCTCCTCCTTGCCTATTGGAGGATCCTTCTGTGTGGATGCTCCATTGTGGAATCTCTTCTACCCCCTGGCCTTCCACGAGAGTGAATTCTGCGATAAAGTCAGCTACTACTTGCCCCTTTATAGCTGTGCGCGGTCGATACTATATGTTAAATTCACTCAATTCGACTGCCCATAATGCCATCTGTCCTGCAGCTTCAGGGCTACTCAGAGCTTTACGTAGGGGTTTTTCTGTCAGGACGACCACAATGTGTGCCTAGAAATACGGCTTAAGCTTTCGTGCCGCAATTACCAATGCGATAGTGAACTTTTTTGCACCCCATCCTCTTCTCTAACCAGAGCCAAGTAGACAGCGGCTGGAGAGACGACTAGGTGTAGGAACAGTTCTTCCCTTGGCTTGGAAGAACTTAGTAATGGCAGAGAAGAAAGATATACTTTCAGATCTTCAAATGCTTGTTAGCACTCGGTCCTCTATTCAAACGACTTCTTCAATGTGCAGAAGAAAGGTAGGCACTTATTCGTGGCTCTTAAGACGAATCTGTTTAATGCAGCCACCTTGCCGTTTAAGCTTCGTACCTCCTTGACTGTCTTTGGCAGAACTAACTCCAGTATGGCTTGTATCTTTTCTGGGTTGACCTCGATACCTCTTTAGGATACCATGAATTCGAGGAACTTTCTTGCCGTCACCCCAAACACGCACTTGTTTGGATTCAACTTCAAGTTATACGATCGGAGTGTGTTGAAGGTCTCTTGGAGGTCGTTCAAGTGGTCGTCCTGCCGTATGCTTTTCACCAACATGTCATCCATATAAACTTGCACATTTCTTCCAATTTGATGTGCGAACATTATGTTCATTAGCCTTTGGTATGTGGCACCCACATTCTTGAGGCCGAACGGCATCACTTTATAGCTAAAGAGACCTTGACTGGTGATGAACGAAGTTTTCTCTTGATCATTCTCACTTAGCTTGATCTAATTGTAACTAAAGAATGCGCCCATGAAGCTTAGCAGTTGGTGTCTTGCTGTTGAGTCTACCAAGGTGTCAATCCGTGGGAGAGGATAGTTGTCCTTGGGGCAGGTCCTGTTTAGGTCTGTGAAATCTACGCACATCCTCCACTTCCTGTTAGCTTTCTTGACCATTACCACATTTGCTAGCCAGTCGAGGTAGTATACTTCTCGTATGAAGTCTGCTTCTTGTAATTTCTTAACCTCCTTAGCTATGGCTTTGTCCCGTTCTTGTGCGAACACCCGTTTTTTCTATCGGACAGGAGAAAATGAGGGTGACACATTCAACCTGTGGACTACGACTGATGGATCAATTCCTGGCATGTTCTCATGACTCCAGGCGAATACATCTTGGTTTTCCCTTAGGAACGTTGTGAGTGCTCGACGTATGTGCTGGCTGGACAAAGTACCTATTCTTGTCATCTGTTCAGGCCTAGAAACATCAAGGGGTACTTTTTCCAACCCTTCCATTGGTTCTGCTACTGTCTACTGCTCTTCTATGCGCATGGTCTACAATTGATCATCCATTTCCAGCATGGCTATGTAACATTCGCGTGCTACCACTTGATCCCCTCTTACCTCTCCTACTTTGTAGTCAGTTGGAAACTTGATTATCAGATGCTAGGTCGAGGTTACAGCTTTCCATGAATTCAAAGTAGGATGACCTAATATGGCATTGTACGCAGATGAATAATGTGACATCCTTGGTGATCTTTTGAGGGTAATCTCCGACCGTCACTGGTAGGGTGACTGCTCCTAGGGGATGCATCCTTGTTCCTCCAAATCCTACGAGTGGTGTGTTGGTCAAAATCAACCATTCTCTCTCTATTTTCATTTGCTGGAATGCCAGATAGTATAGGATATCAGCAGAGCTTCCGTTGTCCACAAGGACCCGTTGGGTGTTATAATCTCCTACACGTATGCAGACTACGAGTGTATCGTCGTGTGGGTGATGGAGACGTCAGGCATCTTCCTCCGTGAATCCAATTACGGGGTTGTCGATTTGCACCATCTTTAGGGCGCATCCCGTCAGCTGGACATTCTGAACCATCCGTAAGTATGTTTTGTGTGACTTCTTAGAAGCCGCACTACCCCCTACGATCATCCTTATGTCTCCCAAGGGCCGCCTAGGGCGCTTATTTTCTTTCCGGGCAGGTTGTCCATGGGGTTGTTCTGTCCCTTCCTTACAGATGAACCTTTGCAACTTCCATTATCGGATGAGAGCTTCTATTTGCTGCTTTAAATCATAGCACTTGGATGTGTCGTGGCCGTGATCGCTGTGGAAACAACAGTATTTGTCCCCAGATCATATGCTAGGCCCCCTTTAGCTTGCTAGGGAATGTTAGTGCCCCTTCGTCTTTGATCTGCATTAGGACTTTATGTGAAGGAGCTGTATCTGTACCAGAAAGACGGCTGGTATCCTGTCGCTCTTGTCTACTTGGGGGGTGAAGCTAGTAAATCTTTCGGTGGGAGGTTTGGAGCATTTGTCCTCCCTTTTGTCTCCTATCCTGGCCATCTTTTGCCTCTTGTCCTACCGGGTTTCCTCCTGTCTTTCTCCTTTTTTAGGTTTTTCTTCGTGAGCCAACAACGCGTCTTCCGCGTTCATATAATTTGTAGCCCTGTAAAGCACATCTGACATGGTATTTAGGTCATTCTTATATAAGGAAAATAATAACTTACCTTTCCGCAGCCCATTCATGAACACGGCCACGAGTATCTTGTCGTCGGCTTCATCGATCAAGAGTGCATCTTTGTTAAAACGAGTTATGTAAGACCTCAGTGTCTCGTCCTCCCGTTGCTTAATGTTCATCAGGCATGCAGTGGAATTCTTTTACCTATGCCCCCCGATAAAATGAGAGGCAAATTGGACGCTTAACTCCTTGAAAGTACAAATGGTGTTGGGTGCTATCTTGCTGAACCAAATCCTTACAGGTACCTTCAGTGTGGTGGGAAGGCTCTGCAAATGATCTCGCCAGGCACCCCTTGAAGGTGCATCAAGGTCTTGAAAGACTCCAAGTGGTCCAAAGGATCGTTGGATTCGTCGTTGCTCTCTACTTGTGGTATACGAAAATTTTGTAGTAGGGGGAAGGACGAGACAGATGCGGTGAAAGATGAGTCAGTTCGGTGAACCAAGTCATCGAGATCACTAGACACCCATCCCCTGAGGGCATTTATCATGAGGTTCATCCGCTCCTTCATCATCTGCATCTCCATGACTTTATGTGAGGGAGCTGTATCTGTACCGGAAGGATGGCTGGTATCCTGTCGCTCTTGTTTGCTTGGGGCGTTGCTGCCTTCTGGCCCCTCTTGGTTCCTCCTTTCAGTACTGGTTCCTTCGTGATCTTCCTTTTGGGTGTCCAGTGCTGCGTTTTTCTAGCGCAGCTGTTCTTTTAGGTCATGATTTTGCTTGGTAAGGCGTTCCACTGCCGCTGCGAAGGTTTGAACTTGTCTCTCTAGGGCAGTGGTGTGTGGTTCGTCGCCCTGATTGTTAGTGGTGTTTGCCATTGAACGAGAAAGTACTATGCAACTTTTTGTCCGGGAAGTGGTAAGTATGGCTTATCTTTGCGTTTACCACAGACGGTGCCAACTGATGATACTGAAAATCACCAGTTAGTCGCACAATACTCACATGCTCGAAACAAGATTTGCAAAACAAAAACAAAGAAAACTTAGGAGAGTACCGGTGTGGTACTGGCCAAAGATCCTCTGAAGGTTAACTCAAAGAACTTTTCTCAACTCTAGAGTGACAGATTAGGGTGAATTATGCGTACCTCATTTTCTAAGAGCCTTTGGGTTTTTATAGTAGTGTAGAATCGACCTCTGTTTCTTGCGTGGGAAGGCTTTTCCTTATGGAGAAAATCACCATTAATAGGCGTAGGGATTCTTCTCATGTTAGGATCCTATCCATATTGGGACTCTACTGGTTAGGGTTAATTGTAGGATGCAAGTTGTTTCCATTTAGGATTACTTGGAAGTCATTTAAACCATGTGGATGCCATATGGCCCTGAGATCCGTCTACCTTGCGTTCGTGCATCTTAGATCCGTCCACCATTAGCCCACTAGTCTAGCACTGTCATGTTTATTTAAATGGACCTGTCATCCTTATTTTTACCCTCTTCACTAAGATTACAATAATATGTCACTATAACATATTGATATAAACATATATCTAGAGTCCGAATGATTTAGAATAGAAGAAATATCTTGGAAATTATGCATGTCTTCTCACATAACATAATTGTTTCAACTACTTGACTTTACCATATACAATATCTCTATGTAAAGGTGCTCTCCTTAGTTTGCACTTTCCACACATACATCTTTATTTTTATTTTTTAATTGAAGCACATACAACTTTATAGACTTAGAGTGGCATCAACATCAGTATCATATATTGTTGGCCATTTCCAAATCTATTATATTACAGTATAAGGAGTCAACTAAAGTCTAAAAGCACATCACCAGGTTCATCTTTTTAGAATTCCTAAGCATAAAACTTATGAAGGGAATTATGACTAAATTAAAAAAGAAAAGAAAAAAGAACAACCTATTCATGGCTTTTGCACATACAGGATAAAAAATAAAAATCAAATTATATTCAACTAATGGCCGGGTAGACAGGACATTAAAAAAAAAAAAACCATAACAAGTAATAGAGTGTTAATAAGAGCAAATTCTAAAAAAAAAAAAATTGTAATAACAATAAAATAAGGCAAATAGTTCTAACGCAAATAACAACATGCTATGTACTTATAGGGAATGAAGAGGGTAAAAATAAGGATGATGGGTCCATTTAAATAAACATGACGGTGCTAGACCAATGGGCTAATGGTAGACGGATCCAAGATGCATGAACGAAAGGTGGACGGATCTCAAGGCCACATGGCATCCACTTGGTTTAAGTGATTTCTAAGTAATCCTAAATGGAAACAACTTGCATCCTACGATTAACCCTAGCCAGTAGAGTCCCAATATAGATAGGATCCTAACATGAGAAGAATCCCGTAATATACGCCCATTAATGGTGATCTTCTCCAAAAGGAAAAGTCTTCCCACGCAAGAAACAGAGGTCGATTCTGCACTACTATAAAAATCCAAAGGCTCTCAGAAAATGAGGTACGCATAATTCACCCAATTCTGGCATTCTAGAGTTGAGAAAAGTCCTCTGACTTAACCTTTGGAGGGTCTTTGGCCGGTACCACACTAGTACTCTCCTAGGGTTTTCTTTGTTTTTGTTTTGTAGATCTTGTTTCGAGCATGTGAGTATTGTGCGACTAACTGTTGATTTTTGGTATCATCGGTTGGCGCTGTCTGTGGGAAACTCAAAGATAAGCCATACTTACCGCTTCCCGAACAAAAAGTTGCATGGTACTTACTCGTTCAATGGTAACCACCACCAACAATCAAGGCAACGAACCGCGTACCACTGCCCTAGAGAGACAAGTTCAAACCCTCGCAGCGGCAGTGGAACGCCTTACCAAGCAAAATCATGACCTAGAAGAACAGCTGCGCCAGAAAAACGCAGCACTGGACACCCAAGAGGAAGATCAAGAAGGAACCAGCGCTGAAAAGAGGAACCAAGAGGGGCTGGGAGGCAGCAATGCCCTAAGCAGACAAGAGTGACAGGATACTAGCCGTCCTTCTGGCACAGATACGGCTCCCTCACACATAGTCGCGGGGATGCAAATGAAGAAGGAGCGGATGGACCTCATGATGAACGCCCTCAGGCGATAGGTGTCTAGTGATCTCGACGACTTGGTTCACCGAACTAACTCGCCTTTCACCACATACATCTTGTTCTTCCCCCTTCCACCAAAGTTTCCTATGCCACAGGTAAAAAGCTACGATGGATCCAAGGATCCCTTGGACCACTTGGAGTCTTTCAAGATCTTGATGCACCTTCAAGAGGTGCCTGACAAGATCATGTGCAGAGCCTTCTCCACTACGCTGAAGGGACCTGCAAGGATTTGGTTCAAGAGGATAGCGCCTAACTCCATTAGTACTTTCAAGAAGTTAAGTGCCCAGTTTGCCTCTCATTTTATTAGGGGGCATAGGTATAAAAAGTCCACTACGTGCCTGATGAACATTAAGCAACGAGAGGACAAGATGTTGAGGTCTTACATAGCTCGTTTTAACAAAGAGGCACTCTCGATCGATAAGGCTGACGACAAGATACTCGTGGCTGTGTTCATAAATAGGCTGCGGAAAGGTAAGTTTCTATTTTCCTTATATGAGAGTGACCTAAAAACTGTGTTAGATGTGCTCTACAGGGCTACTAAGTATATGAACGTGGAAGATGCGCAGTTGGCTCACGAAGAAAAGCCTAAAAAGAGAGAGAGATAGGAAGAAACTCGTCAGGACAGCGGGCGAAAGATGGCCAGGACAGGAGACAAAAAGGAGGGTAGACGCTCCAAACCTCCCACTGAAAGATTTAATAGCTCCATTCCCCTGAATACACCGATTGATTAAGTCCTGATGTAGATCAAAGACGAAGGGGCACTAACATTCCCTGGCAAGCTGAAGGGGGACCCTAGCAAACGATCTAGAGACAAATACTGCTGTTTCCACTGCGACCATGGCCACGACACATCCGAGTGCTACGATTTGAAGCAGTAGATAGAAACTCTCATCAAACAAGGAAAGTTGTAGAGGTTCATTGGTAAGGAAGGGACGGAACAACCCTAAGGACAACATGCCCGGAGAGAAAACTAGCGCTTTAATCTGCCCTTGGGAGACATAAGGATGATCGTGGGGGGCAGTGCGGTTTCTAAGAAGGCACACAAAACATACCTATAGATGGTTTAGAACGTCCAGCTGACGGGATACGCCCTAAAGATGGCGCGAATTGAGAACCCCGTAATTGGATTCATGGAGGAAGATGGTCGACGTCTCCATCACCCAGAAGACGATGCACTCGTAGTCAGCATACGTGAAGGAGATTATAACACCCACCAGGTCCTTGTGGACAACGGAACCTCTGCTGATATCCTATACTATCCGGCATTCCAGTAAATGAGAATAGAGAGAGAACGGTTGATTCCGACTAATGCACCACTCGTAGGATTTGGAGGAACAAGGGTACATCCCCTAGGAGCAGTCACCCTGCTAGTGACGGTCGGCGATTACCCTCAGAAAATCACCAAGGATGTCACATTGTTCACCTACGTTCAATGCCATATTGGGTCATCCTAATTTGAATTCATGGAAAGCTGTGACGTCGTCCTACCATTTAATGATCAAGTTTCCAACCGAGTACGGAGTCGGAGAGGTAAGAAGGGATTAAGTGGTAACACGCGAATGTTACATAGCCATGCTGGAAATGGATGATTAGTTGCAGACCATGTGCATAGAAGAGCAATGGACGGTAGCAGAACCAGTGGAAGGGTTGGAAGAAGAACCCCTTGATGTTTCTAGGCCTGAACAGACGACAAGAATAGGTACTTTGGCCAGCCAGCATGTACGTTGAGCACTCACAACTTTCCTAAGGGAAAACTAGGATTTATTCGTTTGGAGTCATGAGGACATGCCAAGAATTGATCCATCAGTCATAGTCCACAGGTTGAATGTGTCACCCTCATTCTTTCCTGTCCAGCAGAAAAAACGAGTGTTCGCACAGGAACAGGACAAAGCTATAGTTGAGGAGGTTAAGAAATTATAGGAAGTAGACTTCATACGAGAAGTATACTACCCTGACTGGCTGGCAAATGTGGTAATGGTCAAGAAAGCTAACTAGAAGTGGAGGATGTGCGTAGATTTCACAGACCTAAACAGGGCCTGCCCCAAGGACAGCTATCCTTTCCCACAGATTGACACCTTGGTAGACTTAACCGCAAGACACCAACTGCTAAGCTTCATGGACGCATTCTCTGGTTACAACCAGATCAAGCTAAGTGAGGATGATCAGGAGAAAACATCATTCGTTACCAGCCAAGGTCTCTTTTGCTACAAAGTGATGACGTTCGGACTTAAGAACGCGGGCGCCACATACCAAAGGCTAATGAACAGAATGTTCACGCATCAGATTGGAAGAAATGTGAAAGTTTATGTGGACGACATGTTGGTAAAAAGCATAAGGGAGGATGATCAATTGAACGACCTCCAAGAGACCTTCGACACACTCCGATTGTATAACATGAAGCTGAATCCAAACAAGTGCGTGTTTGGGGTGACAGTAGGAAAGTTTCTCGGATTCATGGTATCCCAAAGAGGTATCGAGGTCAACCCAAGAAAGGTACAGGCCATACTGGAGTTAGCTCTGCCAAAGACAGTTAAGGAGGTATAAAGCTTAAATGGCTAGGTGGATGCATTAAATAGGTTCTTCTTAAGAGCAATGGATAAGTGCCTATCTTTCTTCCACACATTGAAGAAGTCGTTTGAATGGAAGACCAAGTGCCAACAAGCATTTGAAGATCTGAAAGTATATCTTTCTTCTCCGCCATTACTAAGTCCGTCCAAGCCAGGGGAAGAATTGTTCCTATACCTAGTCGTCTCTTTAGCCATTGTCAGCTCGGCTTTGGTCAAAGAAGAGGACGGAGTGCAGAAGCCCGTATACTTCATAAGCCGGGCACTACGAGGAGCGGAAGAAAGGTACCCCTAGATTGAAAAGCTTGCTTTCGCGTTGGTAACTGCAGCACGAAAGCTTAAGCCATATTTTCAGGCACACACTGTGGTCATCCTAATGGACAACCCTTGTGCAAAGCTATGAGTAGCCCTGAAGCTGCAAGATGGATGGCATTATGGGCAGTCGAATTGAGTAAATTCAACATACAATATCAACCACACACAGCTATAAGAGGGTAAGTAGTAGTTGACTTTATTGCAGAATTCATTCTCTTGGAAGGCCAGGGGGCAGAAGAGATTCCACAATGGATAGATCCTTTAACAGGTAAGCAGGAGGAGCTGCTGTGATACTCCATAGCCCGGAAGGGGATAAGATTGAATGCATGATCTGTTTGAACTTCCCTACGACCAATAACGAAGCAGAATACGAAGCCCTGATAGCAGGGCTGGATCTTGCCAAGGCCGCGGGAGCTGAAAATTTGGTCATATACTGTGATTCCCAAATAGTAACCAGTCAAGTTAACGGAGACTATGACTACAAGAATAAATGGATGAAGAAGTACCTTGAGTAGGTGAAGGATCGAGTTAACAACCTCCGAGTAAAGTTTGTTCAAATCCTAAGAGAGGAGAACGAGCACGCTGATCGACTTGCTAAAATTGCTTCAGCAGAACACATGGTCATCCCTGGTCAGGTATTGTCCTTCGTTCAAATATCATCACTAATAAATGATACCAATGTATCGGAGATAGGTTCCGCGAACTATTGGACGATGCCAATAGCCTCCTACCTAAAGGATGGCATGCTACCGGACAACAAAGAGGCTGCAAGGAAGTTTAAGGTTCAAGCAGCTTACTTCATTTTGATTAAGGACATTTTATATAAGAGGGGCTTCTCCTGACCGTACCTAAGGTGCCTTGTCCCTGAGGAGGCAGACTATGTTATGAGAGAAGTCCATGAAAGAGTTTGTGGAAACCACTCTGGATCACGATCGTTGGTTCATAAACTAATCCGGGCCGGGTATTACTGGCCAACCATGCAAAGGGATCCCATGCATATGTTAAAACATGCGATAAGTGTCAGAGATTTGACAACCTCATTAGGCAACCAACAGAGGAGCTCACTCCAATAATGACCCCATGGTTGTTCTCTCAATAGGGGTTGGATATCATGGGCCTTTTCCCAACAGCAGTTAGACAATTGAAGTTCCTTGTAGTCAGCATTGACTACTTCACCAACTGGGTAGAAGCAGAAGCCCTGGCGACAATCACAGAAAAGAATATACAAAGTTTCGTATGGAAATATATCATCTACAGGTACAGTATACCTAGGGTGCTGGTCTCGAACAACGAGAAGCAATTTGACAACAACGCATTTAGAGACTTTTGCTCACAACTAGGGATCAAGAACCACTACTCATCACCTGCCCACCCGCAGGCCAATGGACAAGTTGAGGTCACGAACTGATCCTTGCTCAAAATCATCTAGACTCGGCTAGATGGGGCAAAGGATATATGGTCGGATGAACTACCGAGTATTTTGTGGGCATACTGGACAACAGTGAGAACGCCTACAAGAGAAACCCCATTTCGACTAGCATACGAAAGCAAGGTAGTCATCCCGGCTGAAGTGGGACTTACAAGGTACAGGGCAGAGAACCATGACGAAAGCAAGAATGATGAAGCTATGTGCTGCAGCTTGACATGGTGGATGAAGTAAGAGCGACAGCTGAACAAAGGTTTGCACGATACCAAAATCTCATGGCCAAGCACTACAACTCCAAGGTCAGACGCAGGGACTTCCAGGTTGGAGATATTGTCTTAAGAAAGGTGATGGGTGCCATAAAAGATACCTCTTAGTGAAAGCTAGGACCTAACTAAGAAGGACCATACTGAGTTGCATCATGGCATAGGAAGGGAACCTACCCCCTGGAGACATTGGATGGGCAAAAGCTGCATCACCCATGGAACATGGAGCACCTAAAGAAATACTACCAGTAGGTGACAGCATGAGCAATAAAATAATACTCCTCATTTCCAGTTTATTGCTTTCCAGTTAAAGGTTTTATTATTTATAGTTTCTTTTAAGCCCAAAGGGCAAGTGTTTTTTAGAACAATTTTTACGCACATGTTTACCACACAATAAGAGGAGTTATTCAGAAATATAGTGTATAGATCTACATGTCTACATATTCATTAAAAATCCACAAAGTGGACGGATTCAACAACATGTTGGATAAAAAATAAAAGTCCATAAGAGGACGGGTTCATCTGAGAGGATGATCATATAAAGTCCACAAAGTGGACGGATTCAACAACACATTGGATCAAAGATAAGTCCATAAGAGGACGGGTTCATCCGAGAGGATGATCATTAAAAGTCCACACAGTGGACGGATTCAACATGTTGGATAAAAAAAAATTTCATAAGAGGACGGGTTCATTCGAGAGGATGATCATTAAATGTCCACAAAGTGGATGGATTCAACAGCACATTGGATCAAAAATAAGTCCATAAGAGGACGGGTTCATCCAAGAGGATGATACTTAAAAGTCCACAAAGTGGACGGATTCAACAACATGTTGGATCAAAAGTAAAAGTCCATAAGAGGACGGCTTCATCGATAATTATAAGGTCCATACAGTGGACGGTTTCGACAACACATTGAATTAACATTACAAGTCCACAAAAGGACGAATTCATCCTAAAGATGGGTTATATTCATACATAGCCATAAATTGAACGGATTCGTAAATAGGCATAAAAGTAAACTACTGCTGAATGAGGGTGTTTCCTTCTTCTCCTCCTCCACTTGGACATTAGAATGATGGGCGCTGTCCACGATGGGCTTGATTTGGCTTTCAGCAATAGTCCCCCAGTCACCACAAGGGTCGTCGATAGGGGCATCATTAGCAAATAATTCGTCCATACTCTCGGAGTGGATGGGCTGAACTGAGGTTTGGGCCTGGGCATCAATAGTGACATGAGATACGTCCAGGTCAGGATAAGAAGTCTTGACTTGATGAAGGGCATCGTCAAAGCTGTTAGCAAAGGAGACTCCGAGCTCTGCTAGAAGGGCATCGGATTCACGGTACTCACATATCGCTTCCTCCTTCGCCTGACTGGTTCTTGGTGTCACTGATTTCTTTTTCCTTGTCCTCAAAGACTTGCTTCAATAGCTCCGTTTGCTTCTCCAACTCACCCTTGGCTTCCTCTGATAGAGCAAGTTTCTTCTTCTAGACCATCTTCTAGGCCCTCAACTCATTCAGCTCCTCCTCCATCGACCTTGCCTTCGCCCTTATACAGTCCAACGTCGTCTTGTGGTTTAGGCAACACCTCATCAACCCCTTCATCATTAACATTGCCTGAAGGTAGAAGGGTTACTAACAAGGTGAGTGGAAGGGAAGAAAAAAGATAGAAAAAAGGATGATGAATGTAGTTACTTGAGCAATACAAAACAGCCTTGTCTCCCCTATGGCCTCTATTGCGTGGTTGCTCAAGTCCTCATAATCATCAACTGTGAAGATGGATGAGAGTTGCTCCAACGCTTACATAGAGTCCTCACAGAGGAGGGCAGGTGGTTTTTCAGTGACGGAGAAAGAACCCATTATGAGTCCTTCGCCCTTTCTTGGGCCAGGCTGAATAATCGTCTTCTTAGCCTCAGCTTGCAAACCTTTGACGGGATCAGGGACAGTTTTAGGTTTCTTTGGAAGACGGCCAGTGTTCTTTAGCTATTTGCTTTTGATGGACGGGTTGGCCGAACTTGTCCCCTTAGGGGTCTAACCCTTTTATTGCTTCTTTAAAGCAGCTTGCTACTTGATATAGGCCTTTCTCCTGACGGCGTCCATTTCTACACAAAGGGGACGGATTTCAGGAGTTTGATAATATTTATATATATATATATATATATATATATATGTATGTATATATATATTAGGTGATGGGGCTTTGCTAGCAAATTTGGAAATCATAACGACGGATGGCTGTTGTGGGCTCTAGTCCGTCACAATACCAAAAAAGGGTGTCAAGGGTGACCAATTTAGCCCACGTCCTCTCCTCTAGCCTGGTTTTATTGAAAATTTTCTCCAAAAAAATCCATTGCTCTAGTGGGACTTGTGGACAGTCCTGAACTGTAAAAGAAAAAGAAAGAAAATGGTTAGAGTAACCTCTAACACAAACAATTAAAAGCTTGAATATAGACGGATGCATACCGAACGGGGGCATTATGCCTCATGTTGTGTCGATAGGCATATGTTCATGGTCGCCATGACAACACATCCACTCGTCACCTTCCAAGAAAAAATACCGACTCTTCCAGTTTCTGTTAGAGTTAGGGGTTTCACACACGAGCCTCAATAATGGGCTCCTCGGCACAAAGCTGTACGTGCCCTTTGACTAAGCAATCTCAGCCAGACGGTAGCAATTAAAAAATTCTTCCACCGTCAACCTCCGTGCTCCATCGGACATAGCCCCATATAACCTCCGCACCAAGGAAGACACTCAAGGCGTTTGGGGAGATCTGGGTGACGGCCACACCTAGGTACTAAAGGAGGCGACGATGAAGTGAACTTAGGGGGAATTTGAGCCTTGCCTTCAGCATTTGCTCATAGACCTTGACGCCCTTAACACCCTCGTTGTAACACTTCTCTGACTTATAAGGTAGACGGATGGGTATGTTGACGGGTATCTGGTACTTCTCCCTAAGTGTCTTCAAGTGAGGTTCTTTGATTGTTGAAATAAAATAGTTAAACCGTCCATAAGGGTAGCATTATGAACTCCCTAAGTCCATCAAAACCTATGACGGATTGGACTGGGGGTTTAGCGCCATCTAGACCTTCATTAGAGCCACCCTTTGACACATCCGTCTTTAAATCCTCATCCCTTGAAAGAGAGGTGGCCGATGGGTTCCTCTCTTCACTTGAAGTGTCGAGGTCTTTTTGACCTGACGGAAACACTTTATCGTAGCCCGCTCCATCGCGGACACACGATTGGTTACTTGACGCACTAGACATTTGTCACCTACACGTGACGGTAAACCCTAAGACACTAACAGATCTAAGAGATGACGAGAGTGCAAAGTCTAAAAGATGGCAAATTTAACGGAAGGAGAAGAGTACTTACCGGTTGAAAATGAGTAGCAAAAAGGTGTTGATGATGGATGCACTAGGTGAACGATATGCTCGTTTATCAATGGTGACGGTAGCACTCTGATCGTAAGATTTCTATGGAAAGTAAAAAATTAGGGTTAAAGAGGTCGGTTTATATAAAGGGAACGGCACGAAAGACGAAGGGACACTTTGTTCCAAGAGATGGACCACTAAATTGATGCCTCGTGTCCCTACGACATTAATGATCCTAGGCCAGCCTGTCAGGCTGGGCCTGTTTCTCAAGAGGCAAGTTAAACCGTCACTCCACTTGTTCGTCCACTCAGAGATCACATACCCATGGAGTGAGGGTGCAACTAAAGAGGGTAAAAATAAGGATGATGGGTCCATTTAAATAAACATGACAGTGCTAGACCAGTGGGCTAATGGTGGACGAATCCAAGATGCACGAATGCAAGGTGGACAGATCTCAGGGCCACGTGACATCCACATGGTTTAAGTTACTTCCAAGTAATCCTAAATGGAAACAACTTGCGTCCTACGATTAACCTTAGCTAGTAGAGTCCCAATATGGATAGGATCTTAACATGAGAAAAATCTCGTAATATACGCCCATTAATGGTGATCATCCTCCATAAGGAAAAGCCTTCCCACGCAAGAAACAGAGGTCAGTTCTACACTACTATAAAAACCCAAAGGCTCTTAGAAAATGAGGTACGCATAATTCACCCAACTTTGGCACTTTAGAGTTAAGAAAAGTTCTCTGACTTAACCTTCGAAGGGTCTTTGGCCGGTACCACACTGGTACTCTCCTAGGGTTTTCTTTGTTTTTGTTTTGCAGATCTTGTTTCAAGCACGTGAGTATTGTGTGACTAATTGGTGATTTTCGGTATCATCACTTAGGATCAGTCATTGACTAGTATGTGTTAGGTTTTAAATTGGCAATATTTGTTGATAGTATAATTTGAAAAGAGTTTGTAATATGTTGCTCAAGTATTCAAGATCAATTTTTGTTGAAGCTACTCAATGAAGTAATATGTATAGATTGCATCCTTGACTTATTCTCGATGGATCGAGAAATGCAGTTTGATAGTTCCTTGATTGAAGCTCAATTGATCTAGATCTGCATTTCAAAACTTTCTCGTCTGATCAAGAGAAGCATTTCGAAAGTTTCTTGTCCGATCAAGAGCTAAAAACTCTATTTTTGACATTTTGTTAGTTACATATTTAATTTTAAGTTGACATATGTTTTAACCCCTAAAAATTACACATATATAGACCCTCATTATTAAGACTACCAGAGTGTATAGAGTGGCAAAGTTTCAGTGCCACACCACAAGAAAATTAATACTCCATCCATGAGCTTTCATTAGAGAATCTTACCAGTTTGTATCCATACGTGTGATCAAAATTTGAAACCACAGATCCTGTTCATTATGGTGAGTTCACTACATATCAAACCTTGAAGAAGGTTCCTTGGAGTGAGTTGGAAGTTTTGATTCATTAAATTCGAATGGGCCATTCATTAAGAGATCCATGTACGAAAAAATTAGAGTTTTGAAGCTGCAATGGGTCACAATAGTGAGATAGTGAGTTGTATACAACTTTTGGTACTTAGACTCTAACACAGTATTCAACTCATTATCTCGCTATTGCAATCCATTGCAGCTTCAAAACTCTAAATTTTTCGTACATGAATCCCTTCATGAATGGCCCATTCGTATTTTAATGAATCAGAACCTCTGACTCACTCGAAGGAACCTCCTTCAAGGTTTGATATGCAGTGAACTCACTAGAATGAATAGGATATGTGGTTTCAAACTTTGATCAACTGTATGGATACAAATAGGTAAGATTCTTTAATGAAAGCTCATGGATGGAGTCACTAATTTTCTCATGGTGTGGCACTGAAAATTTGTCATTCTGTACACTTTGGTAGTCTTAATAATGAGGGTTTATATATGTGTAATTTTTAGGGTTAAAACATATGTCAACTTAAAATTAAATATGTAACTAACAAAATGTCAAAAACGGAGTTTTTAGCTCTTGATTGGACAAGAAACTTTTGAAATGCTGCTCTCGCTCCGACGAGAAAGTTTTGAAATGCAACTCTAGATCAATTGAGCTTCAATCAAGGAACTATCAAACTGCATTTCTCGATTGATCGAGAATCAGTCAAGGATGCAGTCTACAAATTTTACTTCTTTGAGTAGCTTCAACAAATATTGATCTTGAATAATTGAGCAACATATTACAAACTCTTTTCAAATTACACTGTCAACATATATTGCCAATTTAAAACCTAACACATACCACTCAGTGCCTGATCCTAGGATTACAATGAAATGTCACTATAACACATTGATAAACATAGATCTAGAGTCCGAATGATTTAGAATAGAAGAAATATCCTAGAAATTATGCATCTCTCTCGCATAACGTAATTGTTTTCACTACTTGACTTCACCATGTACAATATCTCTATATAAAGGTGTTCTCAGGTGCAAAGTCATGTGCATTGAAATTGATCAATATCTCTATGTAAAGGTGTTCTCCTCAGTTTGTACTTTCCACACATACATCTTTATTTATTATTATTTTTTAATTGGAGCACATACAGCTTTATAGACTTAGAGTGGCATCAACATCAGTATCATATATTGTTGGTCATTTCCAAATCTATTATATTACAGTATAAGTAGTCAACTAAAGTCTAAAAGCGTATCACCAGGTTTATCTTTTTAGAATTCCTAAGCATAAAACTTATCAAGAGAATTATGACTAAATAAGAAAAAAAGATCGACCAATTCATGGCTTTTGCACATACAGGATAAAAAAAAATCAAATTATGATCAACTAATGGCCGGGCAGACATGACATTAAAAATAAATAAATAAAATAAAATAAAAACCTCTAACAGGTAATAGGGTGTTAATAAGTGCAAATTCTATAAAAAAAAAATTGTAAGAACAATAAAACAAGTCAAACAATTCTAACGCAAGTAACAACAGACCATATACTTACAGGGAATAATAGTAGAACAAGCCATGTGAATAAGAGAGGATCAACAAAATCCAAGTTGGGACAACTGGGATTGGTTTTTGGATCACATTGTTTGTGCATTTCATTTTTGACACTTCCATCATAAAAAGGTTTGAGTAGAGGGATAAGTATGAAGAACAAAGCAGGATAGCAAATGAGCAGAGTATTCGTCCCAATATTTCGTTTTTGCAAAAAGAAAAGATAATAAATTTGCTGAGCACCAACGAAATTAACTAAAAGAATTTGTTTTTGAAGTTTTGAAGATATAGATTGACAAAGGAAAAAGGCACAAATGAATTACACTGACAATGGCCTAGAAGTGCAAGACCTTGCGAGAAATCTCTCCTTTTTATGCTTGTGAAACAAATGGTTGAAGCTTTGTGGTGTCAGTATGGTAGTGTGAAGATTTTTTCGTTTGAGAAAGGTCTGTTTCTCTTCAAATTTGAGGGATACGGAGGAAGTTCTTGAGGCTAGTATCTGGCATGTTAGAAGGAGGCAGAGAGATAACATCTAAACTAGAAAAAGCATGTGTAAAGAGGGAAAATTCCCGACTTATCACAAGCTGACACATCATACTACCAAATCCACAAAGTACGACCAATTACAAAGCGCCATGTACTACGACTAGGTTCTGCTATCACTATTCAGAAACCAATAGAAATTTGTCAACTGTCATTGAAATAAAAGCATAAAAAGTATGAAAAAACCAATCACACATTAGCACATGTAAGTAGTGACGTAAGCAATTCGGCGCATGTAAGCAATGATATAAGCAGTCCAATTGGGTGCTAACATGTGGCACCTTGAAAATCAAGACATTTCAATCAATCAAAGGATGCCATGTGTCTTGGAGAAAAAATTTTAAAGCTCCTCCAATCAGACTATGACATATGTCATCAATTAGACTCCGCCACATGTCGCTCACCCACACCTAAACTCTTATAAATAGAAGCCTTCTTATGGAATTTCTACATGCCAAGGCATCTAGAGCACAAGCAACGTCAAAGAAGATTCAGAAGCACTCAAAGTACAGAAGCTTTGAAAGAATCAAGCCTCAAAGTCTTTAAGAACTTCAACCTCAAAATTGAAGAACATTCGAAGCAGAACCATCTAAACTACCTATCTAGATCTTAAAGTTTGCTGAAATCAAGCCCAAAAGCCTTCAGAAACTTCAAGAAACCATGAATCAGGGCATATGTCTCCAGTTCATAATATGCTTGTGAAAAACATTTGCATCAAGTTGCATTCACTTGCTTCAACTGTGACGGCCTTTAAAAAAATTCTTATATATGTTTAGGGTTGTGAGAAAAGAAAGCCCAAACATCTATTCACGGATTGGATGAAAATCAGAACTGAAAATCTGATTTTCTTAAATCACGATAGATACCCTATCTATCAAGCAGCTGTTGAGCATTGAAGGAAATAAGCTTGTACGCAGTGGAAAATTAACAGATCTACTTCATTCTCAATCTATAACATGCACTATGTAAATTTCAGAATTCAAGTATAAGAGAGCGTACCTTGAAACGATGTATTTCAAAACAAAGATCAAAGCACTTAGGAATACTTTTAATCTTCACTCCAATTCCACTATCGCCCAAGAAGTGTGGACTCTCAATCAGTTACAAAAGGAGAATTAAGGAGTGACTCACACTCACATACACACCATTTTACAATGATGTTTTTCTCTTTATAAAAATTTTGTACATTTTTCCTTTTGTATCTAACCAACTATCTAATTGGGTTGGCCTTTTGGGCATTTCCAATTGGGCTTAAGTGTGTAGCTTGGAGTGGGACCAAAATGGACCAATAAGACACTAGCTCCAGTGGGCATTGGACTTTTCTGTCAACTCTTGACAAGTCCAAAGTTATCATTAACTATATTTAATACTACTATATAAATATAGTAGCACTCTAGGCCTTATCTATAAATTATATCCCAAAACTTTATTGTACATGCAAACCCCTTCATAAAATATTTGTAGTAATATAAAGTCATAAATGTGGACTGCCACTTTGTAGATTACTACATCTTAATCCTTGAGTACCCGGTTTAATCATTTTAAGTTAATTATCATATAGTTGTGAAATCCAATTTCATAAATATATACTTTAGTAATTTCTTACCAAAGTGGTTAGGCCTAACTCTCTGAATAACAAACCCATTAAACTTATCTCAATAGAATATTTTATATCTCCGTTAAGAGACTATGAATTCCATCTTGAGAATATGTGTTCCATCAACACTAAATGTGACTGCCCAACATACTGAGGTTTTGACCGTTACTTTAGATCTCACTCCTAATATATCAAAGTAACCTACACTTCATGATCAAGTTTATTATTCTCTCAGGATTAAGAGTTCATGCAAATATAAGTCATAAGATTTATTATTTATTTGACAGTCCTTAGGAGAATAATAAATCTCACAGCGGTCCAGTTTAATATGTCTTAACTCTTAAAATATATCAACACATCAACTAGAAGTCTTTACTTCCATGATCAAGACAAATCATCGTAGTTGATATGTTATAGTTTTCGCAGATGAAATGCCCAATTTCATCACCGACTACGAACTATAATTCTGAGTTTACAAAGAACTTGTGACTTATATCTTCTGTGCGTAAATCACATAAATCACATACTATGCATCTCATGGACTATGTGATAATATCCGAATATTCATGTTACCATTATTTCAGATAATAATAAAACAACTTTATTAAACACAATATTAAGTCATACATAATGTCACACTTAATATCGTACATAGCATCATACAATAGGATTTAAGGGCACTAATCCTAACAAGCATCGGGCTTAAACAGCTTTTTAAACCTCAATAGATACTAGCTGTCATGATAGCTGTCGAGTTTTAAAATCCAGCACTTCTTCACTTGATTCTTAGACAGACTTGCATGGCTTTAACACTTAAACTTGAACCCTTGTTCCTTGAAGCATCAAACACATTCTAGATCTACCCAATTGCAAGTAAAGTGTGTTTTGTCAAAGGATTAGCCAATTCTATATTGACATACGTTCCTAACATGATTCACATATGTCCTAACAATATCCCTATTTGGCAATCTGTGACAAAACTACAACAAACAAATGAACATATGAGAGAAGTCATGAATCACTCAACTCATACTCACTTGTTGAATACAATAAAATCTATCCTAACACAAACTCTTGAAAAACTTTGAAAGAAGAGAGTTTATGGCAAGAAAACTTTGATAACCTGTATTTCTGAAATACTTTAAATAAAACTTATCAAGGCATCTTAGTGTAAAACAGAAATAAAAGATTGCATACAATAAATAAGAAGCATGTGCATAAAGAGAGAAAAGAAACAACACATGTAGAGATAAATGAAAGAACTGTAATAACAACCCCATCATATATAGATAATATCATAAGTACAAGGTTTGCTATCACAAAGTAAGAACAACGTATCTATAAAAGAATAAAAGAAAAAAATATATAAGTTCTCACTACATCCCTCAAAAAGAAAAACACTCCCCCTAACAAAAAATCTCTTATGCTAACTCTCCCCTTATGTACATGACTACTCTCATATCCAAAACTACTTCCCCTTTTTGTCACGAATGACAAAGTGTAAGCAACTCAAGCAGTCATCTCATCGTCACTGAGCGAGCTAACATCCTCATCCTCATCATTGTCATCATCATCGGAGTCACCATCACCGTCCTCATCCTTAGATGCCTCTGGAGAAGGAGAGGGAGACTTGATAAGTGTAATTTTTACATGATTTTTATTATCCTCTTATTTATTAAAATTGTTAGTTTTCCTTTATTTCTTTTGATTTGATTTGATTTTTTACTTATATTTATCTATTCATTTGTGCTTTGAAGGATTGAGAAGATTTCAGATTAATCCACATCTTGTGGATGTAAATTGGTTGACTTGAAGACCCAATTAAATTAAAGTCCAATTCGGATTAGGATTCCAGCCCGCATATCAGTTAGTATTTTTGGCATAACTTTCGGCTCAGATGTCCAATCGAGATGATTCAAGTTGGGCTGGAAAGTTAACTTAAAGAGCTACAACTTTGTAGTTTACCAAAAGTCCTAATTTTGATGTTAAATGGTCCAAAATCGTCGGTTAATTGAAGCCTAAAAATCTGAGATTTTCTCCAAACGGGAATTCAACTTGTAATAGGATTCCTTGACCTATTTAAAGGCTCTTTAGGGTAAAAAGAAGAGAGGAGAAAACTTGAGAGGAAAAAGGGGGCTGCCGCATAGAAGAATTTGCTTTTAGGAGTCTTTCTGAAGAGGAGGATCTGAGGACAAAGGCGAGAGCTTCATGTTGATCAACCAATGCAGATGAAAGACATAAGTTTTATTTGTTTTCTTTTCAATTTTATTATGAACTAAATTTTATTTTCTAGAGCGTTGATGTAGTCTAGCAATGAACACACAATTTATTTTCTGAGTTATTTTATTTTTAATATTTCCATGATTGAGTGTTTAATTCTTATTCTTAATGCTTTCTATTTTTTTACAAATTATAGTTTGATCAATTGGATTACTGAGACCAAGAGGTGATTTGTTATTTTAGTTCTAGAATTAAACACCATTAGTTGAGCGAAAGTAGAGATGCTTTACCGCGACTAGTGTGATTTTTCAAAAAATTCAAAGTACGTAATGAGTCTCCAATTAATTAAATTCACATAGAGATATGGAATTGTTAGTTGAAGATATTTTTGATATTTTTCGAGAGAAGATATTGAATACTTAAGGAATTTTTAATCATCAACTGGAGATTATTAGAATTTAATAATTAGGAAGAATAAATTGTGTGGGATTTGTTAGGTGAAATCAACTGCTCTAGATCCATTCTTATCATATTTTTACACTGTTAGGTTTTTTACGCCTTGTTAATTCTTTTTATTCGTAGATTTATTTTTATTAAATAGTTTAATTTAATTCAGAGAATAGAACGTTCCATTTATTTTTGATTTTCCAAATAGTAATTAATTTAGTGAATTTCAGTATTCGATAACATAGTTAATCCCTATGGGTTCGACATTCGTTTTCTAAAAACACTTTACTACTTGTTACGATTCTGTGCACTTGCAGATTATTTTACGCAAACAAGACTCTAAAAAGCCACCAAGGCGAGCTTGCCGTCAAGCAATACAGCCGACACGAGTGTTCACCTGACGCAACTTATCACTGAGTGTGTCAAGGCGAGCATCCATGCACTGCAGCTGCGCCATGACCACCTCGAGGGTCACACCACCCGCAAATGAAGAAGGTGTGGATGTGGAAGGAGCGGAAGAAGTTGGAGGAGTCATTGTCTCTGTCCGTGGCCGCTTTGGTTTAAGCTAGGCCTCGCTTCGTCTAATGTTAGCAGCGTCTATGGCACACATAACCGTAAAATAAGGAGACTCGGGATAGGAGACAGAAAAATGGCAAAGAAGTCTCGTGATAGCTAAAGGAAAAATGAGCTTATCACGAGTCGTCGAATCCCTATAGACATCTATGAGGGAAAGAATGAAGTGAGAGGAAAAATCTATGGTAAGCCTCTCAAGGAAGGATAACAAAAATAGAGCACGAGACTCTGTAATAGAGTTATAGTGAGACAAAGGATGAAGAACTAATATCATCACCATGTTAAGGAACCTCGGACCTTTTGCAAAGCCCGAGCAAGGGGTGTTTTAACAGTCACCCCAAGAAGAAGGTGTCTCATAGAAAAGAGACGAGAGTTCGTCTTTGGACATAGTTCTCAAACGATCGCAGCCAAGGTAGTTAGGATGCGCTACCCTAGGAACATGTAGCACCTCGGATACAATATCCGGAGTGAGTACGATACCTCGAACACGTGTGACAAAAAGAGGTACTGAATAATCGAATCCATGCATATTGGAGTAAAACTCCTGTATAATCACAGAAAAACAAGTGATCGGGATGCCACACAGTACTCCCAACCCCTACTGTAGATGACAGTTGGAAGGTTAGTACCAGAAAAATCCGATAGAACGACTTGGTGTTCCGAATGAATGCCTCGTCGTGAGAAGTTCTCCGAAAAGTCCTTATGGGCTTTATCATCACGGAACTGGACGTGAGAAGGAGTAGAATCAGAGGGGGAAGTAGAAGAAGATGCCCCGAAACAAAGAGAGTATCGGGACAGAGTAGATTTTCATTTATGTGCCATAGAGCAACTAACAAAAGAAAGAGAGAGAGAGAAAGAGATAGAGATATGTAGAAAAGAACCAAACAGTTTAGTATCAAATGATAGAAACATAAATTGGTACGTATGCATGAACATGTGACATGCAACACTAAAAGCATCATGGGCTTAACCCAATCCAAACCTACCAGCACATAACATTTTAACATAGTAATCACACATCTAAATGCATGAACATTGTTAAAACTACCATGTGATGCAATGCATGATGATTTAAAATCACTTACGCAAAAACCAACCCAAAAATTTGTGAAGAACTCATCAATTTTGAAAAACCCCAAAATTTTCAAAAAATCCCAAAAGTTAGGTCAAAAAAACATGAAATGCATGATAAGAATAGAGAGAATAAGATCATACTAGATGAAGAAATGATGGCCGAAAAACTTCTAGGTTTGAGATTTGGAGTGAGAGAGAAAAGTTTGGGGAGGTGAAGAGACAAAAACTGCCAAGAGAGATCGGGGAGAAATAAAGAAAAATTGCGCTATCATTATATATAAACATATTCGCAACTCGATGGATCGGCAGGGGTTGAGAGATGTCGAGAATTAAAATAGCGAGAAATAGCTATCAAGGAGCTATCGAGAGGTGTCCACAGCAAAAGGGGCTTGATGGATCGAGAAACTATCGAGCATCTATCGAGCATACAGAAACTTCCTTGATGGATCGAGAAGCTATCGAGATTGAATCTCAGAAATATCGATGGATTGAGATTGCAATAACAGCTATCGAGAAAGGAAGCTCAAGTAGCTCGATAAATAGCCTAACTGTCGAGAGGTATCGAGAAGCTGTCGAGATTGCTTAAAAACAATTTTTCAAGAAACTGAAAAACACAGACATGAATGCAATCAAACGTGCTACTTAACCAAAGATCCAAACAACATTTTGAGCTCCCAAAATCATCTCTCAACAAGAAAAATGTCAAGCATTAAGATCCAAAAAAAACACACACACTAAAGAAGTCTAACCAATTTTATATTTCAAAAACAAGTTATGATAGTTTAGTGAGCATACATTAACACATGTATTCCTTGTGATGTCAAATCACATTGTACATGCACATGTATCAAGAGTAGCAAAGAATATTGCATGTTATGTGTGAAAAACATCGCAAGATTGCATAGGTGTCTACATGTTACGACGATTTGAGATATGAGAAAACCACTTTAACTCACACATAATCATAACTGCTTGATGGGAACTATCACCTTCGAGGTACATCCTATAACTCCCACATCTCTTAGAAGACCCACTTGCAATCATATATAAAGCATTTTGATTCTTTTTGCTTTTATTTTTCTTTGCATATTTTCTTTTAAGAAAACCATGCATGGGCATATAAGAGAGAGAAACAAAATACCCAATGTTGTTAAGCTTTTGACATTGCACTTTTGCTATGCCGAAGCATACAGATGTTATTTCATGATTGACGAGCAGATGGTTATTTATACCTTTCTCTTAGGATTTTCTAGTCCTTCCCATCAAAAAGAGTGATACGAGTGTTAAGTACAAAAGATTACTTAATCTTACTCATCACAAACACGAGCCACAAAGCTCACTTGCTTAGTTGTGCATAGAGATGCTCATTTAAGCTACAAAAGATAAAAAGTTTAGAAAATTTTGTTTCAATGGACATCTAAGTTACACAAATACCAATGTACACAAACACACATTGTTTTTGTATTTTTTTGATTTTTCAATTTTGATTTTTATTTTTATGAAATACAAAAATAAAGCAAAACTGAAAAGATAACAAACAAAAACATGGTAAACAAAACAATGCATAAAACTAGACTGACTCAAAACAAGAAAGAAAAACACACAAGTAATGCAAAATCAAAAATAAGAAGAAGAGAGAAAAAAAAAATGACTAAATCACCTGGAGCCTTTTTCCTTCCACACCTTGGAGAAACCTCTCCGTTTTGCAAACCCTTGATCCGACGGTGAGAGGAAAGAATTGAAACCATTCAAGTTCGAAACGAACATGAGGGCCTTGAGTAGATCTCCAAGAGTAGCAAAGGAGAATGGAAACTGATTCTGGTTTCCCTATAGGATCATACTGTTGCGCTATTGAGTGGCTAACCACTTGTAGCAATAAGCTCGAGTATGTCCAGTTGCTCCATAGTGATGACAAAGATGTTGCTTCTTCTATATAGGCGTTTGAGTGTTTCCATTCTTAGCCCTAGGGTTTTTAGTCTCTTTCTTATCCTGCTTAGGGGGTGCTTCTAAGATAGATTTTCCCTTGTCTATGTTCTCACTAGCTAACACATTTTTCACATCATTGTTTTTAGATTCAACATTATTAGTAGGAGAAACAAAAACAGAAGTACAAGTAGAAGCAATACTAGGAGAAGAGAAATCATACCCTAAACCGGTTCGATTAGAAGCAGATTTCTGAATGCTGAGCATCTCGTCAAGCTTTGCACATGAAGTCCTTTCCAACTGAGCTCTGACTTGGAACAACTTTGCCTCAAGCTTCTTGGTCTTTTCAGCCAAGAAATTGTTCTCAAACCATAGTGCTCCAATGGTCTGATTAGCTTCATCAAACTTTGTGGAAAGCTCTTCTCAATCAAGTTCCCAATCACTCAGCTTCTTGGTGGCCAGCCTATATAGTTTTTCATGCTTCTCTGGCACCTTATACAATTTTTCATAGGCTGTATGGATATTATCTTGATCATCCATTTTCTCAAACTTAGAATCCACCCAGTCCTTTTCATCATACACATCTTCAACAATCCCCTCAGTAGGATTTACAGTGGCAGTGAAGGCATTTAGGATTCCATCATCCTCATTATTAGAACATCCTCAGGCTCGGTGTCACTCAAAGTAGCAGCAAGTGCCTTGCTCTTCCCAATGGTCTTGAGACACGTAGGGCACTCTTGTTTACCGAAGCCATGACACCCAAAGCATTTTGGTCCTGAAGGAACAGTGTAATGACCTTCATCCCTCACATCCTTCTGTCCTTTGTCCTAGTTCTTGAACTAAGACGAGCTGGACTGCTTGCGGTCTTTGTCAAATCATTTAGCATTGGCATTCTTCATAAACTTTTTGAATTGTCGGGTAATATAGGATT
Organism: Quercus ilex subsp. ballota; assembly: GCA_032727855.1. Classification (NCBI taxonomy): domain Eukaryota; kingdom Viridiplantae; phylum Streptophyta; class Magnoliopsida; order Fagales; family Fagaceae; genus Quercus; species Quercus ilex. The sequence goes on along the minus strand of CM064918.1, from coordinate 24,941,354 downwards.
TCATCTTAGAATCTTCATCGTCTGAAGACTCATCAGTGTCACTGCTTTTAGCCTTCAATGCCATGCTCTTGCCTTTACTAGATTTTCCAATCCTTGTTAAACCCAACTCATAGGTCTGCAGATTTCCAACCAACTCAATATCCTTTGATTCCTCAATCGCGGTGATCTTGGCATGAAATCTCTCAGGTAGAGATCTAAGCACTTTTCTAACAATCTTGGATTCAAGAATGGTTTCCCCAAGATTAAAGGCTGAGTTCACTATGTCCTTGAGCTTGACATAGAACTCATCAAATGACTCATCCTCATCCATCTTAATCTCTTCAAAGCTCGTGGTAAGCCTCTGAAGCTTTGAATCCTTGACAGCCTTGGTTCCTTCATAAGTTGTCTGGAGGATGGTCCATGCGTCCTTCACAGTTTCAGTAGAGGATATCTTCTTGAACTCCTCATTCATGACCGCACTGAATAAAGCATTTGATGCCCTACTATTGAAATTTACCGCCTTGATCTTAGCATCATCCCAATCAGCCGGCGCTTCCTTTGGCTTAGTCCAGCAAATTTTCACAGCTTGCCACACTTTCTCATCTAAAAACTACAAGAAAGCTCTCATGCATACTTTCCAGTAAGCATAGTTAGTATCATCAAATAAAGGAGGTATAATAAGAGACTATCATTTATCCATGACAAACAGGGGTCAATGGATCACACAACAAAGATTAACCCTAATCAGAGTGTGCTTGCTTTGATACCACTTGATAGGCCAAGAATATATTGATCCCTTGTGATAAATTAACCAATTAATTAGCCAAGAGAATTAATTAAGTTAATTAACATGCAATATGCGTGGTAGTACAAACAAATCACCAACTAAGTTAATATGCAGTGAAAAATAAATCGACATGGTGGTGATTTGTTTACAAATGAGGAAAACCTACACCGCAAAAACCCCACTGGGTGATTTTAAGGTAACCACTCCTGAGAATTCACTATTATCACAACAAGCGGTTACAAGTAAAGGAATCACAGTACCTTATACCAACCTACAGTTGAACCCTTACCCTAATACCCAATTGGACTTGTTCTGTAGTGATAATCTCTCATTTCAATGCACGGCTCTCAATACGTGACTAACCAATTCGATGCGTGGATCCTAGTACGCGGTTTACACACCAACTTGAGAAGGATGTTGGCTGCAAATTTCTTCATTTCATCAACACAATGAAGATCACGAAGCTCCTTGGTTACAAAACCCTCCGGTGTATAAACACAGCAACTTCTTGAAGAGAAAGATGAACTAGGGCATATGTCTCCAGTTCACAATATGCTTGTGAAAAACCTTTGCATCATGTTGCACTCACTTGCATTAGTTATGACGACCCTTAAAGCAATCTTTATATATGTTTAGGGTTGTGAGAAAAGAAATCTCAAACATCCATTCATAGATTGGATGAAAATCAGAACTGAAAATTTGATTTTCTTAAATCTCGATAGATACCCTATCTATCGAGCAACTGTCAAGCATCGGGCTTAAACAGCCTTTTAAAACTCGATAGATACTAGCTGTCGAGTTTTAAAATTCAGCACTTCTTCACTTGATTCTTGGATAGACTTGCATGGCTTTAACACTTGAACTTGAACCCTTGTTCCTTGAAGCATTAAACACATCCTAGATCTACCTAATTACAAGTAAAGTGTATTTTGCCAAAGGATTAGCCAATTCTATATTTACATATGTTCCTAACATGATTCACATATGTCCTAACAAATATGAAGAACATTCGAAGAGAAATCATCCAAATCACCTTCTTAGATCTCAAAGTTCACTGGAATCAAGCTCAAAAGCCTCTAGAAATTTCAAGAAATCACAAATTGGTGAAGCTCTACGAATTCAAGCTTCCAAAGGCCCGAAGAATTTCCACCACAAACATATGAAGATGAAGAACGCATGAAGAACACAAAGAACACAAGAATAATGGGAAGAACAAAGGATTTCTAATAAGCTCATAACTAAAAATTCATTGTAATTCTGTATCAAAGGTATTCAATCCATTCTTCAGCCAAATTGAAGTATATTTGGTGTTTGAATCAAAATCACATTACCAAATTCCAATCAACAAATCTTTCAAGGAGATTGAATCAGATGATCGCTCTTTTGTAATCACAAAGAATTGTACCACACATTCATCAATACAAATTCACATTTGTGAAATTATTTTACTTGTTTGATTTATTTCAAACTCGAAATTTAGTCGTCGACAGCATGATTCTCTAATTTGACAATGCAAAAAATAATATAAGAAGCCTTTGAGAGTAGCATGAAACCCAACACAAAAACAAGAGGGCAAATATGTTCTCTGATGTTCCCAATTTCTCAATATGAATGCCCTTACAAGTGTAAAAATAAGTGGAGAAATCACAATTCAATTGGATATTATTTACTATTCAATCTATAAACTTATTTTTTATTCATAATTTTAGACTATAAAAACTTGAAATTTAAACATTTGATTGATGGCATAGCTATTGATTTCTAATTTTCTAGAAATTTTGCAAGTACAGAGGATATAATAGTAAATTTGTCAAAATTTACATCCAATAAAATATATTGAGTAGAGGTGTAGCCTTAGGCTACAATCACATTTGTTGCCAAAATTTGTCCCACAAAATATTCATAAGGTCTACAAAACACAAAATAACCCAAGATATACAAAATTACTAAATTGATACTAAAATCTCCAAAATAATCAAATATCCAAAAAAATTTCAAAATGATCAAAATATCCCCCAAGCCTTCAAAATGACCAAAATATCATAACATTCTATGAATGAAATAAAGAAAAATAAAAAATCTCTAAAATGACCAAAATACTCTTAAAGTTCATTTAATAATTGAAAATTACTAGTACTAAGTCTACTGACTAGAGAAAAATTATCAAGGAGTGTTTAAGCTACTATCTGAATCTAACTATTGTAGGGTTTTCAACACCCTTTGTTAGATTCAAATTATATAAGTTGATTTATCGTTGATTGATTTATAACTAATAACTTAAAGTTTCTATAGAAAAATTATATTAAGTAACAACATAGGCTATTTATAACTCTGTTGGACTTGATGTGAATACACCATTTAATTTTAGACGCGAAGTTTAACTTTAGCATGCATCTTAGCTACAAGTTAAATAACAGGCCTAATGAAAAATGAATCCAAAAACTTCATTTTTTTTTAAATGTTTTTTGCAGCTGCAGCAAAGATAGGGATATAAAAATCACGGTGTTATGATAGCTGCAGCAAGTAATGCTATATGGAATAATAGGAAAGCATGTGGGAAATATTACATTGTAAAATGTGTTGGTGCAACAAACCTAGCACAACATCCTTGTAAGCCCATCAACAACATTAGGGTTCAAATTGTTGATTATTGTCCAAGATGTGATGCAACAATCAATCTTTCTTTAGACGCTTTTTCTCACATTGCAAACCCTGCTGCTGGAAGAATCAAGATTAAATATATCAGAGTAAGCTAAACTCAACTGCTCAAAATTAACATCTTGGTATATACATATAGTACACAAAATATGAATACATTAATTGGTATGTTTCTCTCTGTGTAACTGAAATACAGGGGGAAGAAGGTCAAGTAAGGGCAACTCATGATGATATTGAAAGCACCTAGTACAACTGGAAAAACTTGTATCTGTCTTAATGGATGCCAAGTTGATGAATAATATCTATATCAAATTTATGACATACAAGTTATGTGTATGTTTCTATTAAATGAAGTGATGCTCATGGGTTACACTACTAGAGTTTTATCTCTCCATTCCTTTAAATCTTCATTTATGTTTGGCGAAAACCACATTTTCGTCCCTACATTTTCAGGCGATTCCTACTTTGGTCCCTATCTTTTATTTTCACCGCTTTTACTCCCTATTTAAAAAAACGTCATCCATTTTAGTCCTTTTCGTCAGTGCCCTAACGGCAAAGTCCTAGGTCGCAGAAGGAACTATTAAAATAATAATAATAAAATTTATTTTGGCATTAAAAAATGTGACGTCGGCATCTAAATTAAAAAAATTTAATTTATTAATTTTAACCAAATAAAAAAATTAAAAACCAAAATTCACATGAATTGAGATCTAAGTGTGTCTTAAATAAGAACAACAAGAACACAAACCAAGAACACAAACCTAGATCTAAGAACACAAACCCAAAAATTATAAAATTATTAAAAAAAAAAAAAAAAAGCAAACAAAATCATCAAACCCATAAACCTAGTAAACAAACCAATCTCCAACAAACCCATAAACCTATATTTTCTTAGGAAACAAACACACACACACACACACACACACAAAACCCAAAAAATTTAGCTCAAATACAAATTCCTTTTCTTGTTCTTCTTCCCTAGATCCACCACTACCGAACCCAGATCCATCACAACCAAACCCCTAAAACCAATTTCAACCATAGCGAGTCAATGGATGAATTGCACCACCAGGAATCGAAGTTTTTACGATATCAGCCTTCATTGAGTTCTCGAGATCATAGAATATGAATATCATCACCTCATTGTGGCAGGTCCGAGCGGTGTTGCTCAAGGAGGCTGCCTTGATGGTAGTTGGTGGCAGTGAATGGTGAGGAAGGAAACCACAACCACCACCACCGATTTGAGTTTCAGAACACACACAAGGGGGAGATGCCATGTTGCCCATCGTTTTCTCCGATCCATGTTGCCTACCAAGCACCGAAGCCTCCATGATCAAAACCCCGAAGAGGGATAAGCAAATCTACTTGCCGTTGGTCGATGAGGGAGAAATCGAACCACCACCAACCACATCTCAGCCTCTCTCTCTCTAAACCCAGATCATCTTTTATTCTCTCTTCTCTCCTTTCTGGTCAGCCCCCAAGCGATTCCCTCATCCACTACAGTAAATTAATTTTTTTAATTTAGATGCTGACGTGGGATTTTTTAATTCCAAAATAAAATTTATTATTATTATTTTAATAGTTTCGTCTGCCACATAGGACTTTGCCGTTAGGGCATTGACGGAAAGGACTAAAAGTGGTGAAAATAGGGACTAAAAGTGATGAAAATAAAAGATAGGGACCAAAGTGGAAATCGCCTGAAAATGTAGGGATGAAAATGTGGTTTTTGCCTTTATGTTTTAGGTCTAGTCAAAAAAATTTCCTAATAAATATTTTTTATACAAGTTTGAAATTTTTCTCAATTTTAGAAGTGTTTGGTAATATAATTAGATGTTACATGAATAATTCAAGAAATAAAGGAATTATAAATAAAAAAGGTATCATATTTTCTTTTTATACATTTTTTCCCTATAATTAATACTTCTTGCACATGTAAAATCTTAATATAGTTTTCTTTCTTTTTTTCTTTTTTTTTCCTTTTTTTTTTTTTTTTTTTTTTTTGATAGCATTAATATAGTTTTCATTTGTAATAATAAAATATATATATATATATATATACACACACACATAGAGTTTTCATTTGTTATTGTATGAACAATAAAATAAATAAAAAAATTATTCTATTCCAACAGCCAAAAAGTGTTGCAACGCTTTTTCAACAGCAATTATTCTACGAAGTTTCTATTGCGGTCGATTCCACTTCTCTGATAATAATCTCAATTTTGCTAATCACCTTCCCATTGCCCTAGTGAGTCATTATAAATGTTCACAGGTTTTTTTTTTTTTAATAAACAATAATACTTATTAGAACACACACGAAAATAGTAATACTAGTGTTTTAACCCTGATTTATAATACATTACATAATCAGAGTATAACTTCAATTATTCTGGCATATTCTACCAAACTAGTTTGATTTGTTATATAGTTATATCCTTTGAACTATACTTTATAATTTTGTTAATAAGTTTGACCGATCTTCAGATAATTTTCCAACAATCTACCACATTTGTTTGCAAGGATGCTTAAATCTATAATGGCAACATAAGCTTTCCTTCATCTGGTTAAAAGGATGTTAGGTGGAGAATTGAATATTGCAAGAATGTGAAGAAACCAATGCAACATTTTTCACAACAAATTCTAAGTGAGAGATTTAAGTATTTAATTAGATGAAGGAAAGCTTATGTTGTCATTATAGATTTAAGCATTTTTCCTTACGTTGTCAACATTTTTCATAACATTTTTACTTACCACTATCAATCTACTACATCAATAGGTTTGAAAAGTTTTGTCAAATTTTTTCTGTCTATAAAATTTTTTTAAAAAAAATTCTACGTGGTTAATTAATAATTTTGCATCTAAAGTAAAATAATAGAGTTTAAGTAATATTTGATATATAGAAGGCCTAAAATTCATTTTTCACCTAAGGCCCCTAAGCATCAAGCCACCCTAAGTGTTATAGTTTTATATACACATGCGGGCGCGCGCGCACACACACGCACTCTGGTGTTCTTGTTTACAATAAAGTATACTCATCCTAATCCCAAAAACAAAAAACCCTATGTCTGTTAATGATTTTAGACCCATCAGTCTTTGCAATGTACTTTATAAAAAATTTTCTGAAGTCCTAGCTAATAGATTGAAAAAATTTTTGCCGTCCATCATCACTGAACATCAAAGTGCCTTCACAAAAAACCGCTTGATATCTGATAATATTCTTGTGGCTTTTGAAACTTTACATAGTATAAAAAACGATAAAACAGGCAAAACTGGTTACATGGCTCTCAAATTGAACATGAGCAAAGCATATGATAATGTGGAGTGGCCTTTTTTGGAAGAAATTATGACAAGATTGGGTTTTGAGGAGAAGTGGATTAACCTGATGATGTTTATGTTAAATCAATCTCTTACTCGATTTTGGTTAATGGTGAACCAAAAGGCTAAATCCATCCTACAGGGGGGATTCGCCAAGGCAACCCACTATCCCCATTCCTATTCCTTTTGTGCACAGAAGGTTTACATAGTCTCATTTCCAAAGCTACCATGGAAGGTTCTATTAGGGGCTTCTCCCTTTGTAGAAGGAACCTAAGACTAACCCATTTGCTTTTTGCAGATAACAGTTTGTTGTTTTGTAGGGAGAATAGACATGACTGCCAAAAGGTGATGGAGATTTTGGCAACTTATGAAAGTGTTTCGAGAAAACAAATAAACCAAAGAAAAACATCTTTGGTTTTTAGCAATTCAACCACTGATGCAACAAAAACAGAAATTATGGAGGCACTTGGGGTACCTGAAATAGTGCACTATGAAAAATATTTGGGGCTACCATCACTCATTGGAAGACATAAGAAAGCAAGCTTCGATTACATTAAAGAACGAGTTTGGAGGAAATTACAAGGTTGGAAGGAGAAATTGTTAACTCAAGCGGGTAGAAAAATTTTGATCAAAGCGGTGGTTCAAGTCATTCCAACATACACGATGAGCTGCTCCATGCTCCCTCTAGGCCTATGTCAAGAAATTGAGGGACTAATATGAAAGTTTTGGTGGGAACAAAGGGGGGACCGTAGAAAAATTCATTGGGTCAAATGGGGGGATATGTGTGATCCAAAGTCTGAGGATGATTTTTTTCATCAACGAACTGGATATGCTTGGTGCAGATTTTGATAGTGAGACCCAAGTTGATGCGATCCTAGCATCTTTACCTGATTCTTTTAATCAGTTTATCATGAACTATAACATGAATAAGATGGTAGTGACATTATCAGAGCTGCTCAATATGTTGAAAGCAGTTGAGGATCTCATCAAGAAAGAAAAGCCTACTGTAATGTTGGCTGAAAAATCTGATTCTTCTCTTAAGTTAAAGCCTGTAGTGGGCCTTTTTGTTATGTTGGGCTGGGCTGCCTCCTGTGGTACTAGGCCCAAATATTCTGAGTAAGGAAGTTGAGACCGGTCTAACTGCAACTCAATTTGGTCCGACTTTTGCGCAAACTATGCCTCGTTTGCTAAGAGCACGTTTACGGCAGGCAGACATGATAATAATAAAACAAAAGAAAGTACTTCTGATTTGTAATTAAAGTGAATAAATAACCCCTAATTAAGAAAGATAATCATAATAACAACAATAACTTTTATAAAGAAAGCAAGGGGAATAAGTGGGTACTATATGGGTTAATCAAAAAAGAAAGAAATTAGATCAAATCTGATCCGCAGGACCAAAACCAGAGAAGGAAGAACATTTCTTCTCAACGCGAATAATCTCTCGGGGAAATCCTACCGTGAAAATTAATCACTTTAATGGAAATGGACCTGAATGGTTGGTGCCCAAAAGAATCCTTTTTCTTTTGGTAGAGAGTAGAACTTTGAAAGAGAGAGAGGGAATCAACCTATTGGTGCATGCCTGCCAATCTAACTCTCTATTTTTCTTTTCTTCCTTTTATAGTTTTCCTCTTATCTTTCTTTTTCCTTTCTTTCCTCAATACTTGTTTTTTATTTCGTGGTTTTCCTTAGAGGTTCCTATTACTGTGATTGTATTGTTGTCCCATGTGCACGATAAGGGCCTCCTTTTATAGTGTCTGTCATGATCGGGTTTTACTATTTTAGCCCTTAACCACCTTTGTCTAGTTTAGGTGTACTTGCCGACCACTACTGGTCCGTCTGTGTGCCATTCCCCATCACTAGACAAAGAAGACTCTTTTGTTTGTTTGTCTGCCGTGTCACCCTTTCCTACTACAGTGTGGGTGCTCTCTCTCTCTATCCCTTATGGCATGCACCTAGTGGTTCCAACTCAGCCTTGCTTCTTTTGGGTGGTATGTCATCCCAACAGGACATTTCCCCCAAAGTGCCTGAGCAGGAATCTCAGAATAGGTTTTTCCCCTCTCCCCACTACCAAACCATGCCCTCTTACCTCTGACCCATAACCTCACTGTGTCCCATATTGGCTGGGTACAAGCTGGTGATGTCTCGGCCTTGCACGTGCCTCCCTTCCATGTGTCCAAAATTTTTTTGCTGCTCATGCGTTCGCCGTGGTCTGGAGGCTTGCCTGCACAGTTTGCTATCCGTCCTTGACCTCTTATGTGAGTTGTTTTCTAATTTCCCGCTCCTCTTAGGGGCTGAGCTTTATCTAATGTTGGGCTTTGCCTTCTTTCAGCCTATACCTTGACTATTATCATTTCTTACCATATCACTCTGTCATTCCTGCTATGACGTTTATTTAACCCAATCTTGCTGAGCCCTTTTGGGCCTGCCATTTATTCTTCCCCCAGTGGCTTAATATGACCATTGGTTTTTTATTACAATACTTGCGGGCTCTTGTGTCCCATTTGTTTTCTCTTGGGCATCCTTGGCCCATTTGTTTTGCTTGGGCTTTCTTGGCCCTTTTCCTAACTCTGTATTCACATGGGCTTTTACTAACTTCATTGGGTTTCCCTAGCCCAATTACCTTATCCTCATCCTTGGGGCTTAGGGGCTTGCCATCAACCACTTACTTTCTTTGGTTGCATTACTTCGGGCCTGCTGTGGCCCATTCTCACTTTTCTACATTATATGCTGCCCATGGGTTTGCTACTTCTCTCTTTCCAGGCTCCTTTGAGCCCGTTTGCTTCCTCAAGGCCCATTTGTTTATTTCATGGACCTGTGATCCATTATTCCTGTTGCTTGGGCTTAATGGTTTTTCTATCCATTTACCAACTCCTTTCTGCCTGTGTTGCTAGGCTTCTTCTTTCTTTTTGACTTCCAAAATGACCATCAACAAAGCCTAAGGGTAAGAACTTTAAGAGAAAAGGGTCTCGGTCATTCAATAAGGCTCAGGGTGACAAAGTGAATAAGGATATTGAGAAAAAGAAAGCAAAAGGAAATAGTTTCCATTGCGGTAAGCTTGGTTATTGGAAGAGAAACTGTCGCCATTATTTGGCTTCTTTGAAGAATGACAAACCTACAGAAGGTATGCCTAATTTGCTCGTTATCGAAACAAATTTAATGGATGGTCCATTTGATTCTTGGTGTGTGGATTCTGGTACAATCTCACACATTTGCAATATGTTATAGGGGTTCAAGGAGACCCAAAGGCTAAATGAAGGGGAGGTGATCCTAAAGATGGGGACTGGTGCAACTGTTGCAGCCACTGCCATTGGAACATTTTATTTAGAATTATCTTCTAGTAGAACTCTTGTCTTAGAGGATTGCTTATATGTGCCAGAAGTGCGAAGAAATTTGATTTCAATTTCAAAACTTGGTTGTTCAGGATATTCATTTCTTTTTACTTCTAAACTTTGTTGTTAAGTTTAATAATAAATTTGTAACTTCTGGCATTTTACAAGATGATCTTTATTTTTTGAGTTCTATTGATAATTCTATTAATTGTGTTGAGAATGATATTGTTGCCAGTGTGTTATCTCTTAAAAGAAAAAGAGATGTTAATCCTATGTATTTGTGGCACTTAAGGCTTGGTCATATCAATATTGACCAAATCAATAGATTGGTAAAGGATGGGCCATTGAATCTTTTGAAGGTAGAGCCTTATCCAATTTGTGAGCCTTGCTTACAAGGGAAAATGACCTAAAGTCCCTTTACAGGAAAGGGAGCTAGAGCCTCTAATGTATTAGGATTAATACACACTGATGTTTGTGGTCCTATGAATCACATGGCAAGAGGTGGTTTCTATTACTTCATTACTTTTATTGATGATTATTCTAGGTATGGTTATTTGTACCTAATGAAACATAAATCTGAATCCTTTGAAAAGTTCAAAGAATTTCGTAATGAGGTTGAGAAACAAGCTGAAAAATGCATAAAAGTTCTTCGCTCTGATAGAGGAGGAGAATATCTCTTGGATCAATTTAAGGAATATCTAAAAGAAAATGGGATTATTTCTCAATGAACTCCCCCTGCCACACCTCAACATAATGGTGTAGTTGAAAGAAGAAATAGAACCTTATTAGATATGGTTCGTTCTATAATGAGCATGTTAGAGTTGCCAATTTCATTTTGGGGTTATGCTTTGGAGACTACTGTTTATTTATTAAATAGAGTCCCTACCAAATTAGTTCCTAATATCCCATATGAGTTATAGACTGGTAAGAAACCAAGTCTAAATCACTTAAAGATATGGGGTTGTCCAACACATGTTAGAAAGTCTAATATGGATAAGCTAGGATTAAGGAGTGATAGATGTTTATTTATTGTCTATCCCGAAATGTCTACTGGTTTCTATTTTTATAATCCTAGTGAGCAAAAGGTTTTTGTGAGCAGGAATGCTATTTTTCTTGAGGAAGATTATAGCTTAAATGAAAATAGAGCAAAAGTTTCTCTTGATGAACAAACTAATAACCCAATGGCTGAGTTGAATGAGAATAATAAAGAGCAAGTAATAGTGCCTACTGAACCAAGCAAAATACAAGAGACTCGACGTAGTAAAAGGACCATCAGGCCTCCAATTAGACTCACTTTGTTAAATGAGATTTATCTAATGGAGTCAGAGGAGCATGATAATGATCCTTTTACTTATCAAGAATCAATGACTGATAAGGACGTTGAGAATTGGAAAAGGGCCATGAAATTAGAGATGGATTCAATGTATACCAACCAGGTCTGGACCTTAGTAGACAAACCAAAAGGCATTAAGCCTATTGATTGTAAATGGGTCTACAAAAGGAAGATAGGACCTAGTGGTAAGGTGGAGACCTATAAAGCTAGGCTAGTGGCAAAAGGGTATAATCAAAAGGCTGGAATTGATTATGAGGAAACCTTTTCGCTAGTAGCCATTCTAAAGTCCATAATGATTCTATTGTCAATTGCTGTAAATTATGATTATGAGATATGGAAAATGGATGTTAAAACGGTTTTCTTGAATGGACACATTCGAGAAGAAATTTTTATGGACCAACCAGAAGGTTTCATATCTCATGGTCAAGAATCAAAAGTGTGCAAGTTAATGAGATCTATATATGGCCTAAAGCAAGCATCACGCAGTTGGAACATCCGTTTTGATGAGGCAATCAAATTGTTTGGTTTCTCACAAAATTTGGATGAACCTTGTGTTTATAAAAAGGTTAGTGGGAGAACTATTACATTTTTAGTTCTTTATGTAGATGACATACTACTCATTGGCAATGATGTAGGAGCAATGTCATCGGTAAAAGTATGGTATCTAGTCACTTTGCAATGAAAGATCTTGGTGAAGCGTCCTATATACTTAGAATCAAATTGTTTAGAGACTGAAAGAAAAGGTTATTGGGACTTTCATGGGTCAATTATATTGACAAGATATTCGCTAGGTTTAGCATACAAGATTCCAAGAAAGGGTTTTCACCTTTTAGACATGGAGTTCATCTGTCAAATCAAATGTGTCCTAAAACACAAAAAGAGAGAGAGAAAATGAGAAATTGTTCTTATGCTTCGGCTGTAGGAAGTCTCATGTACACAGTGCTTTGCACTAGGCCAGACATTTGTTATGCAGTGAGCATTGTGAGTAGATATCAATCCAATCCAGGTTTTGAGCATTGGACAGTAGTGAAACATATCCTTAAATATTTAAATAGGACCAAACATTATTTCTTGTCTTTGGCGGTGAGGATCTAACTGTCCAAGGGTATACAGATTCAGATTTTCAATCTAATATTGATGATAGAAAATCAATTTTTGGATTTATGTTCACTCTTGGTAAAGGAGCAATAAGTTGGAGAAGTTGCAAGCAAGATACTACTGTAGACTCTACTACAGAAGCAGAGTATATAGTTGCAAGTGAAGCTACAAAGGAAGCTGTGTGGATTCGCAAGTTCATTCAAGAACTTGAAGTTGTTCCTTCTATTGAGTCACCCATTACTATCTATTGTGACAATAGTGGGGTTGTTGCAAATGCAATAGAACCAAGGGCTCATTAAAGGACAAAACATATTGCATGTAAATATCACTTAATACATGATATCATATAGGTGATGTAGCAATAACAAAGATTGCCTCTACCAATAATGTTGCAGATCCACTCACAAAGGCATTGTCTCAAAAGGTCTTTGAGAAACCTTTGGAAGCAATGGGTATTAAATACATGTATGATTGGTTTTGAGTGCAAGTGGGAGATTGTTAGAATTATGTGGCCTCAAAAAAAAAAAATATATATATATATATATATATATGCATTTTTTATTTGATAATAAAATTTTATTTTCACATTCATAATTTTTATAGGTATATTTCATTGTTTAAATGTGGCATGTGATGTCACATCTGTAGAAAAATCATGTTAATGGTTAGGGAACCAAAGACAGGGAGTAATGATTTTTCATAGACGTTTTAGGCTGTGGATATTAATTGAATATTACCACTGAAGCCTACACTTATTGTGCTGCTATATGATAGGATGATTTACTCCATCATTGAGGTAGTGACTTTAAGCAGACAGGTGGGTGTAATGTACAAGTGCATACACTGAATTGGATCCGATCAAGGACACCTTATGGAGTGATCATGGTTAATTAAAAGGTTGTTCTATCACAATTTTTCTATTGTCCTCAAACATGAGGGGTTTGTGTATATTTATTTATTATGCACATAACTTTGACAATGTCAACGGGTGATGCCAATTTTAAAGGCTATATACAGACACGTTAGGTCATGTGTGTAATAAGTAAAATATATAAATGCTCAAGAATAAATCCATCAGTCTCTAAAGAAGATAGTATATTCAGTTGATTTTCATATTGAAGTTGGACTCAAAACAAAACCGGTCAATGACATTTTTCAAAAATGTTTTTCATATATATAATATTGTATATATATTTAAAGAGTTTTTCAAAAATATTTTGGAGTCCAATAGAAATTATAAAATCAGGAAATTAAGGGTTACATAAGCTAGGGACATGACAGTGATATTAATCCAATCCTAGTGGCTTGTAGGAATAAAGTATGGTAGAAGGACATAAATATAAAATTGTAAGTAATGGGACCTCATTTGTAATTCTCTAATATTCATGGGTCAATTGCAATGTGTTGATGGACATCATTGCAATCTATAGAAGTTCAAATATTTTCTTGATATGGTTGAGAAAATTAAGGAATATTTTGAAAGAGTTTCAAGATAAGTCAATAATGTTCAAAAAAGTTATTGATGAATCCTATTGCTGAAGATTAGGATCCCTAAGGATCCCACGTCCAATCTCTCTCTTGGGTTTTAGAAATCTTAAATAAAAAATAAGATTTTAAAATATCATATTAGTGGTTAGCCGTCAGAACTACTGAGTGATACTGCAGTTTTCTGAAAACTCGAAAACAAACAGAGAGAGAGAGACGTGAATACCTTGGGAGGCAACATGCTTGGGTTGCTAAGAGAGGTACGCAATTTTGTTCTATTTAGAATCCATGGTTGTGTTACAACGATCTTTAAATGAAAATATAATTTTTATTTTTTTATTTTTATATTACTTCCGCAAAACTATCAATTTTTAAATCTAGGTTTTTTCCAAATTGTTCCATTATGGATGCTAAAGAAGGACGTGATGAATCCTATGCTTGGAAAAATATTTTGAAAGGGCGGGGAGTTATCAGCCAAGGAACTAAATGGAAAGTGGGGAATGGGGAAGATATCAAAATATGGGGCGACAATTGGCTGCCTTCAGTGACCTCTACCCGAGTACATGGTCCTCTAATTTCGGATCCAAGAAGCAACTGTAAGTACTCTTATAAACCCCTTGACACGCAGCTGGGATACAGATTTGCTGAACATTGCTCTCAGCCCCCACAGAATCAGGCCTAGTGCAAAAAATCCCTCCGAGCCACGGACAATCAGATGATGAACTTTATTGGGCCTATGTGCAATCGAGAAAATACTCAGTAAAGTCAGGGTATTTTTTCCTTAAGACCGAGACAGGTAATAGCTCCTCATCAACCTTGATTGCAATTACTAGCACATAAGCAAACAATAAAATTTCAAATAAAATACTTAGAATATCAAACTGACATGAAAGACATTTGCTAGCGAAACAGATATACAAATACAAAAGAGTATAAATATGAATGTTGCAAAATTAAAAAATAAGCGTTTAAATCTTTTAAATTCATAATGTGTTGATTAAAAAATAATATGTGATCTCATGGTGGATAATTGTTACACCAACCCTGCTACTTTTGTCTCGTTCTTACAACACAAATTACAATTATTAAAATTATAATATGCCATTTATAGAAGTAATTAATCCAATCATATTTCCAACACTACAACATGCAATATGAATACTTCATATAAAAATTAATTTCCTATTTCAATTGTTTTAAACAAGTCCTACATTTTAAAAGTACAATAGCATATTACAAAAAATATATAAGTACCTTTACCATGAGGTGGGAATCCTTTACTTGAAGAAAAAGGTATTTTGACCATGTTGTGGTGAATTGGCATTTCCAACTCGACTAGACATTTTGCAACTTGAAATGTAGAAATGGCAAAACGGGCGGGGCGGGGCGGGTTCGGGTCGGGTCAATCGGGTTGTGAGTCAAACGGGTCACGGGTCAAAAACGGGTCATTTTAAGTGGGTCAAAATCGGGTTCGGGTCAATCGGGTTGCGGGTCGGGTCGGGTTGACCCGTATTTTTCACATGAATTTTTTTTATTTTTTATTTTTTTTATATAGAAAACAACATGTATCTGTCATTTGAAAAGTTATGCAACAAATTACTTAATGTAAAATGCATTATTTTGAATTCACCACTTATATCAAGAATGAACTCAATTAAACTTATTAATACTTATTCAACAATTTTAAAATTATACAAATCCTAACATTACTATCTAAAACAAAATAACACAAAGATAAGTAAAACAAATACACAAGTTTTATTTCTACACAATATCAACATTCCAAATATAAAACAAAATTACAAATGACTTATTGGATAACTCATTTGATAAAAAATAAAAATATATAAGAAATTTACAATCTTGAAAATTAATTTTATAATCTATTATCAGTTGTGGTTGACACTCTATTTCAATTTGAGATATACTTTAAAATTTGATTGCTTACTTATTTATACATGGTCTCTTTTATGAATATCATATTATTGTTAAGCAACACACACTCTAGGAAATATCATAATTTATTTTGAAAAGCCGTTTATTTTGGACATAAATTATTAAAAAATAGGTCTAAGTATTCATAATTTATGCTAATTTAATACTTTAACTTTACTATTTTCACACTTGTGAATATTTCTCACATGTTTACAATTTTAAATCTATGTTTTTAACTCTACTGTAACCAGATTATCTTGGCATGTACTTTGCTATTTGATATCTAAAAATATTTACTCATTACAGAATGTTCAACCATTTATCTTTCAATTAATTTGCATATAGTTATGTAAATGTATTAATTGTTTCCTTAAAGTTCACAATAAACAATTAAACCAATATTGTCTTAGTTTTACTATTTTTTTACCCCAAAAAAAAAAAAGTTTAAAAAAAATAATTCGGGTCGGGTCGGGTCGGGTTGACCCGCAAAAAACACGAGTCGGGTTACGGGTCAACCCATTTTTGCTTCGAGTAAAAAAAAATTGGGTTCGGGTTGGGTCGGGTCAGGTCAGAAAATTCTGACCTGTTTTGCCATGTCTATTGAAATGACCAAGAAAGAGGTGACTTCTTTCTCAAAAAAAAAAAAAGAAAAAAGAAAAAAAAGAAAGAGGTGACTTCATCAATAACCATCAGAAATCATGGTAAGCATAAAAATGATAGTGACATTTTTTAACTTTAAATTGCACATTCACCTTGACTATTCATTTTTTAACCAATAAGACCAATTGTGCTGTAAATTTGCCCATCTTTCTTGTTAATGTTATCTTGTGGGCATTCTTAAATAAAATATCACTCAATTGATCTCAAGCTCCACCACTGACTCTATTCTCCATTCCTCCCTTCTCATCTCTCTCCAGCTCTCCTCCTCTTATCCTCTCCTCCCTGTCTGAACATATATTGAGAGAGAGATCCACTCATGTGCCTACAACCATCCACGAAATTATACACCAGCTTTCTTGTCACATAAAGGTAGACCTCACATGTGGGTCTTGCACATGAAACCCACATTTATGTAGGAAGATGTTGTCACTTCGGCCATACGGAATACCGCCCATCACACAACTGATGAAACCAACCAATTATCTCAGCTTGAAGAATAAATGCCTCAAACTGCAAATTCATGACTAAGGCAAAGCAAAATAACACAATTTATTTACATAAGAGACCTACAAACCAGAATTACAAAGTATCTGATATGTAAGGAAAAACTAAATAAATCACATATGGAAACCACAGAAGTACTAGCTAATCTTATACTTCCCCAGACTTTCTAGTGCATATGAATAATGCTGACTCATCACTTTGTTTTATCTACAAGGTCAGCGAGTTATTAGACTTCTTTCTGCCCAGTCATTCTCTAGTAAATGTAAGCCAACCACACTACGGGTCACGTTGGTGGCTTTATCAGCAGGTTACACTGACAACTTAAAACGCTGTACAGAGGTTATTAACCTTTATGTTAGATGAATATTGTTGTTGGATTGGACTGTTGGGGCTGCAAAGCGTACTTATCTTTGGTTCAGATATCCTCACATGTGAAATTGCCACCGCAAGAGCATCAACCAATCCACAGTCCTGCCCTTCTGACCTCCCACTTAGTCTATCAGACGATAAATTTAGGCTAGAGTAATCACAGAGAAAGCTACTGGCCATTAGCTTATTCATCTCTGACTCCACCCCAGGTATGGCAGTCAGTTTTCGAGAAGACAGTTTTACACGGTTTCTAGATTTTGTCTTCAATGTTAAAGTCTGTGGTGTTTGTTCTGTATAAAACAAGATCCATGGATGTCCTGGAGAAGAGCACAACTTTATCATAAACACATAAAGGACCAGAAATATATTACGTTTGTTCTAGATGAAATATAATAATGAGAATATAAATAGAAACTGTGCCAAAAGATCATGAAATGTTTACTCCATTAGCCTTTTTTATTGGCAAGATATGAACCTTAACCCCTAATCAAACCCCATGCCAGCACTTTACTGCTTCAGCCAAATCCCAAAAGAGAGCATACCTCCTTTCAAACTCAAGAAAATGTTATAAGTTCACAACATTAATATAGACGCTTGAATAAGAAAACAGAAATCCCCAAGACAAGGGATGGTAAGACTGGCTAGTGGCTTCCTCAAAAAGCCTCATACAGAAGGCAATTAAAATTATTTAACTTCCTGATATGACAATTGAAAATTGATATTTTTTTAGTACATTTTAGTACTTCAAAGTTTCCCAAAAATAAAAAATAAAAAAATAAAAAAATAACTCTACAAGCAAATACTATTTCGGAGAATATTTGTAGCTTACTTAGTATTTCGTCAGCAGTTAGCCTTGCTGAAACATCCCTGGTAAGCATATGGGCAATCAGATTCCGGGCAGGTTGAGAGACTGATTCCCATACTCCACTCTTAAAGTCAAGTTTCACCTTTTTTATAGCCTCAAATATTTCCTCCACAGAATCACCCTGAAATGGAAGCACTCCAACCAAAAGAGCATGAAGGAGGACACCAGCACTCCAGATATCAACCTTTTCTGAATACTGACCAACCAAAACTTCAGGGGCAACATAAGCAGGACTTCCAACCACACCTGCCAGGCTCTGACCTGCATTTTCGGCAAATCTATTAGTAGTTGAATGCAATTTACAATAAAACTAGATGATGAATAAAGATAGGCGGAACGATAAGTAGCTATATTCAGTATTCAACAAATTAAATGGCAACTGCACATTAACTATTCTCAAGAACAATGAGATTTCTCTTATAGCTATAGCATGTATGTCCGCTTCTTCAATCAATGGTAAAAATAAGCTAAATGATGCCAAATTGCATTGAAAATCAGAATTGTTGATAGAATCAGTTTTACCATTAGACACCCTCATGGCTAAGCCAAAGTCTGCAAGCTTCATCTGCCCTGAACTTGCAAGAAGGATGTTTTCAGGCTTTATGTCACGGTGGACAACGCCCATATCATGGCAATACTTGATAACCAAAATGAGTTCCTTGAGTACATAAGCAGCTCGATGCTCTGAATACTGCCCTTCCCTAGCCATATGGTCAAGCAGCCGTCCACCCGAACAGAATTCCATCACAAGATAAAATGATTCCATATCTTCATACACTGCCTTTATCGTTACAACACCAGGATGACCAGAGAGATGCTGCATTATCTCCACCTCTTGATATGCAAGCTCTCCCCCCTTGCGCAATATCTTGCATGCAAACTCTTCTCCACTCACTCTACTCCGACACAACATTACTGACCCAAACCTCCCTTGCCCAATTGTCACAACCAAATCATAATCTTGCTCAATCTTCTTCTTCCTACCCATTTGAGTTGCAGCATCGATACACCCAATTTTTCTCTTAAGACCTCTCCCAGATGAGTTCGGACAGGCGCTCCCACAAGGTGAGGCAGTTACAATTCCTTTAAATACACTCTTACAGGAGCCAACTGCTTTAACTTCATCTTCCTTACACTTCTTTTTGTGCCTTGAGCTATTTTCCAATGACGAATGAGACCAAATGGTTGATAATGATTTCAGAGAATTGTGACTTAACACTAAAATATCCAGTCCCTTCCTTTTCTTGCCATGTGCCTCCATGATGCAATTCAAGGTAGAAAATAATACAATATTGTGATTTCCATTATCAACAGAAAAATATATCTCACTTACTGCATCATAAACAAAAACCCCCTTGTAAACCTTGAACCAAATCATTGATTGCTTTCTTATTGAGTTCTGCAATTCCAGGAAATGTATAGCAATCAAAACATAATAAATTAATCCCTATTAGCAAAGAGAGGTGAAGGAATAGGAAATCGTCAAGGATGTTTGAGACCATATGAAAACACTATAAATTCCAAATTGACATTATATAAGTGGTACACAAACACAAATAAGAACAAAGTTTGAACCTTTGAACACCAGGAGCCACTTGTTCTTCTTCTTCCGCCCCATCTGAACAGATGATTCACAAATTCGATCTGCTTTTATTAAAAAAGGCAATTTGAAGACATGAAAACTCTTAAGGCAGTAAAACATTAAATAAAATGCCCCATTTAGTTGCTAAAGGATTAGAGATTTAGATTATTAAAACCCTACTTTACATGTACTAGTATTTCACTTATTAGGACCTAAAAAGGGAAAATCTGAATTCTATACACAGCTGATTTTTTTTTTTTTTTTCTAGGATGAACTGATCAGCTGTGTATTAGAAAACCATATTTGATGTTGTTAAGGACAATTCCTCAATCTTCAAAAAAACAAAACCAGCTAAAAACATAAAATTTCCACTATTTTTCTTGGATCCAAAAACAGAGTTTAAAATCAAACAAAATCACTCACAAATGAGAAACAGAAGTAGCTATGTGTCAGTTAAAAGATGAATAGCCTTTTAGCCTTCTTAAGGTCAGTTTATCAACTTTATATAATATATATATATATATATATATATATATAATCCCAAGTCTTGTTTTCTTATTTTCCTTACTTTTCTGAGTAAACAGTGTCAAGAAAAAAAAAAAAGGGACATCTAAAAACTAAGGTTAGAATCTATAAAAGGAAAGTGAAAGATACAAACTGGGAAACCCTGAAAATGAAATAAATGAAAGCTTGAGTTGGGTACGCTTATTTACCTTCCACAGAGAAGAAGAAGAAAATGGAATTTTGATGGAGCTCCTGTGACTGTGATTGGAGGCTATAGAATTGTATTGGAAAGGGAAAGCTTCATACTTGTGTGAGTACCGTGTGTGTTTAAGAAAGAGCAAAGTTTCACGTGAAAACGACAACCGTTGGTATAAATAACTTGGTTGGTCTCGCGCGTCCCCATTAACTACCCATGTGATGTGGCTCCTAAAACACTATAGTGTCTTTACCCACAAAGTAGGGAACCAACATTCCACTTATTAACCACCGGACGCGTTGGTTAACTGGTAAGGGGTTGTCCTAACTTAACCAAGGACTCGTGTTCGAGCCTTGGGTATGCAACTGCATTAAAACTCGGTTGGGAGAGCTTTGCCGCCCTTGTGGTCCTACCCGGCTCGAATCCGGATTTAGTCGGAGCCCATATGGTTCCGGATACCGGGTGGTTTAACCAAAAAAAACATTCCACTTATTAAGATTAAGACAATATTCTCTAACTTTTTTACTTTCTTCTTCTTTTTTTTCTTTTTTTTTTTTTTGGAGGAAATTCCTAGATTGAAATTTAAGATACTAGTAATTTCATGGCTATACGTGAGTTTATTAATATCAGGAACACAAAATGTTAGAAAAAGAAAAGCTATAACATCTTTTATTATTAAAATTTTCATATTACGAAGTTATATTAGAGTTTTCAAAAGAAAATTTTCAAATAAAATAAGGCATGCAAATATTCAAACTCTCATCCTCAAACCCACAAGGAAAAGAGTTTTGAGGGAGTCAAACTACTAAGTCATCTCCATAAGTGTTATGATAAAGTTTAATAAGTTGGAGGATTGAGAATTGAACATACCTAAGGGGGCAAGGTAGGACCTAATGGGGCAAGGTAGGAGCCAACTAGATAGAAACGAGTGGAGGAATCAAAGATGTCATCACAATAGGACAAGCGACTAAAAGAATTGAAGAGAAAAATTGATGTGATGTTCAAAGTTATGAAACAGAAAAATCTCATACATAATGGCGTGTAAGGGTTGGGCTGAGTTGGATTACTTTCAACCCAATTTGACTCTTTTTGGTTTAGAAATGTGTAACCCAAACCAACTAAAAGAGGAGGATTTTCATTCAACTATTTAATCCATTATTTAATAAATTATTGCAATTTACTCAATTGGGCCTAATATTCCAAACTCAACAAAACTGTCTCAAAATACCAAAATAAGGCAAATTAACAAATTCAAATAGTATGAAAAATAAATAATATTTTCTTAACATACTCATCGGCATACATAATGACAAAGATATGGTACCCATAACTTCTTTTTTAGTAAAAGATAGAAAGTACTCATAACTTAAGATGTGTGCTTTGATCATTAGAAAAGTGAGCTACTTGCTATGATTTTCTTCAATGATTTATAGGATTTAACGAAACATAATTTCTTAAATTTATTTGTAAATGATAAAATCATTTTTAATGTTTAGTATATAATACATAACAAAATGTCCGCTTGGAAATAATTTATTTAGTTTTTTGCTAAAAACTTTTTGCTGAAAGTGTGTTAAAGTCTACTTATATTTTGAAAATGTGAGGAAAAAGTTTTTTTTTTTAATTGAACTTTTAAATAGTTTTACATAAAAACTAAAAACAAAAAAGCTGACTTATAATTTAATGTCAAATGGACAATAAAACTAACCCGCCTAACTTGTCCAATCTGTCAACTCGAAACAGCCCAAATTTTCAATTAATTCGCCATTTTTGGAGGTTAGTGGATTGGTGGTAGTTTAGAATTTTTTTCAACCCACCAATGATAAAATGACAAATTGTTTGAAAATTTCACATAACCCGCCTAGCCCAACCCATGCCAAGTCCAAGGATTTTGTATAACCCACACACAGTCCAAGGATTTTGTATGGAAAGTCCACCTAATGGTTTGGAATCCCACTTGTGCTAATTCCAAGAATGGGGGAAGCAATTCGACGACAATAAGTTCTAGGCATTTGGTTCATAGCTTGAAATTAAGAATCATATCTACTGATCAGCCACAAGGAAACAAGCAAGGAGACCAACATGACATTGTTGAAGATGAATTAAGACTTGACTGGGGAACTTCAAAGTATTATGGCCGGAGGAACTGCCAAATGTGCTAATGAGCATATAGGACCACTGCCCTAAGTCCAACAAGGAAAATCCCTTTTCTTCTGGCATTTGGGAGTGTAGCAATGACACCATTAGAGATCGTACTCACCAGCCACCGAATAGTTAGCTTTGATCCCAAGTTGGACACGAGACAAGTATGTCGAAGCTTAGAGTTAATTGAAAAAAAAAAAAAAGAAGCTAGAACTACGACATAACAACACACAAGATGCCTCATTAATACACCTCATAGGTCGAGCAGAACAGATTTAATGTTAAGGACTTTGTAGTTTGTGCCCCAAGAAGTATGCCCAGCAACCAAGTACCCAATGGAAGGAAAACTACAAAGTAACAAAATGCCAAAAACCAGAAGAACAAAATAGAACACAAGCTCTTGGTTCAAAGAAAAAAAAAGTGTGGGGGCACACACCCGAAACTAATGCACACCAGGAAGCCTAAATGGAAAGACGCTAATCAGTTTCGGATAGAACCAGGTAAAAAGCATAGAAAATTTTCATACTGCACTTTACATTAAACGGAACCTCTATAATTCACCTTAATTTTAGTCATTGATCAAATAAAGACCAAATTTCTCTGGCAAAATCATGAATATATGAATACATTTATCAAGAATCAAAGTACACGCAGCCACTTCCACAATCTCAACCATCATTTTTCATAAATTTCACCATCTAAACCAGAGTGCACTATGAAATTGGCTAATAGTAGTACTTAAGAATTATAATGTAAATGAGGTATGAAACCTTCTCTTACAGGTCTCCAATCATGACAAGAATCTAGAAAGGTTACACATTTATTTGATAAATATTTTTAAACTCAAATGAGCTTGCAATTCTTAATCATCATAGAATTGTTTCAGAATGTGCAGCAAAACAAGCCTAATTGTCAAGCATTAACCATTCTAGATTTGGTACATCAAGGACCATATCAAAGTTTATTTTTGAACCCCATCCTCAGCCCTGAGTTCAAACTGGCTTCAAAATTGCAAAACTACAAGATTTGCACCAATTTTTAACACTAGCAGTAATGATTACATTAGCCAGCCAAGAAAGCATGTTAGATCCAAGAAAGATTAGGAAGATTAAATAAAATAAAGAAATAAATAAAAAAACACAAATCTGATGCTTAAGAAGCCCTCGTGTTTACATTTTAATAGTATGGACACAGCGAAACAGCAGCAATACCAGAATGCTGAACATCTGGATGCAGCAAGCTTACAAGTGTTATTTCCTTTCTAAGATGTCCAAACGACTTATCAAAAGTGATGTCTAAACACAATAAATTGCTCCCTTAAGTATTGTTTGCAGAGAACACCAAACTCTAGCTCCTATTTCAATCCACTAGTTGGGTCCGAGTTTTTCTGAACCAGCAGCAGATGAAAATTGTGGGCTATTTCAGTCAAACCGACATTTGCAAATGCATCCAAAAGCCTACTACAAGAAGAAACATCAAAATCTGTGGTAGTTGATTGCTTCCACTGATCAATAACTTCTCCTACTTCTTTCAAATGCCCAAGAATCAGATATGAAGAAAGAATGCAAATATAATTTCTGCTGGTCATTTTCTGTTTGGTCATTCTCAAGGATTTCCATATCTGATCAATTTTATCTTTGTTTCCTAAACCAGCATACAAAATAATAAGGAAATCATATGTTATCCATTCCCTTTGTGTAATACCTTTCTCAGCTTCAACTAGAGTGTTAGACTCTGTATTCACAAGATGACCTGTAGTAATATATATATTGGTAAGGTTAATGTATCTCACCCAATCTTCATTAGAACCTGAATCTCGGCTCATTTCCTCCATAATCCTTCTAACTTCATCAATGTTTAGAGTTGCAGCACATGAACTTATCCATAGATTATAAGTGAAGATATCCGGAACAACCTTCTGTCGTTTAAGTTCTTCAACAACCAATAAAACCTTCTCGACATGCCCAACTGACATGTATAATGTCATCATCTCATTGTATGTAAGGGCATTGAAGGAAAGGTTTGATTTCTTTATCCTTTCATAAAGTTCCTCGGCCTTCTCAGTCAATTTTGCCCCAGCATAAGAGTGGAGGAGAGCAGTGTATGTTTCACTTGTTTTTGCAGAAGGAGGCAGGCCTTCAAAGTAGCGTTCTGCACTATCAAGGCCAAAAACTTTTGTCATCAAGTCAATGCGGACTGCATAATCAGAGCCTGATAATTCATATTCTTCATGGCTAACCATCCATTCTGATATCTGCAAGCTAAAATCAGTTATACAACAGGATTTACCATTACATCAACAATTATCTGTTTTTTGATAGGTACCATTACATCAACAATTATTTATTCAGCAGGTGCCTCAAAGGAAGGCTAAAACATTTGCTTAACAGATGTTCTGGAACTCTTCCCAGAAAATTCTATCATTTGATTGCCCGCTAATCACGTTACATATATTGGATAAGAAAGGAATTAAATTATGCAAGATAATCAAGTGCTCCATCATAATCTATTATAATATTAAAATATCACATAACTCTAGCATAAACGTCTAGGTGATCAACTAATCAAGATAATTTGACTCATGGTTTATCTGAACTACAAACAAGGGAAAACATGATGACACTAAGGGGAAAAGAAAAGAATCTTCACAAATTTCATCAACATATATTCTTTAATGTGCCCAAGATATCCCATAAGATAAGCAATTAGATTGTTGGTCTTGTTCATGCCTCCAACTGTCACATAAGAAACCCTTATAGCATGCCCATTAACATTTTGTTGATCACTTCAACTGCAGATGGAGCATTAGGTTTTCAGTGAGGAGAGAAACTTTGCCATTTGGTTTGGGATAAATCAATGAGAGAGAGAGAGAGAGAGAGAGAGAGAGGGAACCAAAAGATTTTTTTTTTTTGATAAGTTGGAACCAAAAGAAAAATAAATAAAAGAATAAGTTTTGAAGCTACTCTAAACAATGTGACCTGTTTAGGAGAATATAAAGAATTAGGAAACCCTCAACTCAAATCCTGAACTCTCATTTCAGGATGAGCTTCTTAGCTATGCTGCAGTTCAAACTGTGACTTTTGCATTTTTCTATAATAAATCTCTACCCATCTCACCCTATTTTTTATGGCCTCATTTGGTAGTGTTTCGAGGGGGCAAAAAGAGCTTTCCAAGGCCAAAAATATATTTTCAATCAAAAGGAAGTTGTTTGGAAAATTTTGAAAAGAGCTTTCAGCAGCTTCAAAAAGCTGAAATCTGCATTTGGAAAAAGCCCAGATTCAGAACCTATTTGGGAAAGGTTCTTTCAGTTCTTCAAAAAAAAAAAAAAAAAACCTATGAATTGACAAAATGTCCCATGCTAGTTTGACATGGTGGCAACCATCCCCCTTTATGAACTTTCTGCCAAGCCCTTCATTCTGATGACTTGAGAGAGAGAGAGAGAGAGAGAGAGAGAGAGAGAGAGAGAGAGAGAGAGCCCAAGCTGAAGGTTTATGGCCTATGAATCGAAGCTGCCACTACCATTGCATCCTCATCACCAGTATGTTTTCCATTTGTTGAAGCATACTCGTTTATTTTCTAAACTTTTTGGGCTCTTCAAAGTTTTTATCATTAGAATTTTTTCATTTAGTTTTGCAAATCCCTGCAACATAGCTAGTTATCTTTGTCAATGAATTTTCAAGTTACCAATGTCAATGCATGTGGAAGAATGTATGAGATATGGCTTGATAATAATAATAGTGTATTGGCTCTTCATATTTCCTTCCTCAAAAGCGAGCCTCTTTGAACGTTTTCAAACCTTTACTCATGCATATGTTCTGAATTAAGAAGATGAATTACATAGAAACACCAACACTACAAATAATAATAAAAAAACAAACAAGGCAACTTAAATATCAATATTATGCCATGCTTTACTTGCACATTAAATCTCAATTATATTGATTTTATATATTATTTTTTTAGTAAATTGATATTATATATTAATTGATAATCACATCCATTAATTGGACAATTAGAAGGCATCAATTATCATGAGGAATACTTTAAGGCACCAATGAATGTTTAAGATTTTGATTTAAACACATCCAATGGCAAAAACCCAAAAAATATACACAAAACCAAGTACCCACAAAAGAAATCTCAATATAACACTAAATACGAATGCCTTTCAAAAATCACCAGAATTCCAATAAATCATACTAGCAAACCTTTAACTTCCTTTTAATTTCACAATTACTTATAAAATTCGTTAAAATTTTCCATCATTACTTTCTCAGAAACCAAACAGCCCAAAGAAAATCATTTCACAGAGAGAGAGAGAGAGAGAGAGAGAGAGAGAAAAAGCGAACCTCGAGAGCGTGTTTGTAACGATGGGACTTCCTGAGGTCCTTGGAGATGTGGCGGAGGTCGGAGATGGAAATCTGATTGCCTTCGCTGAGCCATCTTTGGATAACATTGGTGACGCTCCGCTTGGCGAGTCTGAGCCTGAAGATTCTACTCCTCAGGTCATCGTCGTCGTCGTCGTCGTTTACTTGAGAACTCGTCAATGAATCACCTTTCAGAGTAATCGAGCAGATAAACCTAGAGAGGTAGCTGGTTCTGTTGAAGAGCGAGAGTGACTGAGAATTTTCGTGGACGATGTTGAATCCGCCATTTCTGCGATATTCTAGGGTTTATGAGAATTACAGTATTTATACCAAAAAGAGAAATAACAGTAGTAGTAGTAGTAGTAGTAGTATGCTTTACCGAATGAGAGGCAGGAAAATGGAGCGAGAGCGAGACGCCATTGCTGGCTGAGCTGTTTGGTTACAACCGCATTTTTGCAGCTGAGTGAGTGAGTGAGTGATTGATTGATGGCAGATACCCGGTTGGGCGGGTGTTGGATCGGTTAAAAGGCCAGTACCCGTTTATTTCTTTTTTTTTTTTCTTTTTTTTTTCTTTTTTTTTTTCTCTCTAAATTTTGTAATGATGTTTTTCAATCGTTTTGAGACAAAAATAAGAATAAAATAAAATTTTTTTTAGACTTTAAGAACAAAAAGTGAAACATTTTCAATAGTTTAAACATGTAAAACAAACTTTAGAGATAAAAAACGAACATTTTTTTAAGTTTAAGAATGAAAACAAACTTTTAGTAAAATAATATTTTATCTAAAAAAAATTATTATGCATTTTTTCATATTTATCATTGATATAAATGTCTAAAACATGTGTAGTTTTTTATTTTATTTTATTTTTGAAAAAAATACATGTAATTATGAAAAGTTATTCTAGGATAAAAAGATGTGAAAATGAAAGAATTTAAATGTGACCTAGGAGTTTGAAATTTATTATTTTCTTTATTTAAACTTATTGTAATTGATTTGCAATAGTATTTTAGACTAGACACTAAAAGTAATAACAAAAAATAATAGATACTGAAAATAGCACATGCACATATTTATGGGAAGAAGAGTGAGAAGTCATACATTCAATGATTGTAAGAATAAAAATAAGGAGAAATTACACTTTTGCATTCTAAATTATACTCATTTTACACTTTTATTCCTTGAACTATTAAAATACATGATCAACCCCTCAAATTAAAACTTTGTAACACTTAATCCCCTGTTGCTTGTTTTGCTATTAAGTTTGATGGAAAATGCAAGCACATGCACCACAAGTGAATTGGATTCTACACTTAAAGTTAAAAGACAAAAATACCCCTTCGTCATCACTATTTGTCTTAGGAAAATCTAATGGCTAAAACCCTGGAAAAAAAAAAGAAAAAAAAAAAAAGAACTTAGAAAAAAACACGTTATAATAGGAAAAAAAAACACGTATATAGTAAAAAAAAAAAAAAAGCAAGTAAAAAGTGTTTAAAATCACTCAAAATTACATTATTAATCACTATCTAAAGGAAAAAGAAACCAAATTTAAAGGAAAGAAATCAACAACTTCTTAGAATTACATCAACCAAACATCCTATCTACAAGACTAGCAAAACCAAATTTAAAACAAAACGAAACCAATAAATTCTCTAACAAAGACTAGTTTTTTCCCCCTCACCATCATAACAACCTTTGAAATACCCAAAATCCCTCTAGATTCACAGCAAACCCTAGATTCAAAAGCCATTCCTTGAAGTCACAAATGGACCAATTTCTTAAATTCCTTTAACAGTGATGATAGCTAGTGAAAAAAGCCACTATGGAAGTCGTCATTGAATAATTAGTAAGACTCACAGTTATTGAGAGAATGAAGCATTGCTCTTGAATAATTACTCATAAAATAGATAGTTATATATATATACAAAATTAGACAATAATTATAAACTAATTTAAATTCTAATTATTATTCGACATTAAAGTATTATATATTTTTTAATTTTTTTAATATAAGTGCAACCTCCCCCTTTTCCCTCGAAATTCCTTCAATTTCGAGAATTAAAAATGATGGTCTATAAACCAAAAAAAAAAAAAAATGGGGCCTGACTCTAGAGCCAGCTAGCTAGATTTGGTGGGACACGGCTAGATGTTGACAATCGAGATTGCATCATATATAAAACCAACCAAACTGATCATACAAAGTCCATATAAAACCAACATTTCCCGCTCCCACAAACCAACCTAACTACCTTCCTCACTTCCCAAGAGATTGAACTCCAAACTCCCCCAGGAAACTCCATCCAAGCAAGAAAGAAACAGAGAAAAAAAATGTTCTGGACCTGCAATCTCATCATCGCAGTCTTAGCCATTTTTCTAGCTCTAAACTCCTATTTCAACATTTTTAGTTCTCAACAGGTACATACATTATAACAGTCTTGCTCCATGATTTGCTGCCAATGGCGATTAATCCAAGACTTGTGAATTGTAGGCCTTGGAACTTGATCTCTCAGATGTTTTTTTCGACTCGAGGAAATTCTTGCAGGAGTATGAGCTAATCTGGGAAGCACGGACGCAGCGCCAGAGGAGCCGCACCCGCGTCCGACGCGGCGCAACGCGGCGACGCGCGAGGGACGCCGCTGACCGCGTGTCCGGCCGCGTCGAGCCAAGTGTTTTTTTTTTTTTTAGCCAACGCCGCTCAAACTCAGGCCGATTCGCGCTGAATCGGGCCGAATCGGACCATATCCGGCGAAACCGGCGGACTCATCCCCTTACAGAGCAGTTTTCCAACACGTCGACGGTTGCTAGAATGAACCCAGGCCATGGCAGAGGCGGCTGCTGCTGCTTCTTCTTCTTCTTCTCCTTTCTTTGTCCACGGCAGAGGCGGCGGCTGCTGCTTCTTTTTCATCTTCTCCTTTCTTCGTCCATGGCAGAGGCGGCTGCTGCTGCTTCTTCTTCTTCTTCTTCTTCTTCTTCTCCTTTCTTCGTTTTGTCTGCTCGTACTTTTCAATTTTATTTTAAATTTTCCTTACCTTGTTTTATGTTTCCTTTTTGTTTTGTGAACCTACCACGTGACTGGTTGTTGAAAATGGTAAAGAGATTTGTCAAAAACATTTTTTCTATGGCCCACACGTAAATATATGAATAATAAAACTATTTTAATATTTAACTTAAGGCTTTATATTGCGTTTTTAATAGTAATTTTTTTAAAGAATATTTAAATAGTAAAATTGTTTTAATAGTATTATTTTAATTATTGGATAGATATTTAGATTTGAAATTGATAAATTAGCTGAAATTAGCTTTTAATTTTGTGGAATGTTTTAGTTTCAATTTTGTGGATTGTATTTAATTTATGAACATGTTTTAATTATTATCTACTATTGCTCTTAAATTTGATATATGTTTATATAATGTGAAAAAGTATGCTTAGCAATATATTAAAAATGTAAATAAAAATATTTTTAATAATTTTTTAATCACCGAGTCCTGCAGCACCCGCACCCACCTTTTTTCAAAATTGTCGAGTCCCGCACTCGCACCCGAGTCCCGAAACGCACCCGTGCTTCATAGGAGCTAATGGAGATGGACTTTAAGATATATGTATTCCCGAATCCTGGCCCCGATGAGGACTTCTTCTTCAAGAATCTCAACGAGAGTCGGCTCCTCACCGATGATCCTAATCAGGCTCACTACTTGTTTATCCCCATCTCCACCCATCTAATGCAGTTCGAGGTGTAATGAATTAATTTTTAATCCTACGGAGGTTTAGTTGTATGTATGTATGCATGTATGTATATCCTTGCAAAGAAATGCCAACACATTGTTCTTGCTTTGGACAAATATTCTTTAAGTGATTCTTGATTTAATCTGATAACAGAGTAATTTTGATAAGGTACTAAGCACAACCATGAAGAGGTTGTCCTCAAAATAATTTGTGTGTGTGTGTGTTCACGAGGCTTACATATAAGTGTTACTTCATCATCTATCAGAAAAAATCCAAACAGTTAAAAAATATTAGTGACTGTTTGATTAATCAAAATTCACGTTAATGAATTAATTTTTTTATCCTATGGAGGTTTAGTTGTGTGCATGTATGTATGCTTATGTATGTATTTATATTCTTCCAAATAATACCAACACGTTCTTTTTTTTTTAATAAATATTCTTTTAACTTATTCCTAATACAATCTGATAACAGAGCAATTTGTGTGTGTGTGCACAAGGCTTACAACTCGTGTGATATGAAGGTTTAGCATCTCATAGATTGAATGACATTGTTCTAGTTCTTTAATTTGATGATTTCGGAATTTCGGGTGACTTACAATCATAAACAAGTGTTGTATGAGACTCTTAACTCATGTAATTCCCAATTTGCAATTTTCTGGTATCTATCTGACATGTCTTTGTGGCATCTAGGGAGCAAGCTATAATGAAAATATGATGAGAGTCGAGAAGTATGCCCGGATCTTAATCTCAAAGTACCCTTACAGGAATCAGAACCAAGGTGCTGCTCACTTTTTTGTGAATTGCCATCATGGTCTGATTTGGACCAAAGGATTGGCATGACTTGAGAATGCAATTCAAGTTGTGTGTACAGCTTGGGATAGTTCAGAATTTAATTCAAAAACACATATTGTCATCCTAGCTCAAGAAGCTCAACCATGGGTTGAGATAGAAACCAGGTAATTTCCATCTAGTGCTCTAACAAAGCTATTAGACTATATATCTTTGACCAAATAATTTGCGGCCATATTAGTTACTAGGTATAGAGCTCATATTATGAGGTTCAATCTGCATGGTTTTTAAGACAAAATTCTCCTTTTTTCAGAGGTACTCATCTTTGTACCTTTATGATCTTCCACACAACATAAAGACTGTTTCATATTGTATTGATGGAAACATTGTTGCCTCTTTGAATTTATTGTATACTGCAGGGAAAATAAGACTTAACTTGTCAGATTATTCAGAGGATGGTGTAGAACTTATTAGGAACTTTTGTTCATGCCTTACAACCGAATACTTTGCTGCCTGTATAGCAGAATCAATCCTTGAAGAATGTGTTCCTGGTAATATCATCTTCCCCTAGGTTTTCTATAAATTAGCCTTAATTTCTTCTTTTGAGCAAATTTCTTCATTAATCTTATTCATGTCCTCCTACATCTTTTCCTTCTGTTGGAAACATTTTTGAGAATGCAGAGATTCTTTGGCAAAGAAAATAGCTAAGTTTAAGAACAATCTCACCAAAGTTATAAAAAAGGACATGAAAGTGTTTCCCTTGAAGGTTGATTTCTGCAACCTAGAGTAGAACTCAGCGTAAAACAGTTCCCTGGATGAAAAACTCTTAGGATCAAACTATAGCACCAACCTTTGTGTTGGACACATCTCCACACACAAAAGTTCAAGAACAACCACAAATATATCCTTTCCTTTCCACAAAAAAGAGTATTGGTTTCAAATGAGTGCATTTTACTGAATGCATCCCTCTTGCTAGCTTAGTATCTAACTAAGGAAAGTTAGCTCACTACATAAGCTTCAGGTTTAAATTCACATTTTGGTATTTCTCATATTTCTGAAGTGATCGTAGATTGAATTTAAGACATGTATTATGATATCATTTTCCTTCTTTAAGGGTCATTTTATTTTACTT
The DNA here is from genome assembly GCA_032727855.1 of Quercus ilex subsp. ballota. Classification (NCBI taxonomy): domain Eukaryota; kingdom Viridiplantae; phylum Streptophyta; class Magnoliopsida; order Fagales; family Fagaceae; genus Quercus; species Quercus ilex. The sequence continues at coordinate 24,908,599 of CM064918.1, read as the reverse complement.
TCTTTATCTTGTTGCTGAGACTGGATTTACTTAGTATTTCCAAGATGATTATCTTCTAATTGCTTTCTAAGTAGTTTATGTGTCACTTTGCAGTTGTCTCGTTAAGCAACCTTGATTTGCCATTCAAAAATATTCTTGATTGGTCAAAATTTTTAGTAATAGCCCCCGAGGGAGAACTGCACACTGTTAAGAACATTACAGGGGAATCTATAAATGATAAGAACATTACAACTTACTAATGGTAAAATAATATTCTGACTTCTTCTCCCATTAAAAAATTTATGCTCCCATGTCTTCATTTGATATGGTTTATATTTAACTATGTGCTTCATTTTACTCTTTTTTCTTAAATTTTTTTTTATTCCAGCATGATTTGTTACTGTGGAAATGTTCATTCCTTGGTTAATAAATTTTGTTTATTGCATAAGAAAATCTATAAATGAAACATAATTAATATGAATTTTGGGTCATGCATTAAGACATTATCTATTTCTTAGTTCTCTAAAGCACAATTAAATATTTAAATTACTGTTCCCAGTACTGATTTAATTTCTAGAATGCATTTTAGCTAAAATAATCTTTTATTTTTCCTTTTCACACAACCTGGTAACTTAAGTTTACCAATTTATTTGATTTGCTCTTAAAAATAAAAGGTTACTAGATTAATTTGTTATGACCCAAGTGTTGGATAAATTATTTGAATTAGTTTAGTGATAGAATAAATCTTCCTAGATAGATTAGTATTGTTATTTGTTTATATTTAATGTAATTCCTAAGTTTTAGGATAGGATTAGTTCCTATTTTTTAAGATTTGTTGATGGGGTTATCTCATCTTTGGCTATTATGTACATTGAATGTATTAATGAGAATTAAGCAGAAAAATAACCAAAAAATGTCTATTTCTTCTCTCAAGTTCAAGAGATTGGTCATCTCGAATTGACTATATTATCTTTCAATTATCTCAGTTCACAACATTTAGTATCAGAGCATTTTGATCCATTTGAAATATCACCGTATCTCAACAAGTAACCAAACTCACCCTTCTCAACACAGAAACCCACATCCAGCCAAAACACCAATATCAACACACACATAAGATTATTTCCAAACCCACAGCACATCAACCTATAGCCATCCACTAAATACCATAAGCCCAAAAAAAAAAAAAAAAAAATCATCATGCCCACCATAATCCAAAACCCAACTCATAAAGTACCCATCAAGTCATTCATACAAGTTTCCACGTGCTACATAAAAAAAATAAAAATAAAAACCTCATCAAGCCATCATCTCTGCGACTTAAAGGAAATTTATGGAGATCTCGAAATTCAAAGGTGGAGACCATTTTCATGGCTTTTTAAGGTCTACAAATTCTTCACTTTTAACAACACACCATCACATGATATGGTTTCCATTGCCTCTTATTACATGGAAGGAAAGGTACATGATTGGTTTCTGAAGAGGGTAAAAATAAGAATGATGGGTCCATTTAAATAGACATAACGGTGCTAGACCAGTGGGCTAATAGTGGATGGATCCAAGATGCATGAATGCAAGGTGGATGGATCTCAAGGTCACTTGGCATCCACATGGTTTAAGTGACTTCCAAGTAATCCTAAATGGAAACAACTTGTGTCCTACTATTAACCCTAGCCAGTGAAGTCCCAATATGGATAGGATCCTAACATGAGAAGAATCCTGTAATATACGCCCATTAATAGTGATCTTCTCCATAAGGAAAAGCCTTCCCACGCAAGAAACGGAGGTCGGTTCTAAACTACTATAAAAAACCCAAAGGCTCTTAGAAAATAAGGTATGCATAATTCACCCCAACTCTGACACTCTAGAGTTGAGAAAATTTCTCTAACTTAACCTTCGGAGGGTTTTTGGCCAGCACCACACCGGTACTCTTTTAGGGTTTTCTTTGTCTTTGTTTTGTAGTTCTTGTTTCGAGCACGTGAGTACTGTGTGACTAACTGGCAATTTTCGGCATCATCATTTGGTGCCGTCTGTGGGAATTGCGAAGATAAGCCATACTTACTGCTTCCTGGACAAAAAACTTGCATGGTACTTACTCATTCAATGGTAACCACCACCAACAATTAGGGCACGAATCGCACACCACTGCCCTAGAGAGACAATTTCAAACCTTTGCAGCGGTAGTGGAACACCTCACCAAGTAGAATCATGACCTAGAGGAACAGCTGCACTAGAAAAACGCAGGACTAAACACCCATGAGGAAGATCAGGAAGGAACCAACGCTAAAAGAAGGAACCAAGAGGGGTCGGAAGGCAGCAACGCCCCAAGCAGACAAGAGCAATAGGATACCAGTTGTCCTTCCATCATAGATACGGCTCCCCTACACATAGTCGGGGAGATGCAGATGATGAAGAAGCGGATGGACCTCATGATGAACGCCCTTAGGGGATAGGTGTGTAGTGATCTCAACGACTTGGTTCACCGAACTGACTTGCCCTTCAACGCATCCATCTTGTCCTTCCCTCTTCCACCAAAGTTTCGTATGCCTTAGGTAGAGAGCTACGATAGATCCAAGGGCCCTTTGGACCACTTGGAGTCTTTTAATACCCTGATGCACCTTCAAGGGGTGCCTGACGAGACCATGTGCAGAGCCTTCCCCACTACGCTGAAGGGACCTGCAAGGATTTGGTTCAGCAGCATAGCGCTTAACTCCATTAGTACTTTCAAGGAGTTAAGTGCCCAGTTTGCCTCTCATTTTATTGGGAGGCATAGGTATAAAAAGTACACTACGTGCCTGATGAACATTAAGCAACAGGAAGACGAGACATTGAGGTCTTACATAACTCATTTTAACAAAGAGGCACTCTCGATCGATGAGGCTGACAACAAGATACTCGTGGCCGCGTTCACAAATGGGCTACGGAATGGTAAGTTTTTGTTTTCCTTATATAAGAATGACCCAAAAATCATGTCAGATGTGCTCTACAGGGCTACTAAGTATATGAACACGGAAGATGCGCTGTTGGCTAGCGAAGAAAAGCCTAAAAAGAGAGAGATACAGGAGAAAACTTGGCAGGACTGAGGGCGAAAGATGGCCAGGATAGGAGACAAAAGGGAGGACAAACGCTCCAAACCTCCCACCGAAAGATTTACCAACTTCACCCCCTTAAACACACCGATTAATCAAGTCTTGATATAGATCAAAGATGAAGGGGCACTAACATTCCCTGGCAGGCTAAAGGGGGACCCCAGCAAACAATCTAAAGATAAATACTGCTGTTTCCATCGCGATCACGACCACGACACATCCAAGTGCTACGATTTAAAGCAGCCTATAGAAGCTCTCATTAGACAAGGGAAGTTGCAAAGGTTCATCGGTAAGGAAGGGACAGAACAACCCCAAGGACAACCTACCTAGAGAGAAAATGAGTGCCCTAGGCCACCTTTGGGAGACATAAGGATGATCATAGGGGGCAGTGCGACTTCTAGTTCTTCCAAGAAGGCACGCAAAACATACCTACAGATGGTCTAGAACTTCCAGCTGACGGGATACGCCCCAAAGATGGCACGAATCTACAACCCTGTAATTGTATTCACAGTGGAAGATGCCCGACGTCTCCATCACCCACACGACGATGCATTCGTAGTCAGCATACATGTAAGCGATTATAACACCCATCGGGTCCTTGTGGACAACGGAAGCTTTGCTGATATCCTATACTATCTAGCATTCCAGCAAATGAGAATAGAGAGAGAATGGTTGATTCCGACCAACGCACCACTCGTAGGATTTGGAGGAACAAGGGTGCACCCCCTAGGAGTAGTCACCCTGCCAGTAACGGTTGGAGATTACCTTCAACAGATCACAAAGGATATCACCTTCCTGGTGGTTGATTGTTCATCTGCGTATAACGCCATATTAGGTCATCTTACTCTGAATTCATGGAAATCTGTGACCTTGACCTACCATCTGATGATCAAGTTTCCAACCGAGTACGGAGTAGGAGAGGTAAGAGGGTATCAAGTGGCAGCACGCGAATGTTACATAGCCATGCTGGAAATGGATGATCAGTTGCAGACCATGTGCATAGAAGAGTAGTGGATGGTAGCAGAACCAGTGGAAAGGTTGGAAGAAGTACCCCTTGATGTTTTTAAGCCTGACCGGATGACAAGAATAAGTACTTTGGCCAGCCAGCACGTACATCGAGCACTTGCAACGTTCCTGAGGGAAAACCAAGATGTATTCGCCTAGAGTCATGAGGACATGCCAGGAATTGATCCATCAGTCATAGTCCACAGGTTGAATGTGTCACCCTCATTCTCTCCTGTCCGGCAGAAAAAACTGTTGTTCGCACAAGAACGGGGCAAAGCCATAGTTGAGGAGGTTAAGAAATTACAGGAAGCAGACTTCATACGAGAAGTATACTACCACGACTAGCTGGCAAATGTGGTAATGGTCAAGAAAGCTAACAGGAAGTGGAGGATGTGCGTAAATTTCATACACCTAAATAGGGCCTGCCCTAAGGACAACTATCCTTCCCCACGGATTAACACTTTGGTAGACTCAACCTCAAGACACCAACTGCTAAGCTTCATGGATGCATTCTCTAGTTACAACCAGATTAAGCTAAGTAAGGATGATCAGGAGAAAACTTCATTCGTCACCAGCCAAGGTCTCTTTTGCTATAAAGTGATGCCGTTCGTAATCAAGAACGCGGGCGCCATGTACTAAAGGCCGATAAACAGAATGTTCGCACATCAAATTGGAAGAAATGTTCAAGTTTATGTGGACAACATGTTGGTAAAAAGCATACAGGAGGATAACCAAATGAACGACCTCCAAGAAACCTTCGACACGCTCCAGTCGTACAACATGAAGCTGAATCCAAACAAGTGCAAGTTCGGGGTAACGACAGGAAAGTTACTCGGATTCATGGTATCCTAAAGAGGTATTGAGGTTAACCCAGAAAAGATACAGGCCATACTGGAGTTAGCTCCGCCAAAGCAGTCAATAAGGTATAGAGCTTAAACGGCAAGGTGGCCACATTAAACAGGTTCGTCTCAAGAGCAACAGATAAGTGCCTACCTTTCTTCCGCACATTAAAGAAGTCGTTTGAATGGACGACCGAGTGCCAACAAGCATTTAAAGATATGAAAGTATATCTTTCTCCTCCATTACTAAGTCCATCCAAGCCAAGGGAAGAACTGTTCCTATACCTAATCGTCTCTCCAGCCGCTGTTAGCTCGACTCTAGTCAGAGAAGAGGACGGGATGTAAAAGCCCGTATACTTCACAAGTCGGGCACTACGAGGAGTGGAAGAAAGGGTACCCCCAGATGGAAAAGCTCGTTTTCACATTGGTAACTGCGGCACAAAAGCTTAAGCCGTATTTCTAGGCATATATTGTGGTTTTCCTGATGGACAAACCCCTACGCAAAGCTATGAGTAACCTTGAAGCTGTAGGACGGATGGTATTATGGGTAGTCGAATTAAGTGAATTTGACATACAGTATCAACCGCGCACAGCTATAAAGGGGCAAGGAGAAGCTGACTTCATCGTAGAATTCACTCTCGTGGAAGGCCAGGGGGCATAAGAGATTCCACAATGGAGCATCCATACAGACGGATCCTCCAACAGGTAAGCAGGAGGAGCTGGTGTGATACTTCATAGCCTGGAAGGGGATAAGATTGAATGGATGATCTGTCTGGAATTCCCTACGACCAATAACGAAGCAGAATACGAAGCTTTAATAGTAGGGCTAGATCTTGCCAAGGCCGCAAGAGCTGAAAATTTGGTCATATACTATGATTACCAAATAGTAACCAGTCAAGTTAACAGAGACTACGATTGCAAGAATGAACGGATGAAGAAGTACCTTGAGTAAGTTAAGGATCGAGTTAACAACCTCCGAGTAAAGTTTGTTCAAATCCCAAGGGAGGAGAACGAGCACGCCGACCGACTTACTAAAGCTGCTTCAGTAGAACACATGGTCATCCCCGGTTAGGTATTGTCCTTCGTTCAAATATCATTACTGATAAATGATACCAATGTGTAGGAGATAGGTTTCACAAACTATTAGACGATGCCAATAGCCTTCTACCTAAAGGATGGCATGCTACTAGATGACAAGGAGGTTGCGAGGAAGTTGAAGGTTCAAGCAGCTCGCTTCATTTTGATTAAGGACGTTCTATATAAGAGGGGCTTCTCTCGACCGTACCTAAGGTGCTTCGTCCCCGATAAGGCAGACTATGTTATGAGAGAAGTCCATGAAGGAGTCTGTGGAAACCACTTTGGATCACGATCATTGGTTCATAAACTAATCCGGGCCAGGTACTACTGGCCAACCATGCAAAGGGATGCCCATGCATATGTCAAAATGTGTGATAAGTGTCAGAGATTTCACAACCTCATCAGGCAACCAACAGAGAAGCTTACTCCAATGATGACCTCGTGGCTGTTTGCTTAATAGGGGTTGCATATCATGGGCCCTTTCCCAATAGTAGTTAGACAATTAAAGTTCCTTGTAGTCAGCATTGATTACTACACCAAATAGGTAGAAACAGAAGCCCTGATGACTATCACGGAAAAGAATATATGGAGTTTCGTATGGAAAAATATCATTTACAGGTATGGTATACCTAGGGTGCTGGTCTCGGACAACAGGAAGTAGTTCGACAACGATGCATTCAGAGACTTTTGCTTACAACTAGGGATCAAGAACCACTACACGTCACACGCCCGCCCACAAGCCAATGGATAAGTTGAGGTCATGAATCGATCCTTGCTCAAAATTATTAAGACTCAGCTCAATAGGGCAAAGGGTATATGGCCGGACGAACTACCAAGTGTTTTGTGGGCATACAGGATAAAGGCGAGAACGCCTACAGGAGAAACCTCGTTTCAACTAGCATACAGAAGCAAGGCGGTCATCCTAGCTGAAGTGGGACTTACAAGCTACAGGATAGAGAACCATGACGGAAGCAAGAATGATGAAGCTATGCGCCTGCAGCTTGATCTGGTGGACGAAGTAAGACTAATAGCTGAACAGAGGTTAGCACGATACCAAAATCTCATGGCCAAGCACTACAACTCCAAGGTCAGACGTAGGGACTTCCAAGTTGGAGATCTTGTCCTGAGAAAGGTGATGGGTGCCACAATAGATACCTCTAGGGAAAGCTAGGACCTAATTGGGAAGGACCATACAGAGTTACATCATGGCATATGAAGGGAACCTACCACTTGGAGACATTGGATGGGCAAAAGCTACATCACCCATGGAACACAGAGCACCTAAAGAAATACTACCAGTAGGCGACAACATGAACAATAAAATAATACTCCTCATTTCCAGTTTATTGCTTTCTAGTTAAATGTTTTATTTTTTATAGTTTCTTTTAAGCCCAAAGGGGAAAATTTTTTTTAGAACAATTTTTTACTCACATGTTTACCACACAATAAGAGGAGTTATTTAGAAATATCGTGTATAGATCTACATGTCTACATATTCATTAAAAATCCACAAAGTGGACGGGTTCAACAGCACGTTGGATCAAAAGTCCATAAGAGGACGGGTTCATCCAAGAGGATGATCATTAAAAGTCCACAAAGTAGATGAATTCAACAGCACGTTGGATCAAAAGTCCATAAGGGGACAGGTTCATTCAAGAGTATGATCATTAAAAGTCCACAAAGTGGGTGGATTCAACAACACGTTGGATCAAAAGTACAAGTCCATAAAAGGACAGGTTCATCCAAGAGGATGATCATTTAAAGTCCACAAAGTGGATGGGTTCAACAGCACGTTAGATCAAAAGTCCATAAGAGAACGGGTTCATTCGAGAGGATGATCATTAAAAGTCCATAAAGTGGACGGATTCAACATGTTGGATCAAAAGTACAAGTCCATAAGAGGACGAGTTCATTCGAGAAGATGATCATTAAAAGTCCACAAAGTGGATGGATTCAACAACACGTTGGATCAAAAATAAGTCCATAAGAGGACAGGTTCATCCGAGAGGATGATACTTAAAAGTCCACAAAGTGGACGGATACAACAACACATTGGATCAAAAGACAATCACATAAGAATACGGTCTCATTGATAATTATAAGGTCCATACAGTGGACGGTTTTGGCAACCCATTGAATTAACATTACAAGTCCACAAGAGGACAAATTCATCCTAAAGATGGGTTATATTCATACATAGCCATAAACTGAACAGATTCATAAATAGGCATAAAAGTAGACGAATAAAACAAAATAAGTAATGAAATATTGCTAAAGCCCATAAAGGGAGAAGTTTAGATATAGAAGGCAATGGTTAAATTAAACATTAATTGTTCTTCAAAATCTTTACATTAAAAAAAAAGCTACTGCTGAACATAGGTGTTTTCTTATTTCTCCTCCTCCACTTGAACGACATTAGAGTGATAGGCGCTGTCCACGACGGGCTTAACTTGGCTTTCAGCAACAGTTCCTCCGTCACCACGAGGGTCGTCAATAGGGGCATCATTAGCAAATAATTCATCCGTACTCTCAGAATGGATGGGCTAAACTAAGGTTTGGGCCTGATCATCAATAGTGACATAAGAAACGTCCAGGTCAGGATAAGAAGTCTTGACTTGACGAAGGGCGTCGTCGAAGCCTTCAGCAAAGGAGACTTTGAATTTTGCTAGAAGGGCGTCAAAGTCACGGTACTCACGTATCGCTTCCTCCTTCGCCTAATGGAGCTAGTTCTTGGTGTCACTGATTTCTTTTTCCTTGTCCTCCAAGACTTGCTTCAACAGCTCCATCTGATTCTCCAACTCACCCCTGGCTTCCTCTGACGGAGCAAGTTTCTTCTCCTGGACCGTCTTCTAAGCCCTCAACTCGATCAACTCATCCTCCATCGACCTTGCCTTCAACTTTATATGGTCCAACGTCGTCTCGTGGTTTAGGTAGTGCCTCATCAACCCCTTCATCATTAACATTGCCTGAAGGTAGAAGGGTTAGCAACAAGGCGAGTGGAAGGGAAGAAAAAGGAAAGAAAAAAGGAGGACGGACGTAGTTACTTGAGCGATACAAAAAACCCCCCTCTCCCCCATGGCCTCAGTTGCGTGGTTGCTCAAGTCCTCATAATCATCAGCCATGATGATGGATGAGAGCTGTTCCAATGCATACTTAGAGTCCTCATGGAGGAGGACAGGTGGTTTTTCAGCGACGGGAATAGAACCTACAATGAGTCATTTGCCCTTTCCTGGGCCAGGCTAAGTGACCGTCTTCTTGGCCTCTGCTTGCAAACCCATGACAGGTTTAAGGACAGTTTTGGGTTTCTTGGGAAGACGGCCAGTCTTCTCTGGCTGTTTCCTTTTGATGGACAGGTTGGCCGAACCCGTCCCCTTAGGGGTCTGACCCTCTTGTTGCTTCTTTAAAGCAGCTTGCTGCTTGATATAGGCTTTTCTCCTGGTGGCATCCATTTCTGCACAAAGGGGACGGATGTCAGGAGTTTGATAATATTTAAAAAAGAAAAAAGAAAATAAAGAATATTGGGTGACTGGCTTATGCTAGCAAATTTGAAGATCGTAGTGACGGACGGTTGTTGTGGGCTCTGGTCCGTCACAATACCAAAAGAGGGTTTCAAGGGTGACCAGTTTAGCCCATGTCCTCTCTTCTAGCTTGGTTTTACTGAAAATTTTCTCCAAAAAATTCCACTGCTTTAGCGAGACTTTTGGATGGTCCTGAACTGTAAACGAAAGAGAAAGAAAACAGTTAGAGTAACCTCTAACATAAACAATTAAGAGCTTGAATATAGATGGATGCATACCAGACAGGGGCATTGTAACCCATGTTGTGTCGACGGGCATATATTCATGGTCGCTAGGATGACACATCCACTCGTCACCTTCCAAGAAAAAATACCGACTCTTCTAGTTTCTGTTAGAAATGAGGGTTTCACACACGAGCCTCAACAATGGGCTCCTAGGCACATGTACATGCCCTTTGACTGAGCAATCTCAGCCAGACGATAGCAATTAAAGAATTCTTCTGCTGCCAACCTCTGTGCTCCGTTAGACATCGCCCCATACAAGACCTCCGTGCCAAGGAAGACCCTCTAGGTGTTTAAGGAGATCTGGGTGACGGCCATACCTAGGTACTGAAGGAGGCGGCGGTGAAGTGAACTTAGGGGGAATTTGAGCCTTGCCTTCAGCATCTGCTCATAGACCCCGACATCTTCAACACCCTCGTAGTAACATTTCTCTAACTTTTAAGGTAGACGAATGGGTATGTTGACAAGTATCTGGTACTTCTCCCTAAGTCTCTTGAAGTGAGGTTCTTTGATTGTTGAAATAAAATCATTAACCGTCCATAAGGGTAGCATTATGAACTCCCTAAGTCCACCAGGACCTATGACGGATTGGACAGGGGGTTCAGTGCCATCTAGACCGTCATTAGAGCCACCTTTTGAGCCATCCGTCTCTAAATCCTTATCCCTCGAAGGAGAGGTGGCCGACAGGTTCCTTTCTTCACTTGAAGTGTCGGGGTCTTTCTGACCTAACGGAAACACTTCATCGTAGCCCGCTCCATCGCGGACACATGATTGGTTACTTGACACGCATTAGACATCTGTCACCTACATGTGATAGTAAACCCTAAGACACTGATGGATCTAATAGATGACGGGAGTGCAAAGTCTAAAAGATGGCACATTTAACGGAAGGAGAAGAGTACTTACCGGTTGAAAATGAGCAGCAAAAAGGGTGTTGATGATGGATGCACTAGGTGAACGATATGCTAGTTTATCAATGGTGGTGGTAGTGCTTTGATCGTAAGATTTCTATGGAAAGTAAAAAATGAGGGTTAACGAGGCAGGTTTATATAGAGGGAACGACACGGAAGACGAAAGGACACTTCGCTCCAAGAGATGGACCACTAAATCGAGGCCACTTGTACCTACGACATTAATGATCTTAGGCCAGCCTGTCAGGCTGGGCGTGTTTCTTAGGAGGTAAGTTAAACCGTCACTCCACTTGTCCGTCCACTCAGAGATCACAGACCCATGGAGTAAGGGGCCAATTGAAGAAGGTAAAAATAAGGATGACGGGTCCATTTAAATAGACATGATTGTGCTAGACCAGTGGGCTAATAGTGGACGGATCCAAGATGCACGAACGCAAGGTGGACGGATCTCAGGGCCACATGGCATCCACATGGTTTAAGTGACTTCCAAGTAATCCTAAATGGAAACAACTTGCGTCCTACAATTAACCCTAGCCAGTAGAGTCCTTATATGGATAGGATCCTAACATGAGTAGAATCCCGTAATATACACCCATTAATGGTGATCTTCTCCATAAGGAAAAGCCTTCCCACGCAAGAAATGAAGGTCGGTTCTACACTACTATAAAAACGCAAAGGCTTTCAGAAAATAAAGTACGCATAATTCACCCCAACTCTGGCACTCTAAAGTTGAGAAAAGTACTCTGACTTAACCTTCAGAGGGTTTTTGGCTAGTATTGCCCGGTACTCTCCTAGGGCTTTCTTTGTTTTTGTTTTGCAGTTCTTGTTTCGAGCACGTGAGTACCATGCGACTAATTGGCGATTTTCGACATCATCAGTTTCAAACCTTAGAGGCAATGAGATTATGCACTGATTGGGTGGAGTTCATATGCGCCCTTCAATATTGATTTCGAATACCAATCAATGAAGTATCAATGGAGGCTCCTATGGAAAAATCATTTGAAAACCTTGTCCAATCCGTTCAAGAATCAAATATTCAAAAACCAACAATTTAAGTGTTGGTGATCAAAGAACCACCAACAATTCAAGAAGGTAATATGTTGGAGGAAGCACTTGCCAAAAAAATCGCCTTTGAAGATCAAAGGATTAGTGAAGTGGAAAAGATAAATCAAAGAGATCTTCTCGTGATTTCAAATAAGCCTAGTCTAATTTCACACATTGAATTTTTCATTCCCGATGAGTTCAAGGATGTGAAAATCAAGGCTTTTCTGTTCACAAAAATGATTAAAGAATTGGTGCAAGTATCCATGGTTTGAATTCATAACCTTCAACTCTTTAAGATTCAAGGTCGAGTTTTCACCAATTGGGGAAGAAGGATTTGGTGTTGGCAAGCATCTATTTTCATGTTTTGGAATCTTGAGGACAATATTCATTTTGAAGGGGGAGGGAATGTTATGATCCAAGTGTTGGATAAATTATTTGAATTAGTTTAGTGATAGAATAAATCTTCCTAGATAGATTAGTATTGTTATTTGTTTATATTTAATTTAATTCCTATGTTTTAGGATAGGACTAGTTCCTATGTTTTAGGATTTGTTGATGAGGTTATCTCATTCTTGGCTATTTATGTACGTTGAATGCATTAATAAGAATTAAGCAAAAGAATAACAAAAAAATGTCTATTTCCTCTCTCAAGTTTAGGAGATTGGTCATCTTGAATTGACTACACAATCTTTCAATTATCTCAATTCACAACACAATTACACTATCATAATTGATTTAAAGTATGTAGCGTGAAGGTTACTTCACAAGTACAAGTTCTTGTGGAATGGGGGGTAAGGGTTGAAGTTCAAGTTTATAGGAGGGAGTTTCACATAGATACACCTAAATTAAGTTAAAGTAGGATTTCTAATTTAGATATATATATTTTTTAAAAATAGAAAATTAAATAAAAAATAAAAATAAAAATAAAAAAGAGAAGAGAAGGAAAGAGTAATGTGAGTTTCAAGTGTTCATCTCTTGAGGTAGTTTGATCTGGAAAATGATTCATCACAACGTGGGAAATGATATATTTTCCTAAAAAATGTTTTAGACCTACGATTACAAATTGCTTATCTTTTTTTTTTTTTCCTTTGTGAATCAGGTGCAGAAGTACTTTAAATGGAATTCACCTCCAATCAAATTCGATGCTTTTCGTATGGCTATGTACGAGCTATGGGTGCGCAGGGAGGTCTAAATTATTGGAAACTGTTCGAAATTTTGTGAACATATATCAACATCAAGTAAAAAGATTAATTTTTCTCAAAAAAAAGAAAAAAAAAGAAAAAACTTAAATATATCAAAATCACCAAAAAAAAAAAAAACCAAAAATACATGAAGTGTTACCATTTTTTTCTACTAACAATGATGTAGGACACAATTTCCTATTTAATTATTATAATTTATTAATTTTGGTATTTAATTTGTAATTTTCGTTATTTTAGATTTAGAGTTATTATTTCCTTGTTTTTAGGTGCTTTTTAATGCTTTTTAGGTCAAATTTAGACCCTGTTATGGTTGGGTATTAATTAGGAGTTATTTTAGAATATATTTTCTTATCAGTCAAGTTTTACGAAACCCTTAAATAGACCCCTAAGTATATATACATTTTTTAACAATTATTCAATCAATAAAATTTAGACTTTTTTATTTCTATTTTCTGGTAGATTCCAGATCCTTTCTCTTTATGAATTCAAGGACCCTTGTGGATTTAAGGAACCCTTGTGGATTCAAGGTTATTTACAGAAGCAAACGTATTTTGTTTCTTGTTTTCTTGAGGTAGATTGATAAGAGATAAAGAGAGAATTGAGAATGCAGAGATAAGAGTAATAAAGTAAGAGAATTGAAATGATAATAGAGAATAGAAACAAAAACGGATGATGTTTGCTAAAACTGTGAGCCGAGTCACAAAAAGCAAAACTATTGCCACTAGAAAGCCAAAAAGAGTATAATTACCGGCACTATCAAGGAGAACTCACAATTACAATATTTTTCTTGAGGGGCCATAATTATTTTTGGAGTAATGCTACATCTAAAATATTTTAAAAACAAATTTTATACAACAATTTGTTATTAGTGGTTTAAAAAGTGATGTCAATATTGGACCCAAATTAGAATTAATAACCGATTTCCACTTATTACATAAGATTTGTTATGAAATTATTGTAAAAATTTTGTGAAGGTAGCATTATTCTTATTTTTATTGAATCAAAATTTTTATAATTCTCAAATTAGGGTGATCAATATTTTTGTTAGGATGGTCAAAATAGTTTAGTTTAGTGTGTGTGTACACGTAGAGCCACCCCTAACGATTACCTAATTGATTTACTTGTGAACTATCGATCAAACCTTTTGAACTATTATCCGATAGTGATGTTTGCTTAACCAGTGATCAATAGCAATGCAACTAATTAAATGAATCAACTAATCGCACGTACTACCATTCACTACAAGATAAAAGATATTTTGCAACAAATCTATTGCAACAAGAAGAGATTATAGTAGCAATAAACATAAATACATGCTTATATTACTATTTGTTGCAATAAAGACTTAAAAATACTAATATATTGCAACAAATTTTTATTTGTTGCAATAACTTACAAAAACTTTGTTGCAATAGACTAATCCTCCCGCCTTTTTATTTCTCCCAATTTTTCATTACCCACTATTACAAAAATTCCTATTCTTCTTTCATATTCTCTTAGTCCAACATTTTTCACAAAATCGAAATTTGAGTTTGCCATGGAAGAAGAAGAAGAAACCAAAGCAAGAAAACAAAGGCAAGGAAATGGAGGCACTAAGAGTGTGGAGCCTCACAACATCACAGATGATCGGTGCAAAACTGCTAGTGCACAGTATCGTAGATTTATAGTAAAGTGATGAGAAGAGTATCATCCTCAGGGATTAGTAACTTACTTTTGACAAATACCAAAATTATGCTAATCTCAATTTTATCTAGAGAAGTCACTAAGGTTGTTGTAATTGGAATTTAAAATAAAATCAAATTAAAGAAAATACGCAGGGGAAAAGAACGATAATGCTCGAAAATCAAATTAATGGGAAGAAAACTTCTAGGAAATCGATTTCACCTAATCCCTCACTATGCTTTACTCATCTAGCTAATTGAATTTAATTCTCTCTGTTTGTTAGCAATCTCCAAAAAACATCCAAAAGCCTATTTCGACAGTCAATTGGAAACATTCTTGTTCATCAATTTACACAAGAGTATGCAATTTAATAAAGCAAGAAAGCATTAAGACCAATGATTTTAATACTACACAGGTTCATACAAGTCTTTCGATCTCTATATTTACCTATGCCGAAATATTCAAGATCTATCCTATAATTCCCTCTTTTGACAACAAATCACAAGATCAAAATCATCTAATTAATGGCTGGTTAATTAGAAGTAATAAGCTCAGAATAAATCAGACAAACATGAAGAGAATTAATTCAAATTAACATGGAAAAGCAAGCATAGTTCGGAATTAGATTACATCATTTTCCTAGAATAAAGAAAATTTAGTTCATGCTGAAAATTAAACACAACAGAAACGAATTCACCATAATGTTTCTAAGAAGATTTGAAGGAAAAAATGAACGCAAAAAAATCTCCTTCAGCCTCCGCAGCTTCTTCTCCTCTCTTTTAGTGTCAACCCCCTCTTTTCTGCTTCAACCTTCTTTTCTTTTTTAGTTTCGGCACCCCACTTTCAATTCTGACTTTTCGTCCCACTCTTTCTCTTTTTGCGCCTCTCTTTTCTTCTAAACATTTTGCCCTTTTTTAGCCCAAAACGTTCCTCTATTTTAGCCCAAAACATTGCTCTGTTTCAGCCCAAAACGTAGCACTGTTTCAACCTAAAATGTTCCTCTGCTTCAGTCCTCTTTCTTTTTTTTCACTTTCCTTTTCTTTGTTTAGGAAAAAGCGTCTTGCACCCTAAAGCCCCAACGTGTTGCTCAAAAGCCCACTCTCTTTTTAGTGTTCAACCGCCTCTCTTTTTCTTTTCTTCAGGAAAAACCGTGTTGCCCTCTAAAGCCCTCACCTTTTTTCTGTTTTGTGCGTGCGTCCAAAAGCCCAAGTCAAAACTGCCTTCATCAAAACCTAGAGGGACCCGCTTTTCTTGCCAACTTCTAAGGCCAAAAAGAAATCTTCCTTTAGTTCCGCTCATCCAAGACCCAATATTCTCTCTAGCTACTTCGTCTCTTTTATTTGAATAAATCTTCATTTTCTTCAAATCTGCAATAAAATTTAAATAACAATAATGAAGTCTAAAATCAACAAAAATAAATAGAATTAGACTAAAGTTTAAAGTTGAGAAGTGATAAATTATACTGAATTATTCAAGTTATCAACAGACATTGAGGCACCTCTTTCATCTAGCAACCACCACCTCCTCCGTCAGGCTCATTCTTAGGTGCTCCTCCACCACTACCACCACCACCACCGAAGGCCGTAACCTTTGATCTTCATCTTCTTCTTCGTCTTCTTCCTCTTCCACTTCAGATAGAGATGTCGTTCACACCATTCACTTGAAGAAGGTAATCAAATCAATTTCCCTCTCTCCATTTCACAAATTCCTTTTCTTCTTCCTCTTCCATTGATTGATTTTGATTTTAGGTTACCTGATTGTCAATTCAGTGGCACACACATTCACTCACTCACTAACTGCAATTTATTTTGTAATTTAGGGTTTCAAATCATCAATATTTTGATAGATTTAGGGTTTATTTAGGTTGCATGAAGTGGGCAACGAAATGTTTTCGTTGCAATAGAGGTTTATTGCAACAATTTGAAGTCTATTGCAACAAAAAATTTCATTGCAATAGAGTTTTTTCTTGTAGTAATTGTATCAATTACAAAGTACAATTTAATGAGTATAGCCATGAGTCCGTGACACAATTATATATATATAGGTCTGCATTAATCTTTTTGGTGTGACCTTTTAACCAAAAAATATATATATATATATATAGAGAGAGAGAGAGAGAGAGAGAGAGAGAGAGGTTACTTTATTAAAAATTATTAAAGTGATGATAAGGATACTATAAATTTTATCACATAAACCTTAAAAATTGTAGTGCCACTAATAAATATGTCAACATTTATTAATGGGACAATATCCTTTTACACTTTGTTTACAATTACGACCATTATTTTTTTATCATGTCCATAATTAATGTGGGAATGTCCACATTTTAACATATGAAAATAGATGTTAAAAAAGTATTATAAATCGGATAATAATTGTTGTAATGTTGACTTTTTTTTTTTTTTTTGGTAAACGACGCTTGGAATTAACTAAACAACAACAAGTTTATTACAAAAAACAAGGCCAGCTTTATCTCTAGCCAGCATCTCAGCCACCACATTTGGTGGGTTAGACAAAAAAATAAAATATGTTACATTAAGTTCAGCACCCATCCTTACTAGCCAGTCAACATAGCCATTTGCCTTCCTGAACACGTGCGCCACCGAGGATTTAGGGAATGTCTAAATTAGGTTCCTACATTCAGTCAAGAGAGATTCAAGCATTAGATTGACCATTGAAGGTCTTCAAACAAGCTGTACAATAAACTCAGCATCCATTTCAATTTAAATGTTCTCAATCCCCATTTGCTTTACCATGGTGAGCCCGTCCTTCAGTGCCCAAAGTTCTGCCACGGTGCTCAACATGCTGCCTAGCTTCCTCGCAAAACCACCTAACCAGTCACCATTGTTGCTCCTCAAAACACCACCTCCACCAACCTTAATCGAGTTCCCATATATAGTCCCGTTTGTATTAAGCTTCACCCAACCCATAGAAGGCTTGGTCCATTTCACTTGAACTTGCACTCCACAAGGCTTATTAGGTTCATTAGGAACAATTGCATAGAACTCCACTCCCTTTTTTAGGCAAAGAGTACTCATGCCCTTTTCCACTCTCCCAATCTGAAATATTGCCCTATTTCTATGCAACTAAATTGCCCATATTGCTTGAGGAAACAAAATTTTCTATGGTACATGAGGTCTCAGGTAAATGATGGAAGTCCCACAAAACTTCTCAAGCCACTCTTCCAAATTCAAACCAAAGAAATCTAGGTTGTTCTCCTCAAATCCCAGGTCTTTCCACACAACCTTAGCCACCCCTACAGTCCCTAAGAGTATAAATGATGGATTCTGTCCCTTCACGGCATAACTCACACGTCAGGTCAAGGTTTAACCCTCTTGAACCAAGAACTTCCTTAGTAGGCACGCTGCGATGAGTGCACAACCAAATAAAAAATTTAATTCTAGGGGATGTATACGCTTTCCACACCCATTGATGAGGACTAGTGTCAAGGTTCAAAAGATTAAACCCTTTAGCTATGAGATATGCAGATTTAACGGAAAAGGAGCCATCTTTAAATAATGCCCAAATTAGAATGTCTTCTTAGGAAGGATTTGCAGCAATGGGGATACCTTTAATCTTTTGTAATATTTTGTCAGGGAGGTCAAATGAGATACACTCCACATTGTCAATCAAACTCTTGGTCGAGAGTTTGTCTTCCCCATCAGTTAACAGACTTGCAATTTGCTGCCGGAGTGGTTCGGAAGGAAGCCAGAAGTCAGCCCAAGCACCCGCACTTTCTCCATTAGCAATAGACCATCTTAGACCCTTGTTAAAAATAGCCCCTCCCTTCTTACATGCTTTCCAAACTTGAAAAGCAGCTTGTTTCCTAGAGTTTCCTCTCAGGTAGTGCGGGGTGAGGTATTTGCAAGTGAGCATTTGAGCCCAAGGCATATCCAGGCTAGAAGCAATCCACCAACAAAGCTTCGCCAAAAGAGCTGAATTCCTTGCTTTCATTTCAAAGATCCCAAGCCCACCCAAGTTAAGGGGATTTGTGACCTTGTTCCACCCAATAAGATGAATTTTCTTCTTATCCACAGTAGAACCCCAA
This sequence comes from Quercus ilex subsp. ballota, assembly GCA_032727855.1. Classification (NCBI taxonomy): domain Eukaryota; kingdom Viridiplantae; phylum Streptophyta; class Magnoliopsida; order Fagales; family Fagaceae; genus Quercus; species Quercus ilex. Next base: position 24,889,944 of record CM064918.1, on the reverse strand, counting down.
AGAAAGTCTCTCACCAATTTTTTTACCTCCTCACATACCTTGACAGGTTGTTTGTGACACTACATAATATACTCGGGTATAGATGTCACCACTGCCTTAGTAGCACTAGCCTCCCAGTCGGTGAAAGGCATTTGGATTTCCAACCGTCCAATTTAGCTTGGATTCTTTCCACAAGAAATTGGAATTCATTACATCTTCTTCCCTTGTGGATTATCAGGAAACCAAGGTATTTTCTGAGGTTATGTTCTTCACCAATCCCAATTAGGTTCACTATTTCCAACTAATCCTCCATAGTGACATCAGGCGAGAAGAAGATTTTGGATTTCTCCTTGCTAATTTTCAGACCTGAAAGCTTGCAAAATTTATCTAAAACCTCCACTACAGCCTCGATATTCCTCTTGTCAGTTTTGGCAAACAAGAATAAGTCATTGGCAAAAAAAATATGGGATAATCCGGGACCAATACGAGATGCCTTAATCTTCTTTTAACTCCCTCCCTCACACTTCAAATTAATTAAGGTACTTAAGTACTCCATACAAAGAATGAATATATATGGTAAAATCGGATCACCTTGCCTCAAGCCACGGGATGGGAAAATTTCTCCAATCTGATCCCCATTGAAAAGCAACGTTGCCTAGGCAGTAGAGATGCAACTTAGGATAAGCTTCACTATATCTAAGTGAAATCCCAAACTCACAAGCATACTCCTCACAAAGCTCCATTCTAATCGATCATAAGCCTTTTCAAGGTTAACTTTGATAATCATGAATCCTTCCTTCCCTTTTTTCCGCTCAATTTTGTAGACTAATTCTTGAGCGATGATCACGTTGTCTGTACCTCTTCTACCTGAGATAAAGGCTATTTAGGAGGGGGAAACCAGTGTAGGCATAAGGTGTTTCAGCTGATGAACAAGGATCTTAGTCACAATTTTATAAATTGTGTTGCATAGGCTGATCGGCCTAAAATGGTTTATGGTTTCCGGACCAAGTTTTTTTGGGATAAGGGCAATCAAGGTCTTATTAAGGTGCTCAGGGATTTTCTTTGTTCTAAAAAAATTTTTGATTTCAAATTTCATAGACTCACCCACAATTAAACAAAACCTTTGGAAGAATTTGGCATGAAGTCCATCCGGCACCAGAGCTTTAAAAGCTTTCATGGACTTTAAAGCGAATAGAATTTTTGCATCAGAAAGGGGTACAACCAAGTTACGAGCTTCCGACTCAGACAAACAATGCCCCCAAACGAGGATTCAGTCTGGGGTTTTGTGGCACTCCAAATGGTCAGTTTTGTACAACCTCTCAAATCCATTAACAAAGATATCTTTCACCCTCTCAATATCTTCTTCCCATTCACCATCAACTTTCATTATTCAATTAATCCTGTTATGGCTCCTACGGATGAGGGTGGATAGATGAAAAAAGGTGGTATTTCTCTCCCTTTGGATTAGTCAGTCAGATCTCGCTTTAATCCCCCATAGCTCTTCTTCCAATGCCATAATTTTTTCAAGCTCCTCAGAAAGCCAAGAGTGCATGTTGATTAGTCTCTGACTTGGTTTTTGAGCCAAGGCTTTCTCTACCCCTCCTAATCTTGCCACAAGATTTCTTTTCTTCCAAAAAATGTTTCCAAACTCCTTTCTATTTCAATTTCTAGCTTTAAGGGTAAAGTTACTGATTGCACTTCTGATATTTTGTTGATTTCCTTCCTATGCATCATGGACAATAGGAGGGAAACTTGCATTACTGAGCCATATTGGTTGGAACCGAAATGGCCTTTCACTGGTTCTAATAGGAGGGTTATCCAAGGCTAAGAGCAGTGGGCAATGATCTGAGTTAATGCGCGCAAGGTGCTTGACAAGTGCCTCTAGGAAGCAAGACTTCCAATCTGGGTTCGCCCAGACCCTATCCAATCTACCTTGAATTAAACATGGAAGGTCTCTCTTATTGGCCCATGTAAACTTAGGACCTGTGAACCCCAAGTCAATTAAATTACAAAAATTCATACAACTTGTATATTCCTCAACCCTCCTTCTACAGACCCCATTACCTCCCATTTTCTCCTCACCACAAATAACATCATTAAAGTCTCCTATGATAGCCCAAGGGAGGTTATGCCTTTCCGAAAAAACTTTTAAATTGCCCCATAGTAAACGCCTTTCTCTAAACTATGGACTACCATAAATAGAACTTAAAAGCCAGGGTTGAGCATGGGAACTAACCTGGACAATGGCATGAATTTCCTACTCCGTCGCCAGTTGAATGTCCATTGATACAAAATATGAACGCCATAGGAGCCAAATCCCACCAGCATAGCCAATGGTCTCCATGGAATAAGCACCATCAAAAGGCAGTCTTTTTATGATCTCATCAGCCTTAGGACCATCAATTCTAGTCTCCCTAATCACAAAAATCACTGGTTGATGCCACTCTACTAGGTCCATCACAGTCTTTTTGAATGTGGGCTTCATTGCCCCCCCTACAATTCCATATTAATATATTCATGATCGATTGGGGGAAGTACGAGAATCAAAGAACGTCGGGGATGGCTCCTCCCCTGTCTCCCTCAATTTTCATGCTTGCCTCAGCTCATTCCTCTCCCTGATCACACTTGGAAAGAGGTTCACAGCATGCTTCAGAATCCCAAGTTGAGCTTGGTTGCTCAGAATGTTCAGTGTACATGCAATGGTCGGCTTCGAGAATTGGAGGAGTTTAAGCATGGATAAGTTCCCCATTACCACCATCTCTATTGGCTGTACCAAGAGAATTTTCCTTTGTGCAATCACTAGTTCTAGATGAATCTTTTTCAAAGCACTCAGAGATTTTTCACAGAGGTGCATCCAAGATCGCTTCCCTTGCTACGCAGACAGAATGCTTACTGGGGGCTAAAATTTTGGATTGTCCATGAGGAAGTGCCAGTACGGATTTGGTGTGGTGATCCAAGCATCGTCTTTCATCAACAGAAACCCTAGTCGAGCACTCACCTCTGTAAGTGGAAAAATGTTCTTCCATGCCTCCATTGCTTCCACCTTGTACCAGCCCATGATGTCTATTGGGTCTCTCTGAATTCCTTCTATTGTTTTGTCGCCTATTGGAATGACTTTCCCTTTGAGAAAAATCGCCCATTTTTCCGTTGCAGTCTCCATTTCCTTCAACACCAACTCCGAATTGGAATTTTTGGCTTAAAGGAGATAACTTGCCTTCAGATGGGTTATACTTAGAGTTAGTGGGGCATGTGTCAATACCCCAACCATTGCAGCTAACCATTTCACCTTGGTTGAGTGAATTCCTACCCTGGTTCAGCTTTTTGGGCCCATTCTTAGTCAAGCCCATGTCACCTATTTTGCCTCTTGTATTAGCATAGTTTATATGGGATTGGTTATGTTGGGAATGGACCTGCTGTACCTCCCTTAGTCCCTCCTCAGCATGTGACTTTCTCTTCCCATCCCTTCCTATGTCAGTTTGTGTGTCTCGAGAAGCTCTTGGCGTGTTCTAATAGGAAACCTCCACACTCCTACCTGTAGCCTTAGTGGGAGACTTACATGTGCTACCTCTATTCCCATTGGGCTTGTGCTTTCTATTCACCACCATCCAATCACCATACCCTTCCATCCCAGCCATCCCTGACACCCCAATGTCTCTTAGTTTACTTTCTTGGGTCCCATCCAAACTAGCACTAGGTTTTTGCCATTGTTCGCTTCCATCAGAGCCTTCAGGGGATGAATCTGGCCTTTTAATAATCATCGGACAACCTTCTTTCCTATGTCCTATACGTCCACATGCAAAGCATATATCGTTAATGCCTTCATATTGCACTACTTAGACCATCTTGCAAATCTTCACAATTTTGATAAGAGGTTTTTCCACGTTAATTTGGACACAAATTCTAGCGAAACACCCCCTCTCCTCGTTGATTGTGTGTGAGCCAATCCTATGTACAAGTCCAATGGTGCTACCAATCTTCTTTAGAATGGTGGGTTCATAAAACTCAATAGGTAATTCGGGCAATCTGATCCAAACTGCAACTGAGGAACACAATACTTTAGAAGCCTTGAATTAGGGCTCCCATTGTCTGATGGCTAGGAATTGTTGACCCACAAACCATGGCCCTCCTTTCAAAACATCATCAAGATCGGATTTAAGATCAAATTTAATTAGGAAGTGATCATGTTCAATGATGTCCATTTTGCCCACTGGTTTCTACATGGTTCTCAGCCTAGATGACAAGTGCATGTATTCCACATTTCTCTCAAATGTTTTCACGATAATGGACTACCCCCAGGGTTCTCTAATTCTACATTTTTCCTCCTTAGAAAGTTGCAGAGCAGTCATTCCCTCACAAAGTACTTCCTCTTCCTCATTAGACTTTATTTCCTCATCTGTGGAGGATTCAAATCCAAATGCTTATACATATGCACGCGGAATAGCTCGCACCAGTCGGTCCTTGTAGCTTCCAGGGTGTTGGACAAACCTCTGATCCTTACCAATACCGTTCCTCAAGTCTTCACCCTTTAAATGGACATCTTTAAACTTCTTGGTGCTTTGTTCCAGCGTATCCTCCTCTTCAGTGCTTCTCTCGCGCATACTCATTCCCTCACTTGTTTGCTACTCTATATTATGGTTACAAGAAAAAGCCTTAGTCCAAAGCAACCATGGACTTGCTCCAATGTTGCATTTAGTTAGTTAGTTGGTTAGTTAGTTATAATTTCGATCATGTTAATCACATTTAACACATGTTGGAATTATTAATGCACATGGGAAATAATAGAACCATTTTTTTTAGAATACTAAGTATTTTTAACACACACACACACGGGGAGAGAAGAGAAGGTCATGTGGGTCAATAGAATAGTTTTATGATTCTATAAAGACTTAATTGTAATCACATTTTCATTCATTGAAGAATAAACCAATTGATTGCTTAGTGGTGGATTCCAATTAGCTCAACTAGTAAAGTCTCTAATGGTTGAATAAGAGATCTGAGATTCAATCTCCGCCTACAACAAAAACTAATTAGTATCTTGGTCTAATAATAAAAAACAAAAATCACATAAGTAGATGCCATAGGTTGAAATTCTATCCAAAAAGGGGGGGGGAAATGATTGCTTAGTGCATTTTCCCTCACAATTTCTACCTATCACCATTAGGAACCACTAGGTTCCTAACGGTAAGAGTATAAAAAGCTTGTTATTTAATTATATATTGTTGAAGTAGTGCACACTAATCACATTCACTATCACATAAATTTATAGCCTTTTTTTAGTGAAATTTTTAGAATCTTTAGTATTTATATATTGTTGAAGTAGTGCACAGTAATCATATTCACTATCACATAAATGTACAAACATTTTTTTAGTGAAATTTGTAATATTTTTAGCATTTTCTAAGTTTTCAAAGAAAGTATCTCTTGGGTTACAATAGCAAGAATAAAATCATGACATTCCTAAAGAGATTTCTTATTACAATCTTCCATATGATGCAGAAAAATTTGTAGTATTAATACTATCCGGTTTATAATGTTGAAAAAGAGATATTAATATAAGGTATTGTAGATAAATACATTAATAAGAATTATGTATGTAGGTTTAAAAATAAAGGATTATATGCTAAATATGACATTTATTACATAGTAACTGTAGCATAGATGGCAACAAGCCAATAAAATTTATTACTAAATATTAAATTCAACAAACATGAGAACAACATGGCTGAAAATCTTAAATTTGGTCTAAGTTGAATTTTCAGCTCTCAAATTTAAAATTTGAAATTAAACCAAATTTGCCAGCATTTGTTCATTGTTATTATCAAACACTAAATTGAGAAATTGGCATTGTAAACCAATCAACTAGCTCAAACTACTTTGTTTTGTTCAGTATCTGACTGGAATTTAGAACTCAGCCTCCCAGTTTGCTGCAATTCCAAAAATTTTCCATACGTCATTTTATTGAGATATTTCATGATTGTAGATTGTATAGTGTTAGTGTTTGTATGAATTTTGTATCTGTTACTTGTAGTTTTGTATATATAGAAGTAAACTACAATTGCATAGCTGTAGCATAGAATAAGTAGTCATGAAACGACTGCCGTTTATAGTCTACAGATAAGAGAGTTAGTTACGAGTCTATTACACGTGTACAGCAGGTATTGGATTATCAGTTAGTTATTTTTCTGTTTTCCTTTCTTGCCTCTGTTCTCACTATATAAAGAACAGAGTATGATAAGTTTAATACACAGAATTCATTTCATACAAGTTTCGTGTTGTTCAATTTCTTCCTCTCAATGTGTTTACATTCTTCCATTGATAGACCTTCAGAGCTTGTATAATCTTCAATATGGTATCAGAGCGAGAACTAGTTCAAAGATCATTTCATTCTGGTATTCTCTGATTCTTCCTAGTTCAATTGTGTTTTCTTCTTGATTTCTTGTGCTTCTTCCAGATCAACTAGAAATTTATCTCATTATTTTTCTGTTGATTCTTGCACTAAAATCATCTTCATCTAGGTCTTGATTTTTCTAATCTGTTGAAATCTTGATCTTCATTCTCCGGTTCATAGTTGAAATTGAAATCTTCAATTTTAGGGTTTCAATTTCTTCTTCAAATTTAGAGTGATTTCGTTCCTAATATGCAATTTTCTGTTGAAATTTCGACAAGATTGTGAATTGCATATAAAAGATCCTTATATCATCCATAGAATCCATTTCTTGTTTCTTGAAAGATTCTTGAGAAAATCAATTCTTGATTTTCTTTGATTAGGAACTTTGAATCTTCATCTTTTTCTTCGATAATCTGCACTTAGTATGACTGAGAGTACATCTAGTGCTACTGCTCCCACTACACAGCCTTGGGAAAGCACATCTAGTCCTTACTTTCTATCTAGTGGAGATAATCCAGGTGTTTCTTTGGTGGTTCAACTTCTCACTGAAGAGAACTATAACACCTGGAGTAGGGCCATTCTCATCTCTTTAGATGACAAAACAAAATTGGGCTTCATTGATGGTTCTATCCCTAAACCTCCATCTGTTGATCACCCACATTACACAGCCTGGTGTAAATGCAACAACATTGTACTAGCCTGGTTGTTTAACTCAGTTTCTAAGGATTTGCAATCAAGCATTGTTTACTTCAAGACTGCCAGTGATGTATGGCTTGACTTACAATACAGATTTGGGCAAGGGAATGGACCTACAATTTTTGACTTGAGGAAAGAGATTAGTTCTTTGACACAGGAAGACTTAACCATCAATGCTTACTACACAAAATTCAAGGGACTTTGGGATGAATTTTCGGATTATAGGACATGTACATGTGGTCATCAAGTTGAGGATTGTACTATGTCTTTTCTGATGGGGCTGAATGAGACATATGTAGCTGTCAGAGGTCAAATTCTCCTTTTGGAACCTTTGCCTCCCCTTAGCAAAGTGTTCTCTCTTTTGCTTCAAGATGAGAAGCAGAGAAAGGTGGGTGCTAGGAAGAAAGTCTTGGTTGATGCATCATCAGCAGCTTTAGCAGCTTTTGGGTCGAAATCTGGGAACATCAAGAACTTTGTTAAATACAAGAGTGGCAGACCACAATGTACTCATTGTGGAGCCATGGGACATGTAGTTGATAAATGTTATAAGCTGCATGGATACCCCCCTGGGTATAAATTCAAGAACAAAGGTGGCCAACCTGTTCAGTCTTTTGCAAACAATGTCACCACTGCTGAAGATCATGCTAGTGAACCTGTCACACTCACCAAGGTTCAATATCAGCAGCTGATTGGGTTGTTGAACTCCTAATGTCACTTTGGCACTCAAGCACCACCAGAGATATGTTTGGACAATGCTCACCAAGCTGCCACCATCATTACTCAGCCTTCATTGGATGTCCAAGCCTAAACCATATCAGGTATTTGCTTTTCCCCTTCCCTTGAACACTCAGTTTTCTCTTCTAGTGTCAACACTTCTCACATCAGTCCTTATGACTGGATTCTTGATAGTGGTGCAACAGACCACATGTACATTCTATCCATTTCTTTACTTCTATTACTTCTTCTGTTCATATTTTAGTTAGACTTCCTAATGGTGACAGGGTTAAAGTTACTCACATTGGAACTGTCAAAGTCTCAGCAACTTTAACTTTAGAACATGTTCTTTGTATTCCAAACTTTACTTTCAATCTTATTTCCATCAGTAAGCTGACCCAGAATCCTTCTTGCTGCTGTATTTTTCTTTCTCATTATTGTTTTCTTCAGGACTTACTGCATTGGAAGATGATTGGGCTGGGTAAGAGACATGGAGGTCTATACACTTTGCAGTGCACTGATTCTTTCACATTACCTACTTCTGTTTCAGAGGTTCTATCCAGTTTGTCCTCTTTCCTTTGTAATAAAAGTGTCAATCTATGTAATCTTGAATCTTCTTATGCTGTTGATACTTCAAATAATGTTGTTAGATTGTGGCATTATAGATTGGGTCACCCATCTTCACAAAGATTAGCTTTGTTGAAACACCTTGTACCTGATTTGATTCCTTGCAATAATAACAATTCTTTTGACTGTTTTGTTTGCCCACTAGCTAAACAACACAAATTACCTTTTCCTAAATCCACAAGTGTTTCTTCATCTTGTTTTGATTTGATTCATGCTGATATTTGGGGACCTTATTCCACTTTATCTTTAAATGGCTTAAGATACTTTCTTACTTTGGTTGATGATCATAGTAGATGTACATGTGTTTATTTAATGAAACTTAAATCTGATGCCTCTTCCTTGATTCAAACCTTTTTCCAAATGATCCTTAATCAATTTAAGGTGTCCATTAAGGTGATTAGGAGTGACAATGGTCCTGAGTTTGCTCTTTCTTCATTTTATGCATCTAATGGCATTTTACATCAGCTTTCTTGTGTTGAAACCCCACAACAAAATGCTGTTGTTGAAAGAAAACATCAGCATTTGTTGAATGTTGTTAGGGCCTTAAGATTTCATGCCAACCTACCCTTGAAATTCTGGGGGGATTGTGTTCTTACAGCCACATACCTTATCAATAGGCTTCCTAGTCCTCTTCTAGGTAATCTTACCTCTTATCAGAAACTTTTAGGTCATTCTCCATCATATCAACACCTTAGATCCTTTGGTTGTCTTTGTTATGCCTCTACCTTAACTAGGAATAGGTCCAAGTTTGATCCTAGGGCAAAGGCATGCATACTTCTTGGATATACTTTTGGTACCAAGGGTTATAAGTTGTATGATTTGTCCACCAAAACTGTTTTTATCTCCAGAGATGTTATCTTCAAAGAATCTATCTTTCCTTTTAAACATTGGTTGCCAAAACCTGTTCATCTCCCTTCTTCCATTTTTCACAATATATTTCCATCTCAACTTTCAATTCCAGAAACCACTTCTTCTATTTCTGCTGAATTTTCTCTTCCTTTCAATCATATTGACATTGCTGTACCTCCTGATGAGTTTCCAGACCTTGTCCATCCTGATTTAGCTCCTTCTTCACCTACTCTTTCTGCTTCACTTGACATTCCTGGTTTTCCTGTTCCCTCAATTGATTTACCTGTTGTTAGAAGGTCCAATAGGTCTCATAAACCTCCCTTATACCTTCATGATTATCACTGTCATTTGGCTTCCACCACCACTCTTAATCATCAATGCAATTTGGTCTCAGCTCCACTCATACCTTCTCATGATTCCACTGCCAGTCAAGGTATTCTCTACCCTCTTTCCTCTACTCTTTCTTATTCTAAGCTGTCTATTGCCCACAAAGCTTTCTTTGTTGCATTGTCAATTACCAAAGAACCCACTTCTTATGCTGAAGCCTTCCCTGATCCATTGTGGCAAGCTGCCATGAAGGCTGAGATTAATGCTCTTCAGGCTAATAGAACTTGGGTCATGACCAAGCTGCCTCCTGGTAAAGTGCCAATTGGGTGCAAGTGGGTCTATAAAATCAAACTTAAAGCTGATGGGTCAATAGAGAGGTACAAGGCTAGACTTGTTGCTAAAGGTTTTACTCAAACCGAGGGAATTGATTACTATGAGACTTTCTCTCCTGTGGTGAAGTTTGTGACAGTTAGAACACTCTTGGCTGTGGCTGCTGTGTATGGTTAGCACTTGTCTCAATTAGATGTAAATAATGCTTTTTTGCATGGAGAGTTACATGAGGAAGTGTATATGGTTCCTCCTCCTGGATTTGGCAGCAAGGGGGAGGTGTGCAAACTCACTAAATCACTTTATGGTTTGAAGCAGGCAAGTATACAGTGGTTTGCCAAGCTCTCATCCACTCTTCTTGATCATGGTTTTCTCCAATCTAAGTCAGACTATTCTGTCTTCACTAAGGTCAGCAAGTGTTCAATTCTTATCTTGCTAGTTTATGTGGATGACATCCTAATAGCAAGCAATAATGTGGAGGCAGTCAACACTTTCAAGGTTTTTCTAGATGACAAGTTTAAACTCAAAGGTCTTGGTACCTTGAAGTATTTCTTGGGTCTTGAAGTTGCAAGGACTGAAAAAGGAATCAACTTATGTCAGAGAAAGTTCATTCTAGAGTTACTTTCTGATACTAGTATGCTAGCAAGTAAGCCTGCTAACGTGCCCATGGATCAATCAGCTAAGTATAGGAGCTCAATGGGGGAAGATGTTCCTGATCCATCCTTATATAGAAGAATTGTTGGCAAGCTGCTTTATTTGACTCTAACTAGGCCTGATATCTGCTACTCAGTGCATAAATTGAGTCAGTTTATGAGTTCCCCTAAAACTTCACACCTACAAGCAGCTTATAAGGTACTTAAGTATCTTAAGAAGGCAATAGGACAAGGCTTATTCTTATTAGCAAGTTCTGAATTGAGACTAAAAGCCTACTGTGATGCTGACTGGGCAGCTTGTCCAGATACCAGAAGGTCAGTCTCAGGCTTCTGCGTCTTCCTTGGTGACTCTCTTATATCCTGGAAATGCAAGAAGCAACAAGTGGTGTCCAGATCATCTGCAGAATTAAAGTATCGAGCAATGGCTACTGTCACAAGTGAAATCGTTTGGTTGTTGGCCTTGCTTAAGACTTTTGGTTTAGATCACACTCAGCCTGCCTCACCGTACTGTGATAGCAAGGCAGCTCTTTATATTGCTGCAAATCCAGTATTTCATGAACGCACAAAACATATAGAGGTTGACTGTCACTTTATTCGAAGTAAGCTTCAAGATGGAGTGATCAAGACCTTTCATGTTCCTACTGGACACCAGATTGCTGATTGCTTCACAAAGGCACTCGGATATAAACAATTTTACTTCCTTTTATCCAAGATGAATCTCATCAACATCTATGGTTCATCTTGAGGGGGAGTATTGAGATATTTCATGATTGTAGATTGTATAGTGTTAGTGTTTGTATGAATTTTGTATCTATTACTTGTAGTTTTGTATATATAGAAGTAAACTACAATTGCATAGCTGTAGCATAGAATAAGTAGTCATGAAACGATTGCCGTTTATAGTCTACAGATAAGAGAGTTAGTTATAAGTCTATTACACGTGTACAGCAGGTATTGGATTATCAGTTAGTTATTTTTCTGTTTTCCTTTCTTGCCTCTGTTCTCACTATATAAAGAACAGAGTATGATAAGTTTAATACACAGAATTCATTTCATACAAGTTTCGTGTTGTTCAATTTCTTCCTCTCAATGTGTTTACATTCTTCCATTGATGGACCTTCAGAGCTTATATAATCTTCAATACATTTCAACATATGCAGGTTGATCACTTTCATTGTCGACTAACTTTGGTGCTGGCCTCATAACTGTGTCTAGTGCCGGTCTTTACGCCAGAGCTATGGACATCCTTGTAGCTTTGTTATTCACAAGTGCCCGGTGTGCAATACTCTTGTACTTGCCATTGCTCAAAATCTTGTAGGAAACATTATATTCAGAAATTTTTGATTAATTCAAAAAAATTGTTCATTTAGTTAAATATACATATGTCAAGAACATGATAAGTGAGAAACATAAAGCCAATGAAATTTAAATAAAAATTTATATAATTACACACACATATAAAGAAAAAAGAAACGATCAACCATTAACTCTTATTTGTGTATTCGCTTCATTGTTACAATCACTTATCCTTTTTTAAAATTTTTTTTTTTTATATATATTTATAGGGTTGGTTCTTCATTTTGGCCATTTAGGCAATTATGTAATTCCTCACATCAAAGAAATTTTCATAATTATTGTTTTATGAAAAATTCAACCCTAATATGTATGTTGGTACTTACCCCATTCCCAACAACAACTGCCTTTTTTTTCTTCATTTTGGTCATTTAGGCTAGTTAACAGTTCCTTTTGGAATTTTATTTCCATTATATAAAAAAATTTAGATAGTTATCACGTTTCAAAACAATGTTGAAAAGTAGCGTCTTGAGTGTCTAAAACTCGAGTTCCATGATAAAACTCGAGTTTTTAAGTCTCGCTTTGTAAGCGGAATGCTTCGAGGTGAAAAAAATTCAAGTAAAAATCGAGTTTTAAAGACTCGAGTTCCGAAAAACGCCGCTATAGGGACTTAAAAACGTCACTATAGAGCTATAGGGCTCATTGTATGACACTTAGAAAAATTTTTTGCAGGAAAACGCCGCTATAGGGTTATAAAACGTCACTATAAAACTTAAAAACGCCACTATAGGGCTTCCTGAACCTAGCATGGGTGCTTATAAATTTTTTTTTGCAGAAAAACGCCGCTATAGGGTTTTAAAACGTCACTATAGGACTTAAAAACGCCACTATAGGGGCGATCGCACTGAAAATTATTTTGCATAGAACTTGAGTTTTTAAAACTCGAGATTTGTGTGAAAATGGCCACAAAGCAAGTCTTTGAGACTCGATTTTTAACATAAATTTCGAGTTTCTAAAACTCGAGATGCTATTTTTCTTAATTCTTAAACACGTTGCCTAACTTACTATTTACTCCCCTTACACAAGGCAATTCTGCCCATTCTCCCGTTCCTTTTGGGTATTTAGACAATTGCTTTGTACCCCTATGGAAGAAAACCATATAATTTTAATTCTATGTGCTCTTAGTCCCCATTAAAAAAGAAAAAAAAGAAAAAAACCAGTTTTCAGAAAGTGGTTCCTATTTGTCTAAAAGTAAAAAAAATACTTTTGTTAACAAGTCACCATCAAAGCACTATTTCTCTGTCTTGCCTTTAAACTTATTCACACATGTCACATTTAACATAAATAAATTTTGGGTAATTTCTAATTTCCATTATAAAATTTGGCATAAGTTTGATCATGTAACCCTTCAAATTTTAAGGGTTTTTATTTAGTCATTAAAATTATATAAAGTGAACAATTTTGTCTGTTCCTTTTTTTTCCTTACGTGACTAACAGAATGTTGAAGCAACTCATATTTATGAGACTAAAATCAAACCAACCACATATTTAAGAGTACACAAATTTAAGTAACAAAATTGAACTGGCCTAGTCATAAACGAAGAACAAAATTACTCCCCCCACCCCCTCTCTTTTAAAGAATTCAAGAATAAAAAAATATATAGGCGAAAACACTATTTTGGTCCCTATATTTTGAAGTTACAGTCAATTTAGTCCCTCTATTTTGGTAACTGTCAATTTAGTCCGTGTTATTTTTAACTTGCAGTCAATTTGGTCCCTACCGTTAACTCACTAACGGAAAATGTCTACGTGGCAAACAGTTGAGTTTTCTTGCCATCTAAGCACTGATGTAGCCACTAAAATTTTGCCACGTCAACATTTTATTTAATATTTAAATATTAGACATGCCAGCAATGCAAACTGTTTGCCACGTAGACATTTTCCGTTAGTGAGTTAACGGTAGGGACCAAATTGACTGCAAGTTAAAAATAACAGGGACCAAATTGACTGCTACAAAAATGTAGAGACTAAATTGACTGTAACTCCAAAATGTAGGGACCAAAATGGTGTTTTCGTCAAAAATATATTGATGCGAATGGCAAATGTTTTATCACCTTAAACCTAAAATTGTATCAGACCGATCTTATTAGTTAACTTTAGCTGGCATCGTTGCTTAACAAGAGAGAGTAATTAAGAAAGATAATGAGAAGATGAATAACACATGATAACAAGTAAAAATGGAGTTCAAGAAGCATGACAGAATGTACCTCCAAGTGATCAGCAACTTGAACAAAGAGTCCATAGGGAGGGATGTTAACATTAAACCATTTTCCATTATGCTTTACTTGAAGGCCAGAGATGCCATTATTTACCAAAATGGCATAGTGAGCGGGGATGCCAATTGCTTTCTCTGGCTCTGGACAAGTTGGATAATAGTTAGCAGCGAGCAATTGTAAACCCAACTCGAAATTGGTAGCCTTTTCTACGTAGCTCTCTTCTAACCCCAAGCTCTTTAATATAGCTTTCAGTAATATTATTATTAGTTCCCGGTTTCTTTTGCTGAACTCCCTTGCAATCTCACTGTGTCAACAAAAACATAAATAATCCATTCATTATAAATTGCATTGGCCATGACCTGATTTTTATTTTTGAAATATTAATTGAAAAATAAATTTATCATAATTAAAATAAGGAACTAGCAATTTAAGATTTACATTGTAGATTGAACAAATTACATATAATGTTGTATACAAACTCATGTGTAGAACTCACCCTTTTACACTTAAACAATGTGGGACAATCCAGTTAGGGGTGGTAAAATCTGACACGACCCATGACCCCGACACAACTAAGCCATTTGTAAACAGGTTATGGGTTAAGACTAAACGGGTTTTGGTCATATTCAAGTTAATACGACTGACCCGTTTATTAAAAGGGTCATGTTTGTGGTTAACATGTGAACCTGTTTGACCCGATTAGCTTATAAAGGTAATTTTACCAATTCACCCTCATAAACCTAGGTACATAAGTTTACATATTCACTTATTTCCCGCACTACCAAATCTCAGTCACGCCTCTCTCACTCTCTGTCTCTTTGTTTTTAGCATCAGCCTAATTAACTCTCTGACTCTTCTACTTCTCCTCAAAACTCCAGTTGCTCCTCTTTCATCTCTACAAACTCTACACTATTTAAAATCAAAATCCTAGCCGTCCCCATGTCTCTCAACCCTCTACTCTTTCTTCCTCAAATCCCGAGCCACATCCTCTACTGTCTCTTCTCCTCAAAACCGTAGCTACCCCCTCTGCTCTCTCTTTTCCTTCACGGCTTCACAGCTTCACCAATTCACCTCTTTCTTCAGCTTTCAACTGCCAAATCCACTAGCAAGGTATATGAACAATGTCTATTTCTCACACTCATTTACAGTTTTACACACATAGTACACACACTCACCACTTTTGCAAAAAAATTTGTTTCTTTTCCAAGTTGAAAATCATGAATTATTTTAGTTCAAAAAAACAAAGTGTATGTAATTGATAGAAATATCACTAAATATATAAGGGAATCTAATTTTGTTATAGCACTGATCAAAACAACGTGGTTAAGATGATGAGGCATAGATAGACTCACTCTCTCTAGAATCTATGTCATTGAGATACAAACTAATAGATCCTGTACATTTAGTCAAAATATATATTTATAATTCACAATGACTCTAACAATACTAGTAGTAGCAGAGACAAATTGTAGGTTTTATTTTATTGTGTTTTATTTTGTTATTTTTCTCTTAGCACTGAAAAATAAAATAATTGTAAATTTTGTTTATTGTGCTAATCATTATCATGTTGATTGTTTACTACTAATAGTAGATTCTTTTTTTCTTTTTCTTTTTTAAATAATGGGGTCTTGCTCTATGAATTTTTTTTTTTCTAGGTTTCTTTGTTTGTCATCTCAAAATAAAATAATTGTAGATCTATTTGTTTATTGTGTTAATCACTATCATTTTGATTGTTTAATACTAATAGTAGATCTTTTATTTTTATTTTTATTTATTTAAATAATTAGGTCTTGCTCTATGACTTATTTTCAAGTTTATTTGTTTCTATCATCTTAAAATAAAATAATTGAAGATCCTTTTGTTTATTGTGTATCACTATCATGTTGATTGTTTAGTACTAATAGTAGATTTGTTTTTTTTTTTTTTTTTTTAATGTTGGTTTTAAAATAATTGGGTCTTGCTTTATGATTCCTTTTCAAGTTTTTTTGTTTTCTAGCATCTTAAAATAAAATAATTGAAGATCTGTTTGTTTTTTTATGTTAATCACTATACTGTTAACTATTTCGTACTAATAGTATTTTTTTTTTTTAATTTCAAAATTATTAGTCATGCTTTATGATTTCATTTCAAGTTTATTTGTTTCTATCATCTCAGAATTACTAATTTTCTACTTAATAATTTCTCTTTAAATTTTTCTAGATGGAAAGTGATGAGATACAGCTTATTGACTCTAAGTATGAAGGTGAAGACATTGACTTAAAAGATGAATTTGATGAACTAGCTGAACTTCCTCCGCCAAAGAAGGCTAAGTCTAAGAGTAAGACAAATAACAAAGACAACAAAAGAAGGACTTCAAGTATTTGGCATTTCTTTTAGATGCTTCCTACAAAAGATGGAGAAAAGCCTACTTGCAAATACAAGAAGTGTGGAAATGAATATATTGCTGCTGGAGCAAATGGTACTGGAAATTTGAAGCGTCATTTAAATGTATGTTGAAGATATAATGAGCATGAATATCAACAAGGATGAGCACAAGGAAGACACCTCTTCAATGGAACCCTCAATCTCTTCTAATCCAGTCTCTTAATCTGGATGTCTTTTAGTTTTTGATAGGGCACTTGGATGGTTCGACTTAAATTTTGCCATCATGGCTATTTTGATAGGCCATGTAATCATTTTAGTTTTTTAATCTTAAACTGTGATGTCTTTTAGTTTTTGATATGGCACTTGAATGCCACGTAATAATTTTGATTTTTTTTTTTAATTTTTTTATTATGGAACTTTGACATATTATTGAATTTGATAGTATGGATTGGAACCTTTTGGACTAGTAATTTAATTTTGAATGAATGAAAGAATTATTTGCTTTTGTTATTATTACTAGATTTGTGATTGTAAGTTGTAACTGAATGTTTATTACTTGATTTATGATTGTATTATAATTTTAAATATATGGAAATTGATAACAGATTATTCGGGTTAGGTATGATCTATTAATCAAATAGGTTATTCAGATTAGTTATGACCTATTAATTAAACAGGTCATTTGTGTCGACCCTAACATAACCTGCTAATTAAACGGGTTAAATGTATCATGTCGGGTTATCCGTTTAATAAACAGGTCGTATTAGAGTTGATGAATCCTGACCCGTTTACTAAACAGGTCAGATTTGTGTTGACTCATATAACATAATACTCATAACTTAACTCGTCACAAACATAAAATGCAAACACAAATTACCACCCCTAACTCCAGCCTCTAGGTCGACCTGTCGATCCTAGTGGTTGGCTCTAATATCAAATGTTACAAACTTATGAATAGAACTTACTTTTGAAAACCGGCTTACTAAGGAAGTGTGGCCAAAAGTTTATTTACAAATGTTTGAACTTACACCTGAGCAACGTGATACACTAGAATCATATGATTTAGGAGGTTAAATCTGAAATGAAAAGAAATGTACCTAAGCCCAGCAGGTTTGTTGGGTGTATGAAATTCAGAATGCGCGAAGCACTTGATCAAATCTCTCCAATAGTTTGCTTTATCCATTGAAGGATTAAAGCCTGTACCACACCTGATTGGATCCATGACATGGTTTCCTTGGTACTCTCTCTTCTCCTCTTCTGGCAAGTCAAAAAATTCTTGAAACGAAGCTATCATTGCCTTCGTCAGACTCTCCGTCACATCATGATTAATCACCTAATAGGACCCTCATCAAATCTCAGTAACATGCAAAAACTATAGTCACGTAAAAAAAAAAAAAAAAAAGCTCAAGACCGATAAGATAAACAGTATGTACCATGAAGCAGCCCCAGTCTGAGCAGACATTGGTGAGTTGATGGATGACTTGGGACTGTTCTTCAGGAGTACCAGAAACAAGAAGAGAGAGCTCGATAATGGGGATTGAATCTTCTGGATCGTTGGCTATTGGAGGAGGAGCCAGTTGATTCAACTAGTGCTTTCACGGTTGTTATCTTTGGTGGATGAACAGGTGATGCCTTCATGGACATTGCTGAAGCCATTGATGAGGATTGAGGAGAAACGAGGAGAACACTAGAAACAGAGAGAGATAGCTGAGTAATCGTGGCAATATTGTTGTGTTCCTTATATGCTATAATCATGTCTATATATATACTAGGAGTAATGCCTGCAAAATTTATACTCCCAACTCGGCATGAGTGAGTAGGGGTGACAAAATAAACTCAAACCCATTTACTCACCCACTTTAATTAAACCCAAATCCACCAAATTATTAATAGAATTAAATGGGCATCAACCTAATTAGACCCAGTAATTATTGGGTTTTAACTAAAAACCCATTGAACCCTATTTAACCCAAAAACAAAATACCAAAATTCAACCCAACCCTTTCTATAATTAAAAAAAAAAAAAAAAAAAACCCAACCCGTTTTAGTGTTTCGTTTCAAACCAAGCCGTCATCTTCTTCGATCTCTACTCAAACCCTAGCCTCTCTCTTTCCCTTACTCTCTGTGCTTCTCTTTGAGCAGAAGCTCTTCAATGGAGGCGGAGGCGGAGGCTCCGCGTCAGCGTCGTCGCAGTTGAAGGATAAGGCGAAAGCGAGAATGAGCCGGACCTCTTCGATTCTCTAGCACGCGCACCAAAACGATGTCGGACCCGTCCAGAAGCTTCTGGATGAATATCCGATGCTGGTGCACGCTAGGGACTACAATGACCGCACGCCACTCCATGTGGCATCGCTCCACGATTGGATCAAAGTCGCGAAGTGCTTCATCGACTATGGCGCCGATGTCAACGCTTAGGATCAATGGAAGAACACTGTAATAAAATAAAAAATTAAAATTAAAAAAAAAAAACACTCTTTTACTATTTTTTCGTCAATTTTTGCTTTTTTTTTTTTTTTTTTTGCAGTGTTAATTTCTTATTTTTCCACTTTATTTGTTTAATTTGAAAATATAATTGTGAAATTCAATAGTAATAATAATAATAATAATAATAAAATTGGTGCAAATTGTTTTGTTTTTTGTGAAATTTAGTATGGCTTCTGTTGGCGTTAGATTTGTTAAACTTCTTTGTATTTTTTTTTTTTTTTGGGGTAAGATTTTTTAGGGCTTTTCTATATTTTTCTTATTTTTGGTAGATTTCAACTGTTTGGTAGGTGAGAAAGTGTGGGAAAGTACAAGAAATTTGTTTAATATTTTTAGAGTACTTTGGTCATTTTCACTTTAGTGACATTTTGGTAATTTTGGTAATTGGGTGGGTTGGGGTTTACCCATAATAATTGGATTGGATTGGATTAGGGTTAAAAATAATTAGTTAAATGGGTTTTAATAGGTAAATAAGTTTTATATACCCAACCCAATTATGCCCACTCCAAATCCACCCATTTGACACCCCTACGAGTGGGTAAGTTGTGACACAATTTTTTTTCATTTTAAATATTACTCTCACAAACTATTTTGTGATATATTTATAAATTATTATTGTGACCAACCTTTTTATGCAACTTCTTACTAATTCTTAACTGAACTCATCACTAATATTATTTTTTCATTTAACAATAATTATTCCCCATGTCATCGATTTAAATTTTCATGTAAAAAATTCATTATCTCTGTCATTTTCCTACTGCATTATTATCAACTTGCCAAGGGGTTATTGAAAAATATAATTTCTAATATATATATATATATATATATATTACAATGGGCGTGGTTACAAGTTCCAACATTTTTCTATTCACACGTCACACTCCTACTTCTAAATTTGTATAGGTAATAAAAAATAGAGAAAAAAAAAAAAAAAAAGAGGTAATAACTCTTACACAGTACAAAGTACAAACAGTCATACACTTACGCTTCACAATCGCACCTTTCTTCACAAAAAACTTGAGAAATCTCACTGTGCTGCTGCTCTGAATTCGTTTCCCTTTCTTCGTCTTTTTTTCTTCAATGCAAGAAAGAGATGAAATTAATCCAGGCAGTGGCGGGTTGTTCGTGGAATAATTGGGCCTTGGCTGGGGGCTTTAATAAGTGGTGAAGAAGGAAGTAAAAAATAGAGAGAGATCCTAATGAAGATTTATTTTTTTTCCTGAAAAGATCCTAATGGGAAATAGGAATTGGAAAGAGAGAATATGGACAAAATGATAAAGCTGAAAACCTAATTGACTGGAGAAAATATGGGTTAGTGGATGGAGTGGATTTTTCTAGATCAGATTTGTTGATTTAATATTGATTAATATTATATGTATAAACTATTTTTCAAATTCTTTTAGGAACCATCAATATGATGAGTAGTTATTACTAAGTAAAAATGTGATATTAGTGGTTGACGTAATTGAGAACAAGTAAGAATTTTTTACATCAATATTTTGTAAAAATGTTGTAAAATAGTTTCTGTCTTTAATATTATTCATTGAGTAATGCTACAAGTAGAAACTATTTCACAATAATTTTACAAACTATTATCATAGTCAATCTTTATTAGTTCTCATCTAATCTCATTACTAATATAATTTTTTTACTTACTAATAACCACTTTATCACATCAACCTTTTGTAAAAAAAAAAATTGAATCTCTAAGGGGCTGTTTGGACGAATTTTTTTCATCACTCAATTTTCGTCACTCAATTTTCATCACTCATAACTCATAACTCATCACTCATAACTCATAACTCATCACTCGTCACTCATTACTTAATTTTTCACACCCGTTTGGCACCATCACTCATTTTTCATCACTCAATATTTTTCACACTATTTGTGGTTCCTATGGCCTGTCACCCAGAGCAGCCTTTTTTTTTTTTTTTTTTTTTTTTTTTTTTCAGTACCCATACTCACTGAAGCCAGTGAAAAAGAAAAAAAAAAAAACAAAAAACCCAGAACAGACCGAACCAAAAAAAAAAAAAAAAGAAGAACAGGCCGAACCAATGAAAGAAAGAAAGAAAACCCAGAATAGACCGAACCAAAAAAAAAAAAAGAACAAACCAAACCAGTGAAAGAAGAATAAGAAAGAAATAAAAAATAAAAAAAGAAGGAACCGAATAGCCAACCAGGAGAAGAAAAAAAAAAAAAAAAAGAACAGACCCAGAAAAGAAGAAAAGAAGAATAGAAAAGAAAAGAAGGAAAAAAAAAAAAAAAGAACCAGACCCAGAAAGTGAAGAAAAGAAGAAAAAAGAAGAAGAAGAAGAAGAAGAGGAGGAGCAGACAGTCCCAGACCCGTGAAAGACAAAAAGAAAAGAAAAAAAAAAGGGAAAAGAAGATAAAGAGGGAGCAAAAATCTAACTGTGGGACCGGATTTGTAATAGTATTTACAAGTTTGCCATTGAAAACTGAAAACAGCCAAAAGTTGTTTTCATTTCCACAACTCATAACTCAAAAAGTAGAGAATTGAGTATTGGAAATAGAGTTATGGAAATAAAGTATTGGTGCAGGCAAACGAGTATTTTGCTATGAGTCCCACCATTTTTTAGAATTGAGTTATGAAAACTGAGAATTGAGTCATGAAAATTGCCAATCCAAACAGCCTCTTAGTTTCCATCACCCATAACTCTGTTTCCATCACCCATAACTTAAAATTGGTGGGTCCCACGGCTGTTTGGTTTGTTTGGATTTGTTTTCAGTTTTTGTTTCCATCACTCAATTCTCTGATTTTTGAGTAATGAGTTATGAAAACTGAAAACAACTTTGAGGTGTTTTTGAGTTATGAAAACAGAATTATGATGGTATTTTGGTAAATACACACACATCTGAGGGAGCCACGGTCAAAGACAAGTCACGTCCAGTGCTACTTTTGACAAACCCACCAATGGCTCCTTCTCAGTCTTCACACCAAAAATCAACCCATACAAAAATATCCCACATCCAACCTTAGAGCTCCTCACACACACCCTCAGCCCAGCCACACCTACCGAGCAGCCCTACCTCAGCTAACCCACACCGACTCGAGGTCAAACCGGCGAACGTGATGCCCAGAAAACCCAAATTTTTTATAATCTTTCAAGTCCCAGAAAACCCAAATTTAGCACCAAATAGAAACAAACAAAACCCACTAAAATTAAACTTAGAAATCTAAACATTTGAAGTTCAAGATCAACTCAAAATTTAACATCAAAATCCATAATCCCCTTAAGGAAATCCAAAATCCAAATTTCAAATCCATACAAATATGAATAATATAAAGAAAAAAGGAAATTTTGTGACAGAGCTCTTCAAGTGGACTTAAGTTATGTTTCCATTCTCTTTTTCTTCGGATCAGAGCTCTTTTCCATGATGAGTTAAACTTAGAAATCTAAACATATGAAGTTCAAGATCAACTCAAAATTTAACATCAAAATCCATAATCCCCTTAAGGAAATCCAAAATCCAAAATTCAAAATCCATACAAATCATGAATAATAGAAAGAAAAAAGGAAATTTTGTGACAGAGCTCTTGAGGTGGACTTAAGTTTTGTTTCCATTCTCTTTTTCTTCGGGTCAGAGCTCTTTTCCATGATGAGTTATCAGCACCGCTGGGTTTCGATAAGGAGATCGACGCTGTTGGGTTTTGATGAGGAGATCGATGCCGAGGGGTTTTGGGAGGAGATCCTTATTGGGTTTGTTGAGGGTTTTGGGAGAATATGTGGGCTGAAGGGGAAAAATAAAGTGAAATAGTCCTAATATGTTATGCGGGTAGGCTAACCATGGGCCTGACATTGTGCTCAGGCAGTGGTTCCCACAAAAAGTAGAAAAAATTGAGTGATGAGAAGCTTAAAATATGTGCCAAACGTGTGGGGTTTATAAAATTGGGGTTTTTTAAGTGATGAGTGAGGAGTGATAAGTGACGAAAATTGAGTGAGCAGTGAGGAGTGATGGTTTTTTAAAAACCAAACAGCCCCTAGCATTTTTCATACTCATTTTTTATCTTCATATAGTTTTAAGTTTAACTTTTTAAAATTGTGCTTTTTTAAAAAGTGATAATTTTAAAAAGCGCGGAATGAAATTGAGTTTTTTTTATAAGTTTTTTTTTTTAATCCAAGTATTTGATAAAAACTTTCAAAAAAGTAATTTAAAAAAAAAAAAGTTTCTAGCTAATACTTCTAAAAGTGGCATTTGAGGTGTAAATTAGCACCCTCCCCCCCCCCCCCCCCCCCCCCCCCCCCAAAAAAAAAAACCAACAAATTTTTTTTTTTTCAATTTCTCTTTTTCTTTTTTGTTCTTATCAATCTTTATATTTTAGTGATATCCTCTTCTTTTTTTTTTTCTTTTTTTTTTTTTTAATTCTTCTCCACATATTTTCTCCACCTATATTTTTAATTGTCCAATCCTTTTCTAGGATCTTCATTTCTTCTCAGTTCTCACCTCTCCATCACGGTACCATCACACCTTCTCCATGGTTGATCTATCATAAGCTCTGTGGCCGAGCATATAATCTTCATCTTTTTACTGGAAATGAGAGTTTATGGGTTTATGTTGGAATTGGAAATTGCACATTTGTTTTTGAATTTTGTAATCTGCTTGGTTAGAATTTGGAGGACCATCACGCACTCTTGATGCGGTGGTCACTCAACAAAGAGCTTAATACACATATACACTTAAATTAGGTTAAAGTAAAAATTTTATATTAAGAAAATGGAGGAAAGAAAAAAAAAAAAAAAACCACAACTACCACGTGTGGAGCCACGTTATGGCCCCCCAAATATTTTTAAAAACCTTCCACCGGTAGCTCACTTCAATTTTTCTAAAACCCGGCCCCACAAGAGCACAGATTGCTCACCTCCTACACATCAGCTAAATTTGATTTGCCCTTCATATTCTCAACTTTTCACCAAAAATGCAAAACGTAGTTTTGTAAATAAAAAAAGTGTCGACCCTCTCACGTGATATTTACATTCTAGAATTCTATGCCACTTTATAGTTATACCCCCCATCGTGATATCTAACTCTTCTAAAATTCTAATTAGGTAAAAAAATTAAATTAAATTAAAAAAAAAAACCAAAAAAAAAAAAACCTCATCTAGAATTCTATGCCACTTTATGGTTCTATCCTCCAATGTGATATCTAACTCTCTCCGGTTTTATGCCACTTTATAATTTTATTTTCTTTATAAAAACTGTTATATACATTTTGTTATATATACATTATTACACATTTAATTATTTTTTAAACTAAAATCGTAAGTTTAATACATGTTTTTAAAACTTGAACTATCTTAAACTTATTATTTTAATTCAAAAAATATGTGTGTAATACTGTATGTGTATTAGGCTGTGTGTAATAAACTCTACCTTTTTAAAATAAAAGAAAATTTTTATTTTTCCTTTCTTAGCACTCATTCTCTTTCACAATCAATTCAATGTTACAAAATTCTTCTTCTTTCTTTTTCTTCTTTGTTTTCTGTTCTATTTCAGTTATAATTTCTATTTATTTATCTTATGATTTATTATTATTATTATTATTATTATTTTACTTCAGTTGTCTAATCTAGTTGAATTTAAATTCTATTTAGTTTATGGTTAGTTATAGTGATTTTATTATATTTAATTTCTATGAATACTATTTATTGTAATTGTAAATAAGTCTAGTTTTGCTATATACTAATATTTAATTTCTACAAATGTTATGTGTAGGGACTAGTTTTGAGCACTCCTACTGTTGAGTGAGCGGACTTAAGCCCAGCTAGCCCAATACAATGAATTTGTAGAGAATGGGTTCAAGAACTAGGCCCTAGCAAGCGGACAACATCCAATGCGGTGTTCATCACCATCGAACACAAATGAATTGAAATTATCCTAAAAAATCTGTCCTCGGCCCGGTCCGAGGAGCTTGATGTTCGTCCCTTTCTCGTTAGAAAGAAAGAGCCCCCCATTTAATCTGTTTCTTCTCCTTATATAGTCTTCTTCCAACGATCCCTTTCCTCCACTTGTTGATCATCCACGCCTCTTTCTGACAACCCGTCCCATCAGCCGCCTTACCAAAACTCCCAGTGAGTTGCAGCAACCGAGGCAGCACTGCTCAGGAGTCGTTTCCCCATTAATGCTGCTGGAACATTAGTCGTGCGCATTTAATTTGGAAGTGACAGTTCAATCCTAGTTTTGCTCCTCGGCCATTCTTCCATGGCTAATGCGTTGTACTTGGTCTTCCTCCTTAGATGTCCCGGAGGGCTGCATGTGGTAGCCCGTTACTTCCTCCTCCCTCGGTCTTGCTTGGCCGAGGACATGGTTGTCCTCGGCGAGGGTACTGGGCTTCCTCCTCCTCGACATGGGCCTTGGGCTTGGTATAAAGTGAGCCACTAGGTTGCCAAATTCTCTGGCCCCACAATAGCCCCTCAAAATCCTACTGTCCGGCTCCTAGGACGGGGAGGAGGATTTTGATATCCTCGGGCCTATACCGTGACTTGTCTAGTCTGGTCCCAAGTCAGTGCTTGAAGTCTTTTCACATGTCTAATGCACGTCTCTGGCATTTCGATATGCGGTACGCACCCGTATTAAATTTTGGCGGCTCCATATTCCCTACGTTCAACGGTGCGATGGCAATCCAACGGTGTAGATCTTTCGCCATTATGGGCGGAAAGTCTTGCGTAGTGGTATTTGGTGAGGGGGTAAATATCCATTTGAACCGGTTTGCCTCTTCACATCTGCATTCAAGGGTTCTAATGCACACACCCCGAATCCGGCCAAGTTTCCAACCCAATTCGCGTCTCTTCGCAGCCTAAAAAGCCTGTTTTGAGCGCCTTCCCTCATTTCTGTAAGTTTTCTTCTTACTCTATCTTACATTTTTTTTCTTTTCTGTTTTTCCTCTTCCCCTACTCCTCAGGATGGGTAGGTTTAAGAAGTTAGTTGAGTTTGAAGAGGCGATTAAGGAGTTCATCGCCACTTATAGGATACCCAATAACGTGGGTCTTAGGTACTGCGAGGAGGGGGATTGGTATATCAGGATGGAGGTTGGTGAGGTAGTGATTCCCATAATCGCCTTCCTTAAAGGTGGTATGAGGATCCCTATGGGGTCAGTGATGAGGGGCTACCTTAGGCATTTCCGATTAGCCCCCACCCAGTGCGCCACCAACGTATTTAGGATCCTGGGTTGCATGGATGCCTTGAACGAGAAGATGGGGTTGAGGTTAACTCATCACGACGTGAATTGGTGCTACAATCTCCAGCACCTAATGGGTAAATCCTACTACATGAAGACGATGGATAATAGAGTTAGGCTCATCTAGTGTCTCTCTGAGTCTAGCAAGGGGTTGAATAAGAATTTTCTCATAGTGTCGGGGGAGTGGCACCACGGTCTTCACTGCCCGACAGTAGAAGGAGAGCCAGGTAGGGTACTCGGAATGTGGAAAGGTTGGTCTACTATGTTTCACTGTTTGTACTGCTTGGTTGTTAACAGGGACTTGCTTTTCCTTTTGCAGATCCGCACGCCTTTGAACGGCACTTCCATTTAGTCAACAAGGAAGATTTGGAAACTGTATTCAGGGCAGAGGTCTTCCTGAACGAGGCTGACAACTAAGTTAGAGCTGCTCACAAGATTCTCGGGTACAAACCGATTCAGAAGTCTTTCTCAGCTCCCAGATACGTGATCAAAGCCAAGGACCTTAGGCTTCTCCAAATCACTATAGTGAAGCATGGGTTCTCATTTTCCAAAGGATCTTTCATCCCCGAGGGCGTCCCGTTGGCAGGCTCCTCCTTGTCCCACCAAGCTGCGGAGGCAAAGGGAGGAAGTTTGGAGAAAGAGGGAGAAATGGTTGACCTAGGCTCATCCGAGGATGAATTTGGTGCATTCGACCAAGTACATCTATCCGAGGATCCCTCTGGTGACTTGGACGGTCCCCATTTACCCAAAGCAGACCTTCTGTCACCAAGGGCTGGTACTCATGCCGAAATGGGTTTCAAGATACAGCCCCAAACCAGCATGTTCGACCTACTTGAGGGCCAACCGAGGAATGACATGCCGGGGAAGTCACAATCCAAGTCTCCTTCTCCCCCACCCAAGCCCCCTCCTCCCCTACCTAAGTCTTTGCCCTCGCAGACTAAGCCATCTTCCACTCTGCCGACCTCGGACCCTCGGCCCGAGCCCACCGATCCGAAGAGGAAGAGGCCTTCCAAGGGCAAAGACACAGTGGATGGGGGGAGATCTCGTTCCTCCCAAGAGGAAGATGGAGCTCAATAGTCCGAGCCCCAAGCCTGGCTGCCTGCCGCCATGCTTCATGGGAAGCCTTTAATGGATGACGCCACCTTCAAGGACTTTCGAGGGGGAGAGGGCGCTCGCGTGGCCGATGCCCTAGAAAGGTCCCTACTTCTCCCCACCGACATGGCCGAGCTGGGGGGTATGAGGAGGTAAGAAGTTGTCCGCAACCTCAAGAGGTACTTAAGCATGGTGAGATTTCTGACACTTGTACCTTTGCTTGTATTTTATTCCTCTGTACCTAGCTTACGGTGTACTTGTTTTGGTTGGCAAGCTGTCCAGGCTACTTTTAGGCTGGAAGAGGAGGCCGACAACCAGGGTAGAGTCCTGGATCAGGAGCGCGACAAGTACTTGGATGCCGATACCCTCAAGAAATCTGAGGCTGATCTCAAGAAGGCTCGGGAGGACCTGGAGGAGATGACGAGGGCCCGAGACAGCACGGCATCCAACCTAGCCGGTGTTAAGAAACAGGCCGAGGACTAGACAGGGCACTTGCAGGAGGTTGAGGGTCAGCTGCAGGTCGCCAAGGAGCATGCCGCCGACTTGAAGAAGAAACTGGCTGAGGCAGAGTGGGCTAAAGGTGTTGCCGAGTAAGCCAGGGACGAGGCCTTGTGGGCTAAAGAATTAGCCGAGTTTGCGAGGACAGATGCTGAGAGCTCTTAAGAGCAAGCAGAGGAGGAAACCTTTGCTGAGGGAGTGGCTAAGACCGAGGCTAGTCTCAAGGCTCAGGTGCCCGAGGTGTGCAGATGCTACTGCTCCTAGACTTGGAATGAGGCCCTCAATCAAGCTGGGGTTGAGGCCTCGTCTGAGCTTAGGAGGGCCGAGAGGGTGTATTATCCCCCCACTATTTGCGAGGTTGCCTCCGTTAAACCCTAAAGCTAGCACCGCCTCAAGAGCGACGGACGAAGGCTAGGCCAGTGATGCCAACGATCCAGTGTCAACTGATAAGCCTGCTGAGGATTCTGGGCACCAAGGGACGTTGGGGAACGAGGAAGTCAGTAACCCAACAGCGCCCCAGGACGTGGTGAAGCCTCCTGTTGACTCCCAAACCGCCCTTGCTGACTCCCAGGCTCCTTCCCGCCGAGAAGGAGTCCTCCGAAGTTGCACCTCCGAGCCAGGATCCCGAGGCATTAGATGAAGCTTCTCGGCAGACCCCTAAGGACAAGCTTTTTCTCAAGTTGAAGTAGGCAATCCTGTCGGGCAACCTTGCTTTGTTGATTTATGCCATTCTAGTCTTCCTTCCTCTTCGCCTTAATTTACTACTAGATATTTTGTTTTTGGTTCAAAGCACTGTAATGCTCCTTCTAAGTTGAATGCATGAATTCTCTTTTTTACTTTATGTGTTAGTTGTTATTGTGATGAGTTTTACCACTGATATAACCTGGGTTTTAATTATTAGCTTCACAATCTCAGAAGCTCAGCATGTTTTTAATTCTAAATTAACAGTCGAAAAAATGTAAAGCCCATAGTAACAGTTCCCACTTGAACCTTAACCGATAGTTAAACCACCTTAACACCATGACCTATTTTTGCCGGATTGAATGCTGAGGGAACGTCTTCATAATATTGGTTCCGCATCTCATGGATTGGTTACTGTAAACAGTAAATAATGCTTAAGAAAGCCGTTAGTTGCTGATTATGCTAAGGGGTTAGGTTTAATATGCCTCAGAATGCCTTAAGTGATGCTCATGAATTTGTGTTTGTTTACTCCTTTGCTGAACATAGCCAGACTCCCCGGGGACCCGAGTCTGAGGGCTGTGCGAGACCTTGGTGCTGCCGAACCCCTAGATTCTTCTCTGAGTTGCTAGTTTCCCCATAGGTTTGAGTCCGAGGACCATGCAAGACCTTAGTTCAACCTAGTACCCAGGTTCTCCTTGAAATGGTTAGTTTCCCCATAGGTTTGAGTCTGAGGACCATGCAAGACCTTGGTTTAGTCTAACGCTTATGTTCTTCTGTAAGTAACTAGTTTCCCCATAGGTTTGAGTCCGAAGACCATGCAAGACCTTGGTTCAGTCTAGTACCCAGGTTCTCCTTGAAGTGGTTAGTTTCCCCATAGGCTTGAGTCCGAGGACCATGCAAGACCTTGGTTCAGTCTAACGCTTATGTTATTCTATAAGTAACTAGTTTCCCCATAGGTTTGAGTCCCGGGACCATGCAAGACCTTGGTTCAACCTAGTACCCAGGTTCTCCTTGAAGTGGTTAGTTTCCCCATAGGTTTGAGTCCGAGGACCATGCAAGGCCTTGGTTCAGTCTAACACTTATGTTCTTCTGTAAGTAACTAGTTTCCCTATAAGTTTGAGTCCGAGGACTATGCAAGACCTTGGTTCAATCTAGTACCCAGGTTCTCCTTGAAGTGGTTAGTTTCCCCATAGGTTTGAGTTCGAGGACCATGCAAGACCTTGATTTAGTCTAACGCTTATGTTCTTCTGTAAGTAACTAGTTTTTCCTTAGGTTTGAGTCCGAGGACCATGCAAGACCTTGGTTCAGTCTAGTAACCAGATTCTCCTTGAAGTGATTAGTTTCCCCATAGGTTTGAGTCCGAGGACCATGCAAGACCTTGGTTCAGTCTAACGCTTATGTTCTTCTGTAAGTAACTAGTTTCCCCATAGGTTTGAGTCTGAGGACCATGCAAGACCTTGGTTTAATCTAGTACCCAGGTTCTCCTTGAAGTGGTTAGTTTCCCCATAGGTTTGAGTCCGAGGACCATACAAGACCTTGATGCAGTCTAACGCTTATGTTCTTCTGTAAGTAACTAGTTTTCCCATAAGTTTGAGTCCGAGGATCATGCAAGACATTGGCTCAGTCTAGTACCCAGGTTCTCCTTGAAGTGGTTAGTTTCCCCATAGGTTTGAGTCCGAGGACCATGCAAGACCTTGGTTCAATCTAACACTTATGCTCTTTTGTAAGTAACTAGTTTCCCCATAGGTTTAAGTCCGGGGACCATGCAAGACCTTGGTTCAACCTAGTACCCAGGTTCTCCTTGAAGTAGTTAGTTTCCCCATAGCTTGAGTCCGAGTACCATGCAAGACCTTGGTTCAGTCTAACGCTTTATCGTCACTGCTCGGGGTGAAGGAGTTTGTCCTTGACGCTAGAACGTTCACTTCTAGAGCGATAACAGTCTCGGCCTCGTCTTGCCGAGGAGGGACTCCACCTTAGTCTGGGCAATTGGCCCAATATTGACCTGGACGAGGGCAACTTGCCCCTCCTCCTTTATGCACAGTCGTAGCCCCATTGCTCCAATTTTTTCGCCACTTCTGATTACGAAGTGATTTTTGGCTGTTCGAGTTATGTGCCTGACGTTTCGATGTGCGAGGCACGCCCTTATTAATATTTTCGTGGATTAACGCAGATCCAGTGGCTGGTGGCCTCCTTGGAAATTGGTTGGGATTAATGTCACTGGTAATTCTCCCTTTGAATTCTGTGCGGATTAATTCCCACCAACCTTCGTCTTCTATATAAGGCTCTCCGGGGGAATCATTCTCCCACACTTCACAAATCCTTAAGTTCAACAGGAACTCTGAGCCCCCAACCCTCTAAGCACCTTCAATAACCTTACCAGGATTGTGATCAGGGCTTGGGGGAATGGGACGGCTCTGGACGAGGGGAAGGGCAAGGAAGCCAAAGGTGTTCCTACCTTTGGACCGAGCAAAAAGGGTGGTCCTCCCTCCTCAACCGAGAGCCGTAGCAGTTGTGGTTTGCGTCAGACTTTCAGAGCGGCAAGGCTTGGGCGTCATCCTGATGGTAGCGCATCTGGCAGTTAGGAGGAAGGTCCATGAAGAACATAATGCTTTTCTCCAGTACGCGTCCATGCTTGCCCTTCAAGCTGGCAGTGACTCGCGCCCAGCTTACCCGCCGATGGAGGTTCGCAAGATTATGTCACGTTCGGTGCCCGGGTGTTGCTGCCTCCAATGTTTAATTATCATGAGGCTGGGGGAGCATCAAGGGAACATCATGGGATGGGGCCATTAGGTGCTTTTTCATCTGCTCCTCTCTTCTCGCCGGTACCATCCATACCGGCCCGGGGGTTGTTGGTAGCCTTAAAACAAGCCTGCCTCAGCCTTCCTTTCTAGGGTTAACTTTTAAACAAGCCCGTCTGGGCCTCTGTTTGTATAGTCAGCTTTAGAACAAGCCCGTCTAAGCCTCTGTTAGTGTAATGTACTTTTCCTTTATTTAATAAAAATGCTACAATTTTTTTTGAATCTTTTATTTTTTTTGCAATGATCGTTTCTTAAGCAAATGCATCGTTGTTTGTTGTTTCTTCCTTATTTTTTTTTTATGGGATTTGGAATCGATGCCGTTGGTGATGACGAAAAACTGCCCAACTTTGCGTAAGTTAGCATCGTAGGAACAATTGCCCTTTGCGCTTGCTAGCGCACAAGTTCTTCCCACAAAAGACGCCAATTGTAGGGACTGGGTTTGAGCACTCCTACTGTTGAGTGAGTGGACTCAAGCCTAGCTAGCCCAATACAATGAATTTGTAGAGAATGGGTTCAAGAACTAGGCCCTAGCAAGCAGACAACGTCCAATGCGATGTTCGTCACCATCGAACGCAAATGAATCGAAATTATCCTCAAAAATCTATCCTCGGCCCAGTCCGAGGAGCTTAATGTTCATCCCTCTCTCGTCAGAAAGAAAGAGCCCCCCATTTAATCTGTTTCTTCTCCTTATATAGTCCTCTTCCAACAATCCCTTTCCTCCACTTGTTGATCATCCACGCCTCTTTTTGATAACCCGTCCCATCAGTCGCCTTACCAAAACTCCCAGTGAGTTGCAGCAACCGAGGCAGCACTGCTCAGGGGTCGTCTCCCCATTAATGCTGCCGGGACATCAGTCGTGCGCATTAAATGTGGAAGTGACAGTTCAATCCTGGTTTTACTTCTCGGCCATTCTTCCACAGCTGATGCGTTGTACTTGGTCTTCCTCCTTAGATGTCCCAGAGGGCTACCTGTGGTAGCCCGTTACTTCCTCCTCCCTCAGTCTTGCTTGGCCGAGGACATGGTTGTCCTCGGCGAGGGTACTGGGCTTCCTCCTCCTCAGCATGGGCCTTGCGCTTGGTATAAAGTGGGCCACTGGGTTGCCAAATTCTCCGGCCCCACATTATGGATTTACAATTTTTCATAAGAATTAAAGAAACACTTGATAAAAAATGACTTTAAGATGCTTAATCAGGTGTTTAGCTTGTTAGTATTTTTAAGTGTGGATAAAAATTACATTAATAAAATAACAACAAACTTGCGTATTATATATGAGTTATGACTAACTTTGGATTTAAAATTTTTTATTTTAAAACTAATACACGAAGACATGTAATATGTATGTATATAGGTATATCATGGTTTGAGTTTTTCTTAAATTACAAATTAATATAATACTTTTACTTCAGCCTCGCAACAAAATTTCCTGGCTACGCCCTAACTACTACCCATTACTGGGGCTAAGCCCAAATACGACACGACCCAAAGGGTTTTGGGTGGGTTGGATTGAAACATGGGTTGGGTTCCGGTCAACCATATTCGGTTATTTTTTGTGTTTAGGGTCTGAACAGTTTTAGACCCCTTAACACACAACCAGATTGAGTAGCCTAGTTAATTAGCCAAGTTGTTACTTAGTCAAATTAAGCAATTCTAGGTTAAAACAATCAAACACTCATATCATGAAAATATATAGCAGCGGAATAATAAATAACACATGATATGATCACCCAGGAAAACCAAACCGGTAAAAAACCTGGGGAGGATTTTACCCACCGATCCTCAAGGCAAAACTGAATTCACTATGAAAGAATTGAAGTTCATACAAAAGGACTTACAAGCTCCCCGCTCGACTTCCTAATGCTACCTACCAGTAGAACTTACTGACACGACCCCGTGCAAGCTCCGAATCCACGGACTCCTTCTTTCTTGAATTCTTCAATCAGCTACAAGCACCCACGCTTGATATTCTTTAAGCTTCAAAGGCAGCAACCAAGTTGATCATCAAGATGTTGAAGTAATCTCCATCAAGAAAATCCTAAGCTTTGTGTAAAGGAAAGCTCCTCTAGATCTCACAAGAGATTTACATAAAACCGCAATGTATGAGCAACAATACAACTTGAGCAACACTAAAACGTGGCTAGGGTTTTGCCTTATATACCTAGGGCAAAAACATAAAAACCCTAAACGTTTTAATGAGCTAGGGCTGAGTTGGAAAACTGCAGAAAACGCAATCTGGTCGATTTTCGATTGATCGAATCTATTCCTCGATCGATCGAGTCAGACCGAAATGCCCCAATGCATCTACAGTCTCTCGATTCCAACTTTACAATAATTAATCAACTTTGAGCATACTTTAACAAGTCTAAACATGTTGTTTTGATCATGGTTTGCCAACATTACAAATTAGAGTTCTAAATACATAAATTCCTAAACCTTTAGAACCTAACAAACTCCGCATTTGGCAATTCGTGACAAAACCCTAATTAAAAGCTCAAAGTTTACAAGTAAAAAGCCCTTTACAAAAATAATGCTTATAAACTCAAATTCAAACCTAACTACTATCCATCGGTTGCAAGTGTAGACAGCAGCTTTGTTGAATCAACCTGTATATTCCTGAAATACTCAACAAACGCATAAACGCATGTGTGACAGAAAAGAGTAAAACAACAGGTATAACATTCTTGTAAGATTCACACAATACAAAATAAAGACATATATGAATGAACAACTCATAAATATAAGTCAATAAGCAGTGAATCACAAAGCAACAAGAATCAATGTATATAACATGTATATCAATCAATGTTACTCCCCCTAGCATGAATATCCCCAAAAATGCTATACAAAGTGAAGCACCTAGATACAATCTAAAAACTCCACAAGCTCCTCAACAACAAAAAATAACAAAAAGTCTCCCCCTAACTACAAAAACTCCTCTACAAGTCACAAACTCCACTCCCCCTTTTTATGACGGAATGCCAAAGGGCAATCACAAGTCGTCATCAAAAGGCGGTGGTGAGGATGAATGAAGACGCAAAAAGTCAGCTCGCAAAGCACGAATCTCGTCAAGCAAGTCCACCAAAATCTGACCATGAGCCGCCTGAACGGTCATGACAGTCTCCAGGGTACGACGAACATCAAAGTCGGTCGAAGGAGGTGGAGGAACATCAGCAGCAGCAGCATCATCACCAACTGGATCAGGAACATCCTCACCAGCAATACCTGCAGAAGAAGAAGGAGGAGGTGCGCTACTAGACGGCTCAGACCTAGGGTGTTTAGAACCAACTCGAAGATGAGCAGCCCTTTGTCTAAGAAAAGACGCACCGATAGGAGCAATAACATGAACGTGCTCAGAGGAAGGGAAGCCACCAAGATCAAGATAAAGGAGAATCCTATGAATGAAAATAGGATGAACAAGAGCATGAGCAGTAGATGAACTCCTATAGACATCGTTCAAAGAACGAAGAAAAAGATGGGAAAAACTAATAGGAGCATCAGTAACCAGAGCGTACAAAAATACACACTTCTCGAGAGGAATGGTGTGAACATGAGAGATGGGCCAGATAGAATGACAAGCTATCCTAAAGAACAAATAGTGCAACCTGGAAAGCTCAGCAGAGGTGATCCTAGGATCAGAACCCCACTGGACAGTAGTCCTAGTGATGTAAGACAAGACATCACTAATCTCGGGAGACACATCAGAAGGATAGACAGGATTCTGGACCAAAGGTACCCCTAGAGCATCAGCCACTATCTGAGGAGTAATGGAGTACTCTACGCCTCGTATCCAACTCTTGACTAGAGTGTTGGAATCATAGATGCGGATAGAGATGTTCGAGTAGAACTCTCTAATCAAGGCAGATGGTGGAGGAGGATCAGAAATATCCACCAAGGGTAACTAGCCCCTACGCTCAAAGTTTGCCCTAATGGTAGGATCAAGTTCATCTAAATGAACAGAACACTCAGCCCATATCTTTCTCTTAACGTTTAGCTTCTCATAAATCTCTTGGTTTTTCTCACTCGAAAACTTCTCACGGTCAAAGGAGGGAGGAGGTGGAGAAGGTGAGGAAACAGTCCTACGGGCTCTAGTCTTCCTAGGCATAGTGCTAAGGAAAGGACAGAGACACAAAGTGAAAACCAAAAGAACAAGAAAACAAAACCAAGGGCAGACTGCAAATTAGCACAATAAAAAATATAGAACAAAAATCTATATGATGCATGAACAATAACAATGTTGTGATGCATGATCTAATGCAGTAAACACAGTTCAAATTAAGTTCAATTACACAAAATTGGCTCGAACATAGAGTTTCTAACAAAAACCCTAAAAATTTGAAAACCACTTGTTAAATTTTGCAACAAATTTGGTGAATTGATCATTACACAAGGTTGAAAACAGATTATAATAACCAATTTCATCAATACAACAAGCCAATTTCATCAATTGAACCTTAATTGAACAAAATCCTCAATTTCGGATAAATTACAAACCCTAGAATTTGAAATTTTTTCACAAAACCCAAAATTGATCAAATTAATCCATTAAGAACATGTTTATAGTGTGTCCCCACAAAAACCCATTGATCAATTACACAAAATTGGGTCTAAATTTCCAACAATCCCAACAAGAAAAGGTTCCGAAAATATGAGCATAAATGCATGAATAATGCATGAAATATGTAAATAAACTCAAAAAGGAGGGGTAAGATAAACATACCAGCTTGAGGAAAGAGTTTTCTTGCAAAAAATCCGGAGGAAAACGACAAAAAATTGGAATAGTTGAGCTTGCCAAGTCAGAGAGAGAGAAAACTTTTTGAAAAACTTTTGAAAAAGTGTTTGAAAAAGTCAAGAACAGTGTTTTTTAAAAACCTAATTCGCGACTTTCGATTGATCGAAAATCACTTTCGATTGATCGAAACAGACAGTCATTTTGAGACAAATTAAAACACTTTTTCGATTGATCGAAAATCATATTCGATTGATCGAAACACACAGTCATTTTGAGACAAATGAAAGCACTTTTTCAATTGATCGAAAATCTGACTGGATCGATCGAAATGGGCAGAGGCTCACAAATTTTAGAGAAAAATCACAGTTTTGAAAAACACAAACCATATTTTGAAAATAACTCCTCAAAGCATTAAATTACAGAAACAAAATGCATGAGTATGAAATGGAATGCTATTTCAAAAACCCAAATTGAATCCCAGTTTCTCCAAAGATAATTTCAGCCATTCCTCCTTTCAAATTCTCAAGCAAAAAAAAGTTTTGCATAATTCTCAAAGTATTTTCAAACTTGGTTGGTCAGACCAAAAACGCACACAATAACATGTACAAAGTTTATCAAAGAGTAACTTGTGTAGTGTGTGCAACTAGCAAAAACTTTGAGAAACATGTGAGGTGATATGTGAATAGCAATCAATCACAAAGTCTACAAAATTCATCACATAGAATTCAAAATAGACTATCACCTAAAGAGTTACATCCTATAACTCTCACATCTCCTAGAACAAAAGCTTGCAATCATGTAAGTTTCTTGTATTTTGCCCCATTATTTAGGTGAAATTTGGCATCAAGCCTAATAGTACACACCAGTTTAGATTAAGTGAATTGGCATCAAGCCTAATAGTACACACCAGTTTTAAACATTAAGCATTTAAGCTGAGGCATCACCTTATGTTCTTTTTGTGCATGTGCTACACTTTCTCGAGCACAAAATCTTATGATATGCACTAAGGTGTTCATGATTGACTAGTGAACAGTGGTGAGATGGTTATTTATGTCTTTCTCAGAAGGATCAAGTCCGACAGTCAAATAACATGTGACTTCAAGATTAAGACAAAGTGATAAACACCATAAACATCTTTCCCACACAACATGCACTACAAAGTTTCAACTAGTCAAGTGCAATATATAAGCTCATCAAAGCTAAACAAGGTACATAAGACATGTTATGTGTAAATAAATTGACCAACCTTGTTTTCAAAAACCAAGAAACATCATGTCAAACATATTTTTGCTTTCTCCTTTTCTCCTTTTTTTTTTTAATTAAAAGAGAAAACAAATAAATCCTAGAATGAAATGCATGAATGTAATGCAATGCAATTCCTAGAAACAAAAGCAAAAGAAACACAAAAACCAAAGAACAATGGTCACAAAGGAATGAGCAATGAAGCACAAGGACCATGTCAGAAAGACTCAATTAGGTCAAGTCTTTTGCATCCAAAACCTTTTAGATGCACCACAAGCATTGGAGTTCTTATTCACATTCGAGTGATTTCCAACTCCAGGATTGGAATAAAGGTTCAACACCTTTACCAATTCACCAATAAGTGCCATTGGATCTTGTGCTTGAGGCACGAGTATCTTTGGTTTAGTTGCTCTCTTAGCAGCTTGAAACTTGTAACAGTTAGGATGAATGTGTCCAGATTTACCACAATAATGACAAACCCAAGCAGGTTTACCATGCATCTTGTCCTTGGGTAGGGTAGGTTTAGTTTCTCTCAAATCAACCCTAATCTTCTTAGGAGGTGAAACTTCTACAGATTTGACTACCTCACTCACAGGTGGTTTGACAGTTTCACTCACAACCTCACTCACAGAAGGTTCAGAAGAAGAAGCAGGAACAAAGTTCGTGGTATGTGGAGTAGACACAGAGATGCTTTCAACATATCCTATCCCAGATTTATTAGAATGATACTTTTGAACATTTAGCATGTGATCAAGTTTAGAACTAGCAGTTCTAGCAACAGATAAATCATGTTCTAAAGTTTTAACTTTATCAAGTAAAAGCATGTTCTCAGATTTCACATGGTTCAAAAGATCATTAGCATCAAATAATGTAACAAGCAAATTTTTCTTTTCAAGCTCAAGAGAATCAATTTTCTTCAGGCCAAGTTCAACATTCATAGCATCCTTTGCAGCAACTTTGCAAAGTTTATTATAGGCCTCTTGAAGATCTGCATCCTCAAAGAGTTCCCCATCAGAAGGGTTCTCCTCAGCAGATATGCTTTCATTGACTACTGCAGTAGCAGTGAAAGCAATGAAGTTTCCATCCTCGTCACACTCAGACTCATCATCAGAAACCTCATTATCACTAAGGGTCACAGCCATAGCTTTACCCTTATTTTTTAAGAATGTAGGACATTCAGATTTAACATGACCATACCCTTGACAACCAAAACACTGAGCACCCAAAAAATTGTTTGAAGATTGACCTACTCTTTCTCTAGGTTTTTCAAAGTTATTAACCTTAGTGGGATCATTCTTCCTAAAGTTTCTAGGTTCAACAGTGTTTGTACCTCTTGCCCTTCTGTTTGTATTTCTCAGAAAATTTCTAAAATTCTTGGCAAGGTAAGCTATCTCTGTAGCAGAGAGCTCATCATCAAATCCACTAGCCCCAACATCATCAACAGACTTAAGAGCCATTGATTTGGATTTGTTTGTTTTGGGTAAGTCACACTCATAGGACTGAAGAGATCCTACAAGCTCATCAATAGGGATGGAGTCCACATCCTTGCTCTCAGTAATGGCAGTCATTTTGGGTCTAAAGTCTTCAGTTAAAAATCTAAGTATCTTCCTAACAATTTTAGGTTGATCATAGATTTCACCCAAGTTAAAAGCAGAATTAACAATATCATTTAGTTTGGCATAAAATTCATCAAAGGATTCATCATCAGACATCCTAATGCTCTCAAACCTAGAAGTTAATTGCTGCAGTTTGTTTATCTTAACTGCCTTTGTGCCTTCATGCACAGTTTGGAGGATTTTCCAAGCAGTATGAACAACCTCAACATTAGAGATCCTCTTAAATTCCTCCATAGAAACAACATTGAAGATGGCATTCATAGCTTTGCTATTGAAGCCTGCTGCTTCTTTTTCAGAAGTTTGCCACTCACTTACAGGAGTAGTGGGCTTCTGCCATCCGTATTCAACGGAATTCCAGACTCTCTCATCAATGGATTTCAGGAATGCTTTCATCCTTACTTTCCAATAGGCATAGTTGTTCCCATCAAAGTGAGGAGGAACAAAAAGAGAGTGTCCATGCTCCATGACAACAGGGGTCAAGGATCAGCTCAGAGAAAAAAAATCTCAGACAAAAAGAGCTACCTGCTCTGATACCACTTGAACAGTTTTAGACCCCTTAACACACAACCAGATTGAGTAGCCTAGTTAATTAGCCAAGTTGTTACTTAGTCAAATTAAGCAATTCTAGGTTAAAACAATCAAACACTCATATCATGAAAATATATAGCAGCGGAATAATAAATAACACATGATATGATCACCCAAGAAAACCAAACCGGTAAAAAACTTGGGGAGGATTTTACCCACCGATCCTCAAGGCAAAACTGAATTCACTATGAAAGAATTGAAGTTCATACAAAAGGACTTACAAGCTCCCCGCTCGACTTCCTAATGCTACCTACCAGTAGAACTTACTGACACGACCCCGTGCAAGCTCCGAATCCACGGACTCCTTCTTTCTTGAATTCTTCAATCAGCTACAAGCACCCACGCTTGATATTCTTTAAGCTTCAAAGGCAGCAACCAAGTTGATCATCAAGATGTTGAAGTAATCTCCATCTAGAAAATCCTAAGCTTTGTGTAAAGGAAAGCTCCTCTAGATCTCACAAGAGATTTACACAAAACCGCAATGTATGAGCAACAATACAACTTGAGCAACACTAAAACGTGGCTAGGGTTTTGCCTTATATACCTAGGGCAAAAACATAAAAACCCTAAACGTTTTAATGAGCTAGGGCTGAGTTGGAAAACTGCAGAAAACGCAATCTGGTCGATTTTCGATCGATCGAATCTATTCCTCGATCGATCGAGTCAGACCGAAATGC
Source organism: Quercus ilex subsp. ballota (assembly GCA_032727855.1). Classification (NCBI taxonomy): domain Eukaryota; kingdom Viridiplantae; phylum Streptophyta; class Magnoliopsida; order Fagales; family Fagaceae; genus Quercus; species Quercus ilex. Next base: position 24,849,851 of record CM064918.1, on the reverse strand, counting down.
CCCAATGCATCTACAGTCTCTCGATTCCAACTTTACAATAATTAATCAACTTTGAGCATACTTTAACAAGTCTAAACATGTTGTTTTGATCATGGTTTGCCAACATTACAAATTAGAGTTCTAAATACATAAATTCCTAAACCTTTAGAACCTAACAGGGTCCAACCCGACCTGCCCGTTATTTAAAAAAAAAAATAGCATGGATCTTTTAAGCAAATCTAAAAACTTGAATATTGAGTAATACGTTTTTGAGTTAGAGTTAATCAGGGGAGAAAGAGAGAAAGAGAGTTGTTAAGGAAAAAAGCACAAAGTGGACCAAAGGGTCCTTGTTCTTCTCCTTCTTCCTTCTCCAATTCCTATGTTTTACTTTGCTTTCTCATGAAAGTTTGATTTTTTTTTTTTTTTTTTTTTTTGGAGATAAACCTGAAAGTTTGATTGAGTAAAGCAAATGGATCCCGAGAATGAGTGGGAGATGAAGAGGTAGAATCATGGCATGTAAATGTTAGAAAATAATATTAATTAAAACTTTTAAAATTCATAAACAAGCAATTAAAAAGAGAGTAATTTGATATAGAAATGAGTGAAATTTGTAAATTCATTAATTGGTTTATAGTAGCATAAATTCCTAAACGGAAAATTAAAAAGAGAGCAATTTGATATAATATCTATATTTGAGCTATTCTTTATTCTTTGATTCTCAAAAATAAAAAGTCTACTACTTTTCAAGCAATTAAAATATTAAACAATTGTTTTAAAATGGAAAAAAAAAAATTAATGTATTTAATTATATATGATATTTGTTTTAAACATAAAACATGGTAATCAGTTAAAGAGTGGTAAAAATGGCAAGACTAAGTTAATTAGTAATATTGCTCATTTATGGACATATACTTAAGGTTATCTATACTTTATAAGAGGATTCTCCTTTTTAAACTAAACTTTTATGTGGTTCAAAAATACCCTTAAACCTTAGGCTTAACAGGAAAAATATTTTAAGACAGCCCGATAAAAATATATCTCAAACTCTACTTAAAATACTGACAAAAATATGTCAAGAGGTACTCATCTTTGTACCTATATAATCTTCCACACAACATAAAAACTGTTTCATGTTGTATTGATAGAAACATTGTTGCCTTTTTCAATTTATTGTATATTGCAAGAAAATAAGACTTAACTTGTCAGATTATTCAGAGGATGGTGTAGAACTTATTACTTATTAGGAACTTCTGTTCATGCCCTACAACCGAATATTTTGTTACCTGTATAGTAGAATCGATCCTTGAAGAATGTGTTCCTGGTAATATCATCTTCCCCTAATTTTTCTATATATAAATTAGCCTTAATTTCTTTTTTTGTGCAAATTTCTTCATAAATCTTATTCATGTCCTTTTACATCTGTTCCTTCTGTTGGAAACATTTTTTGAGAATGCAGAGATTCTTTGGCATAGAAAATTTTTTTAATCCAAAAATTTAACCTTAAAATAGAAACTTAAAGCTAAGTTTAAGAACAATCTCACCAAAATTAAGTTATAAAATGACATAAAAGTTTTGCACTTGAAGGTTAATTTGTGCCACCTAGAGTAGAACTTGGTATAAAACAGTTCCTTGGCTGAACAACCTCTTAGGATCAAACTATAACATCAACCTTTGTGTTGGATGCACCTCCACACACAAAAGTTTAAGAACAACCACAAATATATCCTTTCCTTTCCACACAAAAGAGTATCAGTTCTAATGAGTGTATTTTACTGAATGCATCCCTCTTGCTAGCTCAGTATCTAATTAAGGAAATTTCTGAGTAACCTTTAAATCAATCATGTATTATGATTTTGATTTTCCTTCTTTAAGGGTTCGTTTGGATGGAGGAGTGGAAAAATGGGAGGATGGAGAATTATGGGAGGGTGGAAAAGTGGGAGGATGGAAAATATTTAGTTTTCCTTCTTGTGTGTTTGGTTAGAAGGGTGGAAAAGTGAGAGGGTGGAAAACTCTTTTATTTGGTTGGAGAGAAAAAGAGAAGGATGAAAAATGTAATTTATATAAATTGACTATTATACCCTTGTTACATAATATGTAAGAAATAGATTTATTTGTACTCATTACATAATATAAAATTTATCACATCATATATATAAATTTATATTAGGGTGAAATATCATTTTCGTCCCTAAACTATCACAAAAGTTCGTTTTTCGTCCCTAAACTTTCAAAAGTTCTATTTTCGTCCCTAAATTATCATAAAAGTTCGTTTTTGGTCCCTAAACTATCACAAAAGTTTGTTTTTCGTCCCTAAACTTTCAAAAGTTCTATTTTCGTCCCTAAATTATCACAAAAGTTCGTTTTTCGTCCCTAAACTTTCAAAAGTTCTATTTTTGTCCCTAAACTTTTCCAAATGTATTGATTTTCGTCCCTCCCACATCAGCACTCTATCAAGCCATGTCAGCACTCCGTCAGACGGAGGGACGAAAATCAATACGTTTGATTTTAAGCCATCACCTATGCAATTTTTTTTTGTGCATTTGAGTTAGACTTTAGACAATAATAATATGGTTATTACTTCTACTATTTTTGGGCTGGAATAAGTTTTTTTTTTTTTCCCCTCAATTGAAATAAAGTTATTTGTTTACTATTTTTTTATGTCGAAATTTATATACTATTATTGTTAAGCTAAAATATTTAAAAATGATTATCTGATTATTTATTTAAAAGAAATATTTTTATAAAATGATGTAATGGTAGTTTTGTGAATAAAAAGGCATGTGATGGCATTGTAAAGGAAGCACCTTCTTAGAAACTTCCTTTCTAGCCCTCCCAAGTGTCATAAATGTCATCTCATTTTTTTTTTTTTTAACTCTTTTCATTCCTTTTCTCAGACTACTCAAGCGTCTACAAATCTATAACACTCCTCCTTCGTCTCATCTTCTTCGCTCAACTTTTTTTTTTTTTTTTTTATAAATCGGTTTTCTTTTCTAACGTCCGCACCATCAAATCCAAAAGAAGCTACTCAGTGAAAACACATTCTTCATTTAGCTCAAAAATTCATATTCAATTCGAAATGACAAAATTTCAACCAAAATCAATGAAGTCAATACCGTAAAGGGAGACTGTTTCGGTTTAACTATGAAAATGATATATTTCAGTATCGGTTAATACTGATGTACCATTTCGGAATTACCAATAATAATAATAATAATAATAATAATGTAGAGAGGGAAAATTCCCGACCTATCACAAGCTGACACGTCACACTACCAAGTCCACAAAATACAATTAATTACAAAGCTCCACGTATTGCTGCTAGGTTTTGCTATCACTACTCAGAAACCAAAAGAAATTTGTCAAGTGTCATGCAAAAACTAATCACGCATCAGCACATGTAAGTGATAATATAAGCAGCCTCGCATGTGTAAGCGATGACATAAGCGGACCAATCAAGCTATGACATGTGTCATCAATTAGACTCTGCCACGTGTTGCTCACCCACCTCCAAACTCTTATAAATAGAAGCCTTCCTAAGGCATTTCAAGGAGATCTAAGAGAAAGGACACCAACCCATCTGAAGCACAAGCAGCATCAGAGAAGACATCTTGAGTTCAGAAGTCCAGAAGCTCTGCTAGAATCAAGCCCCGAAGCCTTCAGCAACTTCAAGAACTTCAACCTTCAAATACGAAGAACATTCGAAGCAGAATCATTCAAACTACCTGCCTAGATCTCAAAGTTCACTGGAATCAAGCTTGAAAGCCTCTAGAAATTTCAACAAACCACAAATTAGCGAAGCTCTACAGATTCAAGCCTCTAAAGCACCGAAGAACTTTCATCACAAAACCTTCAAATATGAAGAACATTCGAAGAAGAATCATCTAAATCATATTCCTAGATCTCAAAGTTCAATAGAATCAAGCTCAAAAGCCTCCAGAAACCTCAACAAACCACAAATCAGTGAAACTCTACTGATTCAAGCCTCTAAAACCCCAAAAAACTTCCACCACAAAACCTCAAAAGGGAAGAACACTCGAAGAACACAAAGAACACAAAGAACACACAAAGAACGTGAAGAACAAAGAATTTCTAACAAGCTCATAGCTAGAGATTCATTGTAATTCTATTTCAATAATCTTCGATCCATCCCTCAGCCAAATTGAAGTATATTTGGTGTTCAAGTCAAAATCACATTACCACAACTCCAATCAACAAATCTTTTAAGGAGATCGAATCAAAGAATCACTCTTTTGTAATCACAGAGAATTGTACCACACATTCATCAATACAAATTCGCATTTGTACAACTATTTTACTTGTTTGACTTATTTCGAATTGAGAAATTTAGTTGTCCATAAATAATAATAATAATTTTTATTAACATTTAAAACAAATAAATTTAATAGTCTTTAAATAATTATTAGGTCAATCTGTACAATTATGTTGTAGTATTGGTCAATACCATAAACATCTTAATTAACTCCATCCCAATCCCTTTTTATTACAAAAAAAGTAAAAGCCCAATCCCTTTGTGTTCAAAAAATAAAAGCCCAATCCCTTTTTCCAAGTCATTTTTTTCTATTTTATTTTTCCTCCATCGTCTTGTCTAGTCAACTTTATCTTTTTGTTTATTTACTTACTTTTTATTACCATCTCATTTCTCTTTAATCCCCATCCACACTTTTTCAAATTGAATCTTATCTTGAGATCCACTACATAGTAGCCCACGTTGTCCTTCAGTACTTGTCCCTCACAAATCTGCTTCTCTCATTCTCTCTCTAGTTTTTCACGCATACTTTTCTCATCAAAAGATTTAAAACTAACCCATAATCACCCTTAGATATATTTCTCTCTTTCCCTCACAATCAGTTTCTCTCTCGCAAGTTGCTTCTCCTCACTCGAATGTTGCACTGGCTGGTCTAGCCACCCTGTGCTTAAGCTACATTGCCACTACCATTCTCCTTCTATCTTTCTTTCTTTCTTTCTCACTCTTTTTTTTTCCCCCAAGTTGTAGAGGAATTACATTTCGGGCCAAAGGCCGGAATGACCGAAATCACCGGAAAGGCCAGTACAAACCGGAATAGTTCGGTATATAAAACGAAACGAAATAAGGGTCTACTGATACTAGATTGTTCACCGGTATGAAAAATTATTGTTCTACCGGCCGGTATGAAACAGTATTGACTTCGTTGGCCGGAACACCAGTAAAGGCCGAATTTTGGAACGGAATAGAATAGTGGGGTTACTTATACCAGAACAAAAAATTCCAACTGGAACAGAACGGTATTTAAAACATTGATCCTGTACTGTGTTTTGAAGAAATTTATGGAATAAGGAGGAAGATGACGAAGAGGGAGATGGGATTAGTATTATTATTATAATTTATTTTGGAGAAACTTTTGGCTTGGGTTTGTGCTTATGTTTATTGTTTACTGTTTTGGCTTGGTTTTGGATTGTGCTGCGCTTGTGATACATAGGAAGATGGGAGGAGAAAGAGTTGATCGAGTTTTTATAAGGAAGGAGGAGTATCAGGGAGAAATAGTGAGAAATAGATATTAAAATCAGACTTTTTGTTTTATAATGTTGATGTTTTAAAAATAATGATAACGTGGAAAATTGTGGGGGTTTCAAAAGTTTCGGTTTTTATATATAGCCGTAAACCCGCGCGATGCGCGGGAAATTTGCCCTTTGTTTTTATTTATTTATTATTTATTAATAAGTGAAAGAAGAAATAAGTACATAAAACTTATAAGTATTAGTCTTAAACTCAAAATTATATAATTATTTTTCTAATGGAGTATAATTTATGAGTAATATTACAACCACAGATTATTTTACAACATTTTTACAAAATGCTGATGTAGCCAATCTCTTATTGGTTTTCATCTAGGCCCATCATTAATATCACTTTTTTATTTACCAATAATCACTCACTACATCAGTAGTTTGTAAGTTTTTTTTATAAAATAGTTTGTATCTCTAGCATTATTCATAAATGCCACCATAAAAAATTTCATACCCAAAGCATCACCTTGGTTGCCGCGACTCCCAAAGAGACTGAGAAAGCGGCTGATGGGACGAGCACCTGAGTAATGTCCAGATGGCTCAACAAGTGTAGGGCTAGGATTGGTTGGGTAAAGGATATATAATGTAAGGGAATCCCTCCTGATGAAGGGGGGAGAAAGGGGAAGAAAAAAGGGGGAGACAAAAAAAGAAGGAAAAGAGGGAAGAAAGCCTCCTCGGCTGTGGGCCGAAAAGCACCCTCCAGTTGTAAACTGTTCCAAGTTTCTTTAAATAAAGGAGAATGGAGTTCACGCTTTGTGAACGCCGGCCAGCGCCTAGACCTTCGATCCACTCTCTACAAATTCATTGTTGTGGGTTCGATGGGCCTTTGACCCATATCCTTCGGGTTCTGGGCAACCAAAAAGCAGACCCTACAATTGGCGCCATCTGTGGGGAGGATTAGTGCGCCGGCTGGCGCAACAGGCGACTGTTCTAAATAACCATTCTACGGAAGATCGGTGGTGAAGCAAAAAGAAAAAAAAAACTATCAAACAAACACTGCAGAAAGATAAAAGATAAAGACAGAAGATTCAATAGCAGAAAAAAACTTGATATTATTTCATAAAAAGAAACAGTTACAAATTACAATCAGAGGCTCAGGCAGGCGTGTTTTACAACTGTTCCTACTAGCTAGTCCTACAATCAGAGGCCCAGGCGGACCCGTCCTAAAACTAGCTAGAGGGAAGTGTTAACCCGTACCCTTACTGGCATCAAGAGAATGGGAGAGCTTGACAGTAAGCGGGCAGAAGGGGGCTGGGGCTAGCTTGTTTCAAGGCCACCAACAACTCCTTTCTCGGAGCGATGGAGCTTGAACAAAGTGAGGAGCAGATACAGGGGCTCCGGGACGCCCTCCCCCGTGATGTTTCCTTGATTCTCTCCAACCCCCACGAGCGTTGCCCGTTGGTGACGGCAACACTCGAGCGCCGTCCATGATGTGAGTTCGTATGTCTCCTCCGTCGGGGGTGCGCTCCGGGGAGAGACATTAGGTACTTCAACGACATCCCTCCGGGCCACCGTGCATGGCGCCATTGGGGTTACGCCTAGACTCTGCCGCACTGGAAGCCCAGTGGGGGTTGCGGCCACAACGGCTCTTGGCACAGATGTCCTCACACCAGCCCAAAGCTGCCCCATATCTACTAACTCCGGTCACAATTCCGGCGGGGTTATTAAAGGGGCTTGGGGAGCTGAAAGGGTGTGTTCTTTCCGTTTGTGTTGGGAGGTTCATGGAGTATGAAGAAACCATCCCCCCGGAAAGCCTTATATAGAGGATGAGGGTTGGTGAGAATTAATTCACGCAGAATTCGAAAAGAGAGTTACCGAAGCGTTGGATAATAATGAAGCTACCAGATTCCAAGGGGGCCATAGACCGTTGGACTTATGTAAATTCACGAGGCCATTAATGAAGGCGCGTCTCGCGCACCGAAGCGTCAAGCGCGGAACACGAACGGCCAAGGGACGCTTCACAAGTAAGAAAGATGGGGGTTCGAGCTGGAGGCGAGATCAATGCCACGTGTAAGATCATAATCCGTCCGAAGGAGGAATCGTCTCCAGTAAAGCGGTCTGAGGACAAACCCCTACTTACAAGAGAAGCCCAAGTGTTAGACAGAACTAAGGCTCTGCATGGTCCTCGGACTCAGGCCTATGGGGAAACTAACCACTTCAAAGACCAAGTGTTAGACAGAACCAAGGCTCTGCATGGTCCTCGGACTCAGGCCTATGGGGAAACTAACCACTTCAAAGACCAAGTGTTAGACAGAACCAAGGCTCTGCATGGTCCTCGGACTCAGGCCTATGGGGAAACTAACGACTTCGAAGAACAAGTGTTAGACAGAACCAACGCTCTGCATGGTCCTCGGACTCAGGCCTATGGGGAAACTAACGACTTCAAATACCAAGTGTTAGACAGAACCAAGGCTCTGCATGGTCTTCGGACTCAGGCCTATGGGGAAACTAACTACTTCAGAAGGACAAGTGTTAGACAGAACCAAGGCTCTGCATGGTCCTCGGACTCAGGCCTATGGGGAAACTAACGACTTCAAAGACCAAGTGTTAGACAGAACCAAGGCTCTGCATGGTCCTCGGACTCAGGCCTATGGGGAAACTAACTACTTCAGAAGAACAAGTGTTAGACAGAACCAAGACTCTGCATGGTCCTCGGACTCAGGCCTATGGGGAAACTAACGACTTCAAAGACCAAGTGTTAGACAGAACCAAGGCTCTGCATGGTCCTCGAACTCAGGCCTATAGGGAAACTAACGACTTCAAAGACCAAGTGTTAGACAGAACCAAGGCTCTGCATGGTCCTCGGACTCAGGCCTATGGGGAAACTAACTACTTCAGAAGGACAAGTGTTAGACAGAACCAAGGCTCTGCATGGTCCTCGGACTCAGGCCTTTGGGGAAACTAACGACTTCAAAGACCAAGTGTTAGACAGAACCAAGGCTCTGCATGGTCCTCGGACTCAGGCCTATGGGGAAACTAACGACTTCAAAGACCAAGTGTTAGACAGAACCAAGGCTCTACATGGTCCTCGAACTCAGGCCTATGGGGAAACTAACGACTTCAAAGACCAAGTGTTAGACAGAACCAAGGCTCTGCATGGTCCTCGGACTCAGGGCTATGGGGAAACTAACTACTTCAGAAGAACAAGTGTTAGATAGAACCAAGGCTCTGCATGGTCCTCGGACTCAGGCCTATGGGGAAACTAACGACTTCGAAAAACAAGTGTTAGACAGAACCAAGGCTCTGCATGGTCCTCGGACTCAGGCTTATGGGGAAACTAACGACTTCAAAGACCAAGTGTTAGACAGAACCAAGACTCTGCATGGTCCTCGGACTCAGGCCTATGGGGAAACTAACTACTTCAGAAGGACAAGTGTTAGACAGAACCAAGGCTCTGCATGGTCCTCGGACTCAGGCCTATGGGGAAACTAACGACTTCAAAGACCAAGTGTTAGACAGAACCAAGGCTCTGCATGGTCCTCGGACTCAGGCCTATGGGGAAACTAACGACTTCAAAGACAAGTAACAGAACCAAGGCTCTGCATGGTCCTCGGACTCAGGCCTATGGGGAAACTAACCACTTCGAAGCCCGAGTGTTAGATAGAACCAAGGCTCTGCATGGTCCTCGGACGCAGGCCTATGGGGAAACTAACTACTTCAAAGACCAAGTGTTAGACAGAACCAAGGCTCTGCATGGTCCTCGGACTCAGGCCTATGGGGAAACTAACGACTTCAAAGACCAAGTGTTAGACAGAACCAAGGCTCTGTATGGTCCTCAGACTCAGGCCTATGGGGAAACTAACTACTTCAGATGATCCTAAGTGTTAGACGGAACCAAGGCTCTGCATGGTCCTCGGACTCAGGCTCACGGGGAAACTAACCACCTCAGATGATCCTAAAAGTTAGACAGAACTAAGGCACTGCATGGTCCCAAGACTCAGGCCTATGGGGAAACTAACTCCTTCAGAGGATTCTAGGTGTTAGACAGAACCAAAAGCACTGCATGGTCCCAAGACTCAGACCTATGGGGAAACTAACTCCTTCAGAAGATTCTAAGTGTTAGACAGAACCAAAAACACTGTATGGTCCTCAGACTCAAGCCTGTAGGGAAGCCAACTACTTCAAGGGGATCCTAAGTGCCTACCCAAAGAATTTTCTACCTGGCCCTTAGGGAACGATGGGTCCGCCCAAGCATACATGCCCTCGCTATAATAATTGATGCCACGATTGGTCGAGATGCAATTGAAGTTAAAATCATACAAGTAAAGAAAAAGCGGATAGCGTGCAAGTAAGCAAACAACCACAACAAACAGAAAAAGAAACAAAGCTCGCATTTCATTAAGTCCAGAAAGAGTTACACGGTAGGAATTACACTACAATCTAAAAAAAAAATGCAAAAGGAAAGAGAAACGACGGCGTTAAGGGGCCTGGCCTGCCCACTTATTTTCCTCCCTCGGCAGGGGGCTGGACCATAGCAGCTTCAGGGCCTTCCGAGCTTTGGCCAGAAGGGACAGCCTGCGAAGGCGCGGCAGGAATAGCTACCTCCTCAGCAGCAAGAACCTCAGCTTCAGAGGTTGACTTCGTAACCTCTTGAGGCGCCTTCTCAACGGGGCCCTCACCTGACTCAGCTATCTCGGGGGGGTCACCTCCTTGGACAAGCTCGCCCGTAGACTTGCCTGAATTTTAGATAAGCAATTAGCTTATTTGTCACCACCTCCTTAATTATAGGAATCCACTTCCTCTCAGCTTCTGCTATTATATATACTAGTTTTTAACCCGTACAAATGCACGAAATTTTTATTTAAAATTTTTTATAATTTTGTTACTGTATTTTTATAGCATCTCAAAAGTATTTTTCTTTCTTATTTAACATCATCAAAAGTAAATCAAATCATACTTCATCATAGTAACATATATTAACACACTTTAAATAAGGGGAAAAAATTAAACTTACAGTAGTGGAAAAACAAATACCTTTCTTCAAAACATCATACAAATTTAGATTCATAACTCAAAATAACATTTATAATCCTAAAATAAACCAAAGTTAACCCCTTGTTTATGGACTTCCTTTCTCTCTTAAAAGTCTTATGGGTCTAATGTTGTGAGCATCCAAGCCATTGATGATCTTTTTGCATACCTGGACATATCAGAAGTTTCAAAAAAAATATGTTAAATTGATTCCAAACGAATAACACATACAAATGCAAAATTAGTTCTACCATCTAAAATCTAAATCACATGAATCAGTGTTAGATAGCTTATCATTTCTTTTTCCTTTATACCTGTCTAATAAAAATCTCTAAATTGGAAAAAAAAAAAAAAATCTTTTTATGGTAAGCATTAAATGTAGCTTGTACTCATTTTCTTGCCCACTTATCCAATCTGACAATAGGTAAATTGTCACATTTTGTATTTCCCAAATATCATCATGATTTTAATTGCCTCATTTGCAACAAACAAATGTCCTAACACCCCCAACAAACCAATGTCCTAACACCCAAACACAAACCCACAACTACCCAAAATATACCAACCACAAACCAACATAAATTCATTGGAAAAATGTTTAAAATAAACTCTAATAATAATAATAATAATAATAATCAAAGAAAAACTCACCTTAGGACTATAACCGGCTTAAGTAACATCTAGGATTGTTTTGGGGAGGGGGGGAGAGCCAAGAGATGGAGAGTGTGGTGGTAGGCAGTCTCTCTCTCTCTCTCTCTCTCTCTCTCTCTCTCTCTCTCTCTCTCTCTCTCTCTCTCTCTCTCTCTCTAAATGTCTGCCTTAAGGGGTTTCTCTTTGCAAACTTGGTGGTAAGAAGGTGGCAGGAAACCGGACGTTGGCAGAAAGTTGGCTCAACAGTGGTGGTGGCACTATATCCACAACTATCTCAAATAATATCATGGTCCCTCTGCAGCCAAGGCTTCCACGACTTAAAATCTGTTAGGAAATACAATTTTCTAGCTCATTGGAATTCAGCTAGATATGCCAATGAGCTTAAGGAACAAAACAATAATTATTAGAATAATATTGTACCTACTCTGTATAAAAGAAGTACATATATAGAGCATCTTTGCAGTTTTTTTTAATGTAAACTATCGGAAAATTTTGATTATGATCAAATGTATTCTACAGTGTGAACCTCAAAGAATAGGAGGTGTCCTCCAACCAAACATGGTCTACTAAATGAATTACATGCAAACCTGCAAACTTAATAGCAGCCACTCATTGTCAGTTTTGTTAATACAATTCACACACCAACAACCATAAAAGTATAATAACAAAACACATTGTTCGCAATTGTCTGCCATAAAAACAGAAGTTTAAAGTACCTAATCCTGGTTATTATGCAAATAGAGTGAAAGGCAATAAAAAATTTAATAGAAAATATGAAAGAAAAGCCAATTGGCAGTAACAAAAACTTATTCTAAAAGAGAACCAAGTAATAGGATTAAAGAGAGGGCTGACAAACAAACATTTACCACCTCCAAGACTTTTACTATATTAAACAAAAATGAAACTCAGCTTCTCTCATAAATCTAAGTTGCATTTCTTTCCATTCGAGTTTCACTGATTTTTTGCAAATAAATTTTGGCTCTAGGGAATATTTTTTCTATTAATGAAGCAGTCCCATCTAGTAAGTTCTCTGCTCATCTTCCTTTTGAAGATAAATATATTCCTTTTTCAAAAGATAGATTTGTGTTAACTCTCACAATTAGTCTTAAACCACATCCACTTAAAGCAAAGTAGCCACAAAAGGTAAAAAATCAATCCTCTTGGGACTTGGGAATATGGATATTAGTATTACACATTTGTGGTGTATGATTAGAATACAAATTGATCACAAAGTTTCATAATTTAAATACATATCTTACTCAGTCATGAAGCCATATTTAAGGTAAGACATTATTTTTTTTTCTATAATACCAAGTTTATACCATCAAAGTGAATAGTGCAATTGAGAAATAATATAGGCTCAGATGATGCATGTGATGTCTTAAAACTCGGAATTCAAAGTACCATGAATGAAAAATGAAATAGTTATAGTGTGGAATTATGGCCATTAGATAAACTCAAATAGACAGTTAGTTATCATGCAGTCTAAGCCTAAGAGAATGCATCAATTCATTTTTCTAAAACACATTAAAACACAAATGTACAATCTGCAAACTTCCCCAATAATGGCGAATTTAATGGCTGTCTCTTAAGAGAATACGTCAATCTCAAATCAATATTTTTTTCAAACACATTTAAAGTTAAGTCACATACATGTACAATCTGCAAAATTCCAGATTTAAGTTTAAGTGTTAACACGTTCAGGCTTAAATATTTGTCTAATTTCACCTATGTGAAGGCTAAATCGGCTCCAATGAAAAATGTTGTTTACAAATTGTCAAAAATTTACACATAAGATCATTATAATATGAAAAATATAAATATTAAGAACTAATATATTACAGTAATCATAACGTGCTTTTATATTTGGTTTAATAACTATTACTCTAGAAAAGAATTAGTAAATACGGTAGAATAAATATATCTTCAAGCTTTATCCAATGCCAATATAGAATGACCCAACAATTAAATTGCAGAAGATTGAAGGTAAGACCAAAATTAGACTATATTAAATGAATTAAGTTACCTGGGTTGCAAACTCTTATTGACTTTGCCATAAATAGCCGTCAAGTTGGGTATTCCAGTAACAAACAAAATAATTAATAAATATGCAAATTTCAAGCATAGAAAAATTGATTTTGAAACGTAATCATATTTAATTAACAAACTTAAATGTGAAGATAAAAAAGACCCAAACAAATATCAAAGCCTGATCAAAATATGAAACTAAAAAGTGAAGAGAAACACTGAATTTGAAGATCCAAATCGAAACCAATCCAAACAAAATATCAAAACCTAATCATATTTAACAAACAAACTTAAATGCGAAGGTAAAAACTCACAGGTAGTAGTTCCGGCCTCTCTCTATGTAAGACTCCTTGAATTTGAGTTTCTTTCTTGCAAGTTTTTTTTAAAATATATATATATATATATATTTATTTATTTACTTATTGTATTATCTAACTATAAAATTTTTAAATTTTCACCTACAGTTTGTCTTTCGTAATAAATGAAAGCGTCCCGCACTTTGTGCAGGTTATTAGCTAGTATATATAATATCAAAAATAACTCCTTTTTTTTCTTTTCTTTTTTTTGGAATATGCAGGATTCCTGACAATTCATCTGCTGTTCAAATCCTATGTTATGGTTTCCTAACTTAAAGTCTTTGTAGTAGTGACTTCAGTAGTTTCCTAGTAGACATCTGTAAGAAATTGAAGAACCCAATTAAGAAGTGCAACTTGAAACTTAAATTTGATGCATGTTTTTTGTCTATGATCAAGTTATGCTCTAAGATATACATCTGGTGACTTTCCATCTTGCACACTTGATTGATTGTTACAATTATTTCACAGATAATCACTGCTACAAATCTCTGCAAATAGCATATAATAGTAAGCTTCAATTAATGGATTTTCAAACTTCTGTTTCAGTCTTCTCTTATAGTCAGTCTTGTTGTCTTAACTAAGAGGCCAACCTGTTTGGGTGCTCCACTTCATACCACCATATGGTTGGAAATAGCCTACAGATTGCAGATAAGGCAATGGACATAAGTCTCTGTAAGCTGAATTTTGTGTGTAATTATTCAATGAATACAATATATGTATTACTCAGAAATATGACTGAAAACTTCTATCAATGAAATTGTCTATGACTAAAAAACTAAAATATTGTAGTTGTTCTTTTATCCAATTTGAATTGTATTTCTTACACTTAGCCTCATTGTCAATGATAAGTTGAAATAAGATACGCAGTTTTCTTGCCATAGGATAATTATTATTTTGTGAGAATTTACAAACTGATTTGAAAAAATTGAGGGAGGCATCACAAATTTAGGGAAAAAGTTAGACTATACAGCTATGAATGTTAAATCTAAAATGCTTACATAAATTAATTTTGCAGTCTACCCAGAAAAGAATCAGGGATATTAGGCAATTGCTAACCAAGGTTGAAAAAATTTGTGCGTAGTCAATACTATCCAGCTTTAACCTTTACTGTCACTCACTATAGTGCCTTTTCTTGTGACGCATATAACCCACTGGAAAATGTAATTCTATTCTTCTTGTGACTGAATTCATGTTGAATGTTTGTTTATACAAGTTTGAAAAGTTGACAGATTTTTACTTAAATGGGTAAATTTGAAGTCCACTTCTAGATGGGAGTAGTTGAAAGAGTTGGATACTCTTTCTTTAGTGCCATTGTAGTTTTCGATTCTGTGTGCTGGTATCAAGGAAAACATCAAAAGCTAATGCCAATTGCATCAGAATGTGAAGGGTGGTGGTCAGTAGAGAAATCATTGCTGCCTGTATATAAGACTCCAATCTTTGATAATAGGTGACCTCATCTGCTGTACCAATAGAATGTCTTCTCTAAGAACTGACGTTATATGCTGAAGGTTTACTTTTTGTCATTTTTACTTATAGTCTTCTCATAGTTACTAATAAAAAAACTCCTAATGAGTGTTATTTTAATGTCTTTTCTTTTTTCATTCAATTTAACCATTGTCATTGTAGATTACAAAGAAATCTCGTGTGTTTTTTGTGTTGTAATCTGTAAAATAATTTGCTATATCTATATTTATCATGATTCATCACCATATTTCAAATCTTAGGCATCTTTTGATAGTTGTTCTAAACGTGTTTTACTAATTACATTTGGGTCCATATAGATACATCGTTTTTCTTTTAGGTGTGGCGCTGCAGAAAAGAAGTGAAACAAAGAAGGTGTCAAACTGAAAATTGGAAGGAGGAAGAGGTTTGATTTTGCCATTTTGTCCTCTGCCGAACGGAGGGAACTCATCTTTTCTTTGCGGTGTGTGCAGTTTTTTTTTTTGGATTGAATTGCAGTGTGCGCAGTTTATTAAGAGTGTGGCGATTCAGGGTTTTTTTAAGTGACTTAAGGTAGAAAGTGTTTCAACAAAACACTGTGACTTTTCTCTTAATCTGTAAGTGTGGCAGATTTTTAAGTGGACTTTTATTTTTGGTTTTGGAGACGGATAAGACATGGTGGTTTTGGGCCGTTGAAGATGTAGATTTGTGTAAGGATTTTTGTGGGTACAACTTAATTTTGGATCCGAAACACAAAGATATAATGCTTGAAGCAGATTGGCATCAGTGGAGGAAAAAAGGCAATTTAATGTTCAACAGCTTCTTATTCTCTGTGTTCTAGGGTTTTATTTTTTCAAATCAGAGCAATTGCAAATGAAAAACTTTAAATAAAACTGCAAGAACCTTGACAACAATGGTAGAAAAGAAACATGGAAAACGAAAATATAAAGAGGGGAAAATATTTCACAAAAAATTAAAAACAGCATATTATAAACCATTCTAACCCAAATTCCTTACTCAAAACTGAATCTAAGCCAAAACCTGAATGCAATCCAATACAATCCAATCCAAATACCCAGACCTAAATCATATTTAAACCCAAATTTAAAGAACCAAAAAACAGAGACTAACCGGTGGAGGATACGGGGTCTGATGGTGGCAGAGGTCTGACTGTCTTCTCAGATTTTCTCTCTCCACTATATGCCTGACCGAATCTCTCTCTCTATCGTTCTCTTTCTCCCCGTCTCTCTGTTTAATAATTCAGCGTTACATGTCTCCCTCCCTGAACCATTTTTTGGGTTTTTATGTTTTTGTTTTTCCTTACACGGGTTTCAATTTGGGTTGCCTCAAAGGCTTGGCCTTTCCACCTACAAACCAAGAAATAAATAAACATAAACAAAGAGTGCAGTCGAGATCGCATAGTAAATCTATACTAGAAATAAATAAACAGAGAGTCAAAAGGAACCTACCCAATAACGGCTCTGACGGCAAAAGAAATAAAGTTTCCCCTGTGCCTTAAAAGATTCATTTTGTAGTTTGTTTTGGGACTCTGGTTGGGTTGGAATATTGTAGGTTATGGCAGGGAAAATTCCACTTGGCTTAAAAGGATTATAGTCAGGATGTGTTATGGCTAATGGTTGAAGACTCTGATAGGGAGAGACTGGGGAGAAAGGAGAGGTTAGTGGTATGGACAGGTCTTTATATAATGATTGGCGAGGTTGGAGGGGCATATGAACATGTATCGGAGGAGTCTGAAGAGTTTCCTTCTAGGATCCTTCCATGAATTGAAGTTGTAGCCACAACTGCCTTCTTTCTTTTTCTTTTTGCCCAATAAGAGGAAAAGAGACAGACAAATCTCTGGCTGTAGATGTGATAGTTGCCAATTCTTGTTCTGTGTTTTAATCCTTATATTCATACTATTTGTTATACTTTCTTAGTAACCTACATTATTTACCAATTTCTATAATCTCCATATACCATAATCTTCTTACACTCCTGTTGCTTCCTGAGTCTACGTCTACGTCTCCCATAGTTGGTATCAGAGCCATATAATTTGTTTCTCACTCCTTTGATTAGTATACTTTGATTATTGTCCTGATTAGTATGCTCTGTGATTTACAGTTGCCACAATAAGTGGATCCTCTGTATTATTCACATCAGAACACTGGATTTGATAATTAAGTAGAACACCAAGGAGTTTGTTCCTAGAAGTTTCAAAGAACCTTGTTTTCCATAGTAACCTTGTGGACGTTTAAGCTTGAGTTGCCGTTTAGTCCTGTTAGGTCTTGGCAAACAGTTCTTTCTCAAAGAAACGATCATAGAAAATACATCTTCAGAAATAGCTAATACAACTAGCTCTGCCTTTGACATTTCCCTTCGCAAATCTACTGCAAATAGGTTAGAATACCTGTACGAAATTTCTCATATTCCTGAAGATAGTAAGATTCCTATTACTGACTTCCCTATTGTAAATCATTATACTGTATTTGATAAACCCCAAACCTCTTTCAAGCAATCCATAAAAAAGTTGTTAGGTCCTTCTCATCCTTCTACTGTAAAAGAATATGTTCAAGCCTCTAAGTTTGACCAGTTTAATATCCCAGCAAGTGAAACAGAAAATTTCATTGCTCTTGCCCTTCCCAGAGAATTCGTGATTCCATGGCAAAAATAAGGGCACACCCATCTTCATTTTGGTGCAGTAAGGCTGGCACTAACCTTCCACGGAAGAAAGGGACTTCCTATAACTTCTAGAATTTCACTCCTTGATTCTAGATTTCTAAAATACCAAAATGCGGTCATAGGAACTGTTCAAACCACTCTCAATGCGGGAACAGTTTTTGTTACCCTTTTTCCCAACTTCAACATGTCCCTCAGAGACCCTCACCTTTGTGATGCTCTTAAAGTACAAGTTCAGATACTGGTGCTTCTCAGGTGCAAGATACATTTGCAGCCACACTTCATTATCAGCTGGCCTATAGACTTCAGAATCATGATTTTGATATGGCTGTCCCAGATCTAGCCCAATCCAATGATGCTCTACTGATTCAAGTTGATCCAGGAATGACACCAATGTGTACATTTGTTCCTAGACAACTGAATAGGGAACAAATGACATCTATCTTTCCAGAATCTTGGATTACAAGATATGAGATGCTTCATCAAGCAACTAAGCCAATTCAGTCAAAAGAACCTTTCTTTATCAGAAAAGCCAATGGTGAAGTAGAGACAAGATTTATCACGGCTCCTCCAGAAAAGAAAGATGTAACAGTCTTTCCGACTCAAATGGCAATGCTTCAGCCAGTTTCATATGTTGGCGAAGATGGTCTTAAAATTAAGGCATTTAGTAAAGATGGAAAGCCTTGTTATGAAGGAAAATCACTTTCTGGCCACATACGGTGGGATGTTTGCAATTGCGCTGACTGCCAAGAAGATGAGGACTTTGAAGAAGACAATTCAAGAAGAAAGAAGAAATCTTCCCAGCAAAAACTCAAAGAAATGTATGAAGCAGGAGATCCAGAAGTTGACCTCCTTGGAGAATCCTCTAGTAAGTTTGATTATTATGTTCTCTATCCCAGAACCAAGAAGAAAAGCCTTCCTTCTCCTTTCCCATGCAAAGAAGAGCATGATCAAAACCAGAAACCTCCATTAATCCCATACTATCAAAAGATCCTTCCCCAAATATCAAAATGTCAACCCCTCCCTATTGGCCAAAACCATACACAAAAACCTTTACCATGTTATATGCTCGATCAAGCTTCACCCTCCTACCCACAGAATTTCCCTCCATTAGAAAGCTTTGATCATCCTCAAACCAACACCAAACATGTGTGGAAGATCAAAAACCCTGTTGGAGTTAATCCAGATGGAACCAAGAAGCAAGTTTCCTTAGCAGAAGCAGCTTTAAACTGGCAAGTAGAAAATGTTGTAGCTCAAAACCAAGTTCTGTCAAGGATTCTGGATAATCAACAAAAGATGGCTGAGGTAGTCACTCATACTTTTTCCTCCTCAAATTCACTTGTTGAGGATTTGAAAAAGAAAATCAAAGCAGTTGAGCAAGAATTGGCAACTATCACATCTACAGTCAGAGACTTGTCTGTCTCTTTTCCTCTTATTGGACAAAAGGAAAAAGAAAGAAGGCAGTTGTTGCTACAACTTCAATCCACGAAAGGATCCCAGAAGGAAACTCTTCAGACTCCTCCGATACATGTTCATATGCCCCTCCAAACTCCCCAATCATTATATAAAGACCTGTCCATTCCACTAACCTTTCCTTTCTTCCCAGTCTCTCCCTATCAGAGTCTTCAACCATTAGCCATAACACATCCTGATCATAATCCTTTTAAGCCAAGTGGAAGTTTTCCTGCCATAACCTACAATATTCCAACCCAACCAGAGTCCCAAAACAAACTACAAAATGAATCTTTTCCTATCAAGAAAGACAAAGAATCATTGTACCAACCTCCTGATCTAACTGTTGGAGCTTCCTCAAGGCCTTCCGACATGAACATGTTAGCTGTAGACCCTGACCCCCCAAACCCAATTTCATCATTCCTCAAAACCCTCACCCTTGCTGATTCAAGAGAACCTTTTGTGCTCCCTGTAATTGAGGATTCTGAATTAGACCTGTCAGATCTTGGTCTAGAGGAGGTGTTTATGAAAGAAGTAGAACCAAAGGAAGAAGAGGAAGATGATGTTCTCCGACCCAGACAACCTCCACCAATATTTCCTCTACCACCCATTATCCTAGAAAACCAAACAAGATTGACTTATTCATCAACCACTGACTCCAAACATCTGTTCACCCTTGATAATATCCCTCCTTCTAAATGGCATGAAGAGGTTTTTAACATGTATTCTTGGTGTATAGCAGAACTCCAAGCCCCAAATGCCACTGTTTCTCAGATTATTGCCAAGTTTGTTTCAAGGATCACAGGAAGATTGCGAGAATGGTGGATTAATCTAGGGGAATACAGGCAAAGACAGGCAGCTAAATGTAATACCTTGGAAGATTTTTTCACAATAATCCATAATGAGTTCCTTGGATCTGTAACTCACTACACTGAAGTAGCACGAGAAGAATTTCTACTGATGAAATGCTGCTTATTTGAAAGAAGAGATTTGGAGAAACATTTTGACAGAATGTCAAGAAGATACTACTCTTTTAACGGAATGGATGATGTCAATTCCAAGCATACTTTTCTCAATTCCCTTCCACAACCATTAGGAGACGAAACTCTTCGCATGATGAATCTCCAAAAGATAACATTGCAGCAAGCCTCCTTGGGAGAAATCTATCAGTATGTGCTTATTGCCTTAGAAAAACTCTGCAACCAGAGAAAATTTCTTTCAGAAATTAACAAGATCCATGGCAAACTCAAGGATAATTGTAAAAAGAAAGATTTGCAGATCAAGTGCTATGACAAGAATTGTGCCAGCTCAACAAAAAGAAGAGATCATTTCAAAAAATATTCCTGGAAGAAAAAGCACTATGCGAGTCAAAAGAAGAAATCCTTTTGTAGGAAGAAATGGAAATTTCTTAAAAGAAAGTAGTTCAGAGGAAAAACTTCAAAAGTCTGTTTTGTATGCAGAAGACCGAGGCACTTTGCAAAAAA
The DNA here is from genome assembly GCA_032727855.1 of Quercus ilex subsp. ballota. NCBI lineage: Eukaryota > Viridiplantae > Streptophyta > Magnoliopsida > Fagales > Fagaceae > Quercus > Quercus ilex. The sequence goes on along the minus strand of CM064918.1, from coordinate 24,829,249 downwards.
TTGTCCAAAAAAGGAAAAGGTAGCAAAACTTCTGGAGCAAACACAGATTCATGCAGATGATACTCCTTTTTCAGATGTAGAGTCTCTCTTTTCATTAGATAATGAGTACTCCCCTCAAGCTTTAGTAGTCATGGCTTATTCCACCTCAGAAGAAGATTCGGATCTAGACAATGAAGCAGATTCAGACCTAGAAATCCAAACTATTTTTACATCACAGCCCATTATAGCCCCCTTAGCCAGTCCTACACCTATAGCCCAAGTAGGCATCCTCCTTGACACTTATGCCAAACCCATTTCAGTAATAGCCTTATTTGATACAGAAGCAGCAGCAACAATCCTCCATCCTAAAATATTACCCAAAGAATGTTGGTTACCTCATCACCAGATGTTCAAAGCAGCAAATGGAGAAACATTTTTGATCACTCTGAAAAGCAAACCCATTCTCATCAGAATATTACCAACACTCACCATTAAACATCAAGTCCTTGGCTCCCCCATCACAGGAAGAGACCTTCTTATAGGATTTGATCTCCTTCATCAAATACCCAGTCTTAGATGGTCTTCAAAAGGACTCATGCATAAACAACACCTTCTCACCTGGACCTAAGTTCCTCATTTATTCACAGTAGATCCTTTTGATTCTCTAAGATCCCAGATTATCAATGATTGTTGTGCAAACAGCCACTCTGAATTCCTCCTTAAAAATCCAAACCCTTTATGGAAAAATCCAAAATTCTTCATTCATTTACCTTTCAAAAAGAATGAAGACGTTAATCCCACAAAAGCCAGTCATAGAGGGATGAATCCAGAACACTTAACTTTGGCCAAGCAAGAGCTATCTACCCTCCTTTCTGAAGGACTCATTGAACCTACAACCTCGCCATGAGCATGTGAAGCTTTTTATGTCAACAAACATGCTGAGCAAGTACGAGGAAAACTCAGATTGGTAATCAATTACCAAGATCTCAACCATTTCCTTGCAGATGACAAATTTCCCTTGCCAAATAAGAGTGCTCTTTTCTAACATCTTTCAAATGCCAGAGTATTCTCAAAGTTTGATCTCAAAGCAAGATTTTGGCAACTTGGAATCCATCCAGAAGAAAGATACAAGATGACATTCTGCATTCCAGATCATCATTACCAATGGACTGTCATGCCCTTTGGTCTTAAAAATGCTCCATCCCAATTTCAAAAGGCAATGGTAACACTATTCCAGCCACTCTTGACAAATGCATTAATTTATGTGGATGATATCCTCTTGTTCTCAAAGGACGAAGAATCCCATGAAAAGTTACTCACTGAATTTTACCAGTTGGTGAGATCTCAAGGGATAATGCATTCAGAAAAGAAAATGGTTATCGGACAGTCTTCCATAGACTTTTTGGGAGTAAATATTTCATATAGAAAATATACTTTGCAGCCTCACATAGCTGTCGCTCTTGGTGAATTTCCAGACAAGCTCACAGGTGCCAAGCAAATACAACAGTTTCTTGGAATTGTCAATTACATGTCGGATTTTATTCCAAAGATATCCAAGTATAGGAGTTGTTTGGCTCAATTACTGAAGAAATCACCCCCAGAATGAAATTCTGTTCATACAGAAGCAGTCCAACAATTGAAGAAATTAGCAGAAAAGCTCCCCCCTTTGCAGATTCCAGGACCAGGCAAACGAATACTGCAGACAGATGCTAGTGACGAATACTGGGCAGCAGCTCTTTTTGAAGAAATTAATGGCAAAAGAAGTATTTGTGAATACAAAAGTGGTGCATTCAAGCCTTCAAAACTTCATTATCACTCCACTTTCAAAGAGATTCTAGCAGTCAAACATGGGATTAAAAAATTCTAGTTCCATCTCCTCGGGCATAATTTCCTAGTAGAAATGGATATGTCTTCCTTTTCCAAAATGCTCCAGTTCAAAAGGAAAATGCTTCCACACCCTCAGTTACTCAGATGGTCAAATTGGTTTTCACAATGGTATTTCCAAGTAAAACACATTAAAGGCAAAGATAACCTCATCACTGATTATCTTTCCAGAAAGCCTCCTATCCTAAACACCACTATTATTCCTTCACCCCTGTGTGTATATCCTATTACTGATCCATCCTCATCCTCAAACCCTCCCCTGGCAGATCCTGATGATATCCTTACCATGATAGACACTCTCCCTCCAGAAATAAAAACCCAGATAAAAACTTTGACCCTTCAAGCTAGATCCAAAAGAATCATTAGAACCCTCCATGAGTACCTCAAAAAACACCAGTCTCGCTTCCTAGCCGTTTTTCCTGACATAGACAACCCTGGAAAACCCCTTTTGCCTTTTGGATAACCAATTGGAATGTTGCGCATTATCTCTACATGTGGTATCTACTCAATGAGTATTACCTATGTCTTCACTTTGAACCTGAATTCTACAAGTATCTCTTTCCACATGGCAATAAATATTTTCACAAATTCTGGTTTGAAATTTTAAAAAATGATGCTCATGATGGTGAATGGACAAAGTATCCAAAGATAGAACACCCTAGATTTGGGCATAAAATCAATTCAGCATGCCTAGTAGCCAAGCTCAATTATAAAAATGACATCCAAGCAGACAGAATTCTCCACCCTGCAGAGATGCATTGGGTTACTAATCCATATGGTACTCTCCATACACATTCAGATGTTCATGGGGTATCCTGTTATCATGCACTCACAATGGCTGAATCTCTTAATAAAGGAATACTCCCTGAAATAGTACCAACTGATCCAGATGTTTGCAGACAACAATGGCCACATGAAGATCATTGGGAAATGCCTAATCCTCTTGTGGGATATGATGACCCTCACTACCATAACCATGATCCAAATGATGTTGATGAAGAATGGTTCCAAGGAAGAGATGGATGGGATTAAACAACTTTATTGTAAAAGAAAAAAAAAAGTCCTAGAAACATCTTCAGACGTAAAACTTTATTTTTTACTGTTCACTATCTATCTAAAGCATATCCGGGCCAATCCACTTCTGCACATAGGCCCCTACGTAGCATGACACTTGTTGACCAGCTCCAAGCAGACCTCACCTCTTTAGCAGCTTATCCTAACGAATGGTAGACTCATATTTATGGCACTTCACCACACCCCTACCTACTTTGACAGGTGTTGCTCAGCCCACCAGGGCCTCTCTCTTCTATATAACACATCCTTATTAGTAGCTGATCCTTATCCTCCAGATGGCTCTCCTTCAGAGCTAGCCCCCCTTGTTTTTTCCACTTGTAATACTTTCAATAAGGCCGCTACTCTTTTGGAATGTATCATGTATTGTTTATAAATAGAGTCTTTGTAATCTAAAAGAGGCAGAGAAGGAAAGAGAGAAAAAGCCTCCATAACTATCACCAATCCTACTGAGTCCTGTATGTCTGATGTAAAAAGGTTTCTAAATCTAATAATATCGTTTGCTTTATTGTATCTTGTTCTGTTTTAATCCTTATATCCATACTATTTGTTATACTTTCTTAGTAACCTACGTTATTTACCAGTTTCTATAATCTCCATATACCATAATCTTCTTACACTCCCTGTTGCTTCCTGAGTCTACGTCTAGTGCTGGCCTCATAACTGTGTCTAGTGCTGGTCCATGTGCCAGAGCTATGGACATCATTGTAGCTTTGTTATTCACAAGTGCCCGGTGTGCAATACTCTTGTACGTGCCATTGCTCAAAATCTTGCAGGGAAACATTATATTCAGAAATTTTAGATTTTAATTAAAAAAATTGTTCATTTAGTTAAATATTCATATGTCAAGAACATGATAAGTGAAAAACATAAAGCCAATGATATTTTAATCAAAATTTATATAATTACACATACACATATAAAAAAAAAATAAAGCGATCAACCCTCATTCGTGTATTCGCTTCACTGTTACGATCATTTACCTATTTTTAATTTTTATTTATTTATTTATAGGGTTAGCTCTTCATTTTGGCCATTTAGGCTACTTAACACGGTTAACTCTTCCTTTCGGGTATTTAGAAAATTTCTTTATGTCCCAAATGGAAGAAAACTATATAATTTTAATTTTGTGTGTTCTTAGTCCTCAAAAAAAAAAAAAAAAAAAGGGTTTTCAGAAAGTAGTTCAGATTTGGCTAGAAGTAAAAAACATACCTCTCTCTCTCTCTCTCAGCAACATTTGTTAACAAGCCAACATCAAGCACTATTTTTCTATCTTGCCTTTAAACTTATTCACGCATGTCACGTTTCACATTTAACTTAAATAAGTGTTGGGTAATTTCTAACTTCCATTATGAAATTAGGTGTAAGTTTAATCATGTAATCCTTCAAATTTAAAGGGTTTTTATTTAGTCCTTGAAATTATACAAAGTGAACAATTTTGTCTTTTTTTTTTTTTTTTTTCCTAGTTACACGAGTAATGGAATGTTGAAGCATCCCATGTATTTATGAGACTAAAATCAAACCAACCACATATTTAAGAGTGCACAAATTTAAGTAACAAAATTAAACCAACCTCATAAACGGAAGAACAAAATTACTCCTCCCCACCCCCTCTCTTTTAAAAAAATTCAAGGATAAAAATATATATATATATATATATATATATATATATATATTAATGTAGTGTTTGTCACACACACTCTAATACACATACACTATTACACACATATTTTTTGAATTAGAATAATAAGTTGAAGACAATTCAAGTTTTAAAAAATGTGTATTAAACTTACTATTTCAGTTTAAAAAATAATTAAGTGTGTAATAATGTGTATATAGCAAGAGGTGTATAACAGTTTTTATAAAGAAAGTAGAGCTGTAAAGTGGCATAGAACCGTAGAGAGTTAGATATCACATTGCAGGGTAGAACTAAAAAGTGACAGAGAATTCTAGAAGTGGTTTTTTTTTTTTTTTTTTTTTTTTTTTTTTTTATGGAAGAATTCTAGAAGAGTTAGATAGAGAGTTAGATTACTTAGATATCACATTGCAGCATGGTTTTAAAAACCGAACCGGACATCAAACCGTTTTTTTTCCAATTTTCGGTTCAACCCCGGTTTTTGACCGGTTTTCTGGTTATTGACCGGTTATGGGGCTTTTAACCGGACTAGATTGACTTCCGATTCCCGGTTGAACCGTTCGGACCGGCCGGTCCGGTCCCCTTTTTAAAACAGTGCATTGCAGGGTTGAACTATAAAGTGCCATAGAATTCTAGAAATGATTTTTTTTTTCCGCTTTTTTTAACTTTTAATTTTTTTGGCTAATTAGAATTCTGGGACGAGTTTTTTTTTTTTATGGAAGAATTCTAGAAGAGTTTTTTTCATTGTAACACCAGAATAAATTAAATTAAGATTCAACTAAAAAAACATTCAATTGGGAATACGCAATTTGTTGGCAAATTTTTGCTTTGAACAACAATAAAAATACTCAACTAATATCCCAGTTGATACAATTATAGCAATCTGTTACAATTGGAATGACTATCACCCTAAAACATTAAAACATGATCCTTTAGCTAATTCTAGAAGAGTTAGATATCACGATGGACGGTAGAACTATAAAGTGGCGTAGAATTCTAGAAGGTAGATATCACGTGAGGGTTTTTATTAATAAATAAAAAATAATGTTAGATCCCACCAAATAATGGGAGAAACGTTTTTTTCAAAAAAAAATTAAAAAAAAAGGGAGAAACGTTCAAAACGAGGTGTATGTTTTCCTAGCATATATTAACGTGATTATAGCTTGTAGGTAACATAACAATATTACCACATTTACTGGGCTATCTCTCTCTCTCTCTCTGTTTCTAGTGTTCTAGTTTCGCCTCATCAATGGCTATAGCAATGTCCATGAATGCATCGCCTGTTCATCCACCAAAGATAACAACTGTGAAAGCACTAGTTGAATCAACTGGCTCCCCCTCCATCCCTTCGTTTTACAACTTCACCCCTTATCTCCGTGATGAACCAATAGCCAATGATCTAGAAGATTCAATCCCCATTATCTGTACCTGAACCAAGTTGGTTTGTTGGGTGTATGAAATTCAGGATGGGCGAAGCACTTGAGAAAATCTCTCCAATAGTTTGCTTTATCCATTGAAGGATTAAAGCCTGTACCACATTTGATTGGATCCATGACATGGTTTCCTTGATACTCTTTCTTCTCCTCCTCTGGCAAGTCGAAAAATTCTTGAAACGAAGCTATCATTGCCTTCGTCAGACTCTCCGTCACATCATGATTAATCACCTAATAAGACTCTCATCAAATCTCAGTAACATGCAAACACTATAGACACGTAAGAAAAAAAAATATAATAGAAAGCTCAAAACAGATAAGATAAATTGTACCATGAAGCAGCCCCAGTTTGAGCAGGCTTTGCTGAGTTGATGGATGATTTGGGACTGTTCTTCAGGAGTACCAGAAACAAGAAGAGAGAGGTCGATAATGGGGATTGAATCTTCTAGATCATTGGCTATTGGTTCATCACGGAGATAAAGGGTGAAGTTGTAAAACGAAGGGATGGAGGGGGAGCCAGTTGATTCAACTAGTGCTTTCACGGTTGTTATCTTTGGTGGATGAACAGGCGATGCATTCATGGACATTGCTGTAGCCATTGATGAGGCGAAAGTAGAACACTAGAAACAAAGAGAGAGAGAGATAGCCCAGTAAATGTGGTAATATTGTTATGTTACCTACAAGCTATAATCACGTTAATATATACTAGGAAAACATACACCTCGTTTGAACGTTTCTCCCTTTTTTTTAAATTTTTTTTTTTTTTGAGAAAAACGTTTCTCCCATTATTTGGTGGGATCTAACATTATTTTTTATTTATTAATAAAAACCCTCACGTGATATCTACCTTCTAGAATTCTACGCCACTTTATAGTTCTACCGTCCATCGTGATATCTAACTCTTCTAGAATTAGCTAAAGGATCATGTTTTAATGTTTTAGGGTGATAGTCATTCCAATTGTAACAGATTGCTATAATTGTATCAACTAGGATATTAGTTGAGTATTTTTATTGTTGTTCAAAGCAAAAATTTGCCAACTAATTGCGTATTCTCAATTGAATGTTTTTTTTAGTTGAATCTTAATTTAATTTATTCTGGTGTTACAATGAAAAAAACTCTTCTAGAATTCTTCCATCAAAAAAAAAAAAAAAAACTTGTCCAGAATTCTAATTAGCCAAAAAAATTAAAAGTTAAAAAAAGCGAAAAAAAAAAAAAAAAATTTTCTAGAATTCTATGGCACTTTATAGTTCTACCCTGCAATGTGATATCTAACTCTCTATCTAACTCTTCTAGAATTCTTCCATCAAAAAAAAAGAAAAAAAAGAAACCACTTCTAGAATTCAATGTCACTTTATAGTTCTACCCTGCAATGTGATATCTAACTCTCTACGGTTCCATGCCACTTTATAGCTCTACTTTCTTTATGTGTATTAGAGTGTGTGTGACAAACACTACATTAAAATATATATATATATATATATATATTTTTTTTTTTTTCCTTTCTTAGCACTCATTCTCTTTCACAATCCAATTTAATGTTACAAAATTCTTCTTCTTTCCTTTTCTTCTTTGTTTTCGGTTCTATTTCAGTTTTAATTTCTATTTATTTATCTTATGATTTATCAATTTATTTATTTTTACTATAGTTGTCTAATCTAGTTGAATTTAAATTCTATTTATTTTATGGTTTCTTCTAGTCATTTTATTATATTTAATTTCTATGAATATTATTTATTGTAATTGTAAATATAGTCTAGTTTTGTTATATACAGATATTTAATTTCTATGAATGTTATGGATTTATAATTTTTCACAAAATTTTTAAGTGCAGATAAAAATTACATTAATAAAATAACAACAATCTTGCGTATTATATATGAGTTATGACTTACTTTGGATTTAAGATTTTTTATTTTAAAACTAATGCACGAAGACATGTAATATGTATGTATATAGGTATATCATGGTTTGAGTTTTTCTTGAATTACAAATCAATATGATAGTTTTACTTCAACCCCACAAACAAAACCTCCTGATTGCGCCCTAACTACTACCCATTGCTAGGGCTAAGCACAAACCCAACCCGACCCAAAGGGTTTTGGGTGGGTTGGATTGAAACATAGGTTGGGTTTGTGTCAACCATTCAGTTTTTTTTTGGGGTTTCAGGTCCAACCTAGCCTGCCTGTTTTTTTTTTTTTTTTAAATAGCAAGGATCTTTTAAGCAAATCTAGAAGCTTGAATATTGAGTAATACGTTTTTGGGTTAGAGTTAATCAAGGGAGGGAGAGAGATAGAGAGTTGTTAAGGAAAAAAGCACAAAGTGGAACAAAGGGTCCTTGTTCTTCTCCTTCTTCCTTCTCCAATTCCTATGTTTTACTTTGCTTTCTCACGAAAGTTTGTTTGTTTGTTTGTTTTGTTTTGTTTTGTTTTGTTTTTTTTTTTTTTTTTTGAGATAAACCTGAAAGTTTGATTGAGTAAAGCAAATGGATCCTGAGAATGAGTGGGAGATGAAGAGGTAGAATCATGGTATGTAAATGTCAAAAAATAATATTAATTATGACTGTAAAAATCTTAAAATTTATAAAGAAGCAATTAAAAAGAGAGTAATTTGATATAGAAATAAGTGAAATTTGAAAAATCATTAATTAGTTTATAGTAGCATAAATTCCTAAACGGAAAATTAAAAAGAGAGCAATTTGATATAAAAATAAATTAAAATAATATCTATATTTGAGCTATTCCTTGTCAGGTCTACTATTCTTGAAGCAATTAAAATATGAATAATGCTACAGACACAAACTATTTTACAACATTTTTACAAACTGCTGATGTGGCTTTAGTATTTTCCAATTAGTTATTGTAAGTAAAAATGTAATATTAGTGATGGGTACATATTAGAACTAGTAAAAATTTGCGACATTAGTAATTTGTAAAATAGTTTATGTCTATAGCATTACTCTTAAAATATTAAACAACTGTTTTAAAATGGAAAGAAATTAATGTATTTAAGGATATATGATATTTGTTTCAAACTTAAAATATTGTAATCAATTAAAGAGTGGTAAAAATGGCAAGATTAAGTTAATGAGTAATATTGCTTATTTATGGACATATTTTTAAGGTTATCTATACTATGTATAAGAGGATTCTCCTCTTTGGACTGAATTTTTATGTGGTTCAAAAATACCCCTAAACCTTAGGTTTAACAGGGAAAAAACTTGATGACAATCTGGTAAAAATATATCTCCAACTCTACTTATAATACCTACAAAATAGGATACTCCCTACTAATCTATGTCTTCAAAATAAACTTATCCAAAAAAAAAATTATGATACTAGACCAAAAAAAAAAAAGCCTCATCACACGTGCAAAGTGCGTCTGATACGGCTATTAATATACATGGGGTTCAAACTTCACTTACATCTAAAATCAATGGACGTCTTGAGCTTGATGATAAATAGCAAGAACAGAAACTATAAGTTCAAATTCTATTGTTTTTATTAAAAAAAAATCAAAAATCAGAATTTAAGGAATAAAGTATTTAAATTTAGAGTGTACATATAATATTTTAAAATGGGTTTGGCTTACCTCTGGTACTTTTTTAACTGGACACGTCCTTTTGTTTTAAATATACAATGGCAAGTGGTAGTGGGTTTTAATTTCGATATTTTATTTATTAGTGGAAGATGTGGTAGTTTTTCATTAAAACAAAAGAAGATTTTAGTTAAAAAAGTACTAGAGGTAAACCAAACCCTTTTAAAATCATATAAGTTGTAACAAAACAAAATACACCTAAAAATAATGTCAAGTCACATTACAGATTAGAATATGTCAACATCAAACTCTATAGTATATTATTGTAAAACGACTTTGTACCAATGATCACAAATTTACCTTGTGCACCCTTGGTGCGGTGGTCACTCTACAAGTATAAATGCTTGTGGGGTGTGGAGGGTAAGGGCTAGGGTTCAAGTCTCTAGAAGGAATTCTCATACGCATATATACTTATATTAGGTTAGAGTAGAATTTCTATTTATATTAAAAAAAATATATCAAAAAATTTAAATGCAAACAACAAAGAAGGTCCCACATAAGAGAAAGAGAGTGAGTGTGACCCACCACAAAAATTAACTTTAGAAGATCACCAATGAACACAACACACTCCGCTCCATCTGAGCAATACATGTTAAAGAGTACACCCCCAACAAACAAAACAAAACTGTTAGGACTTTTGTGAACCATGTTAGGAACATATGTTATCTAGAATTGGCTAATCCTTTGACAAAACACACTTTACTTGTAATTGGGTAGATCTAGGATGTGTTTAATACTTCAAGTAACAAGAGTTCAAGTTCAAGTGTTAAAACCATGTAAATCTGTCCAAAAATCAAGTGAATAAGTGTTGGATTTTAAAGCTCGATAGCTAGCCCGACAGATAGCAGCTATCGAGGTTTAAAAAGGTTTGTTTAGCCTAATGCTCGACAGTTGTTCGATAGATAACCTATCTATCGAGATTTACGAAAATTAATTTTTTCAAATCTAATTTCACACCAATCCGTGTATATTTATTTAGGCTTTCTTTTCTCACAACCCTAAACATATATAAAGATTATTTTAATGGCCGTCACAGCTGATGCAACTTAATGCAAAAGTTTTTCACAAGCATATTGTGACCGGAGACATATGCCCTAGTTCATTTTTCTCTTGAAGAAGCTGCTGCATTTGTACGCCATAAGGGTTTTGTAACCAAGGAGTTTTGTAATCTTCATCGTGTTGATGAACTGAAGAACTTTGCAGCCAACATCCTTCTCAAGTTGGTGGTTAGTCATGTACTTGGATCCATACATTGATTGGTTAGTCACGTACTGGGAGTCGTGCATTGAAAATGAGAGATTGTCACTACAGAACAAGTCCAATTGGGTATTGGGGTAAAGCTTCAACTGTAGGTTGGTATAAGGTACTGAGATTCCTTTACTTGTAACCGCTTGTTGTGATAATAGTGGATTCTTGGAAGTGGTGACCTTAAAATCACCTGGTGGGGTTTTTGCCTTGAAGGCTTTCCCCATTCGTAAGCAAATAATCATGTCAACTTTATTTTCTGTTGCATATTAACTTAGTTGCTGATTTGTTTGTACTACCACGCGTATTGCATGCTAATTGAATTAATTAACTTGGCTAATTAATTGGTTAATTCATCACAATGAGTCAATACATTCTTGGCCTATCAAGTGGTATCAGAGCAGACATACTCTAATTAGGGTTAATCTTTGCTGTGTGATCCATTAACCCCTGTTGTCATGGATAGAGGACAATTGTTGATTATACCTCCTTTATTTTATGACACTAACTATGCATACTGGAAAGTACGCATGAGAGCTTTCTTGCAGATATTAGATGAAAAAGTGTGGCAAGATATGGAGATAGACTGGACTAAGCCAAAGAAAGCGCCGGTCGATTGGGATAATGCTAAGATCAAGGCGGCTAACTTCAATAGCATGGACTATTCTTCAAACGACCTATGAAGGAACCAAGGCTATCAAGGATTTGAAACTTCAGAGGCTTACTACAAGCTTTGAAGAGATCAAGATGGAGGAGGATGAGTTGTTTGATGAGTTCTATGCCAAGTTCAAGGACATAGTGAACTCAACCTTTAATCTTGGGAAAACCATTCCCAAACCCAAGATTGTTAGAAATGTGCTCAGATCTCTTTCGAAGAGATTCCATGCCAAGATCACCATCATTGAAAAGTCAAAGGACATTGATCAAATTCCTTTGACAGAGCTAGTTGGCAATCTGCAGACTTAGGGTTTGACAAGGATAAGGAAATCAAGTAAGGGAAAGAGCATGGCATTGAAGGCCAAGAGCAATAACATAGATGAGTCTTTAGACAATGAAGATTCTAAAATTGAAATCCTACATTACAAGGCAGTTCAAAAAGTTTATGAAGAATGCCAATGCTAAAGGATTTGACAAAGACCGCAAGTAGTCCAGTTCATCTCAGTTCAAAAGCCAAGACAAAGGGAAGAAGGATGCTAAGGATGGCGGTCAATACACTGTTCCCTTAGGACCAAAGTGCTTTGGGTGTCAAGGCTCTGGACACATGAAACAAGAGTGCCCTATATATCTCAAGACTATTAGGAAAAGTAAGGAACTTGCTGCTACTTTGAGTGACACTAAGCCTGAGGATAACTCGAATAATGAGGATGATGGAATCTTGAATGCCTTCACTGCTACAGTTGATCCTACTGATGGGGGTTCAAAAACCATAAATGATGAAAAGGGCTTGGTGGATTCTAAATTTGAGAAAATAGATGATCAAGATGATATCTATAGAACCTATGAAAAACTATACAAGATTTCTGAGAAGCATGAGAAACTATATAGGCTGGCCACCAAGAAGCTGAGTGATATGGAACTTGATAGAGAAGAGCTTTACACAAAGTTTGATGAAGCTAATCAAACTATTAGAGCACTACGGTTTGAGAACAATTTCTTGGCTGAAGAGACCAAAAAGCTTGAGGTAGAGTTGTTTCAAGTCAAAGCTCAATTGGAAAGAACTTCAAGTGCAAAGTTTGATGAGATGCTTAGCTTTCAGAAATCTGCTTCTGATCGAACTGGTTTAGGGTATGATTTCTCTTCTCCTAGTATTGCTTCTACTAATACTAATGTTTTTGTTTCGCCTGCTAATAACGTTGAATTCAAGAACAATGATGTCAAAACAGCTTTAGCTAGTGAGAACATAGATAAAGCTAAATCTATCTTAGGAGCACCCCCTAAACTTGATAAGAAAGAGACTAAAATCCCTAGAGCTATGAAATGAAATACTCAAAAATCTAAACAAAAGAAGCAACATCTCTGCCATCACTGTGGAGCAATTGGACATACTCAATCAAATTGCTATAAGTGATTAGCCACTCAACAGAGCAACAGTATGATCTCATCGGGAAACCAAAATCAGTTTTCATCCTCTTTTGCACCTCTTGGAGATCTACTCAAAGCCCTAATGTTCCTTTCGAACTTGAACAGTTTCTATTCTTCCCCTTCACCCTCGGATCAAGGGTTCGTCAAACGGAAAGGTTCTTCTAAGGTGTGGAAGGAAAAAGGCTCTAAGTGATTTAGTCACTTTTTCTCTATCTTCCTTTCTTGTTTTTTAGTATGCATTACTTGTGTGTTTCGCTTTCTTATCTTGAGTCAATCTAGTTTTATGCCTTGCTTTATATAACATGTTTTTGTTTGTTTATTTTCAATTTTGCTTTATTTTGTTTTCATAAAAATAAAAAATAAGAAATAAAATTAGAAAAATACAAAAAAGTGTGTGTTTTGTGTACATTGGTACTTGTGCACCTTGGATGGCTATTGAGACAAAATTTTCTAAACTTTGTATCTTTTGTAGTTTAGATGAGCATCTCTATGCATAACTAAGCAAGTGAGCTTTATGGCTCGTGTTTGTGATGAGTTAGATTAAGTATTCTCTTGTACTTAACACTCATATCATTCTTTTTGATGCAGAGGACTAGAAAATCCTAAGAGAAAGGCATAAATAACCATCTCACCACTATTACCCGCCAATCATAAAATGACATTTATATGCTTTGGCATAGCAAAAGTGCAATGTCAAAAGCTTAACATCATTATGTATTTCTTTTCTCTCTTATATGCCCATGCATGATATGCTTAACAAAAGAAAATATGCAAAGAAATATAAAAACCAAAAAGAATCAAAATGCTTTATATATGATTGCAAACGTGTCTTCTAGGAGATGTAGGAGTTATAGGATGTACCTCAAAGGTAATAGTCTCCATCAAGCAGTTATGATTGTGTGTGAGTTAAAGTAGTTTTCTCATATCTTAAATCGTCATAACATGTAGACACTTATGCAATCTTGCGATATTTTTCACACACAACACGCAATATTTTTTGCTACTCTTGATACATGTGCAGGTATAATGTGATTTGGCCATCACAAGGAATACATGTGTTAATGAATACTCACTAAACTGTCTTAATTTATTTTTGAAATATAAATTTGGTTAGACTTGTTTAGTGTGTGTGTGTGTGTTTTGGATCTTAATGCTTGACTTTCTCTTGTTGAGAGATGTTTTTAGGAGCTTAAAATGTTGTTTGGGTCTTTGGTTTAGTAGCATGCTTGATTGCATTCATATCTGTGTTTTTCTCTTCTTTGAAAAACTGTTTTTGAACAATCTCGACAGCTTCTCGATACCTCTTGACAGCTAGGTTATCTATCAAGCCTCTTTATCTTCTTTTCTCGACAGCTGTTATTGCAATTTTGATCCATCGAAGTTTTTGAGAATTTGTCTCGATGGCTTCTCTACAGCTTCTCGATCCATCAAGGAAGTTTTTGTATGCTCGATAGATGCTTGATAGCTTCTCAATCCATCGAGGTCACTTTGCTATGGACACCTCTCGATAGCTCCTTGACAACTCCATTTGTCGAAAATTAAAGCTTGACACCTGTCGATCCATCGAGTTTCGTGCTTTTCTATATATAAGCTCAGCGCGATTTTTTTTAATTTCTCACCGATCTCTCTCAACAGAACTCTCTTTTCTCTCCCATACTCTTTTCTCTCAACTTATTCATCTTCCTCGCTTGTTTTTCGGCCTAAACCTTGCATCTTTTCACTAGTATGATCTCATTATCTCTCTTTCTTCATGCATTTCATACTTTTAGACCTAAGTTTTTGGTCTTTTGAAAATTTTTGGGGTTTTCCAAAATTGATGAAGTTTTTGTGAAATTTTTGGAAATTAGTTTTGTTTAAATGATCATGTATGCTCATGCATTGCATCACATTTGCATTTTCACAATATTTCATGCATTTTAGATGTGTGTTCTATATGTTGAAATGATGTGTGCTTGGTACGTATGAATTGAGTTGAGCCTATGATATTTTTAATGTTGCATATCACATGTTCATGCATACATACCTCCATTTTCTATCTTTTTAATATTAATTTTGTTTAGTGCTTTTCTGCTTCTCTCTCTCTCTCTCTATCTCTCTCTCTCTCTCTCTCTCTCTCTCTCTCTCTCTCGGTTAGTTGCTCTATGGCACCTAAACGTAAGTCTACTCTATCCTAGAACCATTTTCATTCTGGGGCAACATCTTCTTCTCCCTCTGTTGATTCTACCCCTTCTCACATTTGGTTCCGTGATGAGAAGGCCCGTACGGACTTCTCGGAGAACTTTTCACGACGTGGTATTCATTCAGAACACCAAGTCGTCCTATCAGATTTTTCCGACACTAACCTTCCCACTGTCATCTACAGTAGGGGTTGGGAGTCACTTTGTCGCATCCCGGTCACTTGTCCCTCCATGATCATACAGGAGTTACTTTAATATGCACGGATTTGATTATTCTGTACCTCATTTCTTCACTTGTGTTCGGGGTACACGCATTGTAGTCACTCCAGATCTTATATCTGAGGTGCTACACGTACCGGGGGTAGTGCATCCTGACTACCCTAGTTGTGATCGTCTTAGGACTGTGTCCAAAGACAAACTCTCTTCTCTCTTCTGTGAGACACTTTCATCTTGGGGTGACCATCAAAACACCCTCTGCTCTGGCTTTGCAAAAGGTCTGAGGTTCCTTAACATGGTGATGAAATTTGTTCTCCATCCATTGTCTCACTATAACTCCATTACTGAACCATGTGCTCGATTTTTGTTATCCCTACTTGAGGGACTCACTATTGACTTTCCCTCTCACTTCATACTCTCCCTTATAGATGTCTATAAGGATATGGTGACCTGGGATAAGCTCATATTTCCTTTAGCTATCACGCAGATTCTCCGTTATGCGTTTGTCTCCTATCCTGAGTCTTCACACTTTTCCGTCATATGTGCCATAGACGTAGCGACCATTAGATGGAGCAAGGCCTAGCTTCTATCGAAGCGACCACGGATCGAGATGACGATTCCTTTGCCATCTTTTGCTCCATCCACATCCATTCCTTCTTCTTCTGCGAGTGGTGTGACCCTCGAGGTGGTCATGGCGTAGATTCAGCGTATGGATGCTCGTCTTGACACACTCAATGATGAGTTGTGTCAAGTGAACACCGTATTGCACGACGACAGGCTCGCCTTGGTGGCTTTGTGGCATATCCCTCTCCTTCTCCAGAGGCATCTAAGGACGAGGATGATGATGGTGACTCTGACGATGATGATGAGGATGAGGATGCGAGCTCTTCCGGTGACGACGAGATGACTGTTTAATTTACTTGCCCTTTGTCATTTGTGACAAAAAGGGAAAGTAGTTTTAGGTATGAAAGTAGTCATGTTCTTAGGGGGAGAGTTAGTGTAAGAGATACTTTTGTTAGGGGGAGTGTTTTCTTTTAAGGGATGTAGTGAGGACTTTTTGTATATTTTCTTTTTAGATACATTATTCTTATTTTGTGATAGCAAACCTTGAACTCATTTATATATATATATATATATATTAAGGTTGTTGTTATAGTTTCACCTATCTATTCATGTGTTGTTTCTTTTCTCTCTTTATGCACATGCTTCTTATTTATTGTATGCAATCCTTGATATTTCCACTTCACACTAAGATGCCGTGATGAGTTTTGTTTAAATTGTTTTAGAAATACAGGTTGTCAAAGTCTTTCTTGTCTTGAACTCTCTTCTTGCAAAGTTTTTCAAGAGTTTGTGTTAGGATAGATTTTATTGTATTCAACAAGTGAGTATGAGTTGAGTGATTTATGACTTCTCTCATACGTTCATTTGTTTGTTGTGATTTTATCACGGATTGCCAAAAGGGGAGATTGTTAGGATATATGTGAATCATGTTAGGAACATATGTCATCTAGAATTGGCTAATCCTTTAACAAAACACACTTTACTTGTAATTGGGTAGATCTAGGATGTGTTTAATACTTCAAGGAACAAGAGTTCAAGTTCAAGTGTTAAAGTCATGTAAATCTGTTCAAGAATCAAGTGAAAAAGTGTTGGATTTTAAAGCTCAACAGATAGCAACTATCGAGATTTAAAAGGCTTGTTTAGGCCGATGCTCAACAGTTGTTCGATAGATAACCTATCTATCGAGATTTATGAAAATCAGTTTCTGATTTCACACCAATCTGTGTATATTTGTTTAGGCTTTTTTTTCTCACTACCCTAAACATATATAAGGATTATTTTAAGGGCCGTCACAGCTGATGCAACTTAATGCAAAAGTTTTTCACAAGCATATTGTGACCGAAGACATATGACCTAGTTCATCTTTCTCTTGAAGAAGCTGTTGCATTTGTACGCCATAGGGTTTTGTAACCAAGGAATTTCGTGATCTTTATCGTGTTGATGAACTGAAGAACTTTGCAGCCAACATCCTGCTCAAGTTGGTGGTTAGTCATGTACTTGGATTTGTGCATTGATTGGTTAGTCATGTACTGGGAGCCGTGCATTGAAAATGAGAGATTGTCACTACAGAATAAGTCCAGTTGGGTATTAGGATAAGGGTTCAATTGTAGGTTGGTATAAGGTACTGGGATTTGTTTACTTGTAACCACTTATTATGATAATAGTGGATTCTCGGGAGTGGTAACCTTAAAATCATCCAGTAGGGTTTTTGCCTTAGAGGTTTTCCTCATTCATAAACAAATCATCGTATCAACTTTATTTTCTGCTGCATATTAAC
Source organism: Quercus ilex subsp. ballota (assembly GCA_032727855.1). Classification (NCBI taxonomy): domain Eukaryota; kingdom Viridiplantae; phylum Streptophyta; class Magnoliopsida; order Fagales; family Fagaceae; genus Quercus; species Quercus ilex. The sequence continues at coordinate 24,811,593 of CM064918.1, read as the reverse complement.
TTAGTTGGTGATTTGTTTGTGCTACCACGCGTATTACATGCTAATTGAATTAATTAATTAACTTGGCTAATTAATTGGTTAATTCATCATAAGGAGTCAATACATTCTTGACCTATCGAAAACACATCTAAAAATATTAATATTAAAAATCATATATTGTTTGCTTGACTTAGCTCTTTTGAAATTCAAATCACAATGACATAGCTTAATTATCAACGCTTTGAAGGCGGAAGGTTCCTCTCTTGCTGCCTACAGCCACCTGGTTGATGAAGCTAAGTTTCTCGCAAATAATTTTGCTGCTATTAAGTTTCTCCATATTAAACGTTATGGTAATTCTGTTGTTTATAACATTGCTAAACATGCTAGACATATTAGCGAGTTTTCTGTGTGGATAGAGGGTGTTCCTCCATATCTCCATAATGTAGTTTTAATCGATGCAGCTATTTTTGTTGAATGATACTACAGTTCTCCTTCTCACACACACTCACACACACACACACACACACACACACACACACAAAAAGCTTAGTTTACATCTATTAACTTTAAATATTAGTCTTAAAAATCATATAATCTTTGCTTAGCTCTTTTGAAATTCAAATCACACATATCTCTTAATTTTGTATTATGGGAACAAGTTAACTAATGTCTCAAGTGCATTAGTTTAGAAATATTTTTAGAAACGTACTAAAAAACTTAGGTACAGTACTTCAAGTGAGATTCAATCATATTGAGATTCAGTCATGTAGTTACTTAACTAAAAAATACACTTTCATTTCATGAAAAAAAAAAAAAAAAAAAACCACATTACGGAATCTTAAGAAATGAATCTAAAAAACAATTTTTTTTTAATGATTTTTTAATGTTTCTCATTAAAGTGATGTTAAAATTTTCTTAAAATAATTTATTAATATTAGTTATGTTAACAAATTACCCTTAGGGTAATTATTAATAAATTATTTCAAAAAAGTCTTGATATCACTTTTATGGATGTCAAGATATTAATTATTACCTCCATCTTAGTTTGTTTGTCCTCTATTCCATTTTGGGATGTCCAAAAATATTGTCATGTTTCTAAAAATAAAAATTATTAGTTTACTAATGTTCTTATTATACCCCCACTTTATTTTCAAAACTATTTGAAAAGAAAACTAACTAATATTTAAAAAAATCAATTTAATTGGGGCACCTTTTTAGTGAGTCTTTTGGGTAAATATTGCTAAATTTGAAACATATTTGCGTTATAGGTACTGTTACAAGTTAATTAGGAAAATGAGGAGAGAGATTGAATTTCGGCAACAGTGTTGCCGAAATTCAAGAAAAAGTAGGAGAGAAAATGAGAAAAAGAGAGGAGAGAGAAAAGCTTGAATTACGGCAATGGCATTGCCGTAATTCATTCTGCCCAATTTTCCTTAGCTGCCCAGATGTGTGAGTGTGAGAAGTGCTCTGACCAGTTGAGTGCCCAAAAAATAAGTAATTGTGGCAATGGTATTACCGAAAATGGTAGGAGGAAAAAAAGTGAATGCCAAAATCTGGGGAAGAATTAAAGAAAAATATAATGTGCTACGTACACAATATTTTTATAATATCTTCACAATAAATCACAAGTAATTAGTTATTATTAGTTCAAATTTAAATTTAACATTGAGATTACTATTTTAATCTAACAATAATAACAAGTAACAACCTGATACTTAGAATTTGTTGTAAAAATTATGTGCACTTATTATTTCTTAAAAAAAAAAAAAGTGTAATGGATTTGCCGAAAATTTTGTGGCAATTGTGGCTTGCCGAAAATGAGAGGAAAAAAAATAAGTTTCAATGGGTTTGTGGCATTGGCGAAAAGTTTTTTTTTTTTTTTTTTTTTTTTTTTTGGCAATTGTGGCAATGCCATTGCCCAAAAAAAAAAAAAAAAAAAAAAAAAAAAAACTTTTTTCCCCAATTGTGGCAATGGTATTGCCGAAATTGTGGGCAAAATTTTTTTCCCCACAATTTCAGCAATACCATTGCCACAATTGGGAAAAAAGTTTTTTTTTTTTTTTTTTTTCCCAATTGTGGCAATGGCACTGCCGAAATTGTGGGAAAAAAATTTTCCCCACAATTTCGGCAATACCATTGCCACAATTGGGAAAAAAAGTTTTTTTTTTTTTTCCCTTTTTTGGCAATGGCATTGCCACAATTGCCAAAAAAAAAAAAAAAAAAAAATTCACCAATGCCACAAACCTATTGAAACTTTTTTTTTTCCTCCCATTTTCGGCAAGCCACAATTGCCACAAAATTTTCGGCAAATCCATTACACTTTTTTTTTTTTTAAGAAATAATAAGTGCACACAATTTTTACAATATTTTTACAACAAATTTTAAGTATCAGGTTGTTACTTGTTGTTATTGTTAGATTAAAATAGTAATCTTAATGTTAAATTTAAATTTGAACTAATAATAACTAGTTACCTGTGATTTATTGTGAAAATATTGTGTACGTAGCACATTATATTTTTCTTTAATTATTCCCTAGATTTTGGCATTCACTTTTTATTTCCTCTACCATTTTCGGCAATACCATTGCCACAATTACTTTTTTTTTGGGCACTCAACCGGTCAGGGCACTTCTCACACTCACACATCCTCACACTCACACATCCGGGCAGCTGAGGAAAATTGGGCAGAATGAATTATGGCAATGTCATTGCCGTAATTCAAGCTTTTCTCTCTCCTCCCTTTTTCTCATTCTCTCTCATACTTTTTCTTGAATTTCGGCAACACTGTTGCCGAAATTCAATCTCTCTCCTCATTTCCTTAATTAACTTGTAACAGTACTTATAACGCAAATATGTTTCAAATTTAGCAATATTTACCCAAAAAACTCCATTTTTAGTTGTCTCATTAAGAATAACTCTTTTTTAAAAAGCTGATAAAATTATTTAAGAGTAGTTTTGTAAACTTATACATTTTTATAAGGCAGATAAGACAATAAATGATATTCCCTTAAAAAGTTTGACTTTTCAAATAAGACAAACAAAGTGGGCCGGAGGAAGTACTTTTTTTTTCTTTTTTTATAAACACTTTCTTAAAATAGTTCACTTTAAAAACATGCCAATTTAAGTTTCATATATCCATAGCATTATTCTTAATACAATTGCCTTTCTTACCAGTTCGCTATAAAATTTATTCATTTCTAATATTCTTTTGGAAGTGCCGTAAACAATCCTTTTTTATTTATTAAGGTATCCGTATCACTATCCTTTTGTAGTTAAGAGTTTTTTTTTTTCGAATTAATGAGTTGAGTGGTAAAATGTATTACATAAATATATGGTGATAATAGGAGAAAGCTAATTATATTTTCAGGTCTAGCTAATTTACCCGAATATTCCTGATTGAGGAAATTGATAAATGATAATTTATATAAAAAAATATTAATTATATTTTCATACATCTAACTAATTTTTATTTCCAAATTTAAATTTGAATTGTTAAAGAAAATTTGACTTACTCGCTTGGTCTTCAACAATAATTCCATATTGGGTAGACAAGCTTGGTCTTCAACAAATAATTCCATGTTGGGTAGACGTTGATTTGAATGGTTGGTATATTAAAAGAGGTTGGGGTTGGTAGCAGTTAAAGATCTACTCTTTCCCTTCACAAAATACCAGTGATGAGTAATTCTACGGTTCCCCCAAAAAAAGGGAGGGCACGATACCCATTAGTAGGTAACCTGCTACAACATGTTACTTTTTTCTCATATTTGATGGTTCCATTCTCACATTATGCAGTTCCAATATTACATGTGACAGTTCTTTTCTCACATTTGGTGGTTCCCTTACTTTTTTCTCACATTTGACGGTTTTATCTTCACATTGTACAGTTCCAATATCATATGTAACAATTCTTTTGTCACATTGGGTGGTTCCCTTACTTTTTTCTCATACTTGACGGTTTCATCCTCACATTGTGCAGTTCCAACATCGCATGTGACAGTTCTTTTCTCACATTTGGTGGTTCTCTTACTTTTTTCTCACATTTGATGGTTTCATCCTCACATTATTCAGTTCCAACATCACATGTGACAGTTTTTTTCACACATTTGGTGGTTCCCTTACTTTTTTTTTCTCACATTTGATGGTTCCATCTTCACATTGTACGATTCCAATATCACATATGACAGTTCTTTTATCACATTGAGTGGTTCCCTTACTTTTTTCTCACACTTGACAGTTTCATCCTCACATTGTACAGTTCCAACATCACATGTGACAGTTCTTTTCTCACATTTGGTGGTTCCCTTACTTTTTTTTTCACATTTGATAGTTCCATCCTTACATTGTACAGTTCTAGTATCACATGTGTTAGTTCTTTTGTCACATTTGGTGGTTCCCTTATTTGTTTCTCACATTTGACAGTTCTATCTTCACATTGTGCTGTTCCAATATCACATTTGACATTTCTTTTCTCACATTTGGTGGTTCACTTATTTTTTTCCTCACATTTGATGGTTCCATTCTCACATTGTGCAGTTCCAATATCACATGTGACTATTCTTTTCTCACATTTGGTGGTTCCCTTACTTTTTTTTTTCTCATATTTGACGATTTCATCCTCACATTGTACAATTGCAACATCACATTGTGTCCGACAAGGGTATAACCACCCCAACTAAAGTGTCTATGTAATTTTGTTTCATAAAATTATTATTACATTTAGACCCATCTAAAACAAAATAAACATCCCAAAAAATTTCCACAATAACAAAAATTATAAGCACAATTGACCAATTTTACCAAAAACGAACAACCCAGTCCTTTTTAAAAAATTTATCAAAATAATTTTGTCCTTAAGAGTTTAGAATTTCAACCATAATAATAAGTGTGAGCCTCATTTGAGTCCGCAGAGCCTCCACTAGCTAAGTCTGGGAGAGCCCTAATAGCAATGAAATGTTTTTGTTGTTGAAAACTTATCAGTGCCACAAAGCACTGATCTCTCTTTCTCTCTCTGCGTTCAGGGTTTTGCAAAATTTATACAAAATCTTCATTCTAAAGCCGTTTGGTATTTGTTCTTATAAAATATTGGAACATGTAATTTGAACATAATTGGCTGTTAAAAGGTCAATTTTCATCTCTATACTTTGTTCATTCATATGGGTGGCTGATAGTAGCCCTCACTAACTCCTCAATGTTAAGACCTATTTACTAGGATTTGAGACTAAACCATATAATTTATAGCATTGTCTTCTTTTACTTGCTTCAATCTCTCTCTCTCTCTCTCTCTCTCTCTCTCTCTCTCTCTCTCTATATATATATATATATAATCATTTTAGAAGCAATTCTGATACTCTCTATCTCCTATCTCTTGTATTTCTTGATGAAATTGTTTTACGCTCCGTTTGTTTCAATGTAAAATAATTTCAAATGTAAAATATTTTACATGTAAAAAATTTTACTGTAAAATATTTTACAGAAAACATTTTCAAGTGGCTAGAATGACAAAACAAGTGAAAAGCAAGCCATCACCAGCCACCCCCAAATGAGCAAAAGCCACCACCAACCACCCCAAACCACCACTAAATGAGCATAAACCATTAAACCACCCCAAAAAACCAGATCTAGAAGAGAGAAAAAAGACTGCCACAACCATCACTTGTGACTGTACTTTTGTCATATTTTGTGATTCTCTTATTTTTTTTTTTTTCTCACATTTGATGGTACCATCCCATATTGTGTAATACCAACATCACATGTGACTATACTTTTGTCACATTCAGTGGCTACCAACATCACATGTGACTATACTTTTGTCACATTCAGTGGCTCTCTCTCTCTCTCTCTCTCTCTCTCTCTCTCTCTCTCTCTCTCTCTCAATGAGTCTTCATATCCTTATTGCCCTCTTTGCATTTGAGATATTTTATTATTTTTTGAAATTCTATATTTCGTATTTTGATAATAAAAAAATATTGGATTGTATGAAGAGTCTTAGTGTCTATTGGTCTCTCGCTCTCTCTACCTTTCAAACTAACTCTTTGGCATGGATGGCTCAAATTGTCATTGTTTATCAATTTTAATAAAACCAATGACTGTGATTTCGTATAAGTTCCAAAATATTAGCATTGTGGTCTTAGGGTTAGAGAAATGCTTTATATTATTTATTTTTTTATAATAAAATTAAAGCGCAAATGGGTCAAAATATGTTTCATCATTCTATGCCCAAAAAAAAAAAATCCTTCAGTAAACATAAGAAATTTAATCAAAAGGATATAAAAGATGATTCATGACCTAGCACATCTTTTGAGCTCAATGAGCTTTGATGAAACCACCAATAAACCTTCAATATGTGCTTAACTGTTTACAAAAAAATGCTATAGATTTGACACAATTCTTTGGGAACTAATATAAGAAACCAATACAATAATCTACTAATAACTCTTGCATCATTACATAGTGTAATTAAAAAATCCGATAGCTCTATTTTTTAGCACTTTAAACAATTTAGAACGTTGTTTATTATCCTTTGAAAGCACTAGCTCTGCTGCCAACTTGTATTGAAAAATTTCCAACAAGTCCTCCTACAAAATAATTAGACATGTAATTAAAAAGTATTCCACGACAATGGAACCAAATCTTAATATAATTCTCTCTTCTAAAATAGAAAAAAGAAACAAACACAAATTTATTAGGCATACTTGTATAAGTGCAGCAATAGTACAAAACAAATTCTGCAAGGAAGGAGTCGAATCTTGAAATAATTCCTTATTCTAAAAGATGAAACCAAAGGCATACAGGAGGCAAATCTTGAAATAATTGCCGCATACAAAACTAATTGCATTACCATTCAAAGAAAATAACATGGGCATATTTCATACAGATATTTCAACAAAACCAGTCATTGCATAAGTCCAAGTAGTTCAGCGTCTATATTGTTCTCTATCTCAAGTGCTTGGGATCAAATTAGAAAAAAGAAACCTAGTGTTAGTTGGTGGAAGATTGTATGGTTCACCAAAGCCATCCCAAGGCATGCTTTTATCACTTGGCTGGCTATTAGGGACAGTTTCTCTACCAATGATAGGATTGCTAGTTGGGGAATAACATGTGATCTTTTATGTTTGTTATGTAGAGGAAGCTTTGAGAGTAGAGATCACCTTTTTCTTTAAGTGCCCCTTTCTAAAAGACTTTGGAGGAAAATTAGGAAATGGTCTTATCAAGATAGGCTTGATGAGGATTGGCATAATCTTATCAATTGTGCTGCAACGAATTGGAAAAGGTAAAAGGTTGAGTGCTGACTGCAGCATATTGGGTTTTAATGCGTGTATATACCACATATGGGTACAAAGAAATGCTATAAAGCATTTGGGAACTATTAAAACAGAGGATCAAATTGCCGGTTTTATATTGTTTATCAAAAAAAAAAAAAAAAATTGCTAGTCTTATAAGGAAACAGGTGAAGGCAAGGATTGAAAGTAAAGAACCATATCCTAGGTCTAGTATCAACACCAAAATATGTATCAGGTGGGGTATTTCTGATGTTGTCTTCAAGTCTAAGGATTTGATTGGAAAGGCAGAATTCTGGCTAGCTCTTTATTACTTGTTGGTAGATTAGTTCTAGTTAGCTATGAAGTATGTTTGTATTTTTTTGTAAATAGATTGTATCGTGCAAACCTGCACCTATTTGTGTTCTTTGAGTTTCGGTTTTGGTTTGCACTTGACTTGTTTGTTCAGGTGTTTTTCCATTATTACTTTGATGTAGTTCCTAGTTGTAGCCTTTGGCTTGTTGGCTACTTGGCAGCTTCTTAGATTTGAATGAAGCAACTCCAGATGAAAACAACACTGAAACAAGGTTATTAAAAAACTCAAAACATTTCATCCCTTAAATACCCAATTTTTTAATGTAGAAAAAATATAAATTTTCCAAAAGCAACTTTGATTTGAACCTCCCTTCTTTATCCCTCAAAAGATTAAACTTCAGTCTCAATGCAACTATTTAACTCAACCGACGCGATCTTCTCAATCGGAGTCAAGTAAAAAAAAAAAAAAAAAAATCAACTTTCTTTTCTATTGAGTAGGTTTCCCAGCAACCAAGCACAGGTCAGTAAAAGAAAGCTAATTAACATCAATCCCCCATATTTGTTTCCCCTCTACTAAACCTTCATATCCAAAATCCCTATTTAAACAATCAAAAACCCTAACTCCCACATTTCCAAACACATAAATCAAACACGAAGACCTAATTTTTAATAAGCAATATATCAGATATGATAAAGCAATCACCTTTCACAAGGAAAAAAAAAGAAGAAGAAGAAGAAGAAGAAGAAGAAGAAGATAAAAACGAAGGCTTTGCGATTTTTGTACCTTAGAGAGTTTGAGGAGATCGTTCTATCGGAGATCTGGTTTTGAGAGAACAAGAAGAGAAGGATTTTTTTTTTTTTTTGGAGAAACATGGGGAGAGAAGGATTTGGTTCTATTATTTTTGGTTTTATATGCTAACTTGCTATACCGATAACTGGTATCCCACTAAAATTGAATAAACGGTCAAGATTTAAAACCATTAGATTAGATGGTCAGGATTTGTATGGGTACCGTACCCCCCAAAAAATAGAGGGGGTACAGTAGAATGACCCACCAGTGACTAGCAGTAGTCGTGGAAATTTCCCTCCAATTTATTCTCTCTTTTTTTTTCTCTTTTTTTACATCAATTACACTTTAATAGTTTCTATATCTTTTATCTTTCCTCTCAAAAAGTTTTTAAATCTGGGAATTTTTTCGGTTTTTTCACAAAAAGACACCATGAATCAAGTCAGCCAACTACGTAAGTTTAACTATTTTCCTTTTTAATCAACACAAGTCTACGTAATATTTTTTTTTTTTTTTTTTTTGTGGAGAAAGTGTACATAAAATTAACTGCATAGTAAAATGTGTAAGTTGTATAAAAAAAATCCCCAAACAACTTGGGAAAATTTTCCAAGAAACCCAAAACAACGTACAACGTGGGAGGAGAATTTTAACTTTTAATTTCAAAATTTGGGGAAAAAAAATTTCCAACCTGGGACCCTACCCGACTATAGACCTGAATATTCGGGTTGGGTCGGGTCTCTTTCTAGCAAACCCGACTTTTATTAGGTCGGGATTGTCAGGTTTTGGGTTACTATAAAACCGACCTGACCTGATCCAATTTCGCTTCTACCCATCACACAATTTGATTTCCCTTAGGATGTGTTTGTTTGAATGTGAAATAAGGTAGATGAAAAACTTTAGAAAAAAATGGGAAGGAAAACTTTTTTGAGTATGTTTGATTGGGTGGGGAGGAAGGGAAATAAATAGTGGGATCCATGTGTTTTCTCCCCAAGCCCACCAAAAAATTTTCTCTTTAAAATGAAGAGAAAACTAAATGGAGAAAATGAAACTGTTTAATGGACAAAATACCGATGTCAAATTTTTTTCCTTTGTTTATTTTTATTTATTTTTTTTTTTTTTTGCTGGGCACGTTGCCTCTCTCTGCACTTTTTTTTTCCTTTTTTTTTTTTTTTTTTTCTTTTCTTTGACTAGTGGACTTTGCTTTTTTATTTTATTTTATTAATTTTTTGCTTTCCTGGGGCTGTGGCTGTGGCTGTGGGTGGGCACATTACCAATTTTTTTTTCCTTTTTTTCTTTTCTTTCTTGGAAGTTGCCATTTTTTTTTTTTTTTTTTTTTTTGTGATAGTTGTTTTGTTTTTCTTTTTTTTTTTTAACTAGACATGATTTTTATTTTTTAATAAATTGGGTGATTGCTTTTTTTTAGTTGTTTGTCACTTTTTTGTTTTAATTGGTTATCATTTTTTAACAATGGTGTATGAGTAAATTTATACAAACTCACTTTTTCCATCCCTCTATTTTTTCACTCAACCAAACAAAAATGAGAGAAATTAAAATCTTTTCTACCCTCTTATTATTTTCTATCCCTTTACTTTTTCACCATTCCAACCAAACGAATCCTTAATCTCCAAAGACTTCCCTAGTTCCCTTAAGGCTGACGACCATGGTGATGGGACCACAATAATTAAAAGAAAAATAATATGTACACAATATTTTTACAATAAATTTTTAGTGGCAAGTTATTACTGGTTGTTATTATTGGAGCAAAAAAGTAATCTTAGTGTTAGATTCAAATTTAAACCAATAACAATTAAACACCTATGATTTTTTATAAAAATATTGTAGACGTATCATCTCTTTAATTAAAAACGTGTACCAACAATTCAGATGAAATCATGGGCCGCAGTAATTAAAAGTGATGGGAACAATATAATAAAAAATGGAGCCCACCCATTTAAGGACAAAATAAATGAAAGGGCCAGAAAGGCCATGGCCCATGTGACTTTTTTGTTTTGATAAACATGGCCCATGTGACTTTGCCAGTGGCAAGTATAGGAAATTTTTGTCGGTGTAAAGTACGAGCATGAGCTGTCATTTTGAGAAATATTGGTGTTATATAAAATATCATAATTTATCATTTTTGTCAAAATTTGTCAATATATTGTCAATCATAAAAATATGAACTTTTATTAATTTATTATTATTTTTTTCAATCGCTCACAATTTATCATGTTAGGAGTTAGTACAGTGCCGCAAAAAATATTACAACTTCAGTTCACGCGATGAGCTTAAGACATTTTGTTGAAAAAGATTAAGAGACATATCAACACTATTTTTTTTTTTATAAGCATATCAACCCTATTATGTTTATGTTGAAAAGGACATCTTTTAGTTTAAAAAAAATGTCAATATTGTGTTTTGCCCATGAGTCATCTCCTCTACACGTGGAACTCACTTCTCCACATCTTTCTTTTTACTACCTTTTATCTATTTTGTTCTTTATATTAATGAGGTGGGAGTGTTATAGGAATTTAAGAATAATGTTAGAAATACAAATTATTTTATAAAAAAGTTTACAAACTGTTGATGTAGTGAGTGATTATTGATAAATGAGAAAGTGATATTAATGATTAGTCTAAATAAAAATCAATAAGAGATTAGCCACACTAACATTTTGTAAAAATGTTGTAAAGTAGTTTGTAACTGTAATATTACTCGGAATTTAAATGGGTCTTGTGCAATATATTATTATGTTAGATATATGAATTAATGGCTTCAAAATAGATATATGAATTTGCATTTTCTTAAAGTTCATAAAAAAGTGGGGTTCTAATATATATATATATATATATATATAGTGATACAATGGGATCGACCAATATTGAAATATATCATTTCTTTAAGACTTTAATTAAATTGAAATACATTAGTACACCTTTGCTGTCGCCCCCTTAAGCTCGAATCCTAATTCTGTCCTATATAGGAAAGAAAGAGTAAATTAAAAATTAATTAATAAGTCATCATTACTAATCGCTAAAGAGGTGCGAGATGATCATAGCAATTGTGATCTTAACTTTTTGCCATGGTGCTAATTAAAACAGGCATATTTGTGTGTTTTTTTTCTCAACCATGTCCCAACCATGTTGTCCAATTAAAAAATTTCCAAATACTCAACGGATTCAGAGTAAAAATGTTTGAGATGTGTTCAGGACATTTTTCCATGTTTGTGATTCCTAGGTATAATACAAAACTTAGTGCACTCACAATGTGTTCAACAAACTCTGTTTTTTTCCAAATTTTGGTGACTAAACACACTTTTTTTTTCAACGGACTAGCTACTTTCTCATCAAAATTTTGCTGAAATAATTTTTTTATTTTATTTGTTCATGTGAAAAATTTTAGTAAAAGAAATTATTAGAACTTTGTAAAACTCGTCGTGAATGCTCTTAGAAGTTAGTTCTCCTCTATCGATATAGCAATAGCCATTATAGCAGTGGTGGAGCCAAAATTTTAGCTCAGGAGAGGCAACATTGAAAGTAAAAAATAATTGTGACAAAATGTGCCACATAGGACAATTGTGACAAAGTGTACATATTTGTGTGTGGTACTAATATGATTGTTTTTCTCTACTAATAATAGATCACTACAACAACCAAAAATTATAAAATTACAATTATTTTTTTTTTACAAAATTTATCACAAACTCTAAATGAAAAATGCTATGTTCACAACAATTTTACAACATCTCATACGTAGTGGGTTGTTATTGATGGGAAAAAAAGTAATGTCAGTGGTAAGTATAAATTAGAATCAATAATCTTATCACCTATGGTTTGTTGTGTAAATATTATAAAAATGTAGTAGATCATGGGTGTCAAATGGGTGGGTTTGGGTGGATTTGGGGTATGCATAATTGGGTTGGGTATATAAAACTCATTTACCCATTTATTGCCTATTTAACTAATTACTCCCAACCCAAACCCAATCAACCCAATTATTATGGGTAAACCTCAACCCATAATAATTCGGTTTCCTCTTCGATGTGTTATCGAAGAGGAAACCGAAACCCTCGGTGTAAAACCTCTCCGCCGCCCTCTAAGCAGTAAATAATCCACTAAAGAATGTAGTTGGGATACATGAACAGCAGAAGACCCTCTAAACCTAATCTACCCAGTGTACCTAAGCCCTCCAAGCTTCTTGCTCCAACGAGGTTACGCCGAACCTATTTTTTCTTTAGCTTACCAAATTTCGCTATAGCCCATAGCATCAACCAATAGTCATTGGTCCATTCCTAAATGCTTCCCAAAGCACCAAATAGCCTTCTCATAGATATGGATATGGTGAGAAAAGGATTTGGGTCAAAATCTCTCGAGGATGTAACAATGGAGAGGGTGAGAGTAGAGGAATTTGAAGAGTCTCTATGTGAAGATTGTGGATGAATTAATCTTATTTTTCTCTAAGGTTTTTCTCTCAAAATTCTCTCTGAAAACTCTCTATATTTCGTGGGTATAAGGGGAATTTATACTAGGGTGAGAATAGAATGCGAAGAGTTAGGTTTTTCAAAACAGAGCTGGTTGGCAGCTTGGCCTCGCGACTTGATTGAGTCGCGAGTTCAACTCGCGAGATAACCGAATGGCCAGACCTTTTTGTCCTGTAGTGCTCTAGCTGGCGTGACTGTTCATCTTCTCTGCATGCTTCACTCATGTGCTGCAGTTGGCGGCTTGCCAGTTGCAAGTTACCTGCAAATCTCAGCCGCGAGTCTCTGCATCCTTGCACAATCTTAAGCATTTCTTCACACTCTTTTACTCACTACCCTTACATGATTCCCACCTAAATACATGATTACTAATTGCTAAATTACAAACAAGTTTGGCACGGAATAAAACCAACAAAATAGTTGATTAAATTCAACCTTACAGGGGGAGATTGTTAGGACATATGTGAATCATGTTATGAACATATGTCATTTAAAATTAGCTAATCCTTTGACAAAACGTACTTTACTTGTATTTGGATAGATCTAGGATGTGTTTAATATTTCAAGGAATAATGTTTCAAGTTCAAGTGTTAAAATCTTGCAAGTCTGTCCAAGAAACAAGTGAATAAGGGTTGTTCATTAAAACTGGATAGATTCTCAACAGCTCTCGACAGATAGTATCTATCGAGGTTTAATGAGTCTCGACAGCTCTCAACAGATTCTATCTATCAAGGTCTCGACAGCTGCTTGATAGCTATATCTATTGAGAATTACGAAAATCAGTTTTTCAGATCTGATTTTCGGCACATGCTTATGTATTTGTGTAGCGTTTCTTTTCTCACAACCCTAGACATATATAAGGTTTATTTTAAAGGCCGTCACACATGAAAATACAAGGAGAACACATTTAAAAGGTGACCGATGCCTTATTCTCTCTAAAGGAAGCTACTGCGTCTTTACGCCTTAGGGTTTTGTAATCTAGTGCTTCTTGATCTTCATTGTTGATGAAGTGAAAAACTTTGCAGTCAACAATCTTCTTCAAGTTGATGAGTTAGTCACATACTGGGAGCCATACATCTTTGATTAGTCACGTACTGGGATTCATGCAAAAGAGTGGCGTTCATATATTGAAGAGTTCAGAGGTTGTGAAGCGGTAGAAGGTTTCTACTGTAAGTTTATCTACGAGGATTGTAGAGTCTAGGGACAAAAGTTTTGTACTAGATCTGAAATTTCTCTTTACTATAGTGAATTATTTTTTCGGAAGGTTTCCCCTCAGGTTTTTTTACTGTGAAACTAGTTTGTTTCATTGGTTTTCCTAGGTCATCATATCTTGTCTTATTTACTTTTCTGTTGTGCATAATATTGATGTTTGTTTGTTTTAACAAGGTTTATTCATAATAAATTTAATTAACAATTTGGGTTTAAACTTGTTAACTCTATCAACCAGGGTTTAAATTTCCCAACAACTAGAGTCATTAATTTAATACTTTAATCACATAAGAAATATTTTTTTTGGGGTAAATTCCATTAGGTTTGGGCTAATGCCAACTAGACTTAAGACTTTTCAAAACAAACAAATTTGTTACCTAAAGACATCTTAGTCCCTAAAACAGTTAAGAAAATGATTTTGCCAATTGAGCATGAACTTGAAGATTTTGCTAATTTGCCTGCAGTTGGAGAGAGAGAGAGAGATTGGGTTCACTAAACTAATCATTATCAAAAGTGTATTTACTATAATAAGTGTATTTTAGACAATTTGATTTAAAATACCTTCATTCCACCATCTTAAGATGTTATGCCAAACAAGTGGAATACATATTTATAGTTCTATTCCTGTGTGGTCACCAAATAAATTAATAGTAATAATTAATTATTCTATTACAAGATCTTGTATTTCTTATAATACATATTCATATTCCCATGTAATCACTATTACAGTCTACTAAATGTGTCCTAAGACCTAACAGTGTTTAGAGACTAAGGATCCGTTTAGTTGGAGGGGTGGAAAAGTGGGAGGATAGAAAATGGTGTGAGGATGGAAAAGTGGGAGGATAGAAAAGATTTTATTTTCTCTCATTTTTGTTTGGTTGGGAGTAGAAAAGTGAAAAGATGGAAAAAATGAGTTTGAATAAATTTACTCATATATCCTTGTTAAAGAATGATACCTAATTAAAACAAAAAAGTGACAAATAACCACACAAAAAAAAGCAATCACCCAAATTTATTAAAAAATAAAAACCATGTCCCAAAAAAAATCACATCTAGTTAAAAAAGAAAAGAAAAGAGAGAGAGAGAGAGAGAGAGAGGCACGCTCAGGCCCTAGAAAATCAAAAAAAAAAAAAAAAAAGAATAGAAAAAAAGAAGAAAAACAAAAAAAAACAAAAAAACAAAAAAAATGGCAATGGTACTGCCAGTGAAGAAGAAAAAATAAATAAAGACAACTTGAATAATGTGCACATGGGCTTTTTTGTCAATCAAGAAAAAATTCATATCACTCAGTTTTCTCTCCATTTTGGGAAGAAAACATTTTGATTGGTTTGAGAGAAAACACTTGGACCCCACCATTTATTTTCCTTTCTCTCTACCCAACCAAATACGCTCCAAAAAAGTTTTCTATCCCATTTTCTCTCCAAAGTTTTCCATTCACCGTACTTCTCCAAACAAACACACCCTAAGTTAGTTTTATTGATCAAATTGGTTAATTTTGAAAAGTTTTGAACTTGGTTGTCATTAGCCCAAACCTCAAGGTATGTTAATGGAATTTACCTATTTTTTGTTTTTTTTTTTTTGTTTTGTTTTGTTTGTTTTTTTTTTTTTTCTTCTATCTGAATCCTATATAAATTTTTATTTTATTTTATGACAAAATCTGAATCATATCTCAATTGTTTATGTCACTTTATCCAAATAACATATAGAAATAAATCCAAATGTTAAAGTTCCAATGAGTTCATATTCATTGATCTGTTCTTAAAAAAAAAAAAAAAGACACTGACATGTTCTTAATCAACAACTTTAAACCCATATCTTATAATTTTGAATAAATCTTATAATAATATTGCATGAAATTTAATCCCAAATTTTTTGCGAATCAGTTTCTGGGACCCTCTTTTCTTACCAAATTTTATCCATCATGATCTTGTTTGTTTTTATAAATTTTGAAGACGCTGAATTGGATCTTAAGTTGCTGATTTCACTATCCCGATGGCGGCCATCAAACCTAGAAGAGCTTCGAAGTCGAAGTACTCTTAAATGCATGGATAAAAATAAAATAAATAAAAAGGGGCACAGACCACATATATCGAACATTTTAGCTACAAAGAAGTATATGGCATAACTGGAACATTTGCCTTTTATTTTCGTTAAATATTTTCATGAATATCTCGAACACTTTGGTTTTGTTTACAGCAAAGAATGTACGAAAGGAACTATGCTGATGACATATATGACATATCGTTTAATTCCCATTATAAATGAAATCTACCCCTAGGTTAATAAGCAAGACATTCTTCATTACCAGCGTTACCAATGTTCAAAAGTATAATTTAAGATCAAATTAAGACATTGATTGCCCTAAAAAATGGGATTGGTTAATAAACCTAGGGATTTTATTGCTAGGGAAAATTATGGGATTTAGGCAATCAACATCCAATTTAGGAGAAATTATGGGTGCGAGCTTTGGTTTTTGACGAGGAGATTTACTAGTAGTCATCAATTCTTTGAAAGAGGAAGATGAGTCTTCTGCTTCCTTTGGTCACCTAATCGTCGATGCGAAGATTCTTACAAAAACCTTTTCTAGTATTAGCTTTTCCTGTGTTTGAAGGTAAGGTACTTCTATAACTCACAACTTTACTAGATATGTTAGAGATTTATCAGTGCGGACGAAAAATGTTCCTCCACACCTCAGTGATGTAATTATAACTGATTTGGATGACTCATCTTTATAAAATTCTCAGCTTTCTTCTTAAAAAAAGAGGAAGCACCCTATTCAAATTTAAATCATCATTGACTCTTATGTATTATTTGTTGGTGTGGGTGTATGTTCCAAATACTTTCTTTATTATCATCAGTTCTACATTGGTTTGGAGCAAGCTTTCAATTGTATTTATAAGCCATTATTCACATCCAGTAATATCTTAAAATAGTCAGTCTAGTGTGGACTTAGACCTTATTCATATCACATGAGCCCAACCCCACCTTGTCCTGTCACATCTTGTCTCAGATGAGACTGAGATCAATTTTATTTTAGGTTTTTATATTTTTTTTTCCTCTTTTTAAAATATCTTGCTAAATAAGAGAGTAATATTTTTATCATGGTGGGTAATTGCTTCCGTGATTTGCTGCTAGAGCTTGAAAATTCACTCTGTGAATGATTTTCCATGTCTTCAACATAATATTCCTCGTTACTAATAATGGCTTTTAGCTCTAGTAATCCTTTTATATATATATTCGAAAATGTTACCTGGGAGTAAACCTTTAACTTTTGGAATATCGAATAATTAATTGTTGAATAGATCGAGATCGTTCATAGTAGATTTCACTTTATTTCAACCTTTTATTCTATAATAAATGGTTCAAATTCTACAATCACATGCGCATGCACATGCGTGCGCGCACACACACATTATATATATATATATATATATATATATATAATATTTTAATAATTCAATAGTAATAAATTATGGAGTGAAAATTTGAACTTTGAACATTTTCATTTGAAACATTAAGAAATGTCAATTGAGTTATAAAGTTCTTGAGAAAATATATATATATATATATATTAAATTTTTTTTTTCTATTTTTAGAATTTGTCAAAATCTTAGTTAGGTTAAGTGAGGTTAGGGATCTAACCAAGAAGCACAGCTCAAACACATATAGAGACCAATGGCAATAACTTTAAAATCCATTAATGGTGATAGAGCTAGATTTCTATTAATCCATAATTTTGGTTTTTTGGAAAATACTAAAAATAGAAAAAAAAAATTGGGATTGCAAAATAGAAATAAAGGTGGTTTACGAATAATAGTTAAAATTACTATCAGTAACATTACAAACCATATTGGTGAGACAATTCTCAAGGCTAAAGAGCTTGGATTCAGCAGAATTTTAATCCTCAGCAACAGTAGAAGACTAGAGCAGATTTGCAAGTGGGCTAGAAAACCATCATGACAGGAACAGACTCTTATTTCAGACCTTAATCACCACCACGGCAACAGGGAATGGTCACACACATCCTCTTTGTACTAAGATTGTGATTTCACATGTATTTGATCTAGCTACTGTAGCTACTAGCTTCCCTGTTTATCACTGTAGGATAAATCCAAACTCTATATAAGCCAGCTGGCTTATTTTGTACTTGTCTTTTTTAATTTATGTATGTTTATCTGGTATTAAAAAAAAAAAAAAAAAACATATTGCGTATTTATATTGCAGGTATTGGAATGTGTGTGTGGCTTTGGGAATGCGAAAAGTATAAGTGAAAGTAATGGTTAAAAAATCTGATCCTGGTGAGATAGTATAAATTAAAAAATAATAAAAGAAAGAAGGTAACTTGTGGGAATAAGGGATTCGGGTATAAGTGGATGGCCTTAGCGTTTCATTTTTTTTTCTTTTTTTAATAAAATATTAGCGGAACTTAAGTGGCTTAAACTTCAAATTTTATAAATCATTATTTATAAAAACCTGTGAAGTTAAATAGATCATTTTTTTAATATAAGATATGAAAATTCACTTGCTAAGGGTGGATGCTACCTCTTAGAGAATTTTGTTGTTTTAGAGCTTCTCCCTAATGATAGTTTTTATGTAATGCTTAATTTGGATGCTTCTGGTTTGTATTCTCTAAGGCTTTCAGCTAATACTTCGTCTTTTTTGACTAGCTAATGCTTAATATATATTCCTTTTAACAAAAAAAAAAAAAAAAATATATATATATATATATAAATTCATATTAAAATTATTTTAAAATTTTAATTATATTAATTATGATGTCATCAGTGAAATCATCAATTTGATTTCAATTTGACTAAAGAACTGGAAATCAGTTTCTTTTCGGTTCTTTGACCAAATTGGTTTTTAAAACCATTGCACTACTAGCCCACTTTAAGTTAGCCTATCAGGTGTGTGTTCAAAATTACACATCCACACATCCAATAATTATAACTTGCGAGATGATAAATTGTGGCACAAAATTATATATATATATATATATATATATATATATATATATATATATATTTAATGTATCCTAACATTACTCTGTCCATTAAACCTATTTAATGGACGGAGGGCCTAACTAAGTTGAAAGAAAGGAAGAGTCAACAATTGTTGTAGTATTGCATTGTTGGCGTTAGCCAACAAAGGACAACACAGATAGTTGGGGTTCGTCAAGGAAAAACAACACAAAGGGTTGTGGCTTGTCAAGTAAAGACAACACAAACTGACAAAAGTCAGAAGAGTGAATGGAAAAGGGATAGCAGACATAGTGGACTTCCAATTTTGATTATCACTATCCTTTATTATTTTACACTTTTTTTTTAAAAATTACCTTTACATGTAACCTTAGTATATACGTGAATATATTTAGAAGATATATATTAAAATGTATAATATAATTCTTACTTATATTGTTTAAATATTATCGATAGTTATTTTTATATTTTTTTAACCTTTTAAAAAGTATTATAAGAATAATATTAGGTAGAAAATATAAATTGTCTATTTTTTTTTAAATTACTATTAATTAATTCTTGTTTTTGTATACAATAACTCACTTGGATGGATATTTATTATGTAGTCTCACATTTGACTCAAAAATTAAGAAATAAAACTCTTAAAACTCTTTCTAAAGATAAATAATTTAAGACACATGACGCAAAATTAGCCTTCAATTCTAAAATTTAATTGAATTTTCTCTGAATTTTTGCCTATTAATATAGATAAATGTGTTACACAAAAGATTGTTTTTTATAAACGATTCAGTTTTAAAAACATGTGTATAACACGAGCTTTTATTTGTTTATTTAGTTTTTAAATATCCATTTGCAAGCATGTTTAAAAGGTAGACTTTTTAAAAATAAGAGGTGTTACGTTTATAATATTTTCACAACAAATCATAGGTGATTAGTTGTTATTGGTTCAAATTTGAACCTAATATTAAGATTACTTTTTTGCTTAAATAATAACAACCAATAATAACGTATCACTTAAAATTTTTTATAAAAATATGGATCTAAAAATATTATATACATATCGTTTCTTTTTAAAAATTTGAAAACTCTTGAATTATTTGTGGATATACGTGTGAAATAACGTGCAAATAGGTATGGAAGAATGTTGCCAAAGCAACGAGACCTATGACCTGGACTTTTTTAGTTGGAGGATAATTAGTTGGCATGCAATAGTAAGGTAGGTTGGCCCGGTAACTAATACCTTGAGGCTAGAGTTGATGGTCGGACGTTGGGCGCCTTTTAACTAAAAATAAAATAAGTATTTAAAAAAAATAATAAGTAATTTCTCTACCATTTCTTGAAGTTTAGAGAAATGACACTTAACTCTAAATCTAAAAGAAAAAACACTCCCTATTAAAGTTTGAAGAAATTTAACACTCTCTCCCTTTTTGTTTATATTAGTAATGAAATATTTTAAATTTTTATAAGAATTTTTTTTTGGACCATTGTTAGGATACAAATAATTGATAAATTTAGAATAAAAATACAAAATTTATTAAACACTAAAACAATTACAAAGGACAATGTCTCCATAACCCATTGAAAAAGGAAAATAGAAAATAGAAAAATTCACACATAATATTTTAAAATACACTTTAATAAAAAATTTAAAACAATGAATTTTAACTATGAAATAAGATAATTTTAGAAACCTGCTCTTAAGAAAATGACAAGTTAGTACACAACATTTCTAATATTAATTTAATAAAGTTTGGTCAATTAAATGTCAAGAGGGAAAAATTGTTTTTTCCCTTTAAGTTTGAGGTAGAGTGTCATTTTTCTGAATTTCAAAAGAGGAGAGTATAATTACCCAAAAATAATTTATAAGATATGTAAAGGGAATAATGTAGACCAATGGCTAATATAGTATATAATGGTCAAAATATTGGTTTTATACTGAATATTAAGATCAACTGGTAAATTCTCTGATGGTTGTATAAGAGACCTGGGGTTCAATTCTCGCACACACCAAAAACTGACTGGTATCTTGATCTGATAATAAAGAGCTATTATCAGGAGTGGAAGCCATAGATTGAAACTCTCTTAAAAAAAAAGACCAATTACTATTAAGCCAATTAATATGTGGACTATTTTATCTTCCCTAAAAGTTAGGTAGGAATAGTAGGAGGAACATTGATTAGAACTGCAATTTCTATGTTTCATAAATTACTATCATTTGGTTTTCTCCCTAGCAATTAACAACTCCATAAGTACAACAAAAGCTCTCTCCATTTTTCTCTAATTTTTTTTTAATAACTGTACTCCAAATAACCACAAAATTGTATCAAAAGTTTTTAGGATATTATAAAACAACCCCTTGGTTTGTTCTATTTATATGTTTGTTAGCATCATGACGCTTTTTTAGTCATTGTGTAATTATTTTGCTATAGGCTATTGACTATTAACTGTTACTATAACTTTTCCACTAAATTTCAGTTTCTCTATGAATAAAAATAAAAACAAAAATGCAAATAAACATCCAACACTCATAAAAATTTTCAATTAATAATGATCAATTTGTCATGTATATTATAAATTTTTACTAAATTTCTAGCTGTAGTTTCTATATTTTGGATTGATTTGTATTCGCTTTCTAATGATTTTTCCATAAGCTAATTAATTACTATGACCATAATGTTGCAAATTTTTATTTTATAATTTTGGGTAAGGATTTGCTGCATACTAAATTGCAACAATTCTTGCAAAAATGTACACATGTCAATGCTTCAGATAGACACATGTCCAGGCTTATATTTAAATGAAAACTTTGTGTCAAGATTGATTTTTTCACCAAATGGCCACTTGAGTCTTTGACATGTGTGCATTTTTTAGGAGTTGGGGCACCTTAGTTTTCAGAAAAACCTTGCCTATAATTTTTACAAAGTAATGTGACAATAATGAATTCAATTACTTGTTTAATCGAAGATATATATATATATATATATATTTGGGTGATAAATAATGCATAAGCAATGCAATAAAATCAATAAAATTTGTAATTCATAATATTACTCTTAAATGTTCAACTTTATAACCAATTTATGAGGAATCTGTGACCCAACTAATGAAATGTGAAATGTCGCGGAGAAAAAATAACTAATGAAAAGACAACAACATATATAGTTAATTAAATAGGTAAAATAACGTGCTGGCGTGCCTAAGTAGGGAATAGTCTCCGAAAGAGTGAGGGGAAAACTTTAAATATCTTGTTAATTAATCTATTTGTAAAATAATAAAATTAATTATCGATTTCAATTCAAACGAAATGTTTGATTTGGGAACAAAGTTTAGATTCTTTAGAATCAGTTGTATTTTTGAGTTAATTAATCACATGCATTTATCAAGCAATAGCAAATGAAGAAGACATTTGATTTAAAAATAAAAGCACGAGAGAAGGGAAACATTTAGGGTATTTGACCTTTAAAGTTTGAACTTGCTTTGGAGACTTTTTTTGGGTAGAAATTGGAATACACTAATACTTTCTTCTTGAATAATTCTTATTCCAGATAAGCCAAAACTTGTTTCTATAATTTTTTTGGGAGATTTTGTGGAAAATAAGTTACCGATAGACATAAAAGAATGTGAAGAAACTGCAATTATTGTACATAACAATCCATGTAAGCGAAAGGATGCAACTCAAGTTGATTCAAAATGACTTTATATATATATATATATATATATTTAACAGATAAGTAAAACGTAATTTAATTTAAATTTAAAATTTTTGTTATATATGCTAAGAAAAGAGTGAGGTTATTAGTGATTTTTTATTTATTTTTTAGTGAATTTCGACAAAGCTATTAGACTATATATCTTTGATCAAATAATTTGCGGCCATATTAGTTAATTACTTGGTCTAGACCTCATATTCTGAGGTTCAATATGCATGTTTTTAAATATAAAATTCTCCTTTTTTCAGAGGTACTCATCTTTGTACCTTTATAATCTTCCACACAACACAAAGATTGTTTCATATTGTATTGATGGAAACATTTTTTCCTCTTTAAATTTATTGTATATTGCAGGAAAATAAGACTTGTCAGATTATTCAGAGGATGGTGTAGAACTTATTAGGAGCTTCTGTTCATGCCCTACAACCGAATACTTTGCTGCCTGTATAGCAGAATCGATCCTTGAAGAATGTGTTCCTGGTAATATCATCTCCCCCTAGGTTTTCTATAAAGTAGCCTTAATTTCTTTGGTTAATAAATTTTGTTTATGGCACAAGTAAGTCTATATATGAAACATAATTAATATGAATTTTTGGGTCATGTATTATGACATTATCTATTTCTTAGTTCTCTAAAGAACAATTAAATATTTAAACTACTGTTCTCAACATTGATTTAATTTCTAGAGAGCATTTTTGCTAAAATAATTTTCATTTTTCCCTTTTCACACAATCTGGTAACTTAAATTAAGTTTACTAATTTATTTGATTTGTTCCAAAAAGGTTACTAGATCAATTACATTATCATAACATGCACCATATTGATTAATATAAAGTAATGTGGTGCGCAGGCTGGTTACTCTACACTTACAAGTTCTTCTAGATTGGGGGGTAAGAATCGGTATTCAAGTTTCCAAGAAAAAACTTCACATATATACACTTATATTAGGGTGGCGTAGAATCTTGATTAATGTAAATTTCAAGTGTTCATCTTTTGAGGAAGTTTGATCTGGAAAATACTTCATGACAACGTGGGAAATGATATGCCGCCTAAAAAGTGTTTTAGACCTATGATTACAAATAGCTTATCTTCTAAATTTTTTTTCTCTGTGAATCAGGCGCAGAATTACATTAAATGGAATTCACCTCCAATCAAATTCGATGCTTTTCATATGGCCATGTAAGAGCTCTGGGTACGCAGGGAGGTCTAAATTATCGGAAACTGTTCGAAATTTTGTGAACATATATCAGCATCAAGTAAAAAGACTAATAAAAGTTGCCTAAAATTGTTTGAAGAAAGATTATATTCGATACCTTTATTTTTTAGTTTTTTAAATCTGAAATGAGGAGTCATATAACATTATTTGACTGCATGTTTCTCACCACTCAGATTCTTCTCACACACATAAGACTGATATAAACTTTTACCATTGTTCATTGAGATAAAGGTCTATACATTGACACAATGTTTCTAGTAATGATATATGAGCAACCATAAAGAAGTAGAAAAGAAATGATACTTATTCTTTTTTAAGGCTTTGTTTGTTTTTACTTATGAACGATTACCTAATTAATTAATTACATAGCCAAGCTGCAAAAAGAAGGATTTAGAATTTGCCTTGCTCGACCGATCGAGAGACACCTTCGACTGATAGAGATGCGATTTCTACAGATTTTAAATCAGGTTCGAAAGCCCGTGAAACGTTTCGGGTTTGAGTCCAATACTGCTAGGTATAAAAGCAAAATACTAATACACGTTTTCCAAGACTTGTGAGTTACTCCTATGAGATCTATGAAGTGCTGTAACCTTCCAACTTAACAAGCATCTATTGGAGATTAGACTGATAAATTGCTGCAACAAGATCAACTACTGCTGATGATCTAAACCTTTGAGTGGGATCTCAAAGTTACAAATTGGAGTGTTTGTGTGCAACAAATTTAATTAGAAGAGTCTGTGAATTTGGAACTGCGTGTGGTCACGTGAGTAAGTACTATAAGAGGTAGCATTAGATTTAGGGAAAAATCTATTGTAAACACTTCCATTTTATTTAGTGAAATTGTTGACTTGTGGATTGTTTAGGTTAAATTATCAACAGGTTTTTTACCTTAAAACTAGACGGTTTTATTAGTTTTCCTAGGTCATTATATCGCTTGTCTTCTTTATTTTTCCGCTTTATGTGATATGATTGTTATTTGTTTAACCTAAATTTGCATAACAAACCTAAGTAACAACTTGGTTAATAAATTAGGTTAACCAATCTGAGTGTTCAGGGGTCTAAATAACTAACACACCTAAAAGTATGCCATCATTCATTGATAAGGATCAAAGAGAACTTGAAATGAAAAAAGTGATTTGAGTGTGATTGGTGACAACCCTAGATATAGAAAGTGATCATGACATGGAATTCGAAAGATGAACATGGTGCTTGTGTGTGATTGGTGTTAATCATATATTTAACTTAGGATTGTGATGAAGAAAATTATAATAACTTATTCCAATAAGTTGATAAGAATTTAAGATTCAACTTAGTGATATGCATGAGCAAGTGAAAAGCAATTAAGAACATTCAAGAACATGTGAAGAATATAGTAACAACTAGCATGATTTAAGTGCATGTTTAAATAGACATTGAAAGGGGTTTTATAATTTTCGCTATTATTAAAGATTAGTTAGTTCGCATCTTAGGTGACATTAATATTAATATTTAAATTGCACCATTATATATATATATATATATATATATATATCTCTGTGTGTGTAGGGGGGGGGGGGAGGGCCGAGGATCGGGGTACCCAATCCGAAGATAAACCTGCCAACCCAAGCAAATAAATGCAATCAGACCCCGAGGATCACACTTACCCGAGGAGGACTAAGAGAACAAATGGTAGCTGGCACCATGAAAAGCTGAGGATAAGGGAGTAGATGACAAACAAAGAGTACAAGACATATAAGGGTGGAGGAAGGAAGTTTCCTAACGGAGACACCTCCCACCTTTGCATTCAATGCTCTACACCAACTTAGCTAGCTGCGCATTAATGAGGAAATGACACCTGAACAGTGACTTCATAGCTCACAGCTCTTTCTACCACCTCTAGAAGGGTCCTGATGGGTTAAGCATCTAAATTGTTCAAATGAGACATACAAATGAAGGGTTGAGATGCAATGGAAGGGGTTATATAAGGGAAGGAACTCCCCTGGATGCACATCTAACATAGAAAAAGAGAAAGGAAGAGAAAACTGAAACTCATTGTAAAAGGATCAGCATTGACTTTTAATGAACAACACCTCCTCGGACTTGCCTGAGGAAGATTTTATGCAAAATTTGCATCTCTTGCACTTATATTAATAGCGCTAGCCCAATTATTCTCAAGTCTGTATTTGCTCTACATTGTAGTTGGTTCATAGAATCCATTCTCTTACAAATATATTGTTTTGGGCTTGTACTGGGTCACACTACTTTAAGCGGGCTTGGGCCACAATCTTAGTCCTTACAATGTCTATAAATATGACATTTATTACGTAAATGCAGAATAAATAGAAACAACATTTATTACCAAATTTTAAATCCAACAAACATATCACCGCATACCCTTGGTGCGATAGTCACTCCACAAGTATAAGTGCTTGTGGGGTGTGAGGGGTAAGGGCTGGAGTTCAAGTTTCCAAGAGGGAGTTTCACACACATATACACTTAGATTAGGTTAGAGTAGAAATTCTATCTTGTAAAAAAAAAAAAAAAAAAAATCCAACAAACATGAGAATTGAGAACAACATGGCTGAAAATCTTAAATTTGGTCTAAGTTTAATTTTCAACTCTCAAAAATTTAAAATTAGAAATTTCGTCCTTGAAAATTTTAGAAGTACTTATTCTTCCTATATACCAATATGTGTATCATGCTAAGCTGAAATAGCTTAGAAGAAATTTTACCATAAAAATATAGGAATTCAAAATTGGTGTCTCCATAAAATTTTAAGGACGAAATTGTAATTTAATTAATTTAAGAGAGAGAGAGAGAGAGATTGAATTTAAACCAAATTTGACAGCATTTATTTAAACTAAATTGAGAAATTGGTTTTGTAAACCAATCAACTAGCTCAGAATGCTTTGCATTGTTCACTATTCAGCCGGAATTTAGATCTCAGCTTGCCAGTTTGCTGCAATTCCAAAAATTCCCTATACGTCATTTCAACATACGCTGGTGGATGACTTTCATTGTCCGCTAACTCTGGTGCTGGCCTTATAACTGTGTCTAGTGACGGTCCATGTGCCAGAGCTATGGACATCCTTGTAGCTTTGTTATTCACAAGTGCCCGGTGTGCAATACTCTTGTACTTGCCATTGCTCAAAATCTTGCAGGGAAACATTATATTTAGAAAATTTTGATTAATTCAAAACAAATTTCATTTAGTTAAATATTCATTAGGCTTGTATGTCAAGAACATGATAAGTGAAAAACATAAAGCCAATGATATTTAAATAAAAAATTTATATAATTACACACACATATAAAGAAAAAAGAAAACAACCAACCCTAATTATTATTATTATTTTTTAGAGATAATTACAACATGCTGCTAACCCTGCAGTTCGAATATTTTTCCCCGTAAACCCCAAGCACTTTGTACATGGGGAGATGCCAATTCAACCACATAGCTTTTGGCAACCCTCATTAGTTTATTCGCTTCATTGTTACGACTCTTCCTTTTGGGTATTTAGACAATTGCTCTATGTCCCAAATGGAAGAAAACCATATAATTTTAATTCTGTGTGTTCTTAGTCCTTATAAAAGAAATGTTTTTCTAAAAATGGTTCAAATTTGGCTGAAAGTAAATAATAATAAATAAAAAAAAACCTCTCTCTCTCTCTCTCTCTAAAAGCAACATTTGTTATCAAGTCATCATCAAAGCACTATTTTTCTCTCTTACCTTTAAACTTATTCTCACATGTCACTTGTCACATTTAACATAAATAAGTTTAGGGCAATTTCTAATCTCCATTATGAAATTTGGTGTAAGTATGATTATATAATCCTTCAAATTTTACGGGTTATTATTATTATTATTATTATTTTATTTAATCATTGAAATTATACAAAGTGGACAATTTTGTTTCTTCATTTATTTTTCTGCTTACGTGACTAATGGAATGTTGAGAAACCCATATTTATAAGACTAAAATCAAACTAACCACATATTTAAGAGTGCACAAATTAAGTAACAAAATTGAATAGGCCTCATAAACGAAAGAACAAAATTACTCCCCCCACCTCTCTCTTTTTCTAAAAATTCAAGGATAAAATTCGAACTTTTGAACAACCAAAATCGTACTTATCCTAAATTGTTGAGACCAAAAATATAATTATTCATATGTTTATTTCTTTTATTTCTTTTTTCTTTATTTTGGGTATGTAATGGACTTATATAAAATTGATCTAAAGAATTCTTTTATTAATTCGATTATAAGTGAATCCATCTTTACTTATTAATGTTAAGGCTATTGCATGATTAAAATTATTAGCAATAAACCAAAATAAAATATTGATGTGAATGACAAATATTTTATCTCCTTAAACCTAAAATTGTGTATCAGACCGATCTTACTAGTTAACTTTAGCTGGCATAGTTGTTTAACAGAAAAAAGTAATTGAGAAAGATAATGAGGAGATGAATAACACATGGGGACAAGTAAAAATGGAGTTCCAGAAGCATGACAAAATGTACCTCCAAGTGATCAGCAACTTGTACAAAGAGTGCATTGGGATGGATATTGACATTAAACCATTTTTCTTTATGCTTTACTTGAAGGCCAGAGACGCCATTGTTTACCAAAATGGTTAACAGACCATGGTCATAGTGAGAGGGGATGCCAATTGCTTTCTCTGGCTCTGGACAAGCTGGATAATAGTTAGCAGCGAGCAATTGTAAACCCAAATCGAAATTGGCGGCCTTGTCTATGTAGCTCTCTTCTAACCCCAAGCTCTTTGAAATAGCTTTCAGTAATACTGTTACTACTTCCCCGTTTCTTTTGCTGAACTCCAATGCAATCTCACTGTGTCAACAAAAACATAAATAAACCATTCATTATGAATTGCATGGGCCATGACCTGATTCTTAATATTGAAATTTTAATTGAAAAATAAATTTATCATGATTAAAAGAAGGAAAATTCTTAGTTTACATTGTATTAAGCAATGTAAGATTTACATTGTAGATTGAACAAATTACATACAATGTTGTATATATTTGCAAAAAGTTCTTAATACTTTAGAACTGGATTTTTATTCATAATATGTGATATGATTTAGGATGTTAAACCTGAAATGAAAAGAAATGTACCTGAACCCCGCAGGTTTGTTGGGTGAATGAAATTCAGGATGCGCGACGCACTTGAGAAAATCTCTCCATAAGTTTGCTTTATTTATTGAAGGATTAAAGCCTGTACCACACCTGATTGGATCCATGACATGGTTTCCTTGAAACTCTTTCTTCTCTTCCTCCGGCAAGTCGAAAAATTCTTGAAACGACGCTATCATTGCCTTCGTCAGGCTCTCGGACACACCATGATTAATCACCTAAGACCCTCATCAAATCTTAGTTACAAGCAAAAACTATAAACACGTAAAACCAATTTTAGTTATATGCATATAAGATACACTGTATGTACCATGAAGCAGCCCCAGTCTGAGCAGGCTTTGTTGAGTTGATGGATGACTTGGGACTGTTCTTCAGGGGTACTAGAAACAAGAAGAGAGATGTCGATAATGGGGATTGAATCTTGTGGATCATCGGATATTGGTTCATCATGGAGATTATGAGTGAAGCTATAAAACGAAGGGAGGGAGGAGAAGTCAGTTGATTCAACTAGTGCTTTCACACTTGTTATCTTAGGTGGATGAACAGGTGGTGCCTTGAAGGTTTTGGTATCAAGTGAAATTGCTGAAGCCATGGATGAGGAGAACACAAGAAAGAGAGAGAAATATAGCTGAGTAGCTGTGGGCAATATTGTTATGTTACGAATAAGCTATAACCATGTTTATATATACCTATATGCTTGCCTAGTGGCTGTTGAAAATATAATGATAATCTATAATAACTAGTCATTAACCCGTGCTATGTACAGGAATCTACCAATTTGTGAGGTAGACTAAAATAATTTTATAAAATCTTAAGTTGATTAAGAAACAATACTATTGCATGATTTGCTCTTGTATGACTTCAATTTGTGTTACAATTTGATGATGAAGCCATTGCTTGAACGTGCAATGGTTTATTCAAAATTTCAGATATTAAAACTTCTGATGAAAGACCAAAAAAATTAAAGAATCAGATGATAAACTTCTTAGAAATTATTGAAACAAAACAAAATACATATATGACTAAACAATAGAGAAATAAAAAAAAATATAAGTTACATTCAAAAGAATAATCTATAGCTATAACTATTGAAATGAATCAAAAGATTCAGAGCCTAACAATTAAAGATAATCTATATATGTGTGTGCGTGTGAGACAACACAATAGATAAATATAAGAGAAAGATGTGTTACCATCAAAAGAATAATTCAAATGTTAAAACTTTTCAAAAACTAAAAAATATTAAAGAATCATAAGATTTACCTTCTATATATTTTTGAAACAAAACCAAATGTATATAATTACACAATAGAGAAATATAAAAGAAAAAGTGATTACTTTCAAACGAATAATACATGGAATAGTCATTGTAATAAACTAAACATCTTTAAATATTGCAAAAACTAACACAAATTCAGATGTTAAAACTTCCAAAATGCCAAAAAATATATATAATTAAAGAATAAGTCATTGAAACAATTCAAAAAATATATGACGATTCAAAAGAGAAATATAAGAAAAAGAAAAGAAGTACATGAACCCATAAAACAATAAGTTTTAAATTTTAACGGGTCAAAAGTTTAAACAATAAAAAAACAATCATCGATTCTATAAATATTTAAACAATAAAATTGTAATCTTAAAAGAAAAAAGAAAAAGAAAAAGCAAATTCCAATAATACCTATCACAATTCACGCAGTACTTTTTATTTTAATTTTTTTTCAACCCTACTTAATTGGCTGGGTCTATATTTTTCAAATAATTAAAATTAAATAAAAGCCAAAAGGTCAAACACATTAAAAGTATAGGCAAAGGAAATACTCTACGTGGCAAAGAAGCACACCGCCTTTCCTCTTGTGTACATAGTTTATTCATTAAAAAAGAGGAAGTCAAAACTCCTATACATACATACATATATATATATATATATATATATATATATATATATATATATATTTGTGTGTGTGTGTGTATGTGCGCACGCGCGTGTGTGTGTGTGTGCGAGCGCACACATGCTTGTAATTACACAATAGAGAAATATAAGAAAAAGATGTGTTACCATCAAAAGAATAATTCAAATGTCAAAACTTTTGAAAGACTAAAAAATATCAAAGAATTATAAGATTTACTTCCTATAAATTTTTGAAACAAAACCAAATGTATATGATTACACAATAGAGAAATATATAAGAAAAAGTGATTACCTTCAAAAGAATAATACATGATATAGTCATTGAAATAAGCTAAACATGTTTAAATATTGCAAAAACTAACACAAATTCAGATGTGAAAACTTCCAAAATACCAAAAAATATATATAATTAAAGAATAAGTGACTGAAACAATTCAAAAAATATATGACTTTTCAAAAGAGAAATATAAGAAAAAGAAAAAAGTACAAGAACACATAAAACAATATGTTTTAGATTTTAACGAGTCTAAACTTTAAATGATGAAAAATCAATCATTGATTCTATAATTAATTAAACAATAAAATTGTAATCTTAAAAGAAAAAAAAGAAAAGCAAATTACAATAATACCTATCACGCTTCACGTGGTCCTTTTTGGTTTAATTTTTTTTCAACCCTATTTAATTGGCCGGCTCTATATGTCTCAAATAATGCAAAATAAATGAAAACCAAAAGGTCAAAAACAATAAAAGTATTGGCAAAGGAAATACTCTACGTGGCAAAGAAGCACACCGCCTTTCCTCTTGTGTACATAGTTTATTCTTTGGAAAAGAGGAAGTCAAAACTCCTATATATGTGTGTGTGTGTGTGTGTGCACGCGCATGTGACTACATAATAGAGAAATAAAAGAGAAAGATGTGTTACCATCAAAAGAATAATTCAATTGTCAAAACTTTTGAAAGACAAAAAAATATTAAAGAATTATATAAGATTTACTTCCTGCAAATTTTTGAAACAAAACCAAATGTATATAATTACACAATAGAGAAATATAAAAGAAAAAAGTGATTACCTTCAAAAGAATAATACATGATATAGTCATTGAAATAAGCTAAACATGTTTAAATATTGCAAAAACTAACACAAATTCAGATGTTAAAACATCCAAAAATGCCAAAAAATATATATAATTAAAGAATAAGTGATGGAAACAATTCAAAAAATATATGACTATTCAAAATAGAAAAATAAGAAAAAGAAAAAAGTAGTTGAACACATAAAAAAATAAGTTTTAAATTTTAATGGGTCTAAACTTTAAACGATAAAAAAACAATCATCGATTCTACAATTTTTTAAACAACAAAATTGTATTCTTAAAAGAAAAAAAAAAAAAAAAGCAAATTCCAATAATACCTATCACGATTCACATAGTACTTTTTATTTTAATTTTTTTTTCAACCCTATTTAATTGGCCGGGTCTATATTTTTCAAATAATTAAAATTAAATAAAAGCCAAAAAGTCAAACACATTAAAAGTATTGGCAAAGGAAATACTCTACGTGGCCAAGAAGCACAGCGCCTTTCCTCCTGTGTACATAGTTTATTGTTAGGGTGTGTGAGTAGGTCACTTATAGTTTATTGTTAGGGTGTGTGAGTAGGTCACTTAGTGGCTGAGGTGTGGGTGATGATTAGCTGTGTGTGGTGTTGCTGCATGAGGGTGCGTCTGATGCTGCATGTGGGGTGCTGGTGAGGTGCGTGTATAAGATGCTGATGAAGAGTGGGTTAGTTGCTGATGAGGCGTGCAGGAGTAGCTGATGAGGTGGGCACCCATTAGTGCTGCCAGACTGTAATCAGATATTGAACTAAGAATAATGAATGTAAATGCTTAGTTGGCACCATATGCCTAGTTGGCATTATATACTGTATTCACACTGATGATGAACCAAATAAGAGTTAGTTGAAACGGTTAGTTAGTTAGAATGGTGACAGCTGGCTTAGCGGTTAGGCAGTTAGAGATGGAAGTATTGAGAGAGTATTAGAGTACTGAGAAGAGAGGGGGCATGTATCAAAAAAATCATTCATAATTCCAATTCTTCCAATTCTATTTCCAATTTCTCTCTCTAATTCTCTGTTCATATCCTTCTATGTTCTTGGAGGCTTAGTTGACCTCGAATTCAACTATTCAATACCTCTGTTCCTAACATTTGGTATCAGAGCAAGGCTTTCCTCGGCCATGGCTGAAACACGTTCAACTACTGCTGCGACTCAGGAGGCTCTGGCTTCACTAAGGACTGCAAGTGATCATCATGGTAAAGAAATTCAAGAAATGCGTAATATCCAAGAAGTGCATACACGCACTTTGAATGAGATGAATCAACAATTAGCAATACTGGTACAGAGGCGTAATGGATCTGAACAAGGTGGATTGCCTCAATCTCCAACATATGGTGAACCTAGGAATGCTAATTCATCAACAATGGCTATGACTCGTCTTGTGAGATTGGAATTTCCAAGGTTCTCTGGAGAAGACCCTGCAGGTTGGGTTTACAAGGCTAATCAATACTTTAAGTATCACAATACACCAGTTGCAGAGAAATTAATGCTAGCTTCGTTTCATATGGAGGGTAAGGCTCTGGTCTGGTTTCAAGATAGTGAAGAGGTAGGTCTCCTTGTTGATTGGCAGTCATTGATTCAAGCATTGCACATCAGATTTGGTGCTACGACTTATGATAATCCTATGGAAACGCTTACTAGGCTGAGACAAACTGCTTCAGTGTCATTGTATAAAGCTCAATTTGAGGTGTTGTCCAATAGAATTAAGGGTTTATCTGCTGCTCACAAGTTAAGCTGTTTCCTAAGTGGACTAAGAGATGAGATAAGGCTACCAGTAAGAATGCTTAATCCTAAATCCTTGAATGAGGCTTTTGGGTTGGCAAAGATCCAGGAAGAGTATAATTGGAGTTGCAGGAAGCTTGCCAAGACTCAAGGGGATCAAGGAAAGCCTTCAATCTTGGGAGCTCCTCCAAAAGCTCCTTCTCTGTTGGAGTCTAAAGCAAGACTTCCCATCAAGAGGATTTCTCCTACTCAAATGGAAGAGAGGAAGAAGAAGGGGTTGTGTTACAATTGTGATGAAAAGTGGGCTCCTGGCCACAAGTGCAAGAATGCCATGTTATTTCTGTTGGATTATGTAGACTTGGCTCAGGAAAATGTAAATTCTTCGGTTCACATTTTGTAATGAATTGTTGTTTTACAAGGGCAGACTATATTTGGGAAATTCACATCAGACTTTAAAGACTCTTGTCTTACAGCAAGTCCATGATAGCCCTTTAGGGGGTCATTCTGGATATCTAAAGTCCTTCCATAGGTCAAAAAGGACTTTTATTGGTTTGGTATGGGAAGGGACTTGAAGAATCTGGTTAAGGAATGTGATGTATGTCAGAGGTTGAAAAGTAAGACTTGCTTCCCTGCTGGTTTGTTACAGCCCTTGGTCATTCCAAATAAGCCTTGGCTTGACGTTAGCATGGATTTTGTGGAAGGGCTGCCTAAATCTCAGCAGAAGTCAGTGGTGTTTGTTGTTGTGGATAGATTCACTAAATATGTTCACTTCATTCCATTGGCTCACCCTTATACTACTGCTAAGGTGGCTCAGTTGTTCATGCAGTTCGTTTTTAAGTTACATGGACTGCCCTCCACTATTGTGAGTGATAGGGATCCAGTATTCACCTCTAAATTCTGGTCTGAGTTGATGAAGCTGCAAGGAATTAGTCTAGCTATGTCATCTTCTTACCACCCTCAAACTGATGGCCAAACTGAAGTTGTGAAAGAGTTTGGAACATTATTTGAGGGCCTTTGCTGTTGATAGACCTCAATCTTGGGTGGACTGGCTTCCTTTGGCTGAGTTTTGGTTCA
Source organism: Quercus ilex subsp. ballota (assembly GCA_032727855.1). Taxonomy (NCBI): domain Eukaryota; kingdom Viridiplantae; phylum Streptophyta; class Magnoliopsida; order Fagales; family Fagaceae; genus Quercus; species Quercus ilex. Next base: position 24,776,711 of record CM064918.1, on the reverse strand, counting down.
ACACTAACTTCCATTCTTCTTTTAAGCTTACTCCATTTGAAGCTCTTTATGGATATCCTCCTCCTAGGCTGGTGGATTATGTTCCAGGGACTACAAGAGTGGCAGCTGTTGATTCAATTCTACAGGATAGGCAGCAGCTTTTCTCATTACTTAAGCATAATTTGACTGCCGCACATGAGAGAATGAAGTGGTTTGCTGATAAGAAAAGGGTGGATAGGTCCTTTGCTGTGGGAGATTGGGTGTATCTTAGACTGCAACCTTATAAGCAGTCCTCAATTCAGTCCAAGAAGTTTGGCAAGCTAGCTCCTCGTTTTTATGGACCCTACCAGGTTGTGCAGAAGGTGGGAGAGGTTTCCTATAAGCTTGATTTGCTTGCAGGATCTCAAATCCATCCTGTGTTTCATGTATCCAATCTCAAAGCGAAATTGGGTGCTTAGGTGGTTCCTAGACCTACTTTGCCTGCTGTGACTGTGGATCAGATTCCTAACCCTGAACCAGTGGTTGTTTTAGCTACTAGGTCTCATCAATTGAGAAGTAGACTTATCACTTAGGTACTGGTGCAGTGGCAAGATGAGAGCAAGGATGATGCTACTTGGGAGAGCCTTTTTGTGTTACAAAACAAGTTCCCTCACCTTGTGGGCAAGGTGCTTTGAAGGGGAGGGAATTGTTAGGGTGTGTGAGTAGGTCACTAAGTGGCTGAGGTGTGGGTGATGATTAGCTGTCTGTGGTGTTGCAGCATGAGGGTGCGTGTGATGCTGCATGTGGGGTGCTGGTGAGGTGCATGTATAAGATGCTGATGAAGAGTGGGTTAGTTGCTGATGAGGTGTGTAGGAGTAGCTGATGAGGTGGGCACCCATTAGTGCTGCCAGACTGTAATTAGATATTGAACTAAGAATAATGAATGTAATTGCTTAGTTGGCACCATATGCCAAGTTGGCATTATATACTATATTCACACTGATGATGATCCAAATAAGAGTTAGCTAAAAAGGTTAGTTAGTCAAAATGGTGAGAGCTGGCTTGGCGGTTAAGTAGTTAGAGAGGGAAGTATTGAGAGAGTATTAGAGTACTGAGAAGAGAGGGGGCATGTATCAGAAAAATCATTCATAATTCCAATTCATCTAATTCTGTTTCCAATTTCTCTCTCTAATTCTCTGTTCATATCCTTCTATGTTCTTGGAGGCTTAGTTGACCTTGAATTCAACAATTCAATACCTCGGTTCCTAACATTTATTCATTGGAAAAGAGAAAGTCAAAACTCCTACATAGGTATATATGTGTGTTTGTGTGCGCGCGCATGCGCGTGTACCACACAATAGAGAAATATAACAGAAAGATGTGTTACCATCAAAAGAGTAATTTAAATGTTAAAACTTTTGAAAGACTAAAAAATATTAAAGAATTATAAGATTTACTTCCTACAAATTTTTGAAACAAAACCAAATGTATATGATTACACAATCGGGAAATATAAAAGGAAATGTAATTACCTTCAAAAGAATAATACATGATATAGTCAATGAAATCAGCTAAACATGTTTAAATATTGCCAAAACTAACACAAATTCAAATGTTAAAACTTCCAAAATACCAAAAAATATATATAATTAAAGAATAAGTGACTGAAACAATTCAAAAATACACAACTATTCAAAAGAGAAATATAAGAAAAAGAAAAAAGTACAAGAACACATAAAACAATAAGTTTTAAATTTTAACGAGTCTGAACTTTAAACGATGAAAAATCAATCATTGATTCTATAATTGAATAAACAATAAAATTGTAATCTTAAAAGGAAAAAAAAAAAAAGCAAATTATAATAATACCTATCACGCTTCACGTGGTCCTTTTTGATTTAATTTTTTTTCAACCCTATTTAGTTGGCCGGCTCTATATGTCTCAAATAATTCAAATTAAATAAAAACCAAACGGTCAAAAACAATAAAAGTATTGGCAAAGGAAATACTCTACATGGCAAAGAAGCACACCGCCTTTCCTCTTGTGTACATAGTTTATTCTTTGGCAAAGACGAAGTCAAAACTCCTATATATATGTGTGTGTGTGTGCGCGCACGCGCATGTGACTACATAATAGAGAAATATAAGAGAAAGATGTGTTACCATCAAAAGAATAATTCAATTTTTAAAACTTTTGAAAGACAAAAAAATATTAAAGAATTATAAGATTTACTCCCTACAAATTTTTGAAACAAAACCAAATGTATATAATTACACAATAGAGAAATATAAAAGAAAAAAGTGATTACCTTCAAAAGAATAATACATGATATAGTCATTGAAATAAGCTAAACATGTTTAAATATTACAAAAACTAACACAAATTCAGATGTTAAAACATCCAAAAATGCCAAAAAATATATATAATTAAAGAATAAGTGATGGAAATATTTCAAAAAATATATCACTATTCAAAATAAAAAAATAAGAAAAAGAAAAAAGTAGTTGTACACATAAAAAAAAAAGTTTTAAATTTTAATGGGTCTAAACTTTAAACGATGAAAAAACAATCATCGATTCTACAATTTTTTAAACAACAAAATTGTATTCTTAAAAGAAAAGAAAAAAAAAAAAAAAAGCAAATTCCAATAATACCTATCACGATTCACATAGTACTTTTTATTTTAATTTTTTTTCAACCCTATTTAATTGACCGGGTCTATATTTTTCAAATAATTAAAATTAAATAAAAGCCAAAAAGTCAAACACATTAAAAGTATTGGCAAAGGAAATACTCTACATGGCCAAGAAGCACACCGCCTTTCCTCCTGTGTACATAGTTTATTCATTGGAAAAGAGGAAGTCAAAACTCCAACACAGGTATACATGTGTGTTTGTGTGCGCGCGCATGTGTGTGTGACCACACAATAGAGAAATATAATAGAAAGATGTGTTTTCATCGAAAGAGTAATTCAAATGTTCAAACTTTTGAAATGCTAAAAAATATTAAAGAATTATAAGATTTACTTCCTACAAATTTTTGAAACAAAACCAAATGTATATGATAACACAATAGAGAAATATAAAAGAAAATGTAATTACCTTCAAAAGAATAATACATGATATAGTCAATGAAATCATCTAAACATGTTTAAATATTGCAAAAATTAACACAAATTCAGATGTTAAAACTTCCAAAATACCAAAAAATATATATAACTAAAGAATAAGTGACTGAAACAATTCAAAAAATATATGACTATTCAAAAGAGAAATATAAGAAAAAGAAAAAAGTACAAGAACACATAAAACAATAAGTTTTAAATTTTAACGAGTCTGAACTTTCAACGATGAAAAATCAATCATTGATTCTATAATTAATTAAACAATAAAATTGTAATCTTAAAAGAAAAAAAAAAAAGCAAATTACAATAATACCTAACACGCTTCACGTGGTCCTTTTTTGTTTAATTTTTTTTTCAACCCTATTTAATTGGCCGGGTCTATATGTCTCAAATAATTCAAAATAAATAAAAACCAAAAGGTCAAAAACAATAAAAGTATTGGCAAAGGAAATACTCTATGTGGCAAAGAAGCACACCACCTTTCCTCTTGTGTACATAGTTTATTCTTTGGAAAAGAGGAAGTCAAAACTCATATATATATGTGTGTGTGTGTGTGTGTGTGTGTGTGTGTGTGTGTGTGTGTGTGTGCACGCACGCATGTGACTACATAATAGAGAAATATAAGAGAAAGATGTGTTACCATCAAAAGAATAATTCAATTGTCAAAACTTTTGAAAGACAAAAAAATATTAAAGAATTATAAGATTTACTTCCTACAAATTTTTGAAACAAAACGAAATGTATATAATTACACAATAGAGAAATACAAAAGAAAAAAGTGATTACCTTCAAAAGAATAATACATGATATAGTCATTGAAATAAGATAAACATGTTTAAATATTGCAAAAACTAACACAAATTCAGAAGTTAAAACATCCAAAAATGCCAAAATATATATATAACTAAAGAATAAGTGATGGGAACAATTCAAAATATATAAGACTATTCAAAATAGAAAAATAACAAAAAGAAAAAAGTAGTTGAACACATAAAAAAATAAGTTTTAAATTTTAACGGGTCTAAACTTTAAACGATGAAAAAACAATCATCGGTTCTACATTTTTTTAAACAACAAAATTGTAGTATTAAAAGGAAAAAAAAAAAAAAAGCAAATTCCAGTAATACCTATCACGATTCACGCAGTACTTTTTATTTTAATTTTTTTTCAACCCTATTTAATTGGCCGGGTCTATATTTTTAAAATAATTAAAATTAAAGAAAAGCCAAAAAGTCAAACACATTAAAAGTATTGGCAAAGGAAATACTCTACGTGGCCAAGAAGCACACCGCCTTTCCACCTGTGTACATAGTTTATTCATTGGGAAAGAGGAAGTCAAAACTCCTACATAGGTATATATGTGTGTTTGTGTGCGCGCGCATGTGCGTGTGACCACACAATAGAGAAATATAACAGAAATGTGTTGCCATCAAAAGAGTAATTGAAATGTTAAAACTTTTGAAAGACTAAAAAATATTAAAGAATTATAAGATTTACTTCCTACAAATTTTTGAAACAAAGCCAAATGTATATGATTACACAATAGGGAAATATAAAAGGAAATGTAATTACCTTCAAAAGAATAATACATGATATAGTCAATGAAATCAGCTAAACATGTTTAAATATTGCCAAAACTAACACAAATTCAGATGTTAACACTTCCAAAATACCAAAAAAATATATTATTAAAGATTAAGTGATTGAAACAATTCAAAAAATATATGACTATTCAAAAGAGAAATATAAGAAAAAGAAAAAAGTACAAGAACACATAAAACAATAAGTTTTAAATTTTAATGAGTCTGAACTTTAAACGATGAAAAATCAATCATTGATTCTACAATTAAATAAACAATAAAATTGTACTCTTAAAAGAAAAAAAAAACAAATTACAATAATACATATCACGCTTCACGTGGTCCTTTTTGGTTTAATTTTTTTTCAACCCAATTTAGTTGGCCGGCTCTATATGTCTCAAATAATTCAAATTAAATAAAAACCAAAAGGTCAAAAACAATAAAAGTATTTGCAAAGGAAACACTCTACATGGCAAAGAAGCACACTGCCTTTCCTCTTGTGTACGTAGTTTATTCTTTGGAAAAAAGGAAGACAAAACTCCTATATATATGTGTGTGTGTGTGTGTGTGTGTGTGTGTGTGCAGGCACGACTGACTACACAATAGAGAAATATAAGAGAAAGATGTGTTGCCATCAAAAGAATAATTCAAATGTCAAAACTTTTGAAAGACAAAAAAATATTAAAGAATTAAAAGATTTACTTCCTACAAATTTTTGAAACAAAACCAAATGTTTATAATTACACAATAGAGAAATATAAAAGAAAAAAGTGATTACCTTCAAAAGAATAATACATGATATAGTCATTGAAATAAGCTAAACATGTTTAAATATTGCAAAAACTAACACAAATTCAGAAGTTAAAAAATCCAAAAATGCCAAAAAATATATATAATTAAAGAATAAGTGATGGAAACAATTCAAAATATATAAGACTATTCAAAATAGAAAAATAAGAAAAAGAAAAAAGTAGTTGAACACATAAAAAAATAAGTTTTAAATTTTAACGAGTCTAAACTTTAAACGATGAAAAAACAATCATCGATTCTATAAGTTTTTAAAAAATAAAATTGTAGTCTTAAAAAAAAAAAAAGAAGCAAATTCCAATAAAACATATCACGATTCACGCAGTATTTTTTATTTTAATTTTTTTTCAACCCTATTTAATTGGCCGGGTATATATTTTTCAAATAATTAAAATTAAATAAAAGCCAAAAAGTCAAACACATTAAAAGTATTGGCAAAGAAAATACTTTACGTGGCCAAGAAGCACACCGCCTTTCCTCCTGTGTACATAGTTTATTCATTAGAAAAGAGTAAGTAAAAACTCCTACATAGGTATATATGTGTGTTTGTGTGCGTGCTCGTTCGCGTGTGACCACACAATAGAGAAATATAACAGAAAGATGTGTTACCATCAAAAGAGTAATTGAAATGTTAAAACTTTTGAAAGACTAAAAAATATTAAAGAATTATAAGATTTACTTCCTATAAATTTTTGAAACAAAACCAAATGTATATGATTACACAATACAGAAATATAAAAGAAAATGTGATTACCTTCAAATGAATAATACATGATATAGTCAATGAAATCAGCTAAACATGTTTAAATATTGCAAGAACTAACACAAATTCAGATGTCAAAACTTCCAAAATGCCAAAAAATATATATAATTAAAGAATAAATATTGGAACAGTTTAAAAAATATATGACTATTCAAAAGAGTAATATAAGAAAATGAAATAAGTACATGAACCCATAAAACAATAAGTTTTAAATTTTAATAGGTCTAAACTTTAAACGATGAAAAAACAATCATCGATTCTATAATTATTCAAACAATAAAACTGTAATCATAAAAGAAAAAAAAAAAAGCAAATTACAATAATACCTATCACGCTTCACACAGTACTTTTTATTTTAAATTTTTTTCAACCCTATTTAATTGGCCGGGTCTATATTTTTCAAATAATTAAAATTAAATAAAAACCAAAAAGTCAAACACATTAAAATAAGTGGCAAAGGAAATACTCTACGTGGCCAAGAAGCACGCCGCCTGTCCTCTTGTGCACATAGTTTATTCATTGGAAAATAGGAAGTCAAAACTCCTACATATATCTGTGTGTGTGTGTGTGTGGGTGGGTGTGTGCGCACGCGTGTGACTACACAACATAGAAATATACGAGAAAAATGTGTTACCATCAAAAGAATAATTCAAATGTTAAAACTTTTGAAAAACTAAAAAATATTAAGGAATTCTAAAATTTACTTCCTATAAATTTTTGAAACAAAACCAAATGTATATGAGTACACAATAGAGAAATATAAAAGAAAATGTGATTACCTTGAAAAGAATAATACATGATATAGTCATTGAAATCAGCTAAACATGTTTAAATATTGCAAAAACTAACACAAATTCAGAAGTTAAAACTTCTAAAATGCAAAAAAAAAAAAAAATATATATATATATATATATATATCTAAAGATTAAGTGATTGAAACAATTCAAAAATTATATGAATATTCAAAAGAGAAATATAAGAAAAAGTAAAAAGTACATGAACACATAAAACAATAAGTTTTAAATTTTAACGGGTCTAAAGTTTAAACGATGAAGAAACAATCATCGATTCTATAATTTTTTAAACAATAAAATAGAAATCTTAAAAGACAAAAAAAAAAAAAAATTGAAGAAAAGAAGAAGAAGAAGAAGAAGAAGAAGCAAATTACAATAATACCAATCACGCTTGACATGGTCCTTTTTAATTTAATCTCTTTTCAACTGAATTTAATTCGCCAGCTCTATATTTTTCAAATAATTCAAATTAAATAAAAACCAAAAGGTCAAAAACAATAAAAGTATTGGCAAAGGAAATACTCTACGTGGCCAAGAAGCACACCGTATTTCCTCCTGTGTGCATAGTTTATTAATTGGAAAATGGGAAGTCAAAAATCCAATATATATATATATATACACGTGTGCGTGTGTGTGCGCGTGCGCATGTGACTACACAATAGATAAATATAAGAGAAAGATGTGTTACCAGCAAAAGAATAATTCAAATGTTAAAACTTTTGAAAGTCTAAAAAATATTAAAAAATTATAAGATTTACTTCCTATAATTTTTGAAACAAATCCAAATGTATATGATTACACAATAGAGAAATATAAAAGAAAATGTGATTACCTTCAAAAGAATAATACATGATATAGTCAATGAAATCAGCTAAACAAGTTTAAATATTGCAAGAACTAACACAAATTTAGATGTCAAAACTTCCAAAATGCGAAAAAATAAATATAATTAAAGAATAAATATTGGAACAATTTTAAAAATATATGACTATTCAAAAGAGTAATATAAGAAAAAGAAATAAGTACATGAACCCATAAAACAATAAGTTTTAAATTTTAACGGGTCTAAACTCTAAATGATGAAAAAACAATCATTGATTCTATAATTATTCAAACAATAAAATTGTAATCATAAAAGAAAAAAAAAGCAAATTACAATAATACCTATCATGCTTCATGTAGTACTTTTTATTTTAAATTTTTTTCAACCCTATTTAATTGGCCGGGTCTATATTTTTCAAATAATTAAAATTAAATAAAAACCAAAACGTCAAACACATTAAAATAATTGGCAAAGGAAATACTCTACGTGGCCAAGAAGCATGCCGCCTGTCCTCTTGTGCACATAGTTTGTTCATTGGAAAATAGGCAGTCAAAACTCCTACATATATGTGTGTGTGTGTGTGTGTGTGTGTGTGTGTGTGTGTGTGTGCACACGCGTGTGACTACAAAACAGAGAAATATAAGAGAAAAATGTTATACCATCAAAAGAATAATTCAAATGTTAAAACTTTTGAAAAACTAAAAAATATTAAGGAATTATAAGATTTACTTCCTATAAATTTTTGAAACAAAACCAAATGTATATGAGTACACAATAGAGAAATATAAAAGAAAATGTGATTACCTTCAAAAGAATAATATATGATATAATCATTGAAATCAGCTAAACATGTTTAAATATTGTAAAAACTAACACAAATTAAGATGTTAAACTTCCAAAATGCCAAAATATATATATAATTAAAGAATACTTACTGAAACAATTTTAAAAAATATATGACTATATTGATAGGCCACAAACTGAGTGACCCATTGTGATTAAACCAAATAATTAATTAGCCAAGTTATTAATTAATCAATTTAACATACAAATGCGTGAAAGCACAAACAAATCACCAATAAACTAAATATGCAGCGGAAATTAAATGACACGGTAATTTGTTTACGAATGGGGAAAACCCTTACGGCAAAAACCCCACCGGGTGATTTTCAGGTCATCACTTCCGAAACTGCACTATTATCAAAACAAGTGGTTACAAGTAAACGAATCCCAAGTACCTTACCAACCTACAGTTGAACCCTTACCCCAATACCCAATTGGACTTGTTCTGTAGTGACAGTTCCCCCTTTGATGCACGGCTCCCAAGTTCGTGACTAATCAATGTGCGGATCCCAGTACGCGACTTCAAACACCAACTGAAAGAGAGGTTGGCTGCAAAGTTCTTCAGTTCATCCTACACAATAAAGATCAAGAAGACGCTTGGTCACAAAACCCAAAGGTGCAAAAACACAGCAACTTATTCAGAAGAGATGAACTAAGGCAAGAACTTCGTCTCTGGTCACAATTTGCTTCAACAGAGTTTTCTCAATGCTTGTGCAACTTGTGTACAATTTGACGGCCCTAACAACAATCCTTTTATATGTCTAGGGTTATGAGAAAAGAAGGCCCAAAGACACATTCACGGATCCCAAGAAATCAGATTAGAATTCTGATTTTCATAAACCTCGACAGATAGAAGCTGTCGAGCAGGTGTCGAGCTTACGGGCTTGAATAGCTTTCTAAAGCTCAATAGATGCAGCTGTCGAGCTTTAATGAATTTGCACTATTAACTTGTTTTTCTTGGACAGACTTGATGGCTTCAACACTTGATCTTGAAACCTTGTTTCTTGAAGTATTAAAAACACCTAGAACTACCCAATTACAAGTAGAGTGCGTTTTGTCAAAATGATTAGCCAATTACATAAAAGAATGACATATGTTCTTTATGAGTGAACTACATATGTCCTAACAATCTCCCCCTTTGGCAATCCATGACAAAATCACAGCAAACAAATGAACATATGAGAGAAGTCATAAATCACTCAACTCATATTCACTTGTTGAATACAATAAAATCTATCCTAACACAAACCCTTGAAAAACTTTGCAAGAAAAGAGTTTGTGGCAAGTAGACTTTGACAACCTGTATTTCTGAAACACTTTAAACAAAACTCATCAAGTCATCTTGTGTGAAACAGAAATAATAGATTGCATACAAGTATAAGAAACATGTGTATAAAGATAGAAAAGAAACAACACATGTAGAGATAGGTGAGAGAAACATACATCCACATATAATGAATATAAGTACAATGTATGTAAAACTGGTCACAAGACCTTATATACAAGAACAATGTATCTAAAATGTAAGAAAAGAAAAGATACATCATATCCTCACTACATCCTTTAAGTATTAACACTCCCCCTATCAAAAATGTCCTATACTAACTCTCCCCCTAAGATGACTACTCTCATATCCCAAAATTACTTCCCCTTCTTGTCACGAGTGACAAAAGGTAGAGTGTCAAGTAGACATCTCATTAGTAGAGCTAGCATCTCCATCATCATCATCCGAAGCATCATCGTCCTCATCATCATCATCATCAGAATCAGAAGCCGCTGGAGGAGGTGGTGAAGGAGTAGCCTCAAGAGCAAATCCACCTATGGTCGCCTGCCGTCGTGCAATACGACCAACATGAATATTCACCTGATACAACTCAGTGGAGAGTGTATCGAGGCGAGCATCCATGCGCTGCAGCTGCGCCATGATGTCTCCAAGTGAAACATCGCTCATAAAGGAAGAAGGAGCAGATGTAGAAGGAGTAGATCCGGATGGTGCTGAACGGGAGGGAGGAGTGGAATCCTGCTGTCTTGACCTAAACTGAGCCTCACTACGTTTTACGGTAGTGCCATCTATGGCACACATGAAAGTGAAAGGGTCGGACGTGGGAAAAGGAATGGAGAAATGACGTAGAATCCTCGTGATAGCAGAAGGAAAGATAAGCTTATCACGGGTCGCTACATCTAAATGAATATATATGATAGACAAAATGAAATGAGAAGGAAAATCTATGGTAAGATGCTCAAGGAGGGATAACAGAAATCAAGCACGAGGCTCTGTTATGGAGTTGTAGTGAGAAAGTGGATGGAGTACAAAAGTCATCACCATATTTAAGAATCTAGGACCTTTAGCAAAAGGCTGACATGATGTGTACTGACGCTCACCCCACTCCGAAAGGCGCTCACAGAAAGCAGAAATAAGCTCATCTTTGGACACAGTCCTTAGACGATCACAAGAAGGATAGTCAGGAAACTCTATCCTAGGAACCCTAAGCACATCCGCAACTAGCTGCGGTGTGACAGGAATGCGCGTACCTCGAACGTGAGTGAAAAAGAGAGGTACTGAGCGATCAATCCCGTAAATGTTGGAGTAAAACTCCTGAATGAGCACGAGAGGACATGTGACCAGGACGTCACACAGTGACTCCCATCCCCTACTGTGAATGACAAAGGGAAGGTCAGTGTTGGCGAATTCCGCCAAAATGACTTGGCGTTCCGAATGAACACCTCGTCTAGAAAAGTTCTCCAAAAATGCCTTGTCGGCATCATCATCACGGAACCGAAGATTACGAGGAGCAGAATCAGAAGATGAGGAAGCTCCAGAACGCAGAGGGTTCCGAGCCGGAGTAGATTTACGCTTAGGTGCCATAGACACTACTAACGTAAATAGAATGAGGGAGAGAGAAAGAAAGAGACAATCAGAAAAGTCCCAAAGCAATTCAAATATATCAAATGTATTGAATAGAGAGTACGTATGCATGGAGATGCATGAACATGTGACATGCAACAAAAATTTCATCATGGGCTCAACCCAATCCAAACCTACTAGCACACAAACATAGTTCACACATCTAAATGCATGAAAATACCATTCTAATGCAAATGTGATGCAATGTATGACATTTTGAACACATTTAAAGGAAAACCCATCCCAAAATTTCAAGAAAAACTCATTAATTTTGAAATACCACAAAATTTTTCAAAAACCCCAAAACCTAAGATTCAAAACATGAAATGCACGAAGAATGAAGAGAAAAGAGATCATACCAAGTGATTTGAAGCAAGGAAGGGCCGAAAATCACGTGGGTTGAAGGTTTTGAGTGAGAAATTTAAGTTTGGGAGATGAACAGACGCGGACAGATCGAGAGAGATCGAGAAAATGAGAACCGAATCGCGAACAGAGCTTATATAGGAACCTCAGTAATGCTCGACAGATGAGGTATCGAGAGGTGTCGAGCCATCTGTCGAGGAAGGTGTCGAGAAAAAGCACATCGACAGTTATAGGTGTCGAAGAGGTATCGAGGAATGAACACCAGAACCAAGAACAAAAGCTCGATCGATTGACCAGGTGTCGAGAAGGTATCGAGAAGACAGAAACTTTCTCGATCGATCCACCAAGTGTCGAGGAGGTATCGAGATTGCGATAAAGAAAAGCTTGAGAAGCTCGACAGATAGCTAGGTATCGAGGAGGTATCGATGAGGTGTCGAGCTTGCTTTTGAAAACAGTTTTTCGAGAAGTGAAAAACACAGACATGAATGCAATCCAACATGAACCTCAAGCAATGATCCAATCAACACATTAAGCTCTTAAAATCATCTCTCATCAAACTTTTTAAGCACATAGATCCTCAGAAACACACACACACACTAAACAAGTCCAACCAATTTTATTTTTCAAAAACAAGTCAAGACAATTTAGTGAACATACATTAGCATATGTAAACACTTATGATGGCCAAATCACATTGTACCTGCACATGCATGTATCAAGAGTAGCAAAGAATATTGCGTGTTATGTGTGAAAAACATAGCAAGATTGCATATGTGTATACATGTTATGACGATCTGAGATATGAGAAAATAACTTTAACTCACACACAATCATAACTGTTTGGTGGCCGTCAAAAAGAGTGATATTAGTGTTAAGTTTAAGAGATAACTTAATCTTACTCATCACAAACAAGAGCCACAAAGCTCACTTGCTTAGTTGTGCATAGAGATGCTCATCTAAGCTACAAAAGATACAAAGTTTAGAAAACTTTGTTTCAATGGCTATCCAAGGTACACAAGTACCAAAGTACACAAAACAAACACTGTTTTTGTATTTTTCAATTTTTCAATTTTTTTTTTTAATTTTTATATCAAAAACAAAAATAAACAAAACTGAAAATAAACAAACAAAAACATGTTATCAAAGCAAAGCATAAAACTAGACTGACTCAAAAAAAATGCAGAACACACAAGTAATGCAACAAACAAAAACAAGAAGATAGAAGAAAGTGATGAAATCACTTAGAGTTCTTTTTCTTCCATACCTTGGAAGAATATTTCCTTTGATTGATCCCTTGAACAGGCGGTGAGAGGGAAGAATTGAAATCGTTCAAGTTCGAAAGGAACATGAGGGCTTTCAGAAGATCTCCAAGATGAGCAAGAGAGGATTGAAGCTGATTTTGGCTTCCAGATGCTGTCATGCTGTTGCTCTGTTGAGTGGCTAGCCACTTGTAACAATTTGGTCGAGTATGACCGACAGCTCCACAATGATGACAAAGATGCTGTTTTTTCTATTTAGGCTTTTGAGAGTTAGCCTTCTTAGCCCTAGGGTTTTTAACATCTTTCTTATCTTGCTTAGGGGGTGCTCCTAAGATAGATTTACCCTTGTCTAGGTTCTCATCAAGCTTTGTACTTGAAGTCCTCTCCAATTGAGCTCTAACTTGAAACAACTCCGCTTCAAGCTTCTTGGTCTTCTCAGTCAAGAAATTATTCTCAAATCTCAGTGCACCAATCGATTGATTAGCTTCATCAAACTTTGTGGAAAGTTCTTCACGATCAAGTTCCACATCACTAAGCTTCTTGGTGGCTAGCCTATACATTTCTCATGCTTCTCAGAGAGCTTGTATAGTTTCTCATAAGCTGAATGGATATCATCTTGATCATCCATCTTCTCACACTTAGAACCCACCAGTTCTTCTTCTTCTTCCACTTCATCAACAATCCCTTCAGTAGGATTAACCGTGGCAGTGAAGGCATTTAAGATTCCGTCATCCTCATTGTCAGAATCATCTTCAGACTCAGTGTCACTCAGGGTTGCAGCAAGTGCCTTACTCTTCCCAATGCTCTTGAGATATGTGGGGCATTCATGCTTCATGTGACTGAATCCATGACAACCAAAGCACTTTGGTTCTACAGGAACAGTATACTGACCGCCATCCTTAGCATCCTTCTTCCCTTTGTCTTGGCTCTTAAACTGAGAAGAACTAGATTGCCTGTGATCCTTGTCAAAGCCCTTTCCATTGGCATTCTTCATGAATTTCTTGAACTGCCTGGTGATGTAGGACTTCATCTTGGAATCTTCATCATCGGAAGACTCATCTGTATCACTGCTCTTTGCCTTCAAGGCCATGCTCTTGCCTTTACTCGACTTGCCAATCCTAGATAACCCTATTTCATAGGTCTACAAGTTTCTGACCAGCTCAGTCAAAGGAATCTTGTCAATGTCCTTTGATTCCTCTATTGCCGTAATCTTGGCATGGAATCTCTCGGGTAGAGATCTGAGCACTTTCCTCACAATCTTGGGTTCAGGGATGGTTTCCCCAAGATTGAAGGCTGAGTTTACTATGTCCTTGAGCTTGGCATAGAACTCATCAAACGACTCATCCTGCTCCATCTTAATCTTTTCAAAGCTTGTAGTGAGCCTCTGAAACTTTGAATCTTTGACAACCTTTGTTTCTTCATAGGTTGTCTGGAGAATGGTCCACGCCTCCTTAGTAGTTTCAGTTGAGGATATCTTCTTGAACTCCTCATTGGTGACCGCACTGAACAACGTATTCAATGCCCTGCTGTTGAAGTTTGCCGCCTTGATCTTGGCTTCATCCCAATTGGCCAGCGCTTTCTTTGGCTTAGTCCAGCCAATCTTTACAGCTTGCCACACCTTTTTATCTAAGGACTGCAAAAAAGCTCTTATGCGTACTTTCTAGTATGCATAGTTAGTCCCATCAAATAAAGGAGGTATAATTAACGACTGTCCTCTATCCATGACAAACAGGGGTCAATGGATCAAACATAGCAAAGATTAAACCCTAATCAGAGTGTGCCTGCTCTGATACCACTTGATAGGCCATAAGCTGAATGACCCCTTGTGATTAAACCAATTAATTAATTAGCCAAGTTATTAATTAATCAATTTAACATGCAAATGCATGAAAGCACAAACAAATCACCAATAAACTAAATGTACAGCGAAAATTAAATGACACGGTGATTTGTTTACGGATGGGGAAAACCCTTACAGCAAAAACCCCACTGGGTGATTTTCAGGTCACCACTCCCGAAACTCCACTATTATCAAAACAAGCGGTTACAAGTAAAGGAATTCCAAGTACCTTACCAACCTACAGTTGAATCCTTACCCCAATACCCAATTGGACTTGTTCTGTAGTGGCAGTTCCCCCTTTGATGCACGACTCCCAAGTACGTGAGTAACCAATGCACGGATCCCAGTACGCGACTTCAAACACCAATTGAAAGAGAGGTTGGCTGCAAAGTTTTTCAATTCATCCTACACGATGAAGATCAAGAAGTTGCTTGGTCACAAAACCCAAAGGTGCAAAAACATAGCAACTTCTTCAGAAGAGATGAACTAGGGCAAGAACTTCGTCTCTGGTCACAATTTGCTTCAACAGAGTTTTCTCAATGCTTGTACAACTTGTGTACAGTTTGACGGCCCTAAAAACAATCCTTTTATATGTCTAGGGTTAGGAGAAAAGAAGGCCCAAAGACACATTCACGGATCCCAAGAAATCAGATCAGAATTCTGATTTTCATAAACCTCGACATATAGAAGCTGTCGAGAAGCTGTCGAGCAGGTGTCGAGCTTACGGGCTTGAACAGCTTTCTAAAGCTCAATAGATGCAGCTGTCGAGCTTTAATGAATTTGCACTATCAGCTTGTTTTTCTTGGACAGACTTGATGACTTCAACACTTAATCTTGAAACCTTGTTTCTTGAAGTATTAAAAACACCTAGAACTACCCAATTACAAGTAGAGTGCGTTTTTTCAAAAGGATTAGCCAATTACGTAAAAAAATGACATATGTTCTTTATGAGTGAACTACAAATGTCCTAACATATATAAAAGAGAAATGTAAGAAAAAGAAATAATTACATGAACCCATAAACCAATATGTTTTAAATTTTAACGGGTCTAAACTTTCAACGATGAAAAAAAAATCATCGATTCTATAATTATTCAAACAATAAAATTGTTATATTAAAAGAAAAAAAAAAAAGCAAATTACAATAATACATATCCCGCTTCATGCGGTACATTTTATTTTAATTTATTTTCAACCCTATTTATTTGGCCGGGTCTATATATTTCAAATAATTCAAATTAAATAAAAAACAAAAAGCCAAACACAGTAAAAGTATTGGCAAAAGAAATATTCTACGTGGCCAAGAAGCACACCGCCAGTCCTCGTGTATAAAGTTTATTCATTGGAAAAGAAGAAGTCAAAACTCCTACGTATGTGTGTGTGTGTGTGTGCGCGCACGCATGTGACTACATTATGGAGAAATGTCAGAGAAAAATGTGTTTTCATTAAAAGAATAATTCAAATGTTATAACTTTTGAAAAGCTAAAAAATATTAAAAAATTATAAGATTTACTTCCTATAAGTTTTTGAAACAAAACCAAATGTATATGATTACATAATAGAGAAATGTAAAAGGAAAAGTGATTACTTTCAAAAGAATAACACATGATATAGTCATTGAAATCAGCTAAACATGTTTAAATATTGCAAAAATTAACACAAATTCAAAAGTTAAAACTTCTAAAATGCCAAAAAATATATATAACTAAAGATTAAGTGATTGAAACAATTCAAAAACTATATGAATATTCAAAAGAGAAATATAAGAAAAAGTAAAAAGTACATGAACACATAAAACAATAAGTTTTAAATTTAACAGGTCTAAACTTTAAACGATGAAAAAACAATCATCGATTCTTTAATTTTTTAAACAATAAAATAGAAATCTTAAAAGACAAAAAAAAAAAAAAAAGAAAAAAAGAAAAAAAAGAAGAAGAAACAAATTACAATAATACCAATCACGCTTCACGTGGTCCTTTTTTATATAATTTCTTTTCAACTGAATTTAATTCACCAGCTCTATATTTTTCAAATAATTCAAATTAAATAAAAACCAAAAGGTCAAAAACAATAAAAGTACTGGCAAAGGAAATACTCTACGTGGCCAAGAAGCACACCGCCTTTCCTCCTGTGTGCATAGTTTATTCATTGGAAAATGGGAAATCAAAAATCCTATATATATATATATATATATATACGTGTGCGTGTGTGTGCATGTGTGTGCACGTGCGCATGTGACTACACAATAGAGAAATATAATAGAAAGATGTGTTACCATTAAAAGAATAATTCAAATGTTAAAACTTTTGAAAGTCTAAAAAATATTAAAAAATTATAAGATTTACTTCCTATAATTTTTGAAACAAATCCAAATGTACATGATTACACAAAAGGGAAATATAAAAGAAAAAGTGATTACCTTCAAAAGAATAATACATGATATAGTCATTCAAATAAGCTAAACATGTTTAAATATAGCAAAAACTAACACAAATTGAGATGTTAAAACTTCCAAAATGCAAAAAATATATATAATTAAAGAATAAGTTATTGAAACAATTCAAAAAATATATGACTATTCAAAAGAGAAATATAAGAAAAAGAAATAAGTACATGAACCCATAGAACGATAAGTTTCAAATTTTAACAGGTCTAAACTTTAAACGATGAAAACACAATCATCAATTATATAATTATTTAAAAAATAATATTGTATTCTTAAAAGAAAAGAAAAAAAGAAAAGAAAATTACAATAATACCTATCATGCTTCACGCGGTCCTTTTTATTTTAATTTTTTTTAACCCTATTCAATTGGCCGGCTCAATATTTTTCAAATAATTCATATTAAATAAATACAAAAAAGTCAAAAAATAAGGTATTGGAAAAAGAAATATTCTCCGTGGCCAAGAAGCACCCCGCCTTTCCTCTTTTGTGCGTAGTTTATTCATGGAAAAGAGGAAGACAAAACTCCTATATGTGTGTGTGTGTGTGTGTGTGTGTGTGTGTGTGTGTGTGTGTGTGTGTGTGTGCACTCGCGCGCGCGTGTGACTACACAACAGAGAAATATAAGAGAAAGATGTGTTACCATCAAAAGAATGATTCAAATATTAAAACTTTTGAAATACTAAAAAATATTAAGGAATCATAAGATTTACTCCCTATAAATTTTTGAAACAAAACCAAATGTATATAATTGCACAATAGAGGAATGTACAAGAAAAAGTGATTAACTACAAAAGAATAATACATGGTATAGTGATTGAAGTCAGCTAAACATGTTTCAATATTGCAAAAACTATCACAAATTCAGATGTTAAAACTTTCAAAATGCCAAAAAATATATATTATTAAAGAATAAGTTATTGAAACAATTTAAAAAAATATATGACTATTGAAAAGAGAAATATAAGAAAAATAAATAAGTACATGAACCCATAAAACAATAAGTTTTAAATTTTAATGGGTTTAAACTTTAAACAATGAAAAACCAATCATCGATTCTATAATTATTCAAACAATAAAATTGTAATCTTAAAAAAAAAAATGCAAATTACAATAATACCTATCATGCTTCATGCGGTCCTTTTTATTTTAATTTTTTTTCAACCCTATTTAATTGGTTGTGTCTATATTTTTCAAATAATTCAAATTTAATAAAAACCAAAAAGTCAAACACAGTAAAAGTATTGGCAAAGGAAATACTCTACGTGGCCAAGAAGCACACCGCCTGTCCTCTTGTGTACATAGTTTGTTCATAGGAAAAGAGGAAGTCAAAACTCCTACATATATATGTGTTTGTGTGTATGTGTGCGGGTGTGTGCACACGCGTGTGACTACACAATAGAGAAATATAAGAGAAAAATGAGTTACCTTCAAAAGAATAATTCAAATGCTAAATCTTTTGAAAGACTAAAAAATATTAAAGAATTATAAGATTTACTTCCTATAATTTTTTGAAACAAAACTAAATGTATATGATTACACGATAGAGAAATATAAAAGAAAAAGTGATTACCTTCAAAAGAATAATACATGATATAGTCATTGAAATCAGCTAAACATTTTTAAATACTGCAAAAACTAACACAAATTTAGATGTTAAAACTTCCAAAATGCCAAAAAAATATATATAATTAAAGAATAAGTTATTGAAACAAATCAAAAAATATATGACTATTGAAAAGAAAAATATAAGAAAAAGAAAATAGTACATGAACCCATAAAACAATAAGTTTTAAACTTTAACGGGTCTAAACTTTAAACAATGAAAAAACAATCATCAATTCTATAATTATTTAAAAAATAATATTGTAATCTTAAAAGAAAAGAAAAAAAGAAAAGAAAATTATAGTAATACCTATCAAGCTTCACGCGGCCCTTTTTATTTTAATTTTTTTCAACTCTATTTAATTGGCCTGCTCGTTATTTTTCAAATAATTCTAATTATATAAAAACAAAAAATTCAAAGACAAAAAAAAAAAAAAAAGTATTGGGATAGGAAATACTCTCCGTGGCCAAGAAGCACACGGCCTTTCCACTTGTGCATGTAGTTTATTCATGGAAAAGAAGAAGACAAAACTCCTATATATATATATATATCTCTGTGTGTGTGTGTGTGCATGCGCGTGTGTGACAACACAACAGAGAAATATAAGAGAAAGGTGTGTTGCCATCAAAAGAATAATTCAAATATTAAAAGTTTTGAAAGACTAAAAAATATTAAAGAATCATAAGATTTACTCATTATAAATTTTTGAAACAAAACCAAATGTATATGATTACACAATAGAGAAATATAGAAGAAAAAGTTATTACCTTTAAAAGAATAATACATGGTATAGTCACTGAAGTCAACTAAACATATTTAAATATTGCAAACACTAACACAAATTCAGATGTTAAAACTTCCAAAATGCCAAAAAATATATATAATTAAATAATAAGTTATTGAAACAATTTAAAAAATATGTGACTATTCAAAAGAGAAATATAAGAAAAAGAAATAAGCACATGAACCCATAAAACAATAAGTTTTAAATTTTAATGGGTCTAAACTTTAAAAGATGAAAAAACAATCATCGATTCTATAATTATTCAAACAATAAAATTGTAATCTTGAAAGAAAAAAAAATACAAATTACAATAATACTTATCACGCTCCACGCAGTACTTTTTATTTTAATTTTTTTTCAACCATATTTAATAGCCCAGGTCTATATTTTTCAAATAATTAAAATTAAATAAAAACCAAAAAGTCAAACACATTAAAATAATTGGCAAGGGAAATACTCTAGGTGGCCAAGAAGCACACCGCCTGTCCTCGTGTGCGCATAATTTATTCATTGTAAAAGACGAAGTCAAAACTCCTACATATATATACGTGTGTGTGTGTGTGTGTGTGTGTTTGTGTGTGTGTGTGTGTGTGTGTGTGTGTGTGTGTGTGCGGGTGTGTGCGCACGTGTGTGAATACACAACAGAGAAATATTAGAAAAAAAAAATGTGTTAACATCAAATGAATAATTCAAATTTTAAAACTTTTGAAAAACTACAAAATATTAAACAATTATAAGATTTACTTCCTATAAATTTTTGAAACAAAACCAAATGTATATGAGTACACAATAGAGAAATATAAAAGAAAATGTGATTACCTTCAAAAGAATAATACGTGATATAATCATTGAAATCAACTAAACATGTTTAAATATTGCAAAAACTAACACAAATTAAGATGTTAAAACTTCCAAAATGCCAAAAAAATATATATAATTAAAGAATAATTATTGAAACAATTTAAAAAATATATGACTATACAAAAGAGAAATATAAGAAAAAGAAATAAGTACATGAACCCATAAAACAATAAGTTTTAAATTTTAACGGGTCTAACCTTTAAACGATGAAAAAACAATCATCGATTCTATAATTATTCAAACAATAAAATTGTTATCTTAAAAGAAAAAAAAGAAGAAGCAAATAACAATAATACCTATCACGCTTCACGCGGTACTTTTTATTTTAATTTATTTTCAACCATATTTAATTGGCCGGGTCTATATTTTTCAAATAATTCAAATTAAATAAAAACCAAAAAGTCAAACACAATAAAAGCATTGGCAAAGGAATAATTCTACGAGGCCAAGAAGCACACCGCTAGTCCTCTTGGGTACATAGTTTATTCATCGGAAAAGATGAAGTCAAAACTCAAACATATATGTGTGTGTGTGTGTGCGCGCGCGCGCGCGTGCACACGTGTGACTACACAAAAGAGAAATGTAAGAGAAAAATGTGTTACCATTAAAAGAATAATTCAAATGTTAAAACTTTTGAAAAGCTAAAAAATATAAAAGAATTATAAGATTTACTTCCTATAAATTTTTGAAACAAAACCAAATGTATATGATTACATAATAGAGAAATAACACATGATATAGTCATTGAAATAAGCTAAAAATGTTTAAATATTGCAAAAACTAACACAAATTCAGATGTTAAAACTTCCAAAATGCCAAAAAATATATATAATTAAATAATAAGTTATTGAAACAATTTAAAAAATATATGACTATTCAAAAGAGAAATATAAGAAAAAGAAATAAGTACATGAACCCATAAAACAATAAGTTTTAAATTTTAACGGGTCTAAACTTTAAACTATGAAAAAACAATCATCGATTCTATAATTATTTGAACAGTAAAATTATAATCTTAAAAGGAAAAAAAGAAAAAGAAAAGAGGCAAATTCCAATAATACCTATCATGCTTCGCGTGGTCCTTTTTATTTTAATTTCTTTTCAACTGTATTAAACTCGCCAGCTCTATATTTTTCAAGTAATTCAAATTAAATAAATACCAAAAGGTCAAAAACAATAAAAGTATTGGCAAAGGAAATACTCTACGTGGCCAAGAAGCACACCGCCTTTCCTCCTGTGTGCATAGTTTATTCATTGGAAAAGGGGAAGTCAAAACTCCTATATATATGTGTGTGTGTGTGTGCGCGCGCGTGTGTGTGCGCATGCGCATGTGATTACACAATAGAGAAATATAAGAGAAAGATGTGTTACCATCAAAAGAATAATTCAAATGTTAAAACTTTTGAAAGTCTAAAAAATATTAAAGAATTATAAAATTTACTTCCTATAATTTTTGAAACAAAACCAAATGTATATGATTACACAATAGGGAAATATAAAAGAAAAAATGATTAGCTTCAAAAGAATAATACATGATATAGTCATTGAAATAAGCTAAACATGTTTAAATATAGCAAAAACTAACACAAATTCAGATTTGAAAACTTCCAAAATGCCAAAAAATATATATAATTAAAGAATTAGTTATTGAAACAATTCAAAAAATATATGACAATTCAAAAGAGAAATATAAGAAAAAGAAATAAGTACATGAACCCATAAAACGATAAGTTTTAAATTTTAACGGGTCTAAACTTTAAACAATGGAAACACAATCATCAATTCTATAATTATTTAAACAATAATATTGTAATCTTAAAAGAAAAGAGAAAAAGAAAAGAAAATTACAATAATACCTATCATGCTTCACACGGTCCTTTTTATTTAATTTTTTTTTCAACCCTATTTAATTGGCTGGCTCAATATTTTTCAAATAATTCATATTAAATAAATACAAAAAAGTCCAAAAAAAAAAGTATTGGAAAAGGAAATGCTCTCAATGGCAAAGAAGCACACCGCCTTTCCTCTTGTGTACGTAGTTTATTCATGGAAAAGAGGAAGACAAAACTCCTATATATGTGTGCGTATGTGAGTGCGCACTCGCGCGCGCATGTGACTACACAACAGAGAAATATAAGAAAAATATGTGTTACCGTTAAAAAAATAATTCAAATATTAAAACTTTTGAAATACTAAAAAAATATTAAGGAATCATAAGATTTACTCCCTATAAATTTTTGAAACAAAACCAAATGTATATAATTACACAATACAGGAATATAAAAGAAAAAGTGATTCCCTACAAAAGAATAATACATGGTATAGTTATTGAAGTCAGCTAAACATGTTTCAATATTGCAAAAACTATCACAAATTCAGATGTTTTAACTTTTAAAATGCCAAAAAATATATATAATTAATGAATAAGTTATTGAAACAATTTAAAAAATATATGACTATTCAAAAGAGAAATATAAGGACAATAAATAAGTACATGAACCCATAAAACAATAAGTTTTAAATTTTAACGGTTCTAAACTTGAAACAATGAAAAAACAATCATCGATTCTATAATTATTCAAACAATAAAATTGTAATCTTAAAAGAAAAAAATAATGCAAATTACAATAATACCTATCATGCTTCGTGCGGTTCTTTTTTTTTTCAACCCTATTTAATTGGCCATGTCTATATTTTTCAAATAATTCAAATTTAATAAAAACCAAAAAGTCAAACACAGTAAAAGTATCGGCAAAGGAAATATTCTACGTGGCCAAGAAGCACACTGCCTGTCCTCTTGTGTACATAGTTCGTTCATTGGAAAAGAGGAAGTCAAAACTCCTACATATATATGTGTGTGTGTGAATGTGTGCGGGTGTGTGCGCACACGTGTGACTACACAATAGAGAAATATAAAAGAAAAAATGTGTTACCTTCAAAAGAATAATTCAAATGTTAAATCTTTTGAAATACTAAAAAATATTAAGGAATCATAAGATTTACTCCCTATAAATTTTTGAAACAAAACCAAATGTATATAATTACACAATACAAGAATATAAAAGAAAAAGTGATTCCCTACAAAAGAATAATACATGGTATAGTTATTGAAGTCAGCTAAACATGTTTCAATATTGCAAAAACTATCACAAATTCAGATGTTTTAACTTTTAAAATGCCAAAAAATATATATAATTAATGAATAAGTTATTGAAACAATTTAAAAAATATATGACTATTCAAAAGAGAAATATAAGGAAAATAAATAAGTACATGAACCCATAAAACAATAAGTTTTAAATTTTAACGGGTCTAAACTTTAAACAATGAAAAAACAATCATCGATTCTATAATTATTCAAACAATAAAATTTTAATCTTAAAAGAAGAAAATAATGCAAATTACAATAATACCTATCATGCTTCGTGCGGTTCTTTTTTTTTTTCAACCCTATTTAATTGGCCGTGTCTATATTTTTCAAATAATTCAAATTTAATAAAAACCAAAAAGTCAAACACAGTAAAAGTATTGGCAAAGGAAATAATCTATGTGGCCAAGAAGCACACCGCCTGTCCTCTTGTGTACATAGTTTGTTCATTGGAAAAGAGGAAATCAAAACTCCTACATATATATGTGTGTGTGTGTGTGTGTGCGGGTGTGTGCGCACACGTGTGACTACACAATAGAGAAATATGAAAGAAAAAATGTGTTATCTTCAAAAGAATAATTCAAATGTTAAAACTTTTGAAAGACTAAAAAATATTAAAAAATTATAAGATTTACTTCCTATAATTTTTTGAAACAAAACGAAATGTATATGATTACACAATAGAGAAATATAAAAGAAAAAGTGATTACCTTCAAAAGAATAATACATGATATAGTCATTGAAATCAGCTAAACATTTTTAAATATTGCAAAAACTAACACAAATTTAGATGTTAAAACTTCCAAAATGCCAAAAAATATATATAATTAAAGAATAAGTTATTGAAACAATTCAAAAAATATATGACTATTCAAAATAGAAATATAAGAAAAAGAAAATAGTACATGAACCCATAAAACAATAAGTTTTAAACTTTAACAGGTCTAAACTTTAAACGATGAAAAAACAATCATCAATTCTATAATTATTTAAACAATAATATTGAAATCTTAAAAGAAAAGAAAAAAAAAAAAAGAAAATTACAATAATGCCTATCATGCTTCACGCGGTCCTTTTTATTTTAATTTTTTTTGAACTCTATTTAATTGGCCTGCCCATTATTTTTCAAATAATTCTAATTATATAAAAACAAAAAATTCAAAAAAAAAAAGTATTGGAAAAGGAAATACTCTCTATGGCCAAGAAGCACACCGCCTTTCCTCTTGTGCGTATAGTTTATTCATGGAAAAGGGGAAGACAAAACTCCTATATATATGTGTGTGTGTGTGTGTGTGTGTGTGTGTGTGTGTGCGTGCGCGCGCGCGCGTGTGTGACTACACAACAGAGAAATATAAGAGAAAGATGTGTTACCATCAAAGGAATAATTCAAATATTAAAAGTTTTGAAAAACTAAAAAATATTAAAGAATCATAAGATTTACTGCCTATAAATTTTTGAAACAAAACCAAATATATATGATTACACAATAGAGAAATATAGAAGAAAAACTTATTACCTTCAAAAGAATAATACATGGTATAGTCATTGAAGTTAGCTAAACATGTTTAAATATTGCCAAAACTAACACAAATTCAGATGTTAAAACTTCCAAATTGCCAAAAATATATATATTATTAAAGAATAAGTTATTGAAACAATTCAAAAAATATATGACTATTCAAAAGAGAAATATAAGAAAAAGAAAAAAGTACATGAACCCATTAAACAATAAGTTTTAAATTTTAACGGGTATAAACTTTAAACGATGAAAAAAAAATCATGAATTCTAATTATTTAAGTAAAAATATTGTAATCTTAATAGAGAAGAAAAAAGAAAAAGAAAAAGAAAATTACAATAATACCTATCACGCTTCATGCGGTCCTTTTTATGTTAATTTTTTTTCAACCCTATTTAGTTGGCTGGCTCAATATTTTTCAAATAATTCAAATTAAGTAAAAAAAAAAAAGTCAAAAACAATAAAAGTGTTGGCAAAGGAAATACTCTCCATGGCCAAGAAGCACACCGCATTTCCTCTTGTGTACATAGTTTATTCATGGAAAAGAGAAAGACAAAACTCCTATATATATGTGTGTGTGTGTGTGCGTGCGAGTGTGTGACTACATAACAGAGAAATATAAGAGAAAGATGTGTTACCATCAGAAGAATAATTCAATATTAAAACTTTTGGAAGATTAAAAAAATATTAAGGAATCATAAGATTTACTCCCTATAAATTTTTGAAACGAAACCAAATGTATATAATTACACAATAGAGAAATATAAAAGAAAAAGTGAACGGTTTTTAGACCCCTTAACACAACCGGATTAATCTAGTTAATTAGCCAAGTGATTAACTTTGTCAAATTATGCAAATCTAGGTTATCACAATCAAACAGTCATATCAAGCATATAGCAACGGAAATATAAATAACACAAAAATATGATGACCCAGGAAACCACACGGTAAAAACTTAGGGAGGATTTAACCTGGCTATCCTCAAGGTAAACTTGAATCCGCTATCTTGAAAGAATCGAAGTTCAAATAATAAGACTTACAAGCCCTCACGCTTGACTTCTTATTACTACCCACCAGTAGAACTTACTGACACGACTACGTGCAAGCTCCGAGACCATGGACTCCTTCTTTCTTGGATTCTCTAGCAAGTACAAGCACACCCGCTTGTGTATCTTTAAGCCCCAATGGCAGCAACTGAGTTGATCATCAAGGTGTAGATAACATCTCCTCCTTGAAAACCCTAAGCTTTGTGTAAAGGAAAGCTCCTCTAGATCTCACAAGAGATTTACACAAAACAGCAATATGAGCAACATCTAAAATGTGGCTAGGGTTTGCCTTATATACCTAAGGCAAAAACATAAAACCCTAAACGTTTTAGGAGTTAGGGCTGAGTTGGAATTCTGCAGAAAAAACGCATCTGACCCAATTTTCGATTGATTGAGCCTAAGCTTCGAATGCCAAAGGACAATCACATGCCATCATCAAAAGGAGGTGGTGAGGGTGAATGAAGATGCACTAAGTCGGCTCGCAAAGCACATATCTCATCAAGCAAGTCCACCAAAATCTGACTATGAGCCGCCTGAACGGTCATGACAGTCTCCAAGGTACGACGTATATCAAAGTCATCCGAAGGAGGTGGAGGAACATCAGCAGCAGCAGCATCACCAACAGGATCAGCAACATCCTCACCAGTAGGACCTGTAGAAGAAGAAGGAGGAGGTACGGTACTAGAAGGCTCAG
This sequence comes from Quercus ilex subsp. ballota, assembly GCA_032727855.1. Classification (NCBI taxonomy): domain Eukaryota; kingdom Viridiplantae; phylum Streptophyta; class Magnoliopsida; order Fagales; family Fagaceae; genus Quercus; species Quercus ilex. The sequence continues at coordinate 24,749,552 of CM064918.1, read as the reverse complement.
ACCTAGGGTGTTTAGAGCCAACTCGAAGATGAGCAACCCTCTGTCTAAGAAAAGACACACTAATGGGAGCAATAACATGTACGGGCTCAGAAGAAGGAAAATCATCTAGACCAAGATCTAATAAAATCCTATGAATAAAAATAGGATGGACAAGAGCATGAGAGGAAGATAAACTCCTATAAACTTCGTTCAAAGAACGAAGAAATAATTGAGGAAAACTAATAGGAGCATCAGTAACAAGAGCGTACAAAAAGACACACCGCTCGAGAGGAATGGTGTGAAGATGAGAAATGGGCCATTAGAATAACATGCTATCCTAAAGAAGAGGTAGTGCAACTCAGATAGTTCAGCAGTGGTGATCCGAGGATTAGAACCCCACTGGATAGTACACCCAATGATGTATGACATGACATCATTCAAAAGAGGAGACTCATCATAAGGGTAGACAGGGTGTTGGACCAAAGGTACCCCTAGAGCATCGGCCACTACAGTATGAGTAATGGTGTACTCTACACCTCGTAGCCAACTCTTTACCAAAGTGTTGGAATCGTAGATGCGGATAGAGATGTTCGAAAAGAACTCTCTAATTAGGGTAGCTGGAGAAGGAGGATCAGAAATATCCAACAGAGGTAACCAGCCCCGTCGCTCAAAATTTGTCCTAATGGCAGGATCAAGCTCATCGAACACAATAGAACACTCAGCCCATATCTTTCTCCTAAGATTCAGTGTCTTAAAAATCTCTTGGTTTTTCTCACTAGGAAACTTCTCACGGTCAAAAGAAGATGGGGGAGGAGAAGGTGGGGGAACATACCTATGAGCTCTAGTCTTCCTATGCATGATGCTAAGGAAAGGACAAAGACACAAAAAAGAACCAAAAGAACAAAAGCAAAGCACAAACCAAGGGCAGATTGCAAGTTAGCACAAAAAAAATATAAAACAAAAATCTATATGATGCATGAACAATTACAATGTCATGATGCATGTTCTAATGCAGTAAAACTAAGTTTAATTTACGTTCAATTTCACAAAATTGGCTTGAGCACAAAGTTTCAAAGAAAAACCCTAAAATTGAAAACCACGTGTTAAGATTTTGAAAAAATTTGACTAATTGATCATCACACAAGCTAGAAAACATAACATAATTATCAATTACATCAATTTAACAAGCCAATTGCATCAATTGAACCCAATTTGAACAAATCCCTAATTCAAATCAATTTCATGCCCTAGAATTTTCAATTTTTCACAAAACACAAAATTGATCAAATTAAACCATCAATATCATGTTTATATCATGTCCCAACAAAAACCCAATGATCAATTTCACATAAAACGGCTTGGATCAACAAAAACCCCGAAAAGGGTAGGTCCGAAAATTTCAAGGAGAAATGCATGAAAAATGCATGAAACTTGAAAATAAAAGAAAAAGGAGGGGTAGAAAGGACATACCGGCCTTAGAGGACAAAAACCTTGCAAAAGATTCGGAAGAAAACGATAAAAAATTTGCTGAATGAGCTTGCCAAGTCGGAGAGAAAGAAAAAGGTTTGAAACTATTTGAAAAAGTGATTTGAAAAAGTCAAGATCTAATTTTTAAAAAACCTGATTCGCGATATTCGATTGAACAAAAATTACATTCGATCGATTGAATCAACTCGAGACTCTTAAAAGAATTTTAAGCACATTTTCGATCGATCGAAAACAGAATGGATCGATTGAAACAGGCAGAGGCTCACAAATTTTTTGAGAAAAAACATAGTTTAAAAAAAAAAAAAAAACACATTTTGGGCACTAACTCCTCAAAGCATTAAAATTGATGAACAAAATGCATGAGTATGAGATGAAATGCTTTTTCAAAAACCCAAGTTTTAAGCCCAGTTTATCAAAAAAAAATTTCAGCCTTTCTCCCTTTAAATTCTCAAGCAAAAAAAATATTTTGCATAATACTCAAGGTATTTTCAAACTTGGTTGATCAGACCAAAAACACACACACACTAACATGTATAGTGTTTAGCAAAGAGTAACTTGTGTAGTGTGTGCAACTAGCAAAAGCTTGAGATACACGTGAGGTGATATGTGAATAAAAATCAAACACAAAGTCTACAAAATTCATCACATAGGATTTGAAAGAGACTATCACCAAAAGAGTTACATCATATAACTCCCACATCTCCTAGATCATAAGCTTGCAATCATGTAAGTTTCTTGAATTTTGCCTCATAATATACACACTAATTTTAATTATGTGATTTGGCATCAAGCCTAATAGTACACACCAATTTTAAGTATTAAGCAATTAAACCGAGGCTTCACCTTATGTTCTTTTTGTGCATGTGCTACACTTTCTCGAGCACAGAATTTTAAGATATGCACTAAGGTTTTTATGATTGGCTAGTAAACAGTGGTGAGATGGTTATTTATGCCTTTCTCAAAAGGATCAAGTCCGACAGTCAAATAACATGTAACTTCAAGATTAAGACAAAGTGATAAACACCATAAACATCTTTCCCACACAACATGCACTACAAAGCTTCAACTAGTCAAGTGCAATAAATAAGCTCATCAAAGCTAAAAAAGGTACAAAGACATGTTATGTGTAAATAAATTGACCAACCTTATTTTCAAAAACCAAGAAAAATAAAGCCAAACACAATTTGCTTTCCTCCCTTTTTTTTTTTTTTTTTTAAAAGAGAAAACAAAAATAAATCCTAGAATGAAATGCATGAATGTTATGCAATGCAAGTCCTAGAATCAAAACAACACAAAAACCAAAGAACAATGGTCACAAAAGAGTAGAGCAATGAAGCACAAGGACCATGTCAAAAAGACTCAATTAGATCAAGTCTTTTGCATCCAAAACCTTTTAGATGCACCATGAGCATTGGAGTTCTTATTTACGTTCGAGTGATTTCCAACTCCAGGATTGGAATAAAGGTTTAAAGTCTTTACCAACTCACCAATGAGTGCCATAGGATCTTGTGCTTGAGGCACAGACACTTTTGGTTTGTTTACTCTCTTAGTAGCTTGAAGCTTGTAACAGTTAGGACGAATGTGTCCTGACTTTACACAAAAATGACAAACCCAAGGAGGTTTACCATGCATCTTGTCCTTAGAAAGGGTAGACTCCTTAGGTTTAGACTCTTTCAATCAACCCTAATCTTCCTAGATGGTGAAACTTCTATGGGTTTGACAACCTCACTCACAGGGGGTTTGACAGTATCACTCACAACCTCACTCACAGACGGTTCAGAAGAAGATGAAGGAACAAAGTTTGTGGAATGTGGTGCAGACACAGAGATGCTTTCAACAAAATCTAAACTAGATTTGTCAGAAGGATACTTTTGAACACTCAGAATTTGATCAAGTTTAGAACTAGCAGATCTAGCAACAGATAAATCATGTTCCAAAGTTTTAACTTTATCAAGCAAGGGCATATTCTCATATTTTACATTGTTTAAAAGATCATTAGCATCAAACAATTTAACAAGCAAATTCTTCTTATCAAGCTCAAGAGATTCAATTTTCTTCAGGCCAAGTTCAACATTCATAGCATCCTTTGCAGCAACTTTGTAAAGTTTATTATAGGCCTTTTGAAGATCTGCATCCTCAGAGAGTTCCCCATCAGAAGGGTTCTCTTCAACATACTCGCTTTCATTAACTTCAGCAGTAGCAGTGAAAGCAATGAAGTTTCCATCCTCGTCACATCCAGACTCATCATCAGAAATCTCATTATCACTAAGGGTTACAGCCATAGCTTTACCCTTAGACCTCAAGAATGTAGGACATTCAGATTTAACATGACCATACCCTTGACATCCAAAACATTGAGAACCCAAAGAATTAATGAAAGATTGGCCTACTTTTTCTCTAGGTTTTTCAGTGTTGCTAACCTTAATGGGATCATTCTTCCTAAAATTTCTAGGTTCAGCAGTGTTTGTATTTCTTGCCTTTCTGTTACTATTCCTAAGAAAGTTTCTAAAGTTCTTGGCAAGGTAAGCAATCTCTGTAGCAGAGAACTCATCATCAAATCCACCAACCTCAACATTATCAACTGACTTAAGAGCCATTGACTTGGATTTGCTAGCTTTGGGTAGGTCTAGCTCATAGGACTGAAGAGATCCTACAAGCTCATCAATAGGGATGGAGTCCACATCCTTACTCTCAGTAATGGTAGTCACTTTGGGTCTAAAGTCCTCAATCAAGGATCTAAGAATCTTCCGAACAATTTTAGGTTGATCATAGATTTCACCTAGATTAAAAGCAGAATTAACAATATCATTCAGTTTAGCATAAAATTCATCAAAAGATTCATCATCAGCCATCTTAATGCTTTCAAATCTAGAAGTTAATTGCTGCAATTTATTAATCTTAACTGCCTTTGTGCCTTCATGCACAGTCTGGAGGATTTTCCAAGCAGTATGAGCAACCTCAACATTAGAGATTCTTTTAAATTCCTCCATAGAAACAGCGTTAAAGATGGCATTCATAACTTTGCTATTGAACCCAGCTGCTTCTTTTTGAGAAATTTGCCACTCACTGGCTTCTCCCATCCGTACTCAACGGAATTCCAAACCCTCTCATCAATAGATTTCATGAATGCTTTCATCCTTACTTTCCAATAAGCATAGTTATTCCCATCGAAATGAGGAGGAATAACCAGAGAGTGTCCATGTTCCATGACAACAAGGGTCAAGGATCAGCTCAGAGTTCAAAAGATCTACAACAAGAGAGCTACCCGCTCTGATACCACTTGTTAGGTTTTTAGACCCCTTAAAACAACAATTGGATTAACCTAGTTTATTAGCCAAGTAATTAACTTAGTCAAATTATGCAAATCTAGGTTAACACAATCAAATAATCATATCAAGATATAAAGCAGCGAAAATATAAAGAACACAAAGATATGATCACCAAGGAAAACCAAACCGGTAAAAAATCTGGGGAGGATTTAACCTAGCTATTCTCAAGGTAAACTTGAATCCACTATATAAAAGAATCGAAGTTCATACAAAAGGACTTACAAGCACCCACGCTCGACTTCCTAATGCTACCTACCAGTAGAACTTACTGACACGACCACGTGCAAGCTCTGAATCCACGGACTCCTTCTTTCTTGGATTCTCCACAAGATATAAGCACTCCCGCTTGTGTTTCTTTAAGCTCCAATGGCAGCAACTGAGTTGATCATCAAGGTGTTGATAATATCTCTACCTTGAAAACCCTAAGTTTATGTGAAGGAAAACTCCTCAAGGATCTCACAAGAGATTCACATAAACCGCAAAATATGAGCAACAATACAACCAGAGCAACCCTCAAAACGTGGCTAGGGTTTTGCCTTATATACCTAGGGCAAAAACATAAAACCCTAAACGTTTAATGAGATAGGGCTGAGTTGGAAATTCTACAGAAAAAACATTCTGGCCAACTTTCGATCAATCGAGCCAGGCCGAAATGCAATAATACATCTGCAGCCACTCAATTCCAACTTTACATGAATTACACATCTTTGAGCAAGCCTAAACAAGACTAAACATTTTGTTTTGATCATGGTTTGCCAACATTACACATTAGAGTTCTAAATACATCAAATCCTAAGTCTTTAGAACCTAACAATCTTGTTCCAACTTTACATAAATAATACAACTTTGAGCAAGTCTAAACAAGACTAAACAACCTGTTTTGATCATGGTTTGCCAACAATACATATTAGAGTTCTAAATACATAAATCCTAAGTCTTTAGAACCTAACAAACTCCCCCTTTGGCAATCCATGACAAAACACAAACTAAAAGCTCAAAGTTTGCAAAATAAAGCCCTTTACATAACAAATCCAATCCTAACTACTATCCATCAGTTGCAAGTGTAGACAACAGCTCAATTGAAACAACCTATATTTCCTGAAATACTCAGCAAACGCATAAACGCATGTGGAAAATACAAGTAAACAAAATAAATTCTTGATTTCACAAAAACACAAAATAAAGACATATATCAAATGAATAACTCACAAAATATAAGTCAATAAGCAGTGAAACAAGAAACAAAATAAATGTATCTCCCCCTTACATGAATAGCCCAACAAAAATACATCAAGAGCCAAAAGAATGTAAACACAAGATATAGCTCCTAGATACAATCTAATCACCATAGGCTCCAAAGAAACAAAAACTCCCCCTATCAACAAAAACTCTACAAGCTAATCCAAAAGCTACTCCCCCTTTTTGTGACGAAATGCCAAAGGGCAATTATAATCCATCATCAAAAGGAGGTGGCGAAGGAGATCGTCTAAAATGCGCCAACTTTGCACGCAAAGCACAAACCTCATTGAGCAAGTCCACCAAAATCTGTCCATGAGCCGCCTGAATGGTCAAGACATGATCCAACGTAAGTCGAATGTCTGAATCATCTGAAGTAGTTGGTGGAGGAACATCAGCAGCAGCAGCAGCACCAAACGCCTCAGCCTGTGCATCACCTGTAGAAGAAGAAGGAGGAGGGACAACACTAGAAGACTGAACACGAGGAGGCCTCAAATGTGCAGCCCTCAGACGAAGAAAAGAGGCACCTATGGGACCAGTAATATGAATGGGCTCAGAAGCGGGGAAACCATCTAAACCTAAAAACAACAAAATCCTATGAATGAAGATAGGATATACAAGAGCATGACCAACCGCGCTACTCCTATGAATCTCGTTCAAAGAAAAAAGAAACAGATGAGGAAAAGAAATAGAAGCACCAGAGACAAGTGCATACAAAAACACACATCGCTCAATAAGGATGGTGTGGAGATGAGAGATAGGCCACAAAGAATGACATGCTATCCTAAGAAAAAGATAGGAAGTCTTAGGGAGCTCAGTGGACATGATCTGAGGATCAGAACCCCACCGGATAGAAGACCCAGTGATGTATGACATGATGGGGGTGGAGACTTCTCATAATGATAGTTAGGCTGCCTAATGACCAGGACCCTTAATGGTGAACTCAACACATCGTATCCAACTCCTAACAAGGGTGTTGGAATCATAGACGTGACAAGAGTGGTTCGAATAGAACTCTCTAACGAGGGCGGTCGGGGGTAGATGATCTATCTCCAACAAAGACAACCAGCCCCTACTCTCAAAATTTGCCCTAATGGCAGGATCTAACTCATCTAGTAGCACATAACGCTCATCCCAAATCTTCCTCTTACTGTTCAGTTTATCAAAGGCATCTCTGATCTTGGCATCCTTAAACAACTCACTCCTAGAGGGTGACTCAGAAGAAGAGGAGGGAGTCCTATGGGCTCTAGTTTTCCTAGGCATGACGCTAAGGAAAGGACAAGGATACACAGCAGAAACAAGAAAGAATAGAAAAGAAAACACCAAGGGCAGACTGCAAGTTAGCACAAAATAGATATAGAACAATAATCTATATGATGCATGAACAATAAAATGTCATGATGCATGCTCTAATGCAGTGAAACTAGGTTCAATTGAAGTTCAAATTCACAAAATTGGCTTGAGCATAGAGTTTCTAACAAAAACCCCAAAAAATTTGAAAACCACTTGTATGTTTTTAAAGAAATTTGACCTATTGATCATCACACAAGGTCTAAAACAGATTAGAATGATCAATTACATCAATCCAACAAGTCAATTTCATCAATTTTAACCCAATTGAACAAAAACCCTAAATCGGATTCAAAACAAACCCTAGAATTTTTAATTTTTCACAAAACCCCAAATTGATCAAATTAACCATCATAGATCATGAATATATCAATATAGCAACAAAACCCATTGATCAATTTCACAAAATAAGGCTTGATTAAACAAAAAAAATCCAAAATTATGCATAGTCCGAAAATTTACCCAAAAACCATGAAAAAATGCATGAAAACATGAAAAACAATGCAAAAGAAAGGGTATAAAGGTCTTACCGGTGATGGGAGAGGAAAACCTTGCAAAAAAAATGGTCAAAAAAGACAAAAATTTGATGATTGTGCTTTGCCGAGTCGGAGAGAGAGAGAAAAGTTGAAAAAATTTGGAAAAGTGAAGTTGAACAACTCAAACCCAGAATTTTTAAAACCTTATTCACGATATTTGATTGATAGAAAAATAGTTTTGATCAATTGAAACAGACAGAGGGCCACTGAAATTTTTAATCGCAATTTCGATTGATCGAAAAACAAACTCGATTGATCGAAATTGTAAAAAAATGAATTTTTGAAAATCAACAGAATTTGATGAAACCTCTCATCAAAGCATTTAAAAATATGAAATAAATGCATGGTTATAAGATGAAATGATTTTCACAAACCCAAGATTTAAACCCAGTTTCCAAAATTAAGATTTTCAATCAAAACTCCCTTTTTAATTCTTAAGCAACGAATCAATTTTGCATAAAACTCAAAGTATTTTTCAAACTTGGTTGGTCAGACCAAAATCACACTCAATAACATGTACAATGTTTAGCAAAGAGTAACTTGTGTAGTATGTGCAACTAGCAAAAGATTGAGATACATGTGAGGTGATATGTGAATAGAAATCAACCACAAAGTCTACAAAATTCATTACATAGAATTCAAAAGAGACTATCATCTAAAGAGTTACATCATATAACTCCCACATCTCCTAGAACATAAGCTTGCAATTATGTAAGTTTCTTAAATTTTGCCTCATATTGTACACACAACTTTTAGTTGTTCAGAAACTTATTAGAAGCCGGGATAATGTACACACCAATTTTAATTATGTGATTTGGCATCAAGCCTAATGGTACACACCAATTTTAAGCATTAAGCGATTAAACCGAGGCTACACCTTATGTTCTTTTAGTGCATGTGCTACACTTTCTCGAGCACAGAATCTTACGATATGCACTAAGGTGTTCATGATTAGTTAGTGAACAGTGGTGAAATGGTTATTTATGTCTTTCTCAAAAGGTTCAAGTTCGATAGTCAAAGACATGTGACTTCAAGATGAAGACAAAGTGATCAAAAACTGTAAACATCTTTCCCACACAACATGCACTACAAAGCTTTAGCTAGTAAAGTGCAATAAATAAGCTCATCAAAGCTAAACAAAGTACACAAACATGTTATGTGAAAATAAATTGACTAACCTTGTTTTCAAAAACCAAGAGATTAAATAAAAAACACAATTTGTTTTCCTTTTTCTCCTTTTTTTTTTTTATATTTATTTTTCTTGAAAAGAAGAAACAAAAGCAATTCTAGAATGAAATGCATGAATGTTATGCAATGCAAAACCTAGAAACAAAAAGGTAAAAGAAATCAAAGAACAAAGGTCACAAAAGATAAAGTAAAGAAGCACAAGGACCATGAAAGCCAAAAGAGACTAGGGACACTGAAGCACACCAATTACTTGACGAAGTGTCTCAAACTTACTTCCATCAAGAGGTTTGGTGAAGATGTTAGCGTTCTGACGTTCAATAGGGATATACTCAAGAACCACAATCTTCTTTTCAACTAAATCCCTAATGAAGTGATACCTAAGTTCTATGTGTTTGGTCTTAGAATGCTGAACAGGATTCTTAGAGATATCTATAGCACTAGAATTATCACAAGAAACAACCATGGTGTCTTGTGGTATCCCATAATCACTCAAAAGCTTTTTCATCCAAAGAAGCTAGGAACAACAACTCCCAGCAGCAATATATTCTGTCTCAGCAGTAGACAAAGAAACATAATTTTGCTTCTTACTCATCCAAGCCACAAGATTGGCTTCAACATAAAAACACCCACTAGTGGTGCTTTTTCTATCATCAGCATTGCCAGCCCAATCAGAATCAGAAAAACCAGCAAGAGACATATTAGACTCTTTGCTATAAAATAAACTATAATCACAAGTTCCACTAACATATTTTATGATTCTCTTAACAGCATTTAAATGTGAAACCTTAGGATTAGACTGAAATCTAGAATAGACACCAACACTAAAGGAGATGTCAGGCCGACTGGCAGTTAAATACAAGAGACATCCAATCATGCTTCTATACAAAATAACATCAACAGACTCACCTGATGGATCAATTGTTAATTTTGCATTTGCAGCCATCGGTGTTCTAGCATGAGCAGCCTTGTCTAGTCCAAATATTTTGACTAGATTTCCTGCATATTTTGCTTGATTGATGTAGATTCCTGACTCTGTTTGCTTCACCTGCAATCCCAAGAAATAATTTAGTTCACCAACCATGCTCATTTCAAACATCGCCGTCATTTCATCTGCAAAAGAATGAGCAAGAGAATCATTAGTAGCACCAAAAACAATGTCATCAACATAAATTTGAGCTACAACAAAACCATTCTTATCCTTTCTTATGAAGAGAGTTGTATCTGCAGATCCCCTTTTGAATCCATGCTCAGTGAGATATGTAGTCAATTAATCATACCAAGCTCTAGGAGCTTGTTTCAAACCATAGAGAGCTCTTTTCAACTTGTAGACATCATCCGGTCTATGAGGATCAACAAAACCCTTTTGTTGTTCAACATACACCTTTTCTTGCAGCATCCCATTCAAGAAAGCACTCTTGACATCCATTTGATACAACTTGAAGTTTAGATGACTTGCTATGGCCAAAAGTATTCTGATGGATTCCAGTCTTGCTACTGGTGCAAAGGTCTCATCAAAATCAATTCCTTCCACTTGTGTGTACCCTTGAGCAACAAGTCTTGATTTATTCCTGTTAACAGTGCCATGTTCATCTGACTTGTTCTTAAAGATCCATTTAGTTCCAATCACATTTACCCCATTCGGTCTAGGAACTAATTCCCACACATCATTCCGAACAAATTGATGAAGTTGTTCATGCATGTAATTTACCCAATCAGCGTCTTGAAGAGCTTCATCTACCTTCTTCGGTTCAAATTGGGATAGATAGCATGAGTGAGTAATGACATTCAAGGCTTTTGATCTCAATCTCATGTTATCATTCAGACTACCCAATATATTTGTAGCAGGATGATTCAATTTGACTCTAGAGGATGGACCTTTTACTAGAGATGTGGAGGTACCTTTCTGTTCTGAAGGAGGACTAAGCTCACTTTGTGCTTGTTGAGTTTCATGAACCGGAGTGGATGGTTCTGAACTTGATGGTACTGAAACAGTATCATTTAACAGCAACAGCTCTTCCTCACTATGTCTCCCCACATAATCAGCAGGAAGTGAATCATCAACTTCCAAAGACTTATCTTGAATTGGAATAATGTTTTCTGAATGTGTTTCTGAACATACTTCATCATTGATCACAACGTTTGAAGATTCCATGACTGTTTTGGTTCTCATATTGTACACTCTGTAAGCTCTACTAGTGGAGGAGTATCCTAGAAAGTATCCTTTATCACTCTTTGCATCAAACTTTTCTAGGTTCTCTCTATCACGCAGAATATAACAGTCACTGTCAAATACCTTGAAATATTTGACAACAAGCTTCTTCCATTTCCAAAGTTCATAGGGAGTTTTCTTGGAATCAGGTCTGAAATACACTCGGTTGAGTGTATGGCAAGCAGTGTTAACTACTTCTCCCCAGAAGGATTTTGGCAACTTTTTGTTATGTAGCATGACACGTGCCATCTCCTGAACAACCCTATTCTTTCTTTCCACTATCCCATTCTGTTGAGGTGTCTTGGGTGAAGAGAACTCTTGATGTGTGCCTTGATCATTGCAGAAAGTAGCCAGCTTGGTATTCTCAAATTCTCTTCCATGATCACTTCTGATTCTGGCTATCACAGTATCTTTCTCAACCTGTAATTTCTTGCAAAGATGTATCATCTTTTTAGGAGCCTCAGCTTTATCTCTCAAAAGCATAACCCAAGTATATCTAATAAAGTCATCCATAACAACTAGGATATACTTCTTTCCACTCAAACTCTGAACTCTGGCAGGACATATAAGATCAATGTGCAATAGCTCTAGAGGTCTTGAAGTTTGAACACTAGCTATAGACGGATGCTTGAATTTCACTTGTTTACCTATCTGACATGGTCCACAAGTGCACTTATCTACCTTCTCAAACTTAGGTAAACCAATAACTGCATCACACTTGGAAATCTTCTCTAATTGCTTATGACTTGCATGCCCCAACCGTTGATGCCACAAATCAACTTGATCTATTTTTGCACTAAAACACTTGTTGTTTATGCTTAGAGTTATACCATAACAGTTGTCAGATGTCCTTACACCAACACACATACAGTCACCTCCTCCATCAAGTATCTCACATTCATACTTAGTGAAGAGAACATTCAAACCATTGTCACAAATCTAACTGATGCTGAGTAGGTTGGCCTTCGATCTATCAACATACCAGACATCTTCGAAAATTGGTAACCCTGGAATGTCCACAGTTCCAATGCCTCTGATCACAGATTTGCTTCCATCTCCAAAAGTGACTGTCCCAATCTTCCCTTCAAAAATTGTCTTGAATAAACCTTTGTTTCCTATCATATGCCTGGAACAACCACAATCCAAATACCAAAGATAAAAATCACGTGCCTTTAAGGCGGTTAAGGCAGTATAACATAAATAATCATTATCACATGTGATTAATCCAAGATACTCAAGGAAAGATTTTGCAAAAGTAACAATAGACACAAACAACAAGTAGGCAAGTTGACATATAAGCAAAAAGACTTTCCAAGAATCCATGACAACAGGGGTCAAGGATCAACTCAGAAATCAAATGATCTACAAACAGAGAGCAACCCGCTCTGATACCACTTGAACGGTTTTTAGACCCCATAACACAACCGGATTAACCTAGTTAATTAGCCAAGTGATTAACTTAGTCAAATTATGCAAATCTAGGTTATCACAATCAAACAATCATATCAAGTATATAGTAGCGAAAATATAAATAACTCAAAGTTATGATGACCCAGGAAATCACAGGGTGAAAACCTGGGAAGGATTTAACCTAACTATCCTCAAGGTAAACTTGAATCCACTATCTTTAAAGAATCGAAGTTCATACAATAAGACTTACAAGCCCCCACGCTCGACTTCTTATTGCTACCCACCAGTAGAACTTATTGACATGACCACGTGCAAGCTCCGAGACCACGGACTACTTCTTTCTTGGATTCTCCAGCAAGTACAAGCACACCCACTTGTGTATCTTTAAGCTCCAATGGCAGCAACTGAGTTGATCATCAAGGTGTAGATAACATCTCCTCCTTGAAAACCCTAAGCTTTGTGTAAAGGAAAGTTCCTCTAAATCTCACAAGAGATTTACACAAAACAGCAATATGAGCAACATCTAAAACGTGGCTAGGGTTTGCCTTATATACCTAGGGCAAAAACATAAAACCCTAAACGTTTTAGGAGTTAGGGCTGAGTTGGAATTCTGCAGAAAAAACGCATCTAACCCGATTTTCGATTGATCGAGCCTAAGCTTCGATCGATCGAACCAGGCCGAGAAGCACTATTAATTCCTGCATCATCTTGTTCCAACTTTACATAAATAATACAACTTTGAGCAAGTCTAAACAAGACTAAACAACCTGTTTTGATCATGATTTGCCAACAATACATATTAGAGTTCTAAATACATTAAATCCTAAGTCTTTAGAACCTAACAAAAAGTGATTACCTTCAAAAGAATAATACATGGTATAGTCATTTAAGTCAGCTAAACATGTTTAAATATTGCAAAAACTAACACAAATTCAAATGTTAAAACTTCCAAAATTCCAAAAAATCTAATAATATATATAATAGCAGAAGCCTTTAAGGAGGTGCTACCATGTTAGGAGAACAACCTATCTAAAATTTAGACAGATGTATAACTTAAAAAAGCGATACATTACATTGTTTGGCATTGCTTAACACCGTTTAAAAGCCTCTAATTATAAATAAAAAAAATTAACCGGTTAAAATTAGATGTGCACCAAGATAGAAATAAAGAGAGGTAGGCGACAAGGACACGAAGAGTAATTGAGAAAGAGAGAGGCGATGAAATCAAAAATTTTCAAGAAAAGATTTTGCAGACCCAAAACCTAGGGAGAATGGTAAACAGAGAAGGGCCCGGAGTGGGGACTGGGGAGATAAAATTCTGCAACGATGAAGAGAAAAAAACCTAAATTATATTCAATTCCCCTTCTCCTTTGACAAATTCTACCATTCTCTCTATCTTTCTTAAAAGCAAAAACCCTAACCATTGAGTTCTCTTTCCATCAGCCTAGCCTCCACCCTATATCGCCGGGAAAAACCCCACTTAAAACATCAAGTGGTTTTAAGTAAAGCCTCAATCCCAATCAACCCGATTAAAAGGCGGGAAAAAAAAATAAAAAACTTCCATTGCCCATGTATCCATAGTTTGCAATCAGAGAACGTCTTTCAATTCCTTTATCGGTTAGTTTTTCTCTTTGCTTTTCAGTTTGTGCATTAATTATGATCAGGTTTTTATAATTTGGTTGGATTCTTTTTTTATTTAACTTTCTGGGTTATATTTTTGATTAAGGTATTTGAGTTAGATTTGGTTTTGTTTTGGGTATTTGGTTAATTGATGTGTGTATATATTTATGGTGTCTGGTTAAAACTCAGATGGATGGAATCAAAGCCCTTGGGTGTCAATGTTAACTTTCTAGGTTGATGAATATTCCAAATTAGGTTGAGTGTTGCACGCCAATTGTTTGATTTGTATTGTCTTTTTCTATTCTAATTGTTGTTTGGGATGTACAATTGTATTCTTTTGTTTTTCTATATGTCTCGGGACAAGAACAGGGCACCCTAGAACTCAATCAAAGGTCTATTTCTACCCACATTTATATTTGTCTTTCTACATATAAAAATCATGACATGTGTTCTGGGTTATTATTTAATGATTCGGAAATCTATGTCCCATTCAATGTTCACATTAATGAAAATGAAAGCATGAATGCCCAATGCGTATTATCTCCCCTTTTCCTTTCCTTCAGTTTAGCCTTTTCATCACCCCTATCAACTGCTATTGCCGTTCCAAAACTCCTTCAAATTCTGTTGCAACCCTTTAGTTCGATTCATTCAATTATGGGTTCTTTATGTATATATAACTTTGAATGTTCAAATAGCGTATAAAACACTATGAACGTTTAGACCCCCAATTACAAACTTAGGGCACGTTTGGTAGACTGTAATAGACACTGTAATGTAATAGATATTCCTATGACATAACTATTTGGTTGTTTGGTTATATTTTTATTACAATGAATAGTTATTCCATATGAATAGCTATTCTTCAAAATGAGGAATAACTATTCCTATTAAAAGTACTGAAAATCTATTCCTTCACTTTATGTAATAACTTAAAAAAAAAATTTCCTAAAAAGCCATTAGTTGCCACATCTTCAAAAGGAAAGAAAATAAATTTTCCTTCTTGTTAATTATTAGCTCTATTTTGAACACCCTAAAATAAGTGTATTTTAGGAAATTTGACTTAAAAATGATTTAATTACATATTCTTTTTATACTCTACTAAATTGTGGATGCATATTCAGAATTCTGTTCCTAAATGGTCACCAAACTAATGAATAGTAATACTTATTACATTCCAACTTAATGTATTCCTTGTAATACTTATTCCTATTCCCATGTAATAATCATTATAGTGTACCAAACGTGCTCTTATCAATTCAAGCTTAATGTCAAACAGTATATGTGCAGAAAATGAACACAAGCTAATATCAAAATTGATAAACAATCTAAACCAAATAAAATCACATCCACACTAGAAATTAAATGGTAAAGATTAAGGGAAGAGAGATGCAAATACAAGGACAACACAACGATGTGTTATCGAAAAGGAAACCAAAGCCCTCGGCGTAAAACCTCTCCACCGCCCTCCAAGCGATAAATAATCCACTAAAGAATGAAGTTAGGATACATGAACAGCTGAAGACCCTCCAAGCCTAATATACCCAGTGTACCTAAGCCCTCCAAGCTTCTTGCTCCAATGAGGTTGCGCCGAACCTTTGTCTTCTTTAGCTTACCAGATTCTGCTATAGCCCATAGCATCAACCAATAGTCATTGGTCCCTTTCTAACTCTTCCCAAAGCACCAAATAGCCTTCTCACAAATATGGGTATGGTGAGAAAATGATTTGGGTCAGAACCTCTCAAGGATGTAACAATGGAGAGGGTGAGAGTAAAGGAATTTGAAGAGTCTCTATGTGAAGATTGTGGATGATTCAATTTTGTTTTTCTCTAGGGTTTCTCTCTCAAAATTCTTTCTAGAAACTCTCTACATTTCGTGGGTATACAGGGTATTTATACTAGGGTGAGAGTGGAATGTGAAGAGTTAGGTTTTTCAAAATAGAGCTAGCTGGCAGCTTGGCCTCGCAACTTGACTGAGTCGCGAGATCAAGTCTCGAGATAACAAAATGGCCAGGTTGGACTTTTTGTCCTATAGTGCTCCAGCTGGCATGACTGTTCATCTTCTCTGCATGCTTCACTCATGTGCTGCAGTTGACGGCTTGCCAGTCACGAGTCACCCATGAGTTCCAGCCGCGAGTCTCTGCATCCTTACAGAATCTTGAGCATTTCTTCACACTCTCTCGCTCACTACCCTTACATGATTCACACCTAAATACAGGGTTACTAATTGCTAAATTACAAGCAAATTTGGCATGGAATAAAGCAAACTAGATAGTTGATTAAATTCAACCTTACAAACTTGATTAATATGTATATTACTTAGGAAAAATTTGTTGTGTTTTAGGGTCTTTTATGAGAAACCCAGATGGATTTTTTTGAGGGGTTTTGTTTGATTCTTTGTTTGGTTTGATCGGTATTGAGTTTCCCCTTTATACAGTCTAATGAAATATTTGAATTTGTTTTAGTTTCATTATTAATGTTTTGGGATATCATATAAAGTTCAATTTTGTTGTTTTTTCTTTGTTCTAACATATGTTAATTGATACCAGAAAAAAATTGTTGGCCAATAAATGAGGAAGAGCGGGGCAAAGGGGAGATAGTACAAATCAGGGCATGGCAAAGCCAGTACTCAATTTGATTGGTAATCTGGTACTATCTTTGTTAACTGCATTATATTTTTTAGAATTTGCTATTCCTATTCCATTGATATTGCAAGCCAGTGATGGTTCTCTTAAAAAGGAACCACCATAGGCATGAGAATTACAAATTTCAAATAATTTATACATTAGCTAGAGATATAAGTGCTCAAGTTTAGTATTTCCATTATTTGTGAACAAATCCTTGGAAGTTAAGAGTTTAGTACCCCCAACATGTACATTTCTTTAAATGCTTTACATATTTAAGCATGCCCACGTTGAAGACAAATTAGCTATATGTAGTAGAGGAATTTTACATATTATTAATAGTCTGTCTCTTTTACCCAGTTCAACAGAGCTTTGAGTTGAACAACTAACTGAATTCAAATTCAAGAATCATGAGTGTAAACTATTATGTCCTTCACTAATCTGTTAAGAAAAGAAAAGATACTGAATCATATTGAAAGGTTAGGTTAGCCTGATTTTCCTTTTATTTATCTCTTTTTTTTGGGTTACATTTTTCTTTTCATTTGATGTCTTTGGGTTTGAATTAGTTTTTTCCCTGCACAATATAGTCAGAATTGTTTTTGAAGTATTTGGTTTCAATTAAATTTTTTTTCTTCAGTAAATTGACTTGTAAAAGTATTATCTGTCTTATTTTTCTTAAAGTCTGGAACTTCACTTTTTAATTCCATTGTACCTTTTCCTTTGTCTTGGTATTTTTAAAGTTTATATGTTTTCATTATAGATAAAAGTCTATGTTACAAAAAATATATAACGAAAGCAGTTGATAAAGAAGAAATTAGTATGCATGTATTTATATATATTTTGTGTGTTAGTAAATGGGTAACATTTAGTCAATGGGATTTGGATCTGAATTTGACATGGTAGCTATTCCTAATTGGTAGACTCTCTTTTGAGTCCAGATTGTTCGATTAAAATTCCCAAAGGACCAAAACAAATTTTTGTTACTTGCCAAAACTTGCAAATCATCCAACCCGGTTTCTTAAGAAATGTGGATTAGTTTTGCCAATTGAATAGTGGTTAATAGTATTCCTATTATATTTGTACTCCAAGTGATTTTAGTATCACCTTAGTACCACAGGTTGCCTATTCTCCATGAAGCAGGTCACTAGCACCTTAGTTATTCTCTACATCATTTTGCATCTGTGACCAAATTTACTTCTAGATTTTTTGTGGATGGAATGTTTATAGGAACTCAGTTTGTATTTTGTAGAACCTGTTTTACATTGATGTCTGTTAGGATTTATGTATTTTCAATATCATTTTTTTTTCCACGTGTTTTGTGGTAGCACAGAAGCAGATAAGACCGTTGGTTGTTGTTCAAGAAGAGTTACTAAATTAAATTGAAAGGTCAGGATAGCATAATTTTCCCTTTGATGCTTTTATTTATAAATGAATGTCTTCTCATTTGTTAATGCTTGATAATTTAAAAAAAAAAAAAAATTCAAAAACAGTATTTGCAGATTTTCACATATGTACTCTTTGTAAAATTACTTTTGATCCTTTACAATGTTATCATAGAAAAAAGAATATATATATATATATATATCATGCAACATTAGCATGTCAAAGATTATATATATTGCAATGGTAGCATGACAAAGAAGGCGGATGATAATGTTTGAGAAGAGAACCAAAAGAAAATGGCATGGAAGACTAAATAATTTCCAAACTGTGTGTATTAGAAATGGTCTTACACTAGCTAGGAAAAATAGGAGAATGGTTGTGGGAACAATTGGAACCATCTTCTACTAGAGTTTCATTTATACTTATGTTTGATTTAGTTGCTCCAAAGGAAAGGCCAACATGCATACATTAGGCTATTTCTTGAGGCACCAGTTAATTAAAGCATCAATCATTGCAGGAAACAAAAAAGTCCATCAACATTAAGAAAATACAAATGACACAAACCACTGAAAGTTTTTTATAAAATATTTTTAGAATTGTTATGATATAATGTTTTTTACAATTAAAGTCTGAAGTTGGTTGATTTCGACACTCAATTAAATTGTATTATGCTATTGCTAGAATTTCATTGTATTTAGAATATATATCCTGAATATTAGTTTTAATTTTTATCCCTGATTATAACTAATTGTGCTCTAATGTGTTTCTTTATTACATTACAGGGAAAGTTTTTCTTAGACAATCTGACAACATTCTTAAATTTCCTGGATCAATGGTCTGCATTTAGGCGAAACTCAATGATTATTTTTATCCTGTATTTCTTTGTTTGTTGCTCTACATTTTCTAAATCTATTTCTAAAAGGTCTATCTAAAATTTTGTTAACCGACCACGAAATTTCAAGATTAAATTTTGAAGTCTCTATGAAAGACTATCTGGATTCATGTCTGTTTCTTGCAAGTAATTATTTGATTTTAATTTTTTTGGAATTATCTTAATGAAAAAATGTTTATATTTTCAATTATCATGTCTTTTGTAAAAAACAAAAGTATCCGGCACATTGTGCGGGTTATAAGCTAGTATATATAATTAAAGAATAATTATTGAAACAATTTAAAAAATATAAGACTATTCAAAAGAGAAATATAAGAAAAAGAAATAAGTACAAGATCCCGTAAAACAATAAGTTTTAAATTTTAACGGGTCAAAACTTTAAACGATGAAAAAACAATCATCGATTCTATAATTATTCAAACAATAAAATTGTAATCATAATAGAGAGAGAGAGAGAGAAAAAAAAGCAAATTACTATAATACCTATCACGCTTCACGCAGTCCTTTTTATTTTAATTTTTTTTCAACCCTATTTAATTGGCCGGGTCTATATTTTTCAAATAATTCAAATTAAATAAAAACCAAAAAGTCAAACATAGTAAAAGTATTGGAAAAGGAAATACTCTCCGTGGCCAAAAAGCACACCGCCTTTCCTCTTGTCCACGTAGTTTATTCATGGAAAAGAGGAAGACAAAACTCCTATATATATATATATATATATATATATATATATCTATGTGTGTATGTGTGTGTGCGCATTTGTGACTACACAACAGAGAAATATAAAAGAAAGATGTGTTACCATCAAAAGAATAATTCAAATATTAAAAGTTTTAAAAGACTAAAAAATATTAAAGAATCATAAGATTTACTCCCTATAAATTTTTGAAACAAAACCAAATGTATAAGATTACACAATAGAGAAATATAAAAGAAAAAGTGATTACCTTCAAAAGAATAATACATGGTATAGTCATTGGAGTCAGCTAAACATGTTTAAATATTGAAAAAACTAACACAAATTCAGATGTTAAAACTTCCAAATTGCCAAAAAAATATATATAATTAAAGAATAAGTTATTAAAACAATTCAAAAAATATATGACTATTCAAAAGAGAAATATAAGAAAAAGAAAAAAGTACATGAACCCATAAAACGACAAGTTTTAAATTTTAACGGGTCTAAACTTTAAATGATGAAAAACAGTCATCAATTCTATAATTATTTAAATAATAATATTGTAATCTTAAAAGAGAAGAAAAAAGAAAAAGAAAATTACAATAATACCTATCACGCTTCACGTGGTTCTTTTTATTTTAATTCTTTTACAACCCTATTTAACTGGCCGGCTCAATATTTTTCAAATAATTCAAATTAAATAAAAACAAAAGAGTCAAAAACAAAAAAAGTATTGGAAAAGGAAATACTCTCCGTGGCCAAGAAGCACTCTGCCTTTCCTCTTGTGTACATAGTTTATTCATGGAAAAGAGGAAGACAAAACTCCTATATATATGTGTGTGTGCGTGTGCGCGTGTGTGTGTGACTACACAACAGAGAAATATAAGAGAAAGATGTGGTACCTTCAAAAGAATAATTCAAATATTAAAACTTTTGAAAGACTAAAAAATATTAAAGAATCATAAGATTTACTCTATATAAATTTTTGAAACAAAACCAAATGTATATGATTACACAATAGATAAATATAAAAGAAAAAGTGATTACCTTCAAAAGAATAATACATGGTATAGTCATTGAAATCAGCTCAACATGTTTAAAAATTTCAAAAACTAATACAAATTCAGATGCCAAAAAATATATATAATTAAAGAATAAGTTATTGAAACAATTCAAAAAATATATGACTATTCCAAAGAGGAATATAAGAAAAAGAAAAAAGTACATGAACCCATAAAACAATAAGTTTTAAATTTTAACGGGTCTAAACTTTAAACGATGAAAAAACAATTATCAATTCTATAATTATGTAAACAATAATATTGTAATATTAAAAGAAAAGAAAAAAGAAAAAGAAAATTACAATAATACCTATCACGCTTCACGTGGTCCTTTTTATTTTAATTCTTTTACAACCCTATTTAACTGGCCGGCTCAATATTTTTCAAATAATTCAAATTAAATAAAAACAAAAAAGTCAAAAACAAAAAAAGTATTGGAAAAGGAAATACTCTCAGTGGCCAAGAAGCACACCGCCTTTCCTCTTGTGTACGTAGTTTATTCATGGAAAAGAGGAAGGCAAAACTCCTATATATATGTGTGTGTGTGTGCGCGCGTGTGTTACTACACAACAGAGAATATAAGAAAAAGATGTGTTGCCATCAAAAGAATAATTGAAATATTAAAATTTTTGAAAGACTAAAAAATATTAAAGAATCATAAGACTTACTCGCTATAAATTTTTGAAACAAAACCAAATGTATATATGACTACACAATAGAGGAATATAAAAGAAAAATTGCTTATCTTCAAAAGAATAATACATGATATAGTGATTGAAATCAGCTAACCATGTTTAAATATTGCATAAACTAACACAAATTCAGATGTAAAAACTTCCAAAATGCCAAAAAATATATATAATTAAAGAATGAGTTATTGAAACAATTCAAAAATATATGACTATTCAAAAGAGAAATACAAGAAAAATAAAAAAGTACATGAATACATAAAACAATAAGTTTTAAATTTTAACGGGTCTAAACTTTAAATGATGAAAAACAGTCATCAATTCTATAACTATTTAAACAATAAAATTGTAATCTTAAAAGAAGAAAAAATAAAGCAAATTAAAATAATACCCATCACGCTTCATGCAGTCCTTTTTATTTTAATTTTTTTCAACCCTGTTTAATTGGCCGGCTCAATATTTTTCAAAAAATTCAAATTAAATAATAACCAAAAAGTCAAAAACAATAAAAGTATTGAAAAAGGAAATACTCTCCGTGGCCAAGAAGCACACCACCTTTCCTCTTGTGTACATAGTTTATTCATGGAAAATAGGAAGACAAAACTCCTATATATATGTGTGTGTGTGTGTGTGCCCGTGTGACTACACAATAGAGAAATATAAGGGAAAGATGTGTTACCATCAAAAGAATAATTCAAATATTAAAACTTTTGAAAGACTAATAAATATTAAAGAATCATAAGATTTACTCGCTATAAATTTTTGAAACAAAACCAAATGTATATGATTTCACAATAGAGAAATATAAACGAAAAAGTGATTACCTTCAAAAGAATAATACTTGGCATAGTCTTTGAAATTAGCTAAACATGTTTAAATATTGCAAAAACTAACACAAATTCAGATGTTAAAACTTCCAAAATGCCAAAATATATATATAATTAAAGAATAAGTTATTGAAACAGTTCAAAAAATATGACTTTTCGGAAGAGAAATATAAGAAAAATAAAAAAGTACATGAATCCATAAAGCAATAAGTTTTAAATTTTAATGGGTCTAAACTTTAAATGATGAAATACAATTATCAATTCTATAATTATTTAAACAATAAAATTGTAATCTTAAAAAAAAAAAAAAAGCTGTTGGAAAATTTAGACCCCGGTTAATAGAATTAACAAGTTTTAAACCCAAGTTGTTAATTAGATTTATTATGACTAAAACTTGTTAAAACAAACAAACATCAATATCATGTCAAAATCATGCAGCGGAAAAATAAATAAGACAAGATATGATGACCCAAGAAAACCAATGAAACAAACTAGTTTCACAGTAAAAAACCTGGGGGGAAACCTTCCCGAAAAGCAATCCACTATAGTAAAGAGAAGTTTCAGATCTAGTACAAAACCTTTGTCCCTAGACTCTACAATCCCTGTAGATGAACCCACAGCAGAAACCTTCTACTGCTTCAGAACTTCTGAACTCTTCAATATATTAACGCCACCCTTTTAATGATGCACGGATCCTAGTACATGACTCACTCCTTTGCACGAATCCCAGTACGTGACTAACTAATTGTGTGGATCCCAGTACGCAACTTCAATCACCAACTAGAAGAAGATTGTTGGCTGCAAAGTTTTTCACTTCATCAATAATGAATATCAAGAAGCACTTGATTACAAAACCCTAAGGTGCAAAGATGCAGTAGCTTCTTTTAGAGAGAATAAGGCATCGGTCACCTTTTGCATTCGTTCTCCTTGTATTCTATTATGTGACAACCTCTAAAATAAGCTTTATATAGGTCTAAGGTTGTGAGAAAAGAAACCCTACACAAATACAAAAGCCTGGCCCAAAAATCCGATTTGAAAATTTTGATTTCCGTAACCTCGATAGATAGCAGGTGTCAAGCTTTAAATTTCGACAAATACAGCTATCGAGGAGGTATAGAGTAGGTGTCGAGGGGATAGAAGCTTTCTCAATCAATCCACCGGCTGTCAAGAAGGTGTCGAGATTGTGATAACAATCAACTGAAGAGCTCGATAGATAGCCTAGCTGTCAAGAGGTGTCGAGCAGCTATCAAGCTATCTGTCCACAGGTGTCGAGCTATCTGTCCAGCTTTATTGAACAGCTTTTCTTCACTTGTTTCTTGGTCTAATCTTTATGGCTTTAATACTAGACTTGAACAACATGTTTCTTCAAGTATTAAATACATCCTAGATTTACCCAAATATAAGTAAAGTGCATTTTGTCAAAGGATTAGCCAACCACATAAAATGTTGACATATGTTCCCAACATAATCCACATATGTCCTAACAGAAGCAAATTACAATAATACCTATCACGCTTCATTCGGTCCTTTTTATTTTAATTTTTTTTCAACCCTATTTAATTGGCCAGCTCAATATTTTTCAAATAATTCAAATTAAATAAAAATGAAAAAGTCAAAAGCAATAAAAGTATTGGAAAAGAAAATACTCTATGTGGCCTAGAAGCACACCGCCTTTCCTCTTGTGTACATAGTTTATTCATCAGAAAAGAGGAAGACAAAACTCCAATTGGACCGAGTACCTTATACCAACCGGAAATAATTCCCAGTACCTTATACCAACCTACAGTTGAACCCTTTCCCCAATACCCAATTGGACTTGTTCTGTAGTGACAGTCTCTCCTTTTCAATGCACGGCTCCTAGTACGTGACTAACCAATTCTATGCGCAGATCTCAGTACGTGACTTACTCAACAATTTGAGAAAGATGTTGGCTGCAAAGTTCTTCAATTCATCAACACGATAAAGATGTTGAAGCTCTTTGGTCACAAAACCCTACGGTGTACAAACACCGTAGCTTTTTCAAGAAAAAGATGAACTAGGGCAAATTCTGTCTCTGGTCACAATTTGCATGAACACAACTTTGCTTCACACTCGCGCAACCTTTGATGGCCCTTAAAATAAATATTATATATGTTTAGGGTTGTGAGAAAAGAAAGCCCAAACATATACACACGGACTGGATGAAAATCAGAGCTAGAAATCTATTTTTCATAAATTTCGATAGATAGCATATCTGTCGAGCTAGCTGTCGAGCATCGGGCTTCAGCAGCTTTTTAAATCTCGATAGATACTAGCTGTCGAGTTTTAAAATCCAACACTTCTTCACTTGTTCCTTGGATAGATTTGCATGGCTTTAACACTTGATCTTGAAACCTTGTTCCTTGAACCATTAAACATATCCTAGATCTACCCAATTACAAGTAAAGTGCATTTTGTCAAAGGATTAGCCAATCTTAATTTGACACATGTTCCTAACATTAAATCACATATGTCCTAACAATCTCCTTCTTTGGCAATTCGTGACAAAACCATAAAAAACAAATGAACATATGAGAGAAGTCATAAATCACTCAATTCATACTCACTTGTTGAATACAATAAAATCTATCCTAACATAAACTCTTGAAAAACTTTGCAGGAAGAGAGTTTATGGCAAGAAGACTTTGACAACCTGTATTTCTGAAACACTTTAAACACAACTCATCACGGCATTTTAGTGTGAAACAGAAATAATAAATTGCATACAATATATAAGAATCATGTGCATAAAGAGAGAAAAGAAACAACACATGTAATGATAGGTGAAAGAAAGTAATAACAACCTCAATATATATATCAACATAAGTACAAGGTTTGTTATCACTAAGTGGTCACAAGACCGATGTACAAAAACAATGTATCTAAAAGAGAAAGAAAAGAAAAGATACAAAAAGTCCTCACTACATCCCTCATAGACACTCCCCCTATCACAAAATCTCCTATGCTAACCCTCTCCCTATGTATATGACTACTCTCATATTAAAACTACTCCCCCTTTTTGTCACGAGTGACAAAAGGTAAGTACATCAAGTAGACATCTCATCATTACTGGGCGAGCTAGCACCATCATCCTCATCAGCATATTCACTGTCGGAGCCATCATCACTCTCATCCTCGGAAGCTGGTGGAGATGGAGAAGAAGTAACAGTGAAACCACTCCTGACAGCTTGTCGTCATGCGATACGACCAACACGGGTGGTCACTTGACACAACTCATCATTGAGTGTGTCAAGGCGAGCATCCATGCGCACAAGATGTGCCATGATGGCCTCAAGTGTCACTTCACCCGCAGAAGATGAAGGAGCGGAGGTGGATGGAGCGATAGAAGCTGAAGAAGTTGTCGTCTCTGTTTGAGGCTGCCTCGGTCTAAATTGTGCCTTGTTCCATCTGACGGTAAAAGCATCTATGGCACTCATAACCGTGAAGTGAGGAGACTCGGGAAAGGAGACGAAAAATGAAGAAGGATCTGCATGATAGCCGAAGGAAAAATGAGCTTATAACGAGTTACCGTATCCCTATAGACATCTATAAGGGATAGAATGAAGTGAGAATGGAAGTCGATAGAGATATCCTCTAAGAGGGATGAAAGCTCGAAAATATGTTGAAAACACAAGAGCTGTTTAGACCCCAAAAACAAAGTTACGGCTTGGTTGATTTTACACTAACTTTATACTAAGTGCGGAATAGTGTAAACACAAGCGTATAAGAAAGAGAACTACTCTAATCCATATTTAAAGCAACACAGTAGTAAAAATTAAATGAACAAGAGCAGGGAAGAGAAATTCAAACACAGATAACACCGAGACGTGTTATCGAAGAACTCGGTGAAAAACCTCTTCGCCGCCCTCCAAGCAAAAATCGATCCACTAAATAATCAATTGGGATACATGGGTGAGCAAGAGACCTTCCAATCCTAATCCACCCTCTGTACCTAAGCCCTCTAAGCTCCTACTCCAACAAGGCTTCTCGGAACCGTGTCTTGTCTAGCTCTTCGGATCCTGCAACAAGCTCCATGTTGCATCTGCCATCCTTGGCTTCTTCCAATGCTTCCCAGCAGCACCAAAACTTCACTTGACACTCTGAAAGGGTGTGGTAAGTGTTTGGGCTATCAACCTCTTAATGGTATGGAAATTGAGAGGTAGGAGTTGAGGAAATTTCCAAAACAAATGTGTAGAGGATTATAGGTATAACAATCTCTAACTCTCAAAGTGTTTGGCTAGGGTTTCTTTCAGAAGCACTTCTCAACATTTGTGGGTAATGTGGGTATAAATAGTGTAGGCACAGAAAGTGTGTATCAGACTGGACAAGCTAGCAGAACAGAATGTCTCGCGAGTGTCTCGCGAGAAGGCCTTACCCGCGAGATACTCGCGAGACACAGCTGTCTCCATCTGGCCTGACTCTTCGTATTCCAGCATATGCATGGCACATGTGTTACTTCGCGGGATGCTAAGTCGCGAGCTACCCGCCAAAACTTTTTCAGTCTTCAAATGCTTGAGTCTTCACACCACTTTCTCTATCACACAATCCTTACGATGAAATCCCACAATAAATACAGGGCACAAAAGATTGAATAAAATTACAATCAAATTTGGCACGGAATATAAGCCAACAAAAACACATAGTTGTAAATAACAACTTTACAATCTCCCTCTTTGGCTACTCCATGACAAAACCCTTAAACAGACTCTAGACTTAAACGTGAGTTTGGGAACAGTGCAATAACTCACTCACACCTAATCTAGAAGCTGTGAAGCACTTGCATGTATATACCTGTAACCTGAAACACTTGCACACAAACAAAAATTTTCATTAAGCTTATGACAAGTTAAACTCAAGGTACGTACATGAGCAAGTAAAGTGCGATCAAGTTTGTAAACAATGTAAAGCATGTAAGCATATCTTGATCAAACAAAAATAGTCATTAAAGAATGACTACAATGAACATTTAGCAAGATAATGCTCATCCGGACACGCAATGCAATAAAGAACAATCTAAAGGATCAATTGCATGTCCAACACTCAACCAATGCAAATTACATGAAGTACTTGCATCTAGGATACAAAATCCTACTAGGGCACAAGAGTGAGGTACTTAAGACATATTAGCAATATCTTAAAAGTACAAAAAAAAAAATGCTACAAAGCATAGAGATTAAACATAAATACTGAAGATAAACTAAAATAAAAAACAGAGTATCAAAGCTTTAAACAAAAGCAGTAACAGTAAAAACTGTAAACAAAAACAACTATAAAAGCAAAAAATAAATAGCCTGTGAACCAATAACCAATGTTTCTAAGACTAAACCTATGCTCCCCTTAACACTGTGCAAGCTCTTTCTCAGCTCCCCCTCAAAATTTTCACCCCCTTTTTGACCGGAATGGCCAAAGGGCTAGAATGCCTCGAACTCGAAGTCTGAACCATGATCGACGGATAACTCCTCTATTTGAGTAGATAAGGCTGTGATCTGTACTTGAACATAAGCAAATTGGTTTGCTGTGTGCTG
The DNA here is from genome assembly GCA_032727855.1 of Quercus ilex subsp. ballota. Taxonomy (NCBI): domain Eukaryota; kingdom Viridiplantae; phylum Streptophyta; class Magnoliopsida; order Fagales; family Fagaceae; genus Quercus; species Quercus ilex. The sequence continues at coordinate 24,721,513 of CM064918.1, read as the reverse complement.
TACATGTGAATACAGCAAAGTGTACATCTGCACAACACTAGCTATAAGATGATCAAGTCTGTCTGGTCTCCGAGTTGGTGCAGAAGATGATGGCTGAGCTGAGGGCTGATCTGATGATTTTGGAGCAGTAATAAAGTGCTCTATCTCATCCTCTGTGTCACCTTCCTCCTAGTTGCAATCACAATTTCGTTTAGCTTTCCACAGAATGAATCAAAGGACTCATCATCTCCCATCTTAAGCTCTTCAAATTTGGTGGTAAGCATCTGAAGTTTTGTGTCCTTCACTTTCTTTGTTCCTTCATAAGTGGTCTCCAATATCTCCCAAGCTTCCTTGGCTATTGTCATGTGAGAGATCTTGTGAAACTCGTCTGGAGATACACTACAAAATATAGCATTCAAAGCTTTACTGTTAGCGTTAGCTGCCGCAAGAGCTGCTTTATCCCAAGTGGATATAGTGGCCTCTGGCTTAGTCCAACCTATTTCAACTACATCCTAAACAATATCATCAATGAAACACAAGAATGCCCTCATTTGGACTTCCCAAAAAGCATAATTACTATCATCAAAATATGGTGGAACATTTAAAGATTGAGACCGGTCCATCTCAAACGGGGTCAAGGAACACACTCAGGTATTTAAACCACAGCGAGTGTATCCACTCTGATACCAATTGAAAGCTCGAAATTGTGTTGAAAACAGAAGAGCCGTTTAGACCCTTAAAACAAAGTTACGGCTTGGTTGATTTTACACTAACTTAATACTAAGTGCGGAATAGTGTAAACACAAGCATATAAGTAAGAGAACTACTCTAATCCATATTTAAAGCAACACAACAGTAAAAATGAAATGAACAAGAGTAGGGAAGAGAAATGCAAACATAAATAACACTGAGACATGTTATCAAAGAGGAAACCGAAGAACTCGGCGAAAAACCTCTATGCCGCCCTCCAAGCAGAAATCGATCCACTAGACAATTAGTTGAGATACATGGGTGAGCAAGAGACCCTCCAAGCCTAATCTACCCTCTATACCTAATGGGAAATTTAGACCCCGGTTGATAGAATTTACAAGTTTTAAACCCAAGTTGTTAATTAGATTTATTATGAATAAAACTTGTTAAAACCAATGAAACCAACCAGTTTCACAGTAAAAAACCTGGGGGGAAACCTTCCCGAAAAACAATCCACTATAGTAAAGAGAAGTTTCAAATCTAGTACAAAACTTTTGTCCCTAGACTCTACAATTCCCGTAGATGAACTCACAGCAGAAACCTTCTACCGCTTCAGAACCTCTGAACTCTTCAATATATGAACGCCACCCTTTTTGTTGCACGGATCCCAGCACGTGACTAACCCCTTTGCATGAATCCCAGTACGTGACTCACTCACCAACTTGAGGAAGAAGAATGTTGGTTGCAAAGTTCTTCACTTCATCAACAATGAAGATCAAGAAGCACTTGGTTACAAAACCCTAAGGCGCAAAGACGCAGTAACTTCTTTTAGAGAGAATAAGACATCGGTCACCTTTTGCATATGTTCTCCTTATATTCTCTCATGTGATGGCCTCTAAAATAAGCCTTATATAGGTCTAGGGTTGTGAGAAAAGAAACCCTACAAAAATACAAAAGCCTGGCCCAAAAATCAAAAATCTGAATTTTCGTAACCTCGACAGATAGCAGGTGTCGAGAAGGTGTCGAGATTTAATGAATCTCAACAGATACAACTATCGAGGAGGTGTCGAGAAGGTGTCGAGGGGATAGAAACTTTCTCGATCGATCGACAAGCTATCGAGAAGCTATCGAGATTGCGATAAGAATCAGCTGAAGAGCTCGATAGATAGCCAGGTGTCGAGGAGGTGTTGAGAAGCTATCGAGCTATCTGTCCGTAGGTGTTGAGCTATCTGTCCAGCTTTATTAAACACCTTTTCTTCACTTGTTTCTTGGTTCAATCTTCATGGCTTTAATACTAGACTTAAACAACATATTTCTTGAAGTATTAAACACATCTTAGATCTACCCAATTACAAGTAAAGTGCGTTTTGTCAAAGGATTAGCCAACCACATAAAGTAATGACATATGTTCTTAACAAGTGAAACAAATATGTCCTAACAATCTCCCCCTTTGGCAATCCGTGACAAAACCACAACAAACAAATGAACATATGAGAGAAGTCATAAATCACTCAACTCATACTCACTTGTTGAATACAATAAAATCTATCCTAACACAAACCCTTGAAAAACTTTGCAAGAAAAGAGTTTATGGCAAGTAGACTTTGACAACTTGTATTTCTGAAACACTTAAACAAAACTCATCAAGGCATCTTAGTGTGAAACAGAAATAATAGATTGCATACAAGTATAAGAAACATGTGTATAAAGATAGAAAAGAAACAACACATGTAGAGTTAGGTGAAGAAGACATACATCAGCATATAAATATCAAAGATAAGCACAATGTATGTAAACGTGGTCACAAGACCCAATGTACAAGAAAAAGGAAGTAAGCACTCCCCCTAACAAGATGAAACACATCTCCCCCTTACAAAGGAATGTATTTCTCTCCCTAACATGTAGAATCTTATAAAAAGAAACCACATTCCACAATTTCTCCCCCTTTTTGTCATGATTGACAAAGGGTACAGAAAGCTGGAAAGCTTCACCCGAGAAACATAAAAATGATCAAAGAAGATCAAGGGGGCATAAAGAAATCCATATAAATGCATGAATGTAATGAAACAAAATGCTATGGATGACAAGATAATAGAAGGATGCAAAACATGTGAAAAACAAGAAAAATGTTAAGCACATAGATCCCAAAACACACACACACACACTAAACAAGTCTAACCAATTTTATATTTCAAAAACAAGTCAAGACAGTTTAGTGAGTATACATTAACACATGTAAACCTAGTGATGGCCAAATCACATTGTACCTGCACATGTATCAAGAGTAGCAAAGAATATTGCGTATTGTGTGTGAAAAACTTCGCAAGATTGCATATGTGTATACATGTTATGACGATCTGAGATATGAGAAAATAACTTTAACTCACACACAATCATAACTGTTTGATGGGGACTATCACCTTTGAGGTACATCCTATAACTCCCACATCTCTTAGAAAACACGCTTGCAATCATATTTAAAGCATTTTAATCTTTTTGCTTTATATTTTCTTTGCATATTTTCTTTTAAGCATATCATGTATGGGCATATATAAGAGAGAAAAGAAATACCCAACATGTTAAGCATAGACATTGCACTTTTGCTATGCCGAAGCATACAGATATCTTTGACACTGCACTTTTGCTATGCCGAAGCATACAGGTGCCTATGACACTGCACTTTTGCTATGCCGAAGCATACAAGTGTCATACTATGATTGGAGGGTAACAGTGGTGAGATGGTTATTTATGCCTTTCTCTTAGAATTTTCTAGTCCTACCCGTCAAAAAGAGTGATATAAGTGTTAAGTTTTAAGATATAACTTAATCTTACTCATCACAAACAAGAGCCACAAAGCTCACTTGCTTAGTTGTGCATAGAGATGCTCATCTAAGGTACAAAAGATACAAAGTTTAGAAAACTTTGTTTCAATGGCCATCCAAGGTACACAAATACCATAGTACACAAAACACACACTGTTTTTGTATTTTTTTTTTTCAATTTTTCAATATTTTTTATTTTTATTTTGAAAACAAAACAAAATAAAAACTAAACAACCAAACAAAAACAGATAAACAACATGAATGCATGAAAGAAAAATGTATGTGCATGAACGCATGACAGAAAGGTGCAGATGCATGAAAGTATGATTCCAAAAGCAGATAAGAAATCAAGCAAAAAGTCCTACTTTAGATAGAAAGAATTAAAGCAGAGGACAAACGTAAAAGACAATTAAGTCTTAGGCTCCTTTCTCACTCACACAGCACGAGTCTTTGGCCGTGAAGATGAAAAGGCACGTGTCCTAGTATGTCTATTAAAGGACATAGAAGAATTAGAATTCTCCTGAAATTGAGTTAAAAAGCTCAAGACTTTTAATAACTCTCCAAACAAAGGTGTAGGTCCTTGAGAGGAAACCTGTGACCGTTTGGACAATTGCTTGTGAGGATACAATTTAAAGCAATTAGGACGAATGTGTCCAGCAACACTACAATGATGACAAACGTGAGGTCTAATAAAGGATTTAGAATTAACCAGAACAGTTTTGGATTTCATACCTTTATCACCTTTAGATTGTGGCACAAAGATAGTCATTGATCTAGAAGCCGTGGACGAGGAGGGGCTGGAGGAAACAGCATATCTTAAGCCAGTCTTATCAGAACTAGGCTTTTGAGCACTCAAGACCTCATCAAGCTTTGCACTAGACATCCTCTCTATTTGAGTTCTAGCTTGACTAAGCTCAACCTCAAGATTCTTGACCTTCTCTTCAAATGAGGTGTTCTCCATAACAAGAGTCTCAACTAACCTTGTAGTCTCATCTAGTTTGACCAACATATCAGCTTTTTCAGTTTTTACCTCATTAAGATCTTTTCTACAAAGATGAGAAGTCTTTTCAGATTTTATGAATTCAGTGCATAGCTTATCATAGGCTTCTTGAAGGGTCATCTTCTTAGGTACTTCATCATCAGAAGAATCCTCACTATCACTAACACTCTCGACAATCACCTTATTGGTTGTGGCAGCAAAGGCCATAACGGGGCGACATTCATCCACATACTCATCAGAAGAGTCATCCTCAGTGTCACTCCAGGTAGCAACCAACCTTTTATCTTTTGACTCTATGGTCTTTTCCTTCATGAGGTAGTTTGGACACTCTATCCTTATATGACCAAAACCTTTGTACTCATGGCATTGGATGAGAGGTTTCTCATTCTTGTCCTTCCTAGAGGATTTAGGTTTCCTAGGAGGTTTGCCCTTATCCTTTTTCCTAAACTGAAGAAGCTTGATAATCTCATCAGTTATGAAGGTTAGATCCTCATCCTCATCTTCACTTTGATCTTCATCTTTAGAATCCTCAGTCTCTTCCTCTATACCCTTAAGAGCCAAGTTTTTACTCTTTCCACATTTTCCCATTGAGCCTAATCCCATCTTATAGGTTTGAAGGTTCCCTACAAGCTCAGTCAAAGGAATTTGATCAATGTCCTTTGCTTCTTCAATGGCAGTGATCTTGGCATGGAATCTTTCAGGTAAGGACCTTAGGATTTTTCTAACAATCTTGGATTCTGCAATACATTCTCCAAGGTTGAAGACAGAATTCACAATATCCTTGAGTTTGGCATAAAACTCATCAAAGGTCTCATCCTCCTCTATCCTTATTTCTTCAAAACTACTAGTGAGTTGTTGAAACTTCACAGTCTTCACTGCCTTGGTACCTTCATAGGTGGTCTCAAGAATGGTCCATGCTTCCTTGGCAACTTCCGTGGATGATATCTTCTTGAATTCCTCATTGGTTACCCCACAAAATAGAGCATTCAAAGCCCTACTGTTGAAATTTGCCACTATGATTGTTGCATCATCCCAATCCACCGGCGTTTCCTTTAGCTTAATCCAGCCAACTTCAACAGCTTGCCATACCTGTTCACCTAGGGCCTGCAAGAAAACTTTCATACGAACTTTCCAGTACACATAATTAGTTCCATTAAATAAATGAGGTATAAATAAAGATTGTCCTCTATCCACGACAACAGGGGTCAATGGATCACACTCAGGAAATTAATCCAATCAGAGTGAACCCGCTCTGATACTACTTGATGGGAAATTTAGACCCCAGTTGAAAGAATTAACAAGTTTTAAACCTAAGTTGTTAATTAGATTTATTATGAATAAAACTTGTTAAAACAAACAAACATCAATATCATGTCAAAATCATGCAGCAAAAAAATAAATAAGACAAGATATGATGACCCAAGAAAACCAATGAAACCAACCAGTTTCACAGTAAAAAACCTGGGGGGAAACCTTGCCGAAAAGCAATCCACTATAGTAAAGAGAAGTTTCAGATCTAGTACAAAATCTTTGTCCCTAGACTCTACAATTCCCGTAGATGAACTCGCAGCAGAAACCTTCTACCGCTTCAGAACATCTGAACTCTTCAATATATGAACGCCACCCTTTTTGTTGCATGGATCCCAGTACGTGACTAACTCCTTTGCACGAATCCCAGTACGTGACTCACTCACCAACTTGAGGAAGAAGAATGTTGGTTGCAAAGTTCTTCACTTCATCAACAATGAAGATCAAGAAGCACTTGGTTACAAAACTCTAAGGCGCAAAGACGCAGTAACTTCTTTTAGAGAGAATAAGGCATCGGTCACCTTTTGCATATGTTCTCCTTGTATTCTCTCATGTGACGGCCTCTAAAATAAGCCTTATATAGGTCTAGGGTTGTGAGAAAAGAAACCCTACACAAATACAAAAGCCTGGCCCAAAAATAAAAAATCTGAATTTTCGTAACCTCGACAGATAGCAGGTGTCGAGAAGGTGTCGAGGTTTAATAAATCTCAACAGATACAGCTATCGAGGAGGTGTCGAGAAGGTGTCGAGGGGACAGAAACTTTCTTGATCGATCGACAAGCTATCGAGAAGCTATCGAGATTGCGATAAGAATCAGCTGAAGAGCTCGACAGATAGCCAGGTGTCGAAAAGGTGTCGAGAAGCTATCGAGCTATCTGTCCAGCTTTATTGAACACATTTTCTTCACTTGTTTCTTGGTTCAATCTTCATGGCTTTAATACTAGACTTGAACAACATGTTTCTTGAAGTATTAAACACATCTTAGATCTACCCAATTACAAGTAAAGTGCGTTTTGTCAAAGGATTAGCCAAACACATAGAGTAATGACATATGTTCTTAACAAGTGAAACAAATATGTCCCAACAGTACCTAAGCCCTCCAAGCTCCTACTCCAACAATGCTTCTCGGAACCGTGTCTTTTCTAGCTCTCTGGATTCCGCAACAAGCTCCATGTTGCATCTGCCATCCTTGGCTTCTTCCAATGCTTCCCAGCAGCACCAAAACTTCACTTGACACTTTGAAAGGGTGTGGTAAGTGTTTGGGCTATCAACCTCTCAATGGTATGGAAATGGAGAGGTAGGAGTTAAGGAAATTTCCAAAACAAATGTGTAGAGGATTGTGGGTATAACAATCTCTAACTCTCAAGGTGTTTGGCTAGGGTTTTCTCTTAGAAGCACTCCTCTACATTTGTGGGTAATATGGGTATAAATAGTGTAGGCACAGAAAGTGTGTATCAGACTAGACAGGCTGGCAAAACAGACTGTCTTGCGGGTGTCTCGTGGGAAGGCCTTACTCACGAGATACTCACGAGACACAGTTGTTTCCATCTGGCCTGACTCTTCGCATTCCAGCATGTGCAAGGCACATGTGTTACTTCGCGGGATGCTAAGTCACGAGCTACCCGCGAAAACTTTTTCAGTCTTCAAATGCTTGAGTCTTCACACCACTCTCTCTATCACACAATCCTTATAATGAAATCCCACAATAAATACAGGGTACAAAAGATTGAATAAAATTACAATCAAATTTGGCACGGAATATAAGCCAACAAAAACACATAGTTGTAAATAACAACTTTACAAGGGATAACAAAATTGAGCACGAGGCTCTGTAGTAGAGTTATAGTGAGACAAAGGATGAAGAATGAATGTCATCACCATTTTAAGGAATCTTGAACCTTTTGTAAAGCCCGAGCAGGAGGTGTTTTGACGGTCACCCCAAGATGAAGGTGTCTCATAAAAGAGAGATGATAGTTCGTCTTTGGACGCAGTCCTCAGACGATCGCAACAAGGGTAGTCAAGATGCGCTACCTTAGGAATGTGTAGTACCTCAGATATAATATCCGGAGTAACTACTATGCATGTACCTCAAACATGAGAGAAGAAATGAGGTACAGAAATATTGAATCCGTGCATATTGGAGTAAAACTCCTGTATGATCATAAAGGGATAAGTGACCGGGATGTCACACAGTGACCCTCAACCCGTACTGTAGATGACAGTGGGTAGGTTGATATCGGAAAAATCCGATAAGATGACTTGGCGTTTCGAATGAATGCCTCGTTGAGAAAAGTTCTCCTAAAAGTCCTTTCAGGCTTTATCATCACAAAACCGTACGTGAGAAGGTTTAGGGTCAGAAGAAGAAGTGGATGTCCCAGAACGAAGAGGGTTTTAGGACGGAGTGGATTTGCGTTTGGGTGCCATAGAGTAGACTAACACAAGAAAGAGAGAGAGAGAGAGAGAGAGAGAGAGAGAGAGAGAGAGAGAGAAACACTCAGAAAAGCACCAACAAGACAATATATAAGAATATAAAGAATTGAAGGTACGTATGCATGAAAAACGCATAAACATGTGACATGCAAACTTAAATACATCATTGGCTCAGCCCAATCCAAACCTACCAGCACACAACATTGTAACAAAGTAAACACATATCTAAAATGCATGAAACATTGTTATAATGCAAATGTGATGCAATGCATAAACATTTAGAATCATTTACACAAAACCCATCCCAAAAATATCACAAAAACTTCATCAATTTTGAAAAACCCCAAAAAGTTTTCAAAAACCCAAAACCTATATCTAAATGCATGAAATGCATGAAGAATGAGTGAAAAAGAGGTCATACCGAGTGATTTGAGACAAGAAAAGGCCAAAAATCATGTGGGTTCGAGATTTTGAGAGAGAAGAGAGTGTTTGGGAGGTGAAAAGACAGATTCTGTTGAGAGAGATCGGGGAGAAGTGAAGATCGCGCAGATCCTTTATATAGAAAAACCATAAAGCTCGACAGATCGAGAGGTGTCGAGATTTAAAACGCGTGAAAAAATTGTCAAAGAGTTGTCCAGGATTTGTCGAGAGGTGACCACAGCAAAAGTATCTCGATGGATCGAGAAGCTATCGAGAATCTATCGAGCATCCAAAAAGTTTCTCGATGGATTAAGCAGCTATCGAGAAGCTCTCGAGAATGTGATAAAAAGTAGCTGAAGGGGCTCGATAGATAGCCTAGCTGTCGAGAGGTGTCCAGCAACTATCGAGATTACTTAAAAATAGTTTTTCAAGAAAAGAAAAACACAGATATAAATGCAATCAAGCATGCTATACAACCAAAGATCCAAAAAACATTTTAAGCTCTCAAAATCATCTCTCAATAAGAAAAATTTCAAGCTCATAGATCCAAAACACACACACACACACTAAACAAGTCTAACCAATTTTATATTTCAAAAACAAGTTAAGACAGTTTAGTGAGCATACTGAAAGCTCGAAAATGTGTTAAAACACAAGAGCTGTTTAGACCCCCAAATTAAATTACGGCTCGATTTATTTTACTTTAACTTAATACTAAGTGTAGAATAGAGTAAATGCGAGCGGATAAACAATCAAACTACTCTAACCTATAATCATAATAACACAGCAGTAAAATGAAAGGTAAAAGAGTAGGGAAGAAGAATGTAAACACAAGGTAACACGCCGATGTGTTATTGTAGAGAAAACCGAAGAACTCGGTGAAAAACCTCTCCGCCGCCCTCCAAGCGGTAATCGATCCACTAGACAATCAGTTGGGATACATAGGTTAGCAAGAGACCCTCCAAGCCTAATCTACCCGATGTACCTAAGCCCTCCAAGCTCCTACTCCAACAAGGCTTCTCGGAGCCGTGTCTTGTCTAGCTCTCCAGACCCTACAATATGCCCGATTGCATCCGCCAAAGCCTGGTTTCTTCCAATGCTTCCTAGTAGTACCAAAACCTCACTAAACACTCTGAAAGGGTGTGGTAAGTGTTTGGGCTATCAACCTCTCAATGGTATGGAAATGGAGAGGTAGGAGTTGAGGAAAATCCACAAGCAATTATGTAGAGAAATGTGGGTATAACAATCTCTAACTCTCAAGGTTTGTGGCTAGGGTTTTCTCTTAGAAGCACTCCTTAACATTTGTGGGTAATGTGGGTATATATAGTGTGAGTACAGAAAGTGTGTATCAGATAGGACAATTTGGCAAAATAGAATATTTCGCGGGTGTCTCGCAGGAAGGCCTTACCCACAAGATACTCGCGAAAACCAGTTATCTACGTCCTGTCCTGACTCTTCATATTTCAGTCATGTGCAAGGCACATGCTTCACTTCACGGGATGCTTAGTCGCGAGCTACCCGTGAAAACAGCTTTAGTCTTCATGCCTTGAGTCTTCACACACACACACTCTCTCTCTCTCACACACATAACCCTTACAATGAAATCCCACAAATAATATAGGGTACGAAATATTGAACATAATTATAATCAAATTTGGCATGAAATAAAAACCAACAAAACATATAGTTGTAAATTACAATTTTACACATACATTAACACATGAATTTCTTGTGATGGCCAAATCACATTGTACCTACACATGTATCAAAAGTAGCAAAGAATATTTCGTGTTGTGTGTGAAAAACATCGCAAGATTGCGTAAGTGTCTATATGTTATGACGGTTTGAGATATGAGAAAATCACTTTAACTCACACATAATCATAACTGTTTGATGGGGACTATCACCTTCGAGGTATATCTTATAACTCCCATATCTCCTAGAATACACGCTTGCAATCATATATAAAGCATTTTGATTTTTTTTGCTTTTTATTTTTCTTTGCATCTTTTTCTTTTAAGCAAACCATGCATGGACATATGAGAGATAGAAAAGAAATACCCAATGATGTTAAGCATTTGACATTCCATTTTTGCTATGCCGAAGCATACAAATGTCATTTCATGATTAGCAGGCAACAGTGGTGAGATAGTTATTTATACTTTCTCTTAGGATTTTCTAGTCCTTCCCGTCAAAAAGAGCAATACCAGTGTTAAGTACAAGAGATTACTTAATCTTACTCATCACAAACACGAGCCACAAAGCTCACTTGCTTATTTGTGCATAGAGATGCTCATCGAAGCTACAACATATACAAAGTTTAGAAAACTTTGTTTCAATGGCCATCCAAGGTACATAAGTACCAATGTACACAAACACACGCTATTTTTGTATTTTTATGATTTTTGAATTTTTTATTTTTATTTTTATGAAAAGAAAAATAAAGCAAAACTGAAAAATAAACAACCAAAAACACGTTAAACAAAACAATGCATAAAACTAGACTGACTCAAAACGTAAAAGCGAAACACACAAGTAATGCAAAAACAAAAACAAGAAGGGGAGAAAGAAAAAGTGACAGAATCACTTGGAGCCTTTTTCCTTCCACACCTTGGAAGAACCTTTCCGTTTAGCAAATCCTTGATCCAGCGGTGAGGGGGAAGAATTGAAACCGTTCAAGTTTGAAAGGTACATGAGGGCTTTGAGAAGATCTCTAAGAGGAGCAAAGGAGGATGAAAACTGATTTTGGTTTCCCGACGAGATCATGCTGTTGCTCTGTTGAGTGGCTAACCACTTATAGTAATTTGGTCGAGTATGTCTAGCTACTCCACAGTCATGACAAAAATGCTACTTTTTTTATTAGGACTTTTAAGTATTTCCTTTCTTAGCCTTAGGGTTCTTAGTCTCTTTCTTATCAAGCTTAGGGGGTGCTTCTAAGATAGATTTACCCTTGTCTATGTTCTCACTAGCTAATTCATTTTTAACATCATTGTTCTTAGTTTCAACATTATTAGCAGGAGGAACAAAAACAGTAGTACTAGAAGTAGCAATACTAGGAGAAGAGAAATGATACCCTAAACCAGTTCGATCGGAAGTAGATTTCGGAAGACTGAGCATCTCATCGAGCTTTGCACTTGAATTCCTTTCCAACTAGGCCCTGACTTGGAACAGTTCTGCCTCAAACTTCTTGGTCTTCTCAGCCAAAAAATTATTCTCAATCCTCAGCGCTCCAATGGTCTGGCTGGCTTCATCAAACTTTGTGGAAATTTCTTCTCGTTCAAGCTCCACTTCACTAAGCTTCTTGGTGGCCAACCTATACAATTTCTCGTACTTTTCCGAGACCTTGTATAACTTTGCATAGGCTGTGTGGATGTCATCTTGCTCATCCATCTTTTCAAACTTAGACTCCACCAATTCCTCTTCTTCATCCACATCTTCAACAATCCCTTCAGTAGGATTTACAGTGGCAGTGAAGGCATTTAGGATTCCATCATCCTCATTGTCGGAATCATCTTCAAGCTCGATGTCGCTCAAGGTAACAACAAGTGCCTTGCTTTTCCCAATAGTCTTGAGATATGTAGGGCACTCTTGTTTCATGTGTCCGAAGCCTTGACATCCAAAGTATTTTGGTCCTGAGGGAAAAGTGTACTGACTACCATCCCTAGAATCCTTCTTTCCTTTGTCCTAGTTCTTGAACTGAGATGAGCTAGACTGCTTGCGGTCGTTGTCAAATCCTTTAGCATTGGCATTCTTCATAAATTTTTTGAATTGCCAGGTGATATAGGATTTTATCTTAGAATCTTCATCCTCTGAAGACTCATCAGTGTCACAGCTCTTGGCCTTCAATGCCATGATCTTACTCTTGCTTGATTTCCCTATTCTTGACAAACCCAACTCATAGGTTTGTAGATTGCCAACCAACTCTGTCAAAGGAATTTTTTCAATATCCTTCGATTCCTTAATTGTGGTGATCTTGGCATGAAATCTCTCGAGTAGAGATCTATGCACTTTTCTAAGAATCTTGGGTTCAGGAATGGTTTCCCCAAGATTAAAAGCTGAGTTCACTATGTCCTTGAGCTTGGCATAAAACTCATCGAATAACTCATCCTCCTCCATCTTAATCTCTTCAAAGCTCGTAGTAAGCCTTTGAAACTTTGAATCCTTGACAGCTTTGGTTCCTTCATAGGTTATTTGGAGAATGGTCCATGCTTCCTTAGTAGTTTCAGTAGAGGAAATCTTCTTAAATTCCTCATTCGTGACTGCACTGAATAAAGCATTCAATGCCCTACAGTTGAAGTTTGACGCCTTGATCTTAGCATCATCCCAGTCGGCCGACGCTTCAGTAGGCTTGGTCTAGCCTATCTCCACAGCTTGCCACACCTTTTCATCTAATGACTGCAAGAAAGTTCTAATGCGTACTTTCTAGTATATGCCATCAAATAAAAGAGGTATGGTAAGAGACTGTCCTCTATCCATGACAAACAGGGGTCAATGGATCACACAGAAAAGATTAAAACCTAATCAGAGTGTGCCTGCTCTGATACCACTTGATAGGCCAAGAATGTATTAACCCCTTGTGATGAATTAACAAATTAATTAGCCAAGTTAATTAATTAATTCAATTAACATGCAATACACGTGGTAGCACAAACAAATCACCAATTAATTAAATGCAGTAGAAATTAAATTGACACAGTGATTTGTTTACGAATGAGGAAAACTTACACGGCAAAAATCCCACCGAGTGATTTTAATGTCATAACTCCCGAGAATTCACTATTATCACAACAAGTGGTTACAAGTAAAGGAATTCCAGTACCTTATACCAACTTACAGTTGAATCCTTATCCCAATACCCAATTGGACTTGTTCTGTAGTGACAATCTCTCCTTTTCAATGCACGACTCCCAGTACATGACTAACCAATTCGATGCGCAAATCCCAGTACGTGGCTTACTCACCAACTTGAGAAAGATGTTGGTTGCAAAGTTCTTCGGTTCATCAACACGATGAAGATCACGAAGCTCCTTGGTCACAAAACCCTACGGTGTACAAACACAGCAGCTTCCTCAAAAGAATGATGAACTAGGTCAAATTTTGTCTCCGGTCACAATTTGCATGAGCACAACTTTGCTTCACACTCACGTAACCTTTGACGGCCCTTAAAATAATCCTTATATATGTTTAGGGTTGTGAGAAAATAAAGCCCAAACAAATACACACGAACTGGATGAAAATCAAAGCTGAAAATCTGTTTTTCATAAACCTCGATAGATAGCATATCTGTCGAGCTAGCTGTCAAGAATCGGGCTTCAGCAGCTTTTTAAACCTCGATAGATACTAGCTGTCGAGCTTTAAAATCCAGCACTTCTTCATGTTAGGACATATGTGTTTCACTTGTTAAAGAACATATGTCATTCTTTTATGTAATTGGCTAATCCTTTAACAAAACACACTTTACTTGTAATTGGGTAGTTCTAGGTGTTTTAATACTTCAAGAAACAAGGTTTCAAGATCAAGTGTTGAAGTCATCAAGTCTGTCCAAGAAAACAAGTTGATAGTGCAAATTCATTAAAGCTCAACAACTGTCTCGACAGCTGCATCTATCGAGCTTAAGAAAGCTGTTCAAGGCCGTAAGCTTGACACCTGCTCGACAGCTTCTATCTATCGAGGTTTATAAAAATCAGAATTCTGATATGATTTCTTGGGACCCGTGAATGTGTCTTTGGGCCTTCTTTTCTCTTAACCCCAGACATATAAAAGGATTGTTTTAAGGGCCGTCAAAGAGTTCACAAGTTGCATAAGCATTTAGAAAACTCTGTTGAAGCAAATTGTGATCGGAGACGAAGTTCTTGCCCTAGTTCATCTCTTCTGAAGAAGTTGCTGTGTATGTGCACCTTTGGCTTTTGTGACCAAGCATCTTCTTGATCTTCATCATGTAGGATGAACTGAAGAACTTTGCAGCCAACCTCTCTTTCAGTTGGTGTTGAAGTCACGTATTGGGATCTGCGCATTGGTTAGTCACGTACTTGGGAGCCGTGCATCAAAAGGGAGAACTGTTACTACAGAACAAGTCCAATTGGGTATAGGGGTAAGGATTCAACTGTAGGTTGGTAAGGTACTTGGGATTCATTTACTTGTAACCGCTTATTGTGATAATAGTGAAGTTTCGGGAGTGGTGACCTAAAAATCACCTGATGGGGTTTTTGCCGTTAGGTTTTCCCTATTTGTAAACAAATCACCGTGTCATTTAATTTCCGCTGCATATTTAGTTATTTGGTGATTTGTTTGTGCTACCACGCGTTTGCATGTTAAATTGATTAATTAATAACTTGGCTAATTAATTAATTAATTTAATCACAAGTGGTCAATACGTTTTTGGCCTATCAAGTGGTATCAGAGCAGGCACACTTTGATTAGGTTTAATCTTTGCTGTGTTGATCCATTGACCCCTGTTTGTCATGGATAGAGGACAGTCATTAATCATACCTCATTTATTTGATGACACTAATTATGCATACTGGAAAGTACGCATGAGAGCTTTCTTGCAGTCTTTAGATGAGAAGGTGTGGCAAGTTGTAGAAATTGGTGGACCAAGCCAAAAGAAGCGTCAGCCGATTGGGATGAAGCCAAGATCAAGGCGGTAAACTTCAACAGCAGAGCGTTGAATTCCCTATTTAGCGCAGTCACCAATGAGGAGTTCAAGAAGATATCCTCTATTGAAACTGCAAAGGAAGCATGGACCATCCTCCAAACAACCTATGAGGGTACAAAGGCTGTCAAGGATTCAAAGCTTCAAAGGCTCACTACAAGCTTTGAAGAAATAAAGATGAAGGAGGATGAGACGTTCGATAAGTTCTATGCCAAGCTCAAGGACATAGTGAACTCAGCCTTCAATCTCGGGGAAACCATTCCTGAACCCAAGATTGTAAGGAAGGTGCTCAGATCTCTACCCGAGAGATTCCATGCCAAGATTACAGAAATTGAGGAATCAAAAGATATTGACAAGATTCCTTTGACTGAGTTGGTAGGAAACTTGCAAACCTATGAGCTAGGGTTAACCAGAATTGGCAAGACAGGTAAAGGAAAGAGCATGGCACTGAAGGCCAAGAGCAGTGAGATAGATAAGTCTTCAGATGATCAAGATTCCAAGATGAAGTCCTACATCACCGGGCAGTTCAAGAAGTTTATGAAGAATGCCAATGGAAGGAACTTCGACAAGGACCGTAGACAATCTAGTTCTTCTCAGTCTAAGGGCCAAGACAAAGGGAAGAAGGATGCAGGGGATGGTGGTTAGTACACTATTCCTGCAGGACCAAAGTGTTTTGGATGTCACGGATTTGGTCACATGAAGCAAGAATGCCCCACATATCTCAAGAGCATTGGGAAGAGTAAGGCACTTGTTGCTACCCTAAGTGACACCGAGCTTGAAGATGATTCCGATGGTGAGGATGACGGAATCTTAAATGCCTTCACTGCCACAGTCAATCCTACTGAAAGGATTGTTGAAGAAGTGGAAGAAGAAGAAGAATTGGTGGATTCTAAGTGTGAGAAGATGGATGATCAAGATGATATCCATTCAGCCTATGAGAAACTATACAAGCTCTCTGAGAAGCATGAGAAACTGTATAGGCTAGCCACCAAGAAGCTTAGTGAGGTGGAACTTGATCGTGAAGAGCTTTCCACAAAGTTTGATGAAGCCAATCAAACAATTGGTGCACTGAGGTTTAAGAACAATTTCTTGGCTGAGAAGACCAAGAAGCTTGAAGCGGAGTTGTTTCAAGTCAGAGCTCAATTGGAGAGGACTTCAAGTGCAAAGCTTGATGAGATGCTTAGCAATCAGAAATCTGCTTCAAATCGAACAGGTTTAGGGTATGGTCTTTCTTCCTCTAATACTGCTTCTACTAGTGCTACTGTTTTTGTTTCTCCTGCTAATAATACTGAAATTGAGAACACTGATGTTAAAACTGCATTAGCTAGTGAGACCCTAGACAAGGGTAAATCTATCTTAGGAGCACCCCCTAAGCAGAATAAGAAAGATGTTAAAAACCCTAGGGCTAAGAAGGCTAACTCTTAAAAGCCTAAACAGAAGAAGCAGCATCTCTGTCATCATTGTGGAGCTGCCGGTCATACATGACCAAATTGCTATAAGTGGTTAGCCACTCAACAGAGCAATGGCATGATAGCATTTGGAACCAAAATCAGTTTCAATCCTCTCTTGCTCATCTTGGCGATCTTCTCAAAGCCCTCATGTTCCTTTCGAACTTGAACGGTTTTAATTCTACCCTCTCATCGCCGATTCAAGGGTTTAGTCAAAAGAAAGGCTCTTCCAAGGTGTGGAAGAAAAAGGACTCTAAGTGATTTTATCACTTTCTTCTATCTTCTTGTTTTTGTTTGTTGCATTACTTGTGTGTTTTGCATTTGTTTTGAGTTAGTCTAGTTTTATGCTTTGCTTTGTTTAACATGTTTTTGTTTGTTTTAGTTTTGTCTATTTTTTTTTTGATATAAAAATATAAAAAAATTAAAAAATCAAAAAATACAAAAACAGTGTGTGTTATGTGTACATTGGTACTTGTGTACCTTGGATGGCCATTGAAACAAAGTTTTCTAAACTTTGTATCTTTTGTAGCTTAGATGAGTATCTTTATGCACAACTAAGCAAGTGAGCTTTGTGGCTCTTGTTTGTGATGAGTAAGATTAAGTCATCTCTTGAACTTAACACTCATATCATTCTTTTTGATAGGTAGGACTAGAAAATCCTAAGAGAAAGGCATAAATAACTATCTCACCACTATTGCTCGCCAATCATAATACGACACCTGTATGCTTCGGCATAGCAAAAGTGCAATGTCAAAGACATTCGTATGCTTCGGCATAACAAAAGTACAATGTCTACGCTTAACATGTTGGGTATTTCTTTTCTCTCTTATATGCCCATGCATGATATGCTTAAAAAGAAAACATGCAAAGAAAATAAAAAGCAAAAAGATGAAAATGCTAAATATGATTGCAAACATGTTTTCTAGGAGATGTGGGAGTTATAGGATGTACCTCAAAGGTGATAGTCCCCATCAAACAGTTATGATTGCGTGTGAGTTAAAGTTATTTTCTCATATCTCAAATCGTCATAACTTGTATACACTTATGCAATCTTGCGATATTTTTCACACACAACACACAATATTCTTTGCTACTCTTGATACATGTGCAGGTACAATGTGATTTGGCTATCACTTGGTTTTACATGTGCTAATGTATGCTCACTAAACTGTCTTGACTCGTTTTTGAAATATAAAATTGGTTAGACTTGTTTAGTGTGTGTGTGTGTGTGTTTCTAAGGATCCATGTGCTTAAAATGTTTGATGAGAAATGATTTTGAGAGCTTAATATATTGATTGGATCATTGGTTGAGGTGCATGTTGGATTGCATTCATGTTTGTGTTTTTCATTTCTCGAAAAACTGTTTTAAAAAGCAAGCTCGACACCTCCTCGATACCTAGCCATCTATTGAGCTTCTCAAGCTTTTTCTTATCGCAATCTCGACACCTCTTGGACACCTGGTGGATCGATCGAGAAAGTTTTTGTCTCCTCGATACCTTCTCGACACCTGGTGGATCGATCGAGCTTCTGTTCTTGGTTCTGGTGTTTATTCCTCAATACCTCCTCGACACCTGTATCTGTCCATTTTCTCGACACCTTCCTCGACAGCTGTCTCGACACCTCTCGATACCTCATCTGTTGAGATTTACTAAGGATGCTATAAATACCCTGTTTGCGATCCGGTTCTCATTTTCTCGATCTCTCTCGATCTGTCCGCAACTGTTCACCTCCCAAACTCCTTTTTCTCACTCAAAACCTTCAACCCACGTGATTTTCGGCCTTTCCTTGCTTCAAATCACTTGGTATGATCTCTTTTCCCTTCATTCTTCATGCATTTCATGTTTTGAATCTTAGGTTTTGGGGTCTTTGAAAAATTTTGGGGTTTTTCAAAATTAATGAGTTTTTCTTGAAATTTTGGGATTGATCATTCAGTACCTCTCTTTTTCACTCGCGTTCGAGGTACGCGCTTCCCTTTCACACCGCAGCTTGTTGCGGATGTGCTCCAGGTTCCTAGGATAGAGTTTCCTGACTATCCTTCTTGTGAGCGTCTAAGGACTGTATCCAAGGATGAGCTCATATCTGCTTTCTGTGAGCACCCTTCGAAGTGGGGTAAGCGTCAATTCACATCATGTAGACCTTTTGCTAAAGGTCCTAGATTCTTAAACATGGTGATGACTTTTGTATTTCATCCACTTTCTCACTACAACTCCATCACAGAGCCTCGTGCTTGATTTTTGTTATCCCTTCTTGAGCATCTTACCATAGATTTTCCTTCTCATTTCATTTTGTCTATTATAGATGTTCATTTGGATGCGGTGACCCGTGATAAGCTCATCTTTCCTTCTGCTATCATGAGGATTCTACGCCATTTTTCCATCCTTTTTCCTGTGTTCGACCATTTCACTTTCATGTGTGCCATAGATGCTGCTACCGTAAAATGTAGTGAGGTTCAGTTTAGGTCGAGACAGCTGGATTCCACTCCTCCCTCCCGTTCAACTCCATCCCGATCTGCTCCATCTACATCCGCTCCTTCTTCCTCTATGAGCGATGTTTCACTTGGAGACATCATGGCGCAGCTGTAGCGCATGGATGCTCGCCTCGATACACTTTCCATTGAGTTGTATCAGGTGAATGTTCATGTTGGTCGTATTGCACGACGGCAGGCGACCATGGGTGGTTTTGCTCCTAAGGCTACTCCTTCACCACCTCCTCCAGCAGCTTCTGACTCTGAGGATGATGATGACGAGGACGATGATGCTTCGGATGATGATGATGGAGATGCTAGCTCTACTGATGAGTTGTCTACTTGACACTCTACACTTTGTCACTCGTGACAAAAAGGGGGAGTAGTTTTGGGATATGAGAGTAGTCATCTTAGGGGGAGAGTTAGTATAGGACATTTTTGTTAGGGGGAGTGTTGATACTGTTGATACTTGAGGGATGTAGTAAGGATATGATGTATCTTTTTCTTTTCTACTTTTTAGATACATTGTTCTTGTATATGAGGTCTTGTGACCAGTTTTTACATACATTGTACTTATTTTTTCTATATGTGGATGTATGTTTCTTTCACCTATCTCTACATGTGTTGTTTCTTTTCTATCTTTATACACATGTTTCTTATATTTGTATGCAATCTATTATTTCTATTTCATACAAGATGCCTTGATGAGTTTTGTTTAAAGTGTTTCAGAAATACAGTTTGTCAAAGTCTACTTGCCATAAACTCTTTTCTTGCAAAGTTTTTCAAGGGTTTGTGTTAGGATAGATTTTATTGTATTCAACAAGTGAATATGAGTTGAGTGATTTATGACTTCTCTCGTATGTTCATTTGTTTGTTGTGGTTTTGTCACGAATTGCCAAAGGGGGAGATTGTTAGGACATATGTGTTTCACTTGTTAAAGAACATATGTCATTCTTTTATGTAATTGGCTAATCCTTTGACAAAACACACTTTACTTGTAATTAGGTAGTTCTAGGTGTTTTTAATACTTCAAGAAACAAGGTTTCAAGATCAAGTGTTGAAGTCATCAAGTTTGTCCAAGAAAACAAGCTGATAGTGCAAATTCATTAAAACTTGACAGCTGTCTCGACAGCTGCATCTATCGAGTTTAAGAAAGCTGTTCAAGGCCGTAAGCTCGACACCTGCTCGACAGCTTCTATCTATCGAGGTTTATAAAAATCAGAATTCTGATCTGATTTCTTGGGATCCGTGAATGTGTCTTTGGGCCTTCTTTTCTCTTAACCTTAGACATATAAAATGATTGCTTTAAGGGTCGTCAAAGAGTTCACAAGTTGCACAAGCATTGAGAAAACTCTGTTGAAGCAAATTGTGACCGGAGACGAAGTTCTTGCCCTAGTTCATCTCTTCTGAAGAAGTTGTTGTGTATGTGCACCTTTGGGTTTTGTGACCAAGCATCTTCTTGATCTTCATCGTGTAGGATGAACTGAAGAACTTTGCAGCCAACCTCTCTTTCAGTTGGTATTAAAGTCGCGTACTGGGATTCGCGCATTGGTTAGTCACGTACTTGGGAGCCGTGCATCAAAAGGGGGAACTGTCACTACAGAACAAGTCCAATTGGGTATAGAGGTAAGGGTTCAACTGTAGGTTGGTAAGGTACTTGAGATTCATTTACTTGTAATTGCTTGTTGTGATAATAGTGGAGTTTCGGGAGTGGTGACCTGAAAATCACCCAGGTGGGGTTTTTGCTGTCAAGTTTTCCCCATTCGTAAACAAATCACCGTGTCATTTAATTTCCGCTGCATATTTAGTTATTTGGTGATTTGTTTGTGCTACCACGCGTTTGCATGTTAAATTGATTAATTAATAACTTGGCTAATTAATTAATTAATTTAATCAAAAGGGGTCAATACGTTTTTGGACTATCACTTCACTTGTTTCTTGGACAGATTTGCATGACTTTAACACTTGATCTTGAAACCTTGTTCCTTGAAGTATTAAACACATCCTAGATCTACCCAATTACAAGTAAAGTGCGTTTTGTCAATGGATTAACCTGTTCTAATTTGACATATGTTCCTAACATTAAATCACATATGTCCTAACAGGTTATATATATATATATATATATAGTACATAGTTTATTCATCAGAAAAGAGGAAGACAAAACTCCTACTCCTGATAAGAACTCTATTTTGATTCTATGCTGACTCTACCATAAAATAAATTTTTTTAACAAAGTAGTTGAGAAGAAAATAACATAAGAAGAGCTCATACCTCTACGCGGTTTTTAAAAAAAAATATTGGGGTTTGCTTTGCTTTTAATAGTGTTCATGATTAATCTCGCAAATTTGGAGATAAATTATCAATGTTTGAGTTTGAGTTTAAGTTGGACTTGTTAGAGAGATAGAGTTTCACTCCTTGTTAAGTTTGGATTAAACAAAAATAATTTTGTTTAAAAAAAAAATGATAATGATGAGTTTAAGTTTAAGTTGGACTTGTTAGAAAGATAGAGTTTCATTCCTTATTAAGTTTGGACTAAAAAAAAAATAATTTTATTTAAATATCGTTCTGACGTGGAAAATTATGGGAGCTCCAGAGGCTTCGGTTTTATATATACTAGCCGATGTTCCTGTGCGCTGCACGGGTAAATATAATAAATTATCTTTATGACCATGCATAATACTCAGTATGTGATTTAATGCTTGAGTAAATATAATTTGTTAAGATTAATATACAAAAGACTATGAACCTAATAATCATTTTTTAAATTGTTAAGTTTACTAAAACTAAAATGGCACTTGGGAAGGCTAAATAAAGAAAATGTTGTTCTTTCAAAAAGAAAGATACTTCTATAAAAAAAATATAAATATAAATATAAAATGAAAGATACATGGCACAAATTTTGAGTTGCAACATAGGTTCCTGCTTCATTGATTAAGCCTATCAATGCCTATAAATGCTTTTATGCCTATCAAATATTGATATGCATGTTGAAAAAAGTCATAGTTGATAGGACTTCGAAACTTTGAATCCCAGTCATTCTGTTGAGTTTAGAAAAACTATAAGTGTCAATGTAACTTTCACAAAACACCAAAAAGAAAGACACAAATAGGTAATTTAAGAATTTACTTTGATCAAAACTCAATAAAAAAGAAGTTATTAATCAGTATCATGTTTTATGAGTACATTAAGGGTCACATTGAAAAACCCCATATTTGCTTATTTTTAATGTCCTCTGTGGGGAAAAAAATCACTGAGGTTATAGCAAATTTTGAGAAAATCGGTAATTTTTCAAAATAAATCACTCAATGCAACATGTATTAGAAGTGTAAATGAACCCAAGTGTTGATTGTAAATTAGTAATCATCCTCCTACCTATTTTTGCAATAAATTTGTTAGAATTATTACATGCTTAGGGTGCAACATACGAATTGAATCTAATGATTGGAAATTGATATCGACATAAAAACTTCTACAAATGTAATAGTGATCATAAGGGGCCACACTGGAAGTGCATTTGCCCATAGAGGATAAAAGAAAACAAATCAGTGAAAAGGTAGCAATAATAATATTTAAAAAAAAGAAAGAGTCAAAACAAATGAAATACAAAGTGGAAAACGTAGAATCAAATATCAAAACCACCATGGAGTATACGGAGCAACTGAAACTTTTCTTCTTTGGAAGCATTTTAGAGAGAGTATGTTGGGGTATTAGTCTTTTTTTTCCCCTTAAACTAATCAAAGATAACTTGCATTAAATACTACCCGAGGTGCTACACATACTGAGGGTAGAGTTTGCTAACTACCCTGGCTATGACCGTCTTCAAATTGTGTCCAAAAACGAACTCTCGTCTTGCTTTCGTGAGACACATTTTTCTTGGGGTGACCGTTAAAACACCCTTTGCTCACGCTTTGCAAAAGGTTCGAGATTCCTTAACATGGTGATGACATTCGTTCTCCATCCATTGTCTCACTATAACTCTATCATTGAGCCTCGTGCTCGATTTTTGTTATCCCTTCATGAGGGACTCACTATAGATTTTCCCTCTCACTTCATTCTTTCCCTCATAGATGTATATAGGGATACAGCGACCCGTGATAAGCTCATTTTCCCTTCAACTATCATATGGATTCTCCGCCATTTTTCTGTCTCCTATCTTGAGTCTACACACTTCTCCCCTATGTGTGCCACAGATGCTGCTAGCGTCAAGTGGAATGAGGCCCAGCTTCGACCGAAGTAGCCACGAACAGAGACAGCAACTCCTTCGGCTTCTTCCGCTCCTTCATCGGCACGTGGTGTGACCCTCGAGGTGGTTATGGCGCAGCTTCAGCGCATGGATGCTCACCTTGACACACTCAGTGATGAGTTGTGTCTGGTGAACACCCATGTCGGCTGTATTGCTCTATGGCAGGCTCGCCTTGGTGGCTTTGTAGAGTCTCCCTCTCCTTCTTTAGAGGCATCTAAGGATGAGGACAATGATGGTGACTTTGACGACGACGATGATGATGAGGATGAGGATGCTAGCTCTTCCAGTGACGACATGATGACTACTTGAGTTACTTACCCTTTGTCATTCGTGACAAAAAGGGGGAGTAGTTTTGGGATGAGAGTTGTCATGTATTTAGGGGGAGAGTTAGCATAGGAAATTTTTTTTTTGTGATAGGGGGAGTGTTTATATTTGAGGGATGTAGTGAGGTTATTATGTATTTTCTTCTTCCTTTTACACTTACCTCATGTATACCGGTCTTGTGACCATTTGACATACATTGTACTTATCTTTTGATATATATATATATGTGTGTGTGTGTGTGTGTGTGCGTGTGTGCGTGTGTGTATGTGTGGATGTGTGTTATTTACCTATCTTTTCATGTGTTGTTTCTTTTCTCTCTTTATGCACATGCTTCTTATTATTTGTATGCAATCTTTTATTTCTGTTTCACACTAAGATGCCATGATGAGTTTTGTTTAAAGTGTTTCAGAAATACAAGTTGTCAAAGTCTGATTCTTTGATATTCCTCCAAAAAACTCCTTGCACCTTCAAATATTGCCTTCTGATGGACTTGTACACGTTCAAAATAGAATCTGTTTCTTGCATTCCAGATTGCCCATGCCGTGGTTGCCCATATCTCCAATTCCAACGGGCTTAGCTTCTGTTGCATCTGCTTGAAAAGAAGGAAAAATTCGGTGGCCTCATTCCTGCATTTCTGAATTTGTCCCTTGAACAGATCCCACACATTCTGTGCAAACGGGCACTCCCATAATAGATGGTTATTGGTCTCAGGTTGTTGATGGCAAATCTCGCAGGTGGACTCAACTCAACTCTAACCCGCTTCTTGTGCAAGCTATTGCGTGTGGGTAAGCAGCTGGAGCATGCCCTCCAGATGAACTTACGCAGTTTTGGTGGTACATTTAGCTTCCATATTTTCCCCTAAATGTACTCGTGAACCTGCGCAGAAGAGTGCTTAGCATGGCAATTCCGTTCATATGTAAAGGTACAATTAAAAACAATCACAGTTACACGGTTCAAATTATACATTTAAAAAAAAAAAGTTCAAATTATACATGATATTAGCTAGCTTACACATTTTTAAATCATTAATTTCTAAAATATATAATGATTTCTCATATTTTATATATATATATATATATATATATATAATTTAATGGATTTAGACTCTTCGGTTTTTACACCCAATAATTCAATTGTCACAAAAATTAAATTGACACATTGCGCAAAATTGGGCTTCAATTGAAATCCAATTTAGAATCTAATTGGATTTGGACTTTTCAATTTTTACACTCAATAATTTACTTGGTACAAAAATTAAAAATTAGATGCGACACGTGGCGCAAAATTGAGAATCCAATTAAAATCTAATTGGATCTTCTCTAAGTTTTGGGTTTTAATATATACTAGCATTATGTCCGTGCAATGCACGGCTTAATCAAAATTCATATGTGTAAATAGTTTTTTTTATTAGTTTACTTAAAATTAGATAATAGAATAAATAATGAAAATAAATGTGTATTTTACTTTTAAGTTATATAATGAATATATGTTACCGATTAAAACTCTTAAAATACGTATTCATAATCACAGTGAAATACCATATCAAATCCTCAAAAAAAGAAAGGGGGGCAAAAAAAAAAGCTATCATAAACTTTATCAAAAAACACATGCAATAAAATCAATGCTTTACAAAGAATAAGAAAATTAAATACAAAAAATGCTAATTCAAGAACCTGGTTTGAAATTATTTGGGGGGGGACATCCTCTAGCCATATGTGCACATCGTTTTCAGCTTGAGCAAATTTAGTTGGTTCATTTGTTGCCTCAAGAACATGGGTTCAAATCCTATTACCAATATATACATATACACACACATATATATATATATATATATATAAAGCTATGCAATTTTTGAAAAAAAAAAAAAAAAAGTTACGGAGATGAAATTGAAAATAACAGTTACGAAGAAGAAATTGAGAGAATGGAGTCTAATATATGTGCAATGTTAGCAAAAAGAGTGAATAAAAAACAAAAGATAACAAAAACTAAGTTTTTGTATTTATCTAAAAAATTGATAGAGATGTATAGAAAAAAGTCGATGAGAATAATTATAATTTTTTGTTTATCCATGAGGTGATTTTAAAAAAAATAAAATTAAATGCTGATATTAGACTATTAGTAGTTGTATACGTGTAATATGATTGCTTTAAAAAAAAAATAACGTTGATATGAAAAAAGTTATATATATATATATATATATCTAATAAAATTTCTGCAATTTGGTGAAGCTATTTGGTGAAGCTATTTGGTGCAACCACGGTTTCTAAGCAGTACTTTTATTATATAGTATATGATATAGATTCGGTCAATCACTAACTGATAGTGGTACATTCTTTTTAGTTTCGAAGTGCTGCTAGTCGTTTTAGTGAAGGCAAACTACTTGCCGTTTATGCAGCAATTATCTAAGATGCTTATAAATTATAATTACTGATCTTCTCATGAATTTATTTATTTATTTCTCAGCCACCCCACCCCACAACTCACAAAAAAATAAAAAATAAAAAAATAAAATAAAAGTCAAAGTTTATATATATATATATATATATATATATGTTATTGAAGGAGATTCCCTTGTTTAGAATTCTCATTTTTTTTTTCAAAAATACATTTGCACCCAACGTTTAAATAGATACAAAATTAGAGAATAATTTAGCAAAAATACATTTCTAACTCCCACGTAAAACATGGCCTACAAAATAGGACTACTCTTCTATTGATTTTCAAACTCAACTCTCCCATATTTCTTCAATCACTAGAAAACTCACTCAAAGTTTTTACATATCTTTTCTTTTTTTCTTTTTTCCTTTATCAAGACTTATCTATTTCTTTTGTCCCCCTTTTTTTTTCAAATCTCTTCTTCTTTATTTCGAAATTTAAAAAAAAAAAAAAAAAAAAAAAAAAAAAACTCTAACTATAAAACTACTACTCTAACTTCTCATTCATATCCTTAAATTTAGGCAAACTACAACTTTTTTTTTTTTTTCTGTTTTCTGAAAGTCAACAAGCCAGTTACCATGACAAAAACATAAATAAATGTCCTCTCCCTTCCCTTTCTTTTTCACTGAGACATAGCAGAGATAATTTTCTTAACACTTTATTTATTATTATTATTATTTTTTTTTTAATGTTTTCTTAATCGCATATTTGTATGTGTGTCTTTATTTTTTACAAGTTTATAATTCTGAAAATATTTTCATCTAATATCTTTATGTGTTAAAACTTGAAACACTCTACTATACTGGTATTGGTATATATTTTAGTTTATATTTTAGTTGTTCATTTTGTATATACAAATACAAAGAAAGAATAGCAAATACACTATAGAAACACATTGTTTTTTTAACTTTTTTATTTTTATTTTGAAAAGCATGTGTTCAGTGGTGTGTGTATATAGATATATATGTACTTGGTGTAACTCTAAGTAATGTTATATCACCAAATAACTTGTTTAGAATTCATATTTTGAAAATCCCACCGTTGAATTTCATGATCTATATGTTCTTAACATTCATGATAATTTTCATGTCTATTCGATGTTATTTACCATTCAATCTATAAACTCATCTTTTATACATTATTTTCAACTACAAAAATTGAAATAAACAATTAATTGATGACATGGTTATTAATCTTTGATCACCTCGAAATTTTGCAAGCATGGAGAACATACGAAGATAATGTAATCTAACGGTGAATTTGTCAAAATTCACATCCTATTAAAAAAATATTGAGTGATGTAATATTGCTTAGAGTTACACCATTCAATATTTTTTAATTGGATGTGAATTTTGACAAATCCACCATTAGATTACGTTATCTTTGTATATTCTTCATGCTTGCACAATTTAAAGGTGATCAAAGATTAATAATCATATCATCAATCAATTGTTTAAATTCAAGTTTCTGTAGTTAAAATAATGCATAAAAGATGAGTTTAAAGATCAAATAGTAAATAACATCCCATTGACATGAAAATTGGCCTGAATGTTAAGAACATATAGAATATATAATTCAACGGTGGGATTTTCAAAATATGAATTCTATAACAAGTTATTGGATGATATAACATTGCTTAGAATTACAATAGATGTTACTTAATCCCAACTATATATATATGCAATGTAATATGATATTATGAGTCCTTTCATGGTGACTTCGTGATTGAAGGGGAAAAATGAGTGCAACTAGAGGAACAGTGTATGTCCAGAAGTGTGCAAAGGTTGGTTAAGTTTATCCTATTTATCATGCACTTAAATGATTTTTCCCATGTAATGCTTTTTTAGTTTTTAGTAAAATATGAGTGATCTTATCTTCAATGAGAAGGGCTTTTAGTATTATAAATTTGTGTCTTTCATAAGGAGGGCTTTTAGTATTAGAAGTGTATGCCTTTTGTGAGAAGGGTTTTAAAATGAAATCTTTGTGCCTACTTGGAGAAGGGCTTTTAGTATTTGATGTTTCTATACCTTCCATTAGAAGGGCATTTGTAATTTGCTCTTGGAAGAGTGTTTGGCATATTTTGGAAGGTATGGAGATAGTAAGAAATATAAATGTTTTGTGAGATATGGTGTTTGTAATATGTACGGGAAGTATGTATAGATACTTTGTGGGAAAATGGATTTGTAAGATGTATGAGGAATGTGCATAGGTACTTTGAGGGATACATAATTTGTAAGATGTATGAGGAAGTATATGTAGATAATTGTGGGATATGGATCTTGTAATATGTATGGAAAAATATATGAGAAGTAAGTATGGGTACTTTGTGAGAAATGAATTTTGTATGATATAAAGAAGTATAAGAGATACTTTGTGGGAAGTTAGTATTTAAGATATTGGCCAAGGTGTTCACACGAACACCCTGAGTTGGGGGAAAAATTACATACTCTAACAAAATAATTTTTTTAAATTAATATGAATTGTTGACCACCCTTAAAAAAAACTTGAACACTCTAAATAAAAATTTGAACCCATGAGATTTTGCTAACTGTTGGCATAGTTTGTATTTGTGAGAGACTTTTAAAATAAATTCAAGAGTTGACACTATACAAAACCGTGTACTACACTGCTACCACTCTGCGCACATTATGAAAAAACTAATACAGAGAGCCATTGCCACACACTTTCATATTTCAGTAGATGTTAATAGTGGCATCAAGTTACGTGGGTTAGTTTCTTTATATATATATATATATATATATATATTGCCTTTGTTAAGAAAAATGCATTACTATATAATTTTTTTAAAAGAATTTTTTTAATGACTAAGATCGGGGTTAAGATATAATAAATGTTTTTATACATTTTTTTTTAACTAAAGTCAAATTACACTTATATCTAAAAAGCATATATGATCACAATAAATTTGGGTGTGTAAGCGGATGGATTATTAACATGTGTGTTTTATTTTTTAAAAATTAGAGAAATTACACTTTGCATCATAAACTATTCGAATGCACTTTGTACCCTAGAATTAGTTTTACTATTAAGTTGGACAAAAATATGAAGCATGTGACTTGCACAATGCACATGTGTAATGCTTAAATGGCATAAACTTAAAAGACCAAAACTCTCCTAATCCCAATCATTTAAAAACAGTTTCTTTTTCCTAATCTCTTTCTCGCATATGTAACAGCCCCTTCCCCCAAATCAAAATCCCTACAAACCTAAATCCACAAATCAAAACATTTTTGGCACCACCACTACTCCACCACCGTTATTCCTTGAAACACATCAAATGATGATAGAGAAATTCAGTTGAAAAGCGTTGTACAAAATCCATTTATTAATAGCCTAAAAATCGAATTCAAGTGCCCTTGTTACACACTACAGGAGCATCAATTGCAAATTGCGTTCATGAAAGTGAACGTCATTTACTTATTTTTCTTCACAGGTTGGAGTTTACGACTTTGTTGTAGAAATTGCACAAAGATGGAGGCCTCCATCAATATGAAGAGTGAACATTGTCCTATATTGTATTTGTTAATAATATCTAATTATAAAATTTCATGAATTTGTTTTCAACTAGTGCTTTCACTCTAATTATCTTAGGTGGAAGAACCGGTGTTGCCTTCAAGGTTTTGGTATCAAGTGAAATTGCTAAGGCCATGGATGAGGAGAAACGAGGAGAACATAAGAAAGAGAGAGAGTTAGCTGAGTAGCCGTGGGCAATATTGTTATGTTACGTATAAGCAATAATCATGTTTATATAGACTACTTTATTGTCAAACTAGTATTATTCTCGTGCGATGCACGGCTTGATGAAGATTCATATATAAGTTCAAAAATTTTAAAATAATTAAAACTAAATTATCAATTAATAAATATTAATAATAAATTATAAAATAAGTAAATAATTCTAATAAAAAATTGTTTTAAGTTATGATTGTTTAGAGTTTAATAAAAAATTAAATACAATAACTATAATAAAAAATCAAAACATACACAAAAGAGTTCAAAATTTGAGAATATAAAAAAAATAAATAAAAACTTACATAAAAGAACCAAGAACTTAAATGGGTGTTTATTGTTTTGCTTCTTTATAGTAAACTTCCTTTGGTATAATATCATGCATGCAAATTCAAAAGTAAATAATAATAAGTAAGATGAATTTATTATATTAAAACATAAGCATAATTTGCATTTTGAAAAAACAAATACAACAACGTAGGGTGTATTGTGTGGGATTTAATTATAGGAATGACTTATTGGTTAAGAGGGACTGTACTGAAAAGTTATGGCTGAATATATAAAAGTTCTGAAATTTTCGATAATAGATTTATAGTTGGAATAGAACTTAAATTTCTAAAAATTAGATAATAAAACTTTATTTAAATTAAATTATTGTTAAATCGTATCACTTAGTCAAGAGCTTTTTAGCTGAATATCCTAATAAAATATTAATTTAATAAGATGCAACTTGAGAAAAAATTAAATAAATAAAAACATGGGGTGTGTGGACTTTAAGTTTAGATATTTTTTAGGCAAAAATGCAAAACTGACCCTCTAGCTTTCAACGTTTTTCATTTCAGTCCTCTAACTTTCAGTTTTATCATTTCAGTCCTCTAACTTTCAATTTTTGTCAATCCAGGCTTCTGTTAGACTCTAGTTAGGGCTTAAACGACGCCGTTTTTCCCATTTTTTTTTTTTTTTAATTTCAGAATTAAAAGGAAAAAAGAAAAATCTGTAAAAAAAAAAAAAAAAAAAAAATTTTAGGGGGAACAACATCCTCTGAAGTCTGTTTTTTTTTTTTTTTTTTTTAAACCCCCTTCCCCTGAAATCAAAACCCAAATCCCTAATGTAAATCCCTAACATTGAGAGGAAGAATCGGTTTGAGAGAGAGAGAGAGAGAATTTGGGGTCGCCGGTTTGAGAGAGTGAATCGTTTTTTCGAGATAGACTGAGTATGAGAAAGAGACCGAGATGAAGGTGATTGAGTCGATTTTCCTTGGCGACTAAAGGTGACTAAATCAGTTTACCTTCAGAAACAGCAACATCTGAATTGAAAGTATCTCGGTTTTTCTCTGCCTCCAAATCGATCTCACCTGCCAGTATCTCGGTCTCTCTCTGCAACTCCATCTATCTCGGACTCTCAATCTGACTAAGCCTCTCTCTCAAACGGACTCAGCCTCTCTCTCTCAAACCAACGACCCCAAATTCTCTCTCTCTCAAACTGATTCTTCCTTTCTCAATGTTAGGGATTTACGTTAGGGATTTGGGTTTTGATATCAGGGGAGGGGGTTTTCAAAAAAAAAAAAAAAAATTCAGGGGAAGGGGATTAATTCCGAATTAAAAAAAAGAAAAGAAAAGGGAAAACCGATGTCATTTGAGTGACACTAACGGCAGCCCTAACTGGAGTTTAACGGAAGCCTGGATTGACAAAAATTGAAAGTTAGAGGACTGAAATGACAAAACTGAAAGTTAGAGAACTGAAATGAAAAACGTTGAAAGTTAGAGGGTCAGTTTTGCATTTTTGCCTATTTTTTATAATAGACTTTTAGTTTAAATAGAATTTAAATTTGTTTTATATTATTGTTAAATCATGCAAATTGAGGGGGAAAAAAAACCAAAAATGTGGGTTGTGTGGGATTTATGTTTATAAATCTTTGATAGTAGCCTTTTAGTTTGAATAGAATTTAATTTAATTTATTTTATTATTATTTATTTTTTACATTATTGTTAAATCTTATCCCTTGGTCAAAATGTAAGGGTTTTTTTGAAGAAAGAAAACTTGGGTTGTTGTGTGGGTTTTAAGTTTAAAAATTTTTCATAATAAACTTTAGTTTGAAAGAATTTAAATTTGTTGAAATTTAAATGATGAATTTTTATCTAAATTAAATAGTTTCTAAATATTATCCCTTAATTGAGGAAATATATCCTAACAAAAAATATAATTAATTTACTAATTAGTGAGAGTAGCCACTTAACGCAACCACGGCTAAAGGTCAATTTTTATTGTATACTATAGTATATGATATGATGATATGATATGATGTTAACAATAATTAAAAAACTTGGGTTGTGTGGGATTTAAGTTTAGAAATTTTTGATTATGGACTTTTAGTTTGAATATAATTTAAATTTGTTTTAAATTCTTGTTAAATCTTATCCCTTAGTCAAACGTGGGGTAATTTGTGTGTGTGTGTGTCATTTTGGTTATTTCGAAGGTATTGTGGTTATTTGAGAGGTTTTGGAGTATTTTAGAGATTTCTTGATATTTCAATCATTCTCATGAGTAAAATAAAATTTATTAGTATGAGCAATTTTGTCAATTCAATAAATATTGTAGCCCAATCAATAAGTAAGGTAAGATCACCCAAATTTAAGAAGGTGATGTGATTAAGGTGGTTTGATATATATTGTAATCTTAGATTGTGGTAATGTTAGAAAAAATCAAATAAACCAAACACCTTAATGTCGCATTAAGGTAATGAACATCACATCAAAGGCATATCATGACGAACCAAACGCCCCATAAAGTAAATTTTTTAAAACAAGATGGAGATCTATTGTAGACACCTTATTTTTTACCTCTTACGACTTGAGCCCCTGTTCCTCAATGACGATAACACTAGAAGGTTTATGGCTGGTCTAGGGCTTGGCTATTGAAACTCTTTAGTTGAAGGGTATTTTTAGAAAGAGAAAAACCTAGCAGGAAACCTAAGAGTGCGTCTGCGGCCTTCAGCCTATGTATGCACCCTTAACCCATGCGTACACAACCACGAGCTTACGTACGCATCTAGGGTTTCAGAGTTTCTATAAGGAAAGGTTTTTTTTTACATAAAATTGTAGCAGAGGCAATCCCACATCGCTTAGGGATGTCTTTGCCCCTTCTTTTTGAATACTATAAAAAGGCCCCATGGCCAATCTACTCCAAAAAAGAGGTTCAAAGAGAAGCTTTTTATTTTGAAGAGCATCCCAAACTAAAGTTTCTTAGCTAGGACTTATTTTAGTCCAAAGCCTTCTAGTTAAAACTTATTAACCCTCTGGGTATTTTGTTTTGTAGATTGATTGATGGGAACAGTCAAAATCAAGCTCTAGAAGCTTTTGTGTGAGGCACTTGTTCTTGCCTTTATCTCCTTTTTATTTTTTATTTTTTTTTTATGTTTTTATAACTTTTTTTCTAGCTTTAATATTCCTTTGCGTAGTTTATTTATTTATTTATTTATTTTTGTTTGTTTAGAAAGCCTGTTAGGTTGTTTAGATTAGTGCTTGTCTATTGCATTTTTGGATAGGGATGCATACGCAGGCTCGTGCTTGCATAAGCATGCTTCGACATGTGTACGTATCTCCACCAGAAACCTAGATTTTGTTGTTCTTGCTTACTTTTATGTTTAAATGCATGTTTTGACTTTTGTTTATTTTAGAGTTCACATGATTAAGTCTTAGGTCAGTAGAATGACATGTTTTACTTGTTTTAGCTTGGATTACATGATGAGGGTTTATGCTTGATGAACACTATGAACATGCATATGAATATGAACATGCATTGATGCATAGGTGTTGTGATGCTGTGAGATAAGTAAGGTGAGTCATGCATAATTATATGAACATGCATTTGATTTGATTAATACCATGATGCTATGCTTGAATATGATGAACATGCTTGGTTGATGCCATGACGCTATGATATTTGGTTTGTGCTTGATGATAATTTGATGCTACTGCCTTGTGATATACTCGTTGCCCTTAGGTAAACGAATGTGAATGCAATGTTATATAAATGGTAGGCTTCTTATGCACTTGTCATGATATGCCATGTTTGGATGTTAGATGCATGTTAGTGTGTGTGTGTGTGTGTGTGTGTGTGTGTGTGTGAGTTTAGAATAACTTATTAGAAGACCCTTTGATGAGATTAGGATTTGGAACACAATGAGTGGAGGCCAACCTATGGATCAGGTGGGGTTGGGTGCCTAACAGCCTCCTATCCCTATACTTAAACTCCAGATACATGTCCTGGTAAGATTAGTCAGTCACATAAGGGTGCTATACATATGATTCCTAGACTTAATCTAGGCAGTAACTCCATTTTCACCCTTCATCTGGTCCACCCTAGGTCGAGGCATAATTATGAGGAAACCACTTCTACTACATCTGCAGTAGGGGCACTTGCGCCCACAACTATTAAGAAGAAGTTTACAGTTAGAACTAATGAGAAATCACTGCCTCATCAATAGAAAGTGAAACTACTACTCAAATTCCACCCACTAAAAAAAGAAGAAAACCCCAGTACAGAATGATGTTAGTGTTAAGTTAGAGACTGCTAGACAGATAATGACTGTTGAGTAGAAGTAGAATCTGGGTGCAAAATTGCAAGATTTGTTGACAGAATTGCCTGAATATATTGTAGATTTCTTGACACAATTTAGTGATGATACCCTGTTCACACTAAGGAAGCTTGTAAATGACTACATGCAGGAGAAGCAAAAAAACCATAAGCCAAAAGAAAATTATTAGTAATAAGTTTGCTATGCACAAAGACACTCACTAATAATAGCCGATAAAACCTTATACAAGAAGTTAAGTAGCTAGGGTTTGTCTTAGGTTTAGTGCTCGAATGTACTAGTTAGATCTAATATGATATGGATACATGTTTAAGATTAACTGCATATATGTTTGTATCGTATCTCATCAAATGGAGTGAAGCATTTGATGGACGCTTTGTCCAATTAAATGCACGAGCTATAGCCATTTATTGTGTCCCTGAGACAAAAGCTCTTACTTCACACAATTCAGATGCGTATGCGATCCAAGTTTCCTTTCCCATCAAGACTGTTGCTTTGTTGGCATTGGAAGTATTCTTTATACGTTATCCCATGGTATGCAGGTTGATCGATTCCATTGTTTACTAACTCTGGTGCTGGGTTGACTATCTTATCGAGTGATGGTCCATTTGTCATGACAAGTGATATCCTTGTGACTTTTTTGTTTACTACTGCTCGATGTAGAATACTCTTGTATTTCCCATTACTCAAAATCTGAAACGAAACAAATTGACGTTGCGATAATTATAAGAAACCAAGAATTTCACCTAGAAACTAAAAATATCTTCTGTTGACTAAGAAAATACAATTATGATGGGCACAAATTATTTTTTGCCAAAAAAATAAAAGTAATGTTTTCCACCTTCATCCACTTCACAATGTGCATAACCAAAGCCTCCAAAATAACCAAAATACCCTTTAAACCTCTAAAAAATTGCAACATACCTACAGAATCTCCAAAATGACCAAAATACTTTGTAAATGCCCAAAATGAGCAAAATACCACATGGAAACTCCAAAATGACTAAAATTCTCCTAAAACCTTTAAAATGATGAAAATACCTCCACAAAGCTTTTAATTTTACCAAAATACCCCTTGAACTAAAATATCTTTGAAATGCCCAAAATACCATTGGAAACTTCAACATAACTAAAATGACTAAAATATTCTCAAAATCTCAAAAATAACAATAATATCATGAATCGACAAAATGACCAAAAAAACCCCTAGAATGTTAAAAATTAGAACAACACCATAAACCCCCAAATTGACTAAAATGCCTTGAAAACCTAAAAAAGGCCCAAAATTCCCTTGAACGTTCAAAATGACCAAAACTTTTGTAGAATCTCCAAAATTATCAAAATACCTTAGATACTCTAAAACGACCAAAATATTCATAGATTCTCCAAAATGACTAAATAACCCCCCTCCCCATAAATAATAATAAAAAAAAACAATAAAAAAAAAACCCACTAGAATCACCGAAATACCTCGTGCTTCTACCAAATATTTCTTTGTAGTGCTAAATAACATATGTAATCTCAACAAAATGCAATAACATCGTAACATAACACTAAACCTAAACTAAGAAGGCATATAGAAATTTGTCTTAGCTTATTGTAAATTGGAAAATTTGAAACATGAGCTCAAATTCCTGTGACTCCAAAATCATACAAGAACCATTGACTTAAAAGGAGATTTAGCAATAGAACAAAAAACTTCATAGAAAAGAGAAATCATAAAACAGGTAAAATTGCACATTAAAAGAGTGTGATAGGAATTGAGAATGCGTAATTAAGAAAAAGGGTGCACCTCTAGTTGGTCGGCAATGTTGACTAGAAAGGAGTTGGGAATGGCATTAACATTGACCCACATCCCATTGTGTTGTAGTTGGAAGCCACCAATTCCATTGTGTGTGACGAGAGACAAGAGGCCATGGTCCGAATGTGGTGGCAAGCCCATTGCAAGTTCTGGCTGTGGACAGGGTGGGTAAAAGTTTGCATTGAACATTTGAAAACCTTTATCTAAATTCATGACCTTCTCAATGTAGAAGGGTTCCAACCCTAAGCTCTCTGATATTGCTTTAAGTAATTCCCTTGCCACTCCTCGGGTTCTTACGCAATACTCCAATGAAAGCTCACTGCAACGATTGCAACAAAGCCAGCGAACAAACTTGTTAGCCATTTTGATAATTGGATATGGAAATGCAATCAACTCAGCATAAGCAATTTATGCATATTTCAAAATTGGTTTTAGACCATTAGGAATTTTTGGTTCGACTTTTTGTATTTTATACTCTACCAATTACAACTTTTTTACGTGTTAGAATTTTTTTTTTTTTTTTTTTTTTTTTCGTTTTAAACTTTAGTGATTTAATAAAAGAAAAAAAGTATACGTAACAAGTTGTAATTGGTGAAGCATAACACTCCATTTGTTTTGTTATAAAATATCTTTAAATGCTTTGTGACATGTAAAAATTTTCAAGCACAAACCAACAAAATCACTAGTTTAGTTACCAATTCGACATGACCTCCAGCTTTGGTGAACTAGACACTAGAGGGTTGGAAATCCGATGTGTGTTTTTGTGAAATGATTTACCAAGCTTTTTAAGGTAAAAACATTTTACAAAGGATTTTACAATTAAAAGAAAAAATTTCAAGTTTGACCATGGTTTTAAAAATTGAACTAGGCCGCCCGATTCAACCGATTCAATTGTGAACTAGACATTAATCTGATCCGATTGCTTTAAAAAACTAGAAATGCCACAAAAAGTAAATTCAACTAGAACCGGATAGTTTGACTTGAGGAACTGTGGATCAAGACGGTTCGACTGGTTATGGAGCGGTTTGCTTATAACACCAAAATGCAACAGCCATGACAATTATTTGCCACTAATATAAATGATGAGAGTGTAAGATAAAGCCACCCCCCCCCCCCCCCCCCACCCCCTGCCCAAAAAAAAAAAAAAAAAAAAAAAAGTTGAGGAGAGGGATTTAATGGTGGCACCATCCGGGTAGGCAACAAGCATGTCGACCAAGCAGGGACGGACCCAGGTGGGGGTCCCAGCCCCCCAGGTCCAAATTGTTTTTTATTTATTTATAGTTATAATACATTTCATTTTTGTAGTTGGGCTCCCTTTATCCCCAATAAACCTAACTAGTCTCACCCAAATAGCAACTATCCAACCCAAAAATTTAATAAAAACAATAAAAACATTCACAATGGTGATTGTATTTTAGCACAAAAAAAAAAAAAAAAAAAAACTATTTTACCACCAAAGAACCAAAAAATCATGTGTTGTTGGAGAAGTTAAAGCTAATTTTTTTTTTGCAACTACAATAAACTGGTATAAATACCAGTTGGCTATAGTAAATTGTTAAAAATAAAATAAAATATTTTATTAAGATTATATTTATTCCTTCAATTAAAAAATTCAAATTCTCTCGCTTCATTTATTATTTTAATGAGTTGATTATATTATTTTAAATGAAGTGATAAAAAAATAGAATATTTGATATTGGATGTACTGTAAAGTGGGATGGTAAAATAGAAAAATTAGCTTTTTGAGATGCTAAAAGCTAAAATTGTTAGCATCACTACTGTGAATGCTCTAACTTCAACAAAAAAAAAAAAAAAAAAATCCTAGACAGCCTAGGATTAAAAAAAACATTATTTTGTTTTTGTTTTTGTCTTTGTTAGTAAATGATTACATCTTAATGTATTAAGAAATAATGATTTTGAGTGTTTATAATTTTTTAATACTATATGAATGCCTATTTAAAGTTTTTTTTTTTTTTTAATTTTAATTTTTTATACTCCGGCCATCGCTATCCTAAAATCCTAGGTTTGTCCCTATAGCGAAGGCATAACTCTATGTGTGTTTGAGACTAACTTATAAGCTAATTTTTTTTCTTTTCAGTTTTTATGCATAGATTTTAAAAATCCAACTTTTTTTTTCTTACTTTTTAAAAATAAGAAAAAGTATATTTAAAAAAAAAAAAACTAAAAATAAGCCATTTTCAAACTTATACAAGTTGGGGATGAGCAACGAGGTATTTGGATAAACAAGTGGGGTCGGTGGGAAGTGGCGGCGATAATAAGAAGAAGATAAACAACTGAGGTCGGGGGAAGTGGGGTAGGTTGGGTAATGAATGAGTGTCATTCTTCTAGTTGTGTGTTTTTTGTTTTTGTGATTTTGGTCAACCATTGGCTTATCTCTGTATTTTTTGAAATTTGTTATAAAGAAGAAAAAGCTACGTAACATGTTACATGCCATACTTATCATATTTTTAATTTTCTAAATATAAGATGTGATAACTAGACTCACATTTTTCTTAAAAGAAAATTTTTATGTAGTTAATACTAAATATTCTTAGTTTTAAATTTATTATAAAATTTTATAACTTAAAATTAATTATGATAGTCACTTCACAAGTATAAATGTTTATGGGGTATAGAGAATATGGGTCCGGATTTAAGTTTTCAAAAGGAGTTTCACATTTATATACACTTAAATTAGATTAAAATAAAATTTTTATATGGTAAAAAAAAAAAAAAAAAAAAAAAAAACCTATCAGTCTAATCCTCGTTTAACCAAAAAAACCGAGAACAACTCCTTTTTTTGGTGCTTCGATTAGTCCAATTTTTAAAACTATGTATTTGACCAATCTTTACAAAAGCAAAACATGATAAAATGCTAAAAAAGTTTTCCATAAAACATTTTACGGCAATGGGACATGGGTTTTTTATTTGATTTTAGACAATGATTCTAACTATTGAAAACCGGGTACCTGAATCCTGCAGGTTTGTTGGGGAAGTGAAACTCAGGATGTACAACCACCTTGAGATAATCCCTCCAGTAAAAAACCTTTTCTGTTGATGTATTGAAGCTGGTTCCGCACCTGATTGGGTCCAAAAGGTTTTTCCCTTCGAATTCTCTCTTTTCTTCGTCTGTCAGACTGAAAAATCCTCCAATGCCCTCTATCATTGCCTCCATTAAGCTCTCCGGAACACCATGGTTGATCACCTGAGACTCATCAAAATCAATACTGCGTACACATGCATATACAATGTTGCAGAAGATTACTACTATGTCATATTTGTAAATATATGTTTTACCTGGAAGAAGCCCCAGTCCTTGCAGGCTTGGCCAAGCGCTTGGATAAGTTGGGACCGTTGATCAGGAGTACCAGAAGTAAGTAAAGAGAAGTCAATGATTGGAATTGAGTCTTCTGGGTCTTCAGAAACTGCTTGATCACTGGGACTAGGGGTAAAAGCGTAACTGGAAGGAACAGAGGTGAGCCCAGGTGATTCAGCTACTTTCTTAATATATGTCATCTTGGAAATTTGAGTAGGAGATGGCTGAGAGGGTTGGGGAATAGCAGCCATGGATGATTCTGAGAGAGAGAGAGAGAGAGAGAGAGAGAGAGGTATATGGAGAATTGGAGATCAATGATTGTGGATATAAAGTGAAAAGAAAGGCCATTTGTTGATAATGATTGTGGATATTTTTCACTAAAGTGGAAATATCCACAATCCAAGGATAATTTTGATGTAATTGAAAATTTTTCTATCCACTAGAATTGTTAAAATCAAGTCTAAGATTGGAAAATCAATTGAGAAAATTTATCATTCCACCGGGCTAAATGGACTCTGAATTAAGTAGTTGGACTTGGAACTCTATGAATTATTATTATTATTATCACTTTCCCAAAAAATTGTATATTAATATTATTTTATTATTATTTAGGCTTTAGATGTCCTTTTAAACACTCTTTAAGTTTTAACAAACTGATCTAAAAATGTTTTTAATAAATAATATAAATTACGATTAATAAGTATGTAAATTATATATATGTATATATATATATATAGAGTGACAAACTTGAAACGTTATACCAGTATAACTGATATAGAAACATTTTGTTTCCTTAACCAAACTGAAATAGTCTACGATAGGGTATTGACTTCTTTAAATTTAATAGATTATTCATTAAAATTCTAGTAAGTCCACTAGACAAACTTATACGCATATTCTACAATCTTGCCAATGACATTATGGACTAATGACACACTGATTGCCTTTTGGCCTAATGACACCTCCCCTGCGGGTGGTAGGAAATGTTTAGATTCAATTCTCCACATCTTTCACTTTAGTTGAAAAAAGGAAAAAAAAAATATATATGGTACATTTTTTTAACAATCAATAGTAGTGAATCACCTTGTACATTTCTAGTGAAAGGGACAAGTGGTTTATTCCAGTTTCTGAATTAGCCCTCTTCAACAAATTAAATTGAGTGTAAGGCTACTACCAATCGTCTCTCCTAGATACCGTATAAAAAATAAATTAAAAAAAAAAAAAATTCCCCATGGATACTAACTTTATAGTTGTGAATCACCCTATAAATTGCAAGTGGTCTTATGATCACCCTCATGAGTTAGACAACAATTTGTTCTTGGGAATGCATGTGGACACACGGTGAATGTGGACACACGGTGCGAATTCTGCCTTCATAATACTGAGACTCTGCACCACATCTTATAGGAATGCCCTTTTGCTCAAAATGTGTGGGCTCTGTTCAGTGGCCGAACCCAAAAGTGCAGCAACGTTGTCAGCGACTTCTTCCTCTTATTTCGGCAAATGCAGAGCAAGCTCAGTCAGCAGGAGTTGGAGAAATGGGCAGTCACAGCATGGGCGATATGGGCCGCGAGGAACAAATTTTATTTCCAACACTACCAAACTCACCCAAAGGTGATAGCAGACATGGCGTGTGGACTGCTTGAAGAGTATCAGAGGTTCATGGACACACAGGGACAGGACTAGGCTTCTACGTTTTTGTTTCACTGTGCTTGCATGTGTTATGTTTCCATAATTTACTGTAGCAATTTCTATTTTGGGCTGCTCCCTGGGCCCACCTTTGTATGTATTTCTTTACCATATAAATGCAATTCTATCGTTTTGGTTTCAAAAAAAAAAAAAAAAAAAACATCTAAGTTTAAACAATAAGCATAACAAGCGAAAGTACAGGAAGTTAAAGTACACAAATGAAATGTAGTCATGATTGGCCATTGAGTCCCGTAGAGACAATCTCGTATTTCATTCACATCATTCAAACCCGTATACGCGATCCAAGTTGCCTTTTCCATCAAGGTTGTTGCTTCGTAGACTTTCAGGTATTCTTTTTATTTTTTCCTAAGGTATGCAGGTTGATCGTTTCCATTGTTTACTAACTTTGGTGCTGGGTTTACAATCGTATCAATTGATGGTCCATTTGTGG
Source organism: Quercus ilex subsp. ballota (assembly GCA_032727855.1). Classification (NCBI taxonomy): domain Eukaryota; kingdom Viridiplantae; phylum Streptophyta; class Magnoliopsida; order Fagales; family Fagaceae; genus Quercus; species Quercus ilex. Next base: position 24,679,693 of record CM064918.1, on the reverse strand, counting down.
TGACTAGAGATATCGTTGTGGCTTTTTTGTTTATCACTGCTCGATGTAGAGTACTCTTGTATTTCCCATTACTTAGAATCTGTCACAAACACATTGATGTTAAGATGTTTATTTTTTGAGAATACATTCTGTCCGGAGCTGATGTAAAGCATCTCTTTTAGGCCACCAATAATAAAGTGTCACGTCAGCTAATAACTCTAAACTTAACACACCTTATTACACACGATTATAACCCACATAATATCCCAAAACTCAAGCACATTCTTCTCTCTAAAGTCTGATCCCTCTCATCTCTGTTTCTCTCTACCTCTCATCAAAACCCAATGCCGATCTGCCAGAGCTTCTTTGACCAAAGCATTTAAGCTTTACATTCCAGATTCTGACATATCATTTGTGAGCACTGGAAGGCCAAGCACAGATCGCATGTTTCCTTCTTTTTTTGACAATATAGAATCTAGATTGAGCCAGCAAACCCAACCAACAAAACCCCCAATCATTCTGTGCATCTAGCAACAAAAACCCCAACAACCCAACCAAGAAAAAACCCAGCAAATCCAGCAAATTTTAGCAAAAAAAGAAGAAGAAGCGAAGCCCCAAATAAAGACAAACCTGGTTCACTCGCCTCCATTAAACCAGAAGACTTTAACGATGAAGAGTGGCAAATAAAGTGCTCTATTGGCCAAGACTGTACTTTGGATTACGAGGTATTTGGAATGTGGTTTTTATAATTTAGTAGTGTCATGTTATTACATGGTCAAAACACTAAAACTTGACATGGGTTTTGTTTTGCATAGGTATGGAAAATTTTATTTTGCAAGTAATTCCACTTTATGCAACATGTGTGATTATGGGTACTAATTTTGTGTGTAATGTAATTTTCTAATTTAATGGGGTTTTAGTTGTTATTCTTTGCCAATCTCTAAGACTTCCATACCTTCCCCACCAACATTGAGGACAAGTAACCCTTCAGAGTAAAGATGAGAGCTTTTCTAGAAAAACACGCTCTCGCACTCCGCCGCCGTGCTTCCCCATTTTTTACACTCGGTTGTTGGAGCATCTTCGTTGGGTGATGGCAGATCGAAGTTGGTGTGGGTGATGGTAGATCGGTGCTGGGTTTTGATGAGAGGGAGAGAGAAACAGAGATGAGAGGGATCAGAGAGAAGAATACACTTGAGTTTTGGGATATTATGTGGGTTATAATAGTGTGTAATAAGGTGTATTAAGTTTAAAGTTATTGGCTGATATGGCGCTTTATTATTGGTGGCGTAAAGGAGCTGCTTTAGCCAGCTCCGGACAGAATGTATTCTCTTATTTTTTTTATTAAAAAAATTGTTAATTGTTAAAGATACTAAAAGTTTTATTACAAAAAACTTGTATATTAATGTAAAAATGAATGTGATTGGTGCTATTTTGATACGATAATAAATGAATGTTTAAATTGCTTTTATAATTGAAGACACATCATTTTGTTAAACATACATAATAAAATTTGTAATGCTACTAATATCGTTGAAAAAACACTAAGAATATCAAGATTTTTAGCTAGATAAAAAACTAAATAGAAGATATTAAAATAAGTGACATGAGGGATATTATAAATCTTACTATTGCAAAGTATAATGTATAAAATACAAATTTTATATTAATTGGTGGTTTTGTAATTGTTAATTGGTGGTGGCAGGTAGTGTGCAATTTATGCAATATTCACTATAAATGTTGATGGTTTGGGTGGGTGGCTGGGAGGTTACGATGGTGGTGGTGGGCTTGGCCAGCCTTTTTTTTTTTTGAAAGGAGACTGAATTCTCATTAACAGGAGAAAAAACTAGATACATAGAGCAAACAAAACACACCAACAACAAGCAAAACAATAACAACATAGACCAAAAACAAAGAACCTCGCCTAGACTGATCCATCTAATTTAAGAAGGTCAACAAAAAACCTGGGATCTCATTCACAGATTTTTCTCTAGTTTTTTTGGCATGTTGGGCGAGTTCATGGGCTATTTTGTTGCTGTTCCTATCAATGTGTCTGACTTTTGCCTCCTGAAAGCTACTACATACCTGCCCAATACCATTTATAATTTGGCCAACAACCCCCTAACATCCATGGTTTCAACAGCTTGGATAGTTAGGAGGGAGTCACCCTCTACAATAATTTTCTCCAAGTCCAGTTCTTTAGCCAAAACTAAGCCTTGTTCAACTGTGATTGCCTCAGTTTCCTCAACAGAGAATCTTCCAGGAAGGGGCATAAACACAGCAGCTATCACCCTTCTATTCTAATCTCGAATTAACATTCCCACTTCAGATTGTCCATTGGTCAAAGGGATGGCTCCATCCACATTTATAAGGTAGAAGCCCTCTGGAGGAGGTTCCCATTGTTTCTTCTTGTTCACTTTGTGCTTTGCCTCCAAGCCATTTACATCTTTGTAGTCTTCAATCATACGAACTGCAGACCCCCAAATATGAGCTGCTAGTACTCCGTTTTCGTCATAAATTACCTGGTTCCTATTTAACCAAATTCTCCAAGCCACTCCAAAAAACTTCTCTAGATCCCTTTGGGTTTCTTCGTGGAGAATTTCAATGGCTAGATCTAAAACATCCCTATTGATATCCATCAGGCTAATGGGGTAGTCCTCCCACATCTTCCACACACAACAACCAATATCACATTTAAAAATGGCATGCTCAACAGATTCTATATCATCTTTACACAGTGGGCAAATTGGTTCTACTTGGATTCTTCTTTTATTTAAATTTAGCATTGTGGGGATTGCATCCTTACATAGCCTCCAGGCAAAAATTCTTACCTTTACTGGTATATTTAAGTGCCACATCTTTTTCCATAACAAAGCTCTCATGTCTCCAACAGATGATTCTCCCCTGCTATTTCCTTCAAGGATTTTTCTAGCAACATAGTATACACTTTTCACTGTGAAAGTTCCATTTTTATTACCCCCCACCCCCTCCCAAATGAATTGATCCTTTTGAGCATCATAGCTGATTGGTATATTTAAGATTGTCTCAACTTCAAAAGGTAAGAATATTCTTTCTTACTTGTCTCGTCTCCATTCTTTGTATCATGGTCAATCAAAGCCGAAACCATTGGGAAATCACCAAAGTCATTTTGTGGAGAGATAACCTTATAAGTGGTTAGGGTCGGTAGCCATTTATTGTCCCATATGTGATTGTTTTCCCATTTCTCAGCCTCCATCTAGTGCCCTGCTTTATCACTTCCAAGCTCTTATGGATACTCTCCCATGCATATGAGGGGCGGTTGCCAAGACTAGCATTTAGCACATCACCATTTGGGTAATATTTCGCTTTGTACAGATGAGCCATTAAAGATGAGGGATTGGATAACATTCTCCATCCTTGCTTAGCTAGCATGGCAATGTTAAAGGCTTGAATATCTCTAAAGCCCATACCTCATTCCAGCTTTGATTTGCACATTTTTTACCAACCCACCCATGCCAATTTTGACTCATTGTTCTGCTACCTTCACCAGAAACTTCTCATCATCCCTTCAGTGTCTTCACATAAACTATTTGGGAGAAGAAAGCATCCCATTGTGTAAGTGGGCACTGCTTGGGCTACTGTCTTAATCAGAATTTCTCTTCCTCCAATTGAAAGGGGTTTTTCTTTCCACCCTGACATTTTCTTTCCCACTCTTTCCTTTATCTCGTTGAAAACTTGTTTCTTTGATCTTCCGATTAGCGATGGAAGGCCCAAATATTTCTTTGGTTAGGCATCTTGCATATCCCCTAGAATTTCCATGACTTCCTTCTTGGTTTCTTCATCAGTGTTTTTGCTAAAAAAAACAGAGGATTTCTTCGTATTTATTTTCTGGCCTGCTGCATCTTCATATTTTGAAGGATGGATTGAAGTTCCCTACTTTCCTGCCCATTTGCCTTAGTGTAAATCACACTATCATCCACAAATAGTAGGTGAGTTATGGCTGGACTTCCTCTTCATATGGATATACCCGAGAGTCTATTGCTTCTAATTGCCTCTAAAATCAAGCCTGTGAGACCTTCTGCACAAAGAAGAAATAGATAAGGGGAAAGGGGGTCCCCTTGGTGTAAACCCCTAGTTGGGATTATGTTACCATAGGTCTCCCCATTGATCAGAATAGAGTAAGAGCTAGTAGAGATGCAATTCATCATAAGGCTAATCCATTTATTATTGAAGCCCATTTTTACCATAATTTTTTTCAATAAAAACACATTCCACACGATCATAATTCATAAGCCTTACTCATGTCAAGTTTTACAGCCATATAGACCTTTTTTCTGTCTCTTTTTTTCTTCAAGTAGTGCATAATTTCAAAGACAGTAAGAACATTATCAATTATGAGTCACCCTAGCATAAAGGCACTTTGGTTTTCTAAAATGATGGAATCAAGGATCGGCTTTAGTCTATTAGCTAGGATTTTTGAGATAATTTTATATGTTACATTACAGAGGCTAATGGGTCTAAATTCACTCATCTTAGATGGGCTGTTAGTTTTTGGGATAAGGCCAATATTTGTTTTGTTTAGATCAGTTAGAGGAGCATTAGAATTGAGAGTATTTAAAATGATATTACTCACATCTTCCCCTATAATATCCTAGTATTTTTGGTAAAAGATAGCTGACATACCTTTAGGTCCTGGTGCTTTTGTCGGGTGCAATTAACTAATGACTTGGATGATCTCTTCTTTCTGGAATTCTTTTGTCAACTACTCATTCATCTCTTAAGTAATACATCTTTGCTCTGTCTCAGCAACCTCCACAGCTTTTTTTGGAAAGGATGTTGTGAAAAGTTCGGAGAAATAATCAGTGGCAATATTTGCTATCTCCCCCATGTTTTCACACCACTTCCCATTTTTGTCCCACAGCCCTCTGATTTCATTTTTCCTCTTTCTTTGTGAAGCCCTGTGGTGAAAGTATTGTGTATTTCTATCCCCCAGTTTCAGCCAATCAACTCTTGATCTTTGATTCCATCTAATTTCCTCCTCATCAAGCAACTCATTGATCTTTTTTCTTAAAAAATCAATTTCTTCCGCTTTACTTCCATCTTGGTCTGTTTGAACAGCTTCTTGAAGTAGCTTCCTTTTTCCTTGAATCTTCTTTGAATAGAACCCCAGGTCATTTTGACTCCACTTTGTTAATTATCAACACATTCTTTTAGCCCTCCAATTAACTCAGTTGATGAGTGCACACCTAACTGGCTTTTCCAAGCTTATTGTATAATCTCCCGACATTTTTCGTGCCTAGTCCATGCTGCTTCAAAGAGAAATCGCTTTTGTCTATGCCTTTGGGGGTATTGTTGGTCTGATAAGATTAGTGCACTGTGATCCAAGGTTGAGTCCATAACATGAATTACCCTAGCTTAGCTGTATTGCTCCCTCTATTCAAGTGTTGCAAATACCCGATCCAGTCTTAACTGGGTTCTTCCTTCTCCCAATCTACGGTTGCACCAAGTGAATTCTGGCCCTTTAAAACCCAAGTCAAGAAAGCCACAGGCATTCACTGCTCTTCTAAAGCCATCCATCTGTTGTTGGGGCTTTTCTGGCCCTCCACGTTTCTCTAATGCAAACAAGATCTCATTAAAATCCCTTAAGCAGACCCAAGCCATTTGATAATGATTACTTAAGAATTGGAGGAGATTCCATGATTCCTTTCATTGGTTTGTGTCTGGGTTTACATAAAAACCAATAATTCTCTATTTGAACCCCGATCTCGGGTCAGTGACAACTGCGTCAATATGGTTCCTTATGTAGCTTTTTAGCTCAACATCCAGGTCTTTTTCCCATAGCAGGGCAATTCCCCCACTTCTTTCATTACTAGGAATAATTATGCCATTTGGGAGTCCAATTCTAGTTCTAACTCTTTCCATTTTTCTTATGCCTACCTTCGTCTCCATCAAGAAGACAATTTTGGGATTCCATTGTTGCACCAGCTCGTGCAATGCTCGAATTGACCGAGGCTTCCCAATTCCCCGACAGTTCCAACTTAAGGAATTCATGGCTCTCAGCGATGTTGCCTTGCAACCACCGTCGTTAGATCAAAAGGGTTTGACTCACCTGTGCATAGTTTCTTTTTCTTGCCTTCATTTGTTGTTTTTTCCTCATTGCATAGTCTTTGTTTTGTGCCTGATAAATTATCTGTTGATTCCATCTCCATGATATTACTATTGGGTTGGGTTCGGGCCAGTTTCTTCAGTCTTCCCTTTCTATTTTGGGCTTTTTCCCCTTCCTTATCTCTACTCATTTCTCTATTATCTTCATTAAGGCATTTTAATGGCCAGTTGTGATAGGTAAAAAGAAAAAGAAAAATATAACTGTAGGAATAGAAAAAAGTATCCAAACATATTCATTAATTATTTTTTTCTTTTTGGACGGGGGTTGAAGCACTATTTTTTTTTTTTTTTTGAGAATAAATTCATAAAATATTATATTATATTATTAAAAAAAAAAAAAAAAAAACAGGTGGCTGAACAGGCCTGCAACGGTTAAAAATAATAGAAAAGTTACAGCCATTTGGGAATACAAAGATCACTATCCATAACCAAATAAACAGCGGTTCTTGTAACGCTTTTCTTGTAAAGATTCATAAACATATCTAATAATTATTCGAGTTAGGGGTGACGTAAGAAATTTAACTTTCGTTGAGGAGAAAACATGAGAATTTTTTTTTTTAAATGGAAAATATTTTAAAATTCAAACTAAATTAACACAAAAAATTAAAACTAGTATAAATTAAGTGTCAAAAGCTATAAACAAAATAATTTTTTTCATTTTTCATTTGAAATTAACCACTTATCGAAATGAAATTCATCCTTTCATTTAAATTTTGAAATAATCTATTATTGATTATATATGTTGTGGGAGGGGAGAAACTAAGTATGGAGTAGGAACTGAAGGCCCAGCCCGAGGAGGAAAAAAGGGCCATACACACATCAAATCCTCGCTCAACCTGTGGGCTGGAGCCTGAGGAGGAAAGATAAAGAGACTGACCCCCCAAGGAGCCTAAGGAGCAAGCGTTCCTCATGAATTTTCAGGCAAGCTGACGGTACCAGAAGACAAAAAATCAAGGGAGGCGGAAGAGACAAGTGAGCAAAGAAGGAAGGAAATATCTAGATAAAGTAGCCATCACCTCCGCATTTAATGCACTGTACCAACTTAGATGGCCGCATTAATGAAGGAATGACTCCTAAACAGTGGCCTTACTACTTGCAGCACAGTTTACCACCTCTAGCACAGCTCTGATGGGACAAGCATCCGAAGGAAGTCCTTTAGCTGTACAAGTAGAGGGTTAGGATGCAATCCAAAGGACTATATAAAGAAAAGGAATCCCTCCAAGGAGAGGGATGGAACATTGAAGAAAAGAACAGAAACTCAAGAATAGAACCTTGTATCAAGAACTTGAACTTTTTTTTATGAACATTGCCTCCTCGGCCAAACCCGAGGAAGTGTTTTTTCCCTATCATCATGTTTCTTTTCCTATTCTTAAAGCCCTAACTCCACTGACCCTATAACTAGATCATAATAATGCATTAAAGTTGACCTTGCAGGCTCGTACTCTAACAAATTAATTGTTCAGGGCCTAAAGAATCTGATTCCACTGTTCTAAGTGGGCTTTGCATTTTTGGGCTCCTACATATGTAATACACTAATGTACAAAATTAAGATTTTTTTTTTTTTTTTTTAAGATTTCCTTTTTTAAGCCTAGTTTTGACATTATTCATGGTTAAAAATGTTTGTTTCATAGATGCTGTAGGGAAGAAAGAGTAAGCATAAGCAGAGAAGATGTTTAGATCTACTGTCATACACAAGCGTGTGTGTTAAGAATTTATTTAGGAGGAGATTAACGTATAGGGTTAATGACAAAAATATTAATTAATATAAGTAAGAAGTTTTTAATTAGTTAAACAAAATATTTGACTGATATAGAAAAACTAAGGTAATTATAAGTTGTTATTGGTCATAGGTAATAAAGTGTTATTGGTTCTAATTTGAACCTACCACTGAAATTACTCTTTTGCTCACCAATAACAACTTATAACAATCTACTATTTATGATTTATTATGAAAATATTGTGAAAATATTGTAGAAATAATATTTCTCTTTTTTTATTTGATTTTTAAAAGTGATTGTATGATGATTTTATTTTTAAATTAACTTTATAAAAACTCTGTTTTTTTTTTTTTTCGTTGGGAATATTCCAACAATATGCAATCTCAACACAGTGCGAAAAACCAAAAACCAAAATAATAATAGTAATAATAATCATAAAATAACACAAACTAAGAGACTAATTTGAGTTTGTATCAGCTTAATGTAAATTTTGAAAGTGAGCCTGAATACCTGTGAAACCAAAATTGTATAAGCATCCTTCCACTGAAAAAGAAGATTTAGCAATAGAACATAAAAATGAAGAGAGTGATGATCATAGAATTGGGAAAAAATTGCATAATAAAAGAGTGAGAAGGGAATTCAGAAGGCTAGAACTTCAAGTTGATTGGCAATGTTGACTAGAAAGGAGTAAGGCATGTCATTGACATTGATCCACATCCCATTGTGTTGTAGTTGGAAGCTGCCAATTCCATTCTGTGTGAGGAGAGACAAGAGGCCATGATCAGAATGAGGTGGCATACCCATTGAATGCTCTGGCTGTGGACAATTTGGGTATAAGTTTCCAACGAATACTTGTAAACCTTTTTCTAAATCCATGGCCTTCTCAATATAGCAAGGTTCCAACCCTAGCACTCTGATATTGCTTTAAGTAATTCCGTTGCTACTCCTCAGGTTCTTTTGCAATACTTCATCGAAAGTTCACTGCAAAAATCGCAACCAAACCAGTCAAACAGACGTGTTATCAGCCATTTAGTAAATCTGACATAATAAAGGTAATTTCTGCATATTTTGAAAAACACTAGTGTATCCAAGTTCTAGCTCCTACAAGCAACTAGTTGCACCAACCCATTCTCTTCACTAGCTTCCGATTTCTCAAGTTGAGACGCCAACTTCAAATCCAAATTCTTGGATACTTCAAGGCCTCTTGAAGATTTCTTTTGATTGCTCCTACATTAATTGTGTGTGTTTTTTAGCACCAAGCTTCAATTAATCCATAATTACTAAAGGATATCAAGGTGTTTGGCATGAATCTCCTCTCAATAGATAAGGCAATTTGGAGAGGGTGAAGGTATAAAGACTACAATGGGTTTCACTCTAATGAAATAGATAACTTTCTCACTCTTCACTTCTAATTAAGGTGTGAATTCACAGGTTTTTATGAGATACAAAGAGGGGTAATCAAATAGGAACAATAGAGAATTAAAGCAACTAATTTCTCTCAAGTTTGGAAACTCGCTCACCTGAATTTCAAGTGAGTTTCGTGCAAAATTCTCTGCCTTAACTAAGTTTGAAAATTGTCTATTCAGCTTGAAACTTGCATGACATTCCTAACTTGCTGGAGCGAAATTTTGAATCCTGTAGCTACAAAACTATATATATATACTCATTATTGTTTCGACGCATTATTCACTATGCAGATATACTATGCGTTTGTTATCACCATCCTAAAGAGATTGCCATTAAAACATTTGGGGCCAACAAATTGTATTAGAGTTGTGGTATTCATTTTTATGTATACCATTTTTTACCATATAACCATGGTATTTATATATAGGCAAGACTTAAATACACTACTTAGATGCTGTTTCTTAGATTCACCTCTTAAAATTTTGTCATGTAGATTTTTTCTCATGAGTTAAAAGTGTATTTTTTAGTTATATAGCCACATGGCTGAAACTTAAAAGAAAAACCTAGGGAACAATACCTACGATACTGTACTTAAGTTTTGTCTCTCATATATATACCCTTTTCTTACCCTATACCCTTTTTAAGTTGATACACTATGATGAACAAAACTACACAGTAAAGATATAATTGTTTGGGTCTATCCACTGTTTATATAGGCCTCTTGTCTTCCCTTACTAGACTAGTGTGAATAATGGTGTTGATACCCGCACTTATTGCTATATAAGTTATAATGTTGTATTATATGTATGTCGTGTAATTTCCTTTCATACAAGCCTCTACGCTCAATCCTACTCTCTCATACATGCCTATATTTCACCTGTCTTGAGCAAGCAACTAAAACCTTGTAATTTTTTTTTTTTTAATTTAAATTTTCCTTTTCATTCTTTTACTAATAAAGTAAGATCGCTCATATAGGTTACAACCTTGTGATTGTCTCCATTAATCCCCGTGAAATGTTGAAGGTTATTGCTTTGAACTTGTAAATTTTTTTTTCCTTAGCGATCAAGGAGACAGAGAGAAGGGTCGGAATGAGAAATGTGAAATTTCGTTGATGGAATTTTTTGGAATCTTTGCATTGGGTTATGAGTTCAAATGAAGGATGAGGTGGAGCCACAACATGGAATAGGTTTAAGGAAGAGAGAGAGAAAGAGAGATGAGACTTGTGAGTGAGAAGGAAAATAAATTAAAGAGAAAACCAAAAAAAAAAAAAAATCAAATGAATTTTTTTAATCTAAATAACTTTAAAATAAATATTAGGTTTCACCAAAATCCATTTCAGTTCTCTAACTTTACTTTTGTTCATTTCAATTCTCTAACTTTCAACTTTATTCAATTAAAGATTTTCTATCAACTTGTTATATGTTGTGGTTAATTTTTTATCTTTTCAAATTTTTTAAATTAAAAAATGCATTAATGATTGAAAATTTTAATTTTTTTTTTCAAAAAATGTTAATAAATGATAGGCCAAGAATGTATTGACCTCTTGTGATGAATTAACAAATTAATTAGCCAAGTTAATTAATTAATTCAATTAGCATGCAATAGTGTGGTAGCACAAACAAATCACCAACTAAGTTAAAGTACAGCGGAAGATAAATTGACACAATGATTTGTTTACAAATAGGGAAAACCTACAATGCAAAAACTCCTCATCGGGTGATTTTTAAGTCACCACTCCCGAAAATTTACTATTATCACAACAAGCGGTTACAAGTAAAGGAATCACAATACCTTATACCAACCTACAGTTGAACCTTTACCCCAATACCCAATTGGACTTGTTCTATAGATACAATCTCTCCTTTAATGCACGGCTCCCAGTACGTGACTAACCACTTTGATGCACGTATCCTAGTACGCAGCTTACTCACCAACTTGAGAAAGATGTTGGCTGCAAAGTTTTTCAGTTCATCAGTTCATCAGATCACGAAACTCTTTGGTTACAAAACCCTATGGTATACAGACACAGCAGCTTCTTCAAGAAAAAGATGATTTAGGGCAAATTCTGTCTGCAGTCCCAATTTGCATGAACACAACTTTGCTTCACACTTGTGTAACTTTTGACGGACCTTAAACAATCCTTATATATGTTTAGGGTTGTGAGAAAAGAAAGCTCAAACATGTATTCACAGATTGGATTGAAATCAGCTCTGAAAAACTGAATTTCATAAACCTCGACAGATAGCTTATCTATCGAGATAACTGTCGAGCAGCGGGCTTCAGCAACTTTTTAAATCTCGATATAAAATCCAGCACTTTTTCACTTGTTTCTTGGACAAACTTGCATGGGTTTAACACTTAATCTTGAAACCTTGTTCCTTGAACTATTAAACACATTATAAATCTACCCAATTACAAGTAAAGTGTGTTTTGTCAAAGGATTAGCCAATTCTAATTTGACATATATTCCTAACATTAAATCACATATGTCCTAACAATAAAAGTTGATGGCAAGACCTTTGTTGGGTTATAAAGTGACTCAAGTTAATTAATTCAATTATTTAAGTTGATAAATTAGGTTAAAATACATGCAAATTGTGGAGGCACCAACAATTCACCAAATAAATTAAGTACAGTAGAAATAAAATAGACATAATAATTTGTTGACGAATGGAGAAAACCTCTCACAAGACAAAAAACCCCCACCAGATGAATTTCAAGTCACTACTCCCAAGAATCCATTAATCAAGAACAAGCGGTTACAAGTACAAGGAATCTTACCACTACCAGGCATATTCCAAAATATTAACCTACAGTTGAATTTTTGCTCCAATCCCCAGTAGGACTTGATCTTATAGAAGACTTCTTCCGTTGCACGGATCCTAGTATGTGTCTAACTCCACAGCAACCATTTGATTGTTGTAGTTGATTTACAACAATTTCACATAGAAACACCAATAAGATCTTCAATGTTGGTGCTAGAAATTTTGCTTACTTACAGAACCCAAAGGCGTACAAAACGCAATAATATCTCTTTCTTCTGTAGGAGGAGGCTAGAGTTTCAAAAAGAAAACCATATGAAACTTTCTAGGGTTAGAGTTTTCTTCTCCACCTCCTTATTTAAATAGGAGTTTAATGGGCCTTTTGAATGAGCTCTCCTATTCCAATAAGATTTGCTCCCTTACTCCTATTAGGTTTACACAAACCCATAAACAAAATAGCCAATTAGAATAAAACGTTGCAAGCTATATCAGAAATCCCGTAGCTCGATAGATTAAGAGGTATCGAGCCAAGTATCGAGCTTTATTAAATCTAGATAGATTGACAGGTATTGAGGAGGTATCGGGAGCTACAGATTTACCTTTTCTTGAATATTCTTTAAATCTTCAATGTAACCACTTGTAATGATCATCTTGAACCCACTTAGATTTACCCAAATACAGGTAAAGTGCGCTTTGTCATAGGATATGCCAATCACATAAAATATGAACGTAACAACCTTAATTGAATAAATCTGAAACTTAGAGGACTAGAATGAATGAAAACAATATTAAAATACTGAAATGAATTTTGAAGAAACTTAGAGGATAGATTTTGCATTTTAGCCTAAAGTTTTTTTAGGAATTCTAGAAGATATATTGGTTCCCAGTAGATTAGGGAGATAGTTATGAATACAAGAACAATCATAATAATTGTCTATTACTAAGAGAAATTATTATTTCACACCCCCTTGTCCACACTCCATATAAACCACGTGTAAAATATAGACATCATGTTTCTACTTAAATTTTACACATAGTATGTACGGTGTGAAAAAATTCTTGATATATATGAGAAAATTGTCATCCTATTAATCACCATTATTATCAAAGTACATATTCAAACTAGTTTTTGAGAGTAGTTCATCAAAAAAAAAAAAAAGGTTTTTGAGAGTGGTAGTAAATTTTAACCGAACTTTTATTATCAAACACTATATTCGGAGATCAGTTACGTTCAAGCAATCAACGAGCACAGGCTCCTTTGCTAATTTGTTCAAAATCCAACTGGAATTTATAACTAAGTTTGCCACTTTGTTGCAATTTCAAAAAAAAAAAAAAAACATATGCAAGTGGATGACCTTCATTGTCAACAAACTCTAGAGTGTGTGTGTGTGTATGTGTGATATGCCATGTTATATAAATGGTAATGCACTTGTCATGATATGCCATGTTATATAAATGGTAGGCTTCTTATGCACTTGTCATGTTATATAAATGGTAGGCTTCTTATGCACTTGTCATGTTATATAAATGGTAGGCTTCTTATACAAATGAATGTGAATGCCATGTTATATAAATGGTAGGCTTCTTATGCACTTGTCATGATATGCCATGTTTGGATGTTAGATGCATGTTAGTGTTTGTGTGTTTAGAATAACTTATTAAAAGACTCTTTGATGGGATTAGAATTTGGAACATAATGAGTGGAGACCGACTTACGGATCAGGTGGAGTTAGGTGCTTAACACCTTCTTATCCCCATACCTAAACTCCAGACACAAGCTCTGGTAAGATTAGTCCTTCATATAAGGGCGCTATACATATGATTCCTAGACCTAATCTAGGCAGTGACTTTATTTTCACCCTTCACCCGGTCCACCCTAGGCCGAGGCGTACCTTTTATGAGAAAACCACATCTATCGCATCCGTGATGGGGGGCGCTTGCGCCCACAGCTATTAAGAAGATGTTTACAGTTAGAACTGATGAGAAATCACTGCCTTATCAATAGAAAGTGAAACTACTACTCAAATTCCACCCACTAAAAAGAAGAAAACCCTAGCATAGAATGATGTTAGTGTTAAGTTAGAGCCTCTAGGCAGATAATGACTGTTGAGTAGAAGTAGAATTTGGGTGCAAAATTGTAGGATTTGTTAATAGAATTGCCTGAATATATTGTAGATTTCTTAACACAACTTAGTGATGATACCCAAATCACACTAAGGAAGCTTGTAAATGACTACATGCAGGAGAAGCAGGAAAACCATAAGCCACAAGAACATTATCAATAATAAGTTTTCTACGCACAAAGACACTCACTAATAATAGGCGATAAAACCTTACACAAGAAGTTAAATAGCTAGGGTTTGTCTTGGGTTTAGTGCTCGAATGTACTAGTTAGATCTAATATGATATGGATACATGTTTAAAATTAATTGCATAGATGTTTGTATCGTATCTCATCAAATGGAGTGGAGCATTTGATGGACACTTTGTCCAATAAAGTACACACACACACTATAGCCATTTATTGTGTCCTCGGGACAAAAGCTCTTACTTCACACAATTTAGATGCGTATGCGATCCAAGTTGCCTTTCCCAGGAAGACTATTGCTTTGTCGACATTGCAAGTATTCTTTGTACGTTATCCCATGGTATGCAGGTTGATCAATTCCATTCTTTACTAACTCTGGTACTGGGTTGACAATCTTATTGAGTGATGGTCCATTGGTCATGACAAGTGACATCCTTGTGACTTTTTTGTTTACTACTGCTCGATGTAGAATACTCTTGTATTTCCCATTACTTAAAATCTAAAATGATAGAAATTGACATTGCGATAATTATAAGAAGCCAAGAATTTCACCTAGAAACTAAAAATAACTAAGAAATTGCAATTATGATGGGGACAAAATATTTTTTGCCAAAAAAATAAAAGTAACGTTTTCCACCTTCATCCACTTCCCAATGTACATATCCAAAAGCCTCCAAAATAACCAAAATACTCTTTAAACCTCTAAAAAATAGCAACATACCTATAGAATCTCCAAAATGACCAAAATACTATGTAAATGCCCAAAATGAGCAAAATACCCCATGGAAACTCAAAAACAACTAAAATTCCCCTAAAACCTTTAAAATGATCAAAATACCTCCACAAAACTTTTTAATTTACCAAAATACCTCTTGAACCAAAATATCCTTGAGATGCCCAAAATACCACTGGAAACTTCAACATAACTAAAATACCCATGGTACCAAAAAAAAAAAAAAAAATTAATTAACCAAAAAACCATCCAAATCCTCAAATGTCCAAAATATTCTCAAAATCTCCAAAATAACAATAATATCATGAATCAACAAAATGACCAAAAAAACCCCTAGAATGTTTCTTTCTAGTGCTAAATAACATATGTAATCTCAACACAATGCAATACCATTGTAACATAACAATAAACCTAACCTAAGGTGGCATTTAGAAATTTGTCTTAGCTTATTGTAAATTGGAAAATTTGAAACATGAGCCCAAATGCCAGTGACTCCATAATCATACAAGAACCATTGACTTAAAAGGAGAATTAGCAATAGAACAAAAAACTTCAGAGAAAAACGAAATCATAAAACAGATAAAATTATACATTAAAAGAGTGAGATAGGAATTAAGAATGTGTAATTAAGAAAAAAGGTTGCACCTCAAGTTGATCGGCAATGTTGACTAGAAAGGAGTTGGGAATGGCATTAACATTGACCCACATCCCATTGTGTTGTAGTTGGAAGCCACCAATTCCATTGTGTGTGACGAGAGACAAGAGGCCATGGTCCGAATGTGGTGGCAAGCCCATTGCAAGTTCTGGCTGTGGACAGGGTGGGTAAAAGTTTGCATATAACATTCGTAAACCTTTATCTAAATTCATGACCTTCTCAATGTAGAAGGGTTCCAACCCTAAGCTCTCTGATATTGCTTTAAGTAATTCCCTTACTTGTCCTCGTGTTCTTTCGCAATACTCTAATGAAAGCTCACTACAGCAATTGCAACAAAGCCAGTGAATAAACTTGTTAGCCATTTTGATAATTGGATATGGAAATGCAATCAACTCAGCATAAGCAATTTATGCATATTTCAAAATTGGTTTTAGACGCTTAGGAATTTCTGGTTCGACTTTTTGTATTTTATACTCCACCAATTACAACTTTTCTATGTGTTAGATTTTTTTTTTTTTTTTTTTTTTTTAACTTTAGTGATTTAACAAAAGAAAAAAAATATACATAAGAAGTTACGATTGGTGAAGCATAACACTCCATTTGTTTTGCTATAAAATGCTTTTAAATGTTTTGTGAAATGTAAAAATTTTCAAGCACAAATCACCAAAATCAGCAGCTCGGTTACCAATTCAACCTGACCTCCAGCTTTGGTGAAGTAGACACTAGATGGGTTGGAAGATCCGTTGTGTGGTTTTGTGAAATGATTTACCAAGCTTTTTAAGGTAAAAACATTTTACAAAGGGTTTTACAATTAAAAGAAAACATTTTTATGTTTGACCATGGTTTTAAAAATCGAACTAGGCCAGCCGATTCGATCGGTTCAATTGGGAACCAAACATTAATCCGATCCGGTTGCTTTAAAAAACTAGAAATGCCACAAAAATTAAATTCAACTAGAATCGGATAGTTTGATTGGAGGAAATGTGGATTGAGACGGTTCGACCAGTTATGGAGCGGTTTGCTTAAAACACCAAAATGCAGCAGCCACGACAATTGTTTGCCACTGATATGAATGATGGGAGTGTATGATAAAGCGGAAAAAAAATAGTTAAGGAGAGGGATATAATGGCAGCACCATCCAGATAGGCATCAAGCATGTCAACCAAGCAGAGACGAACCTAGGTGGGGGCCCAAGGAGGCCCGGCCCCCCTTGGGTCCAAATTGTTTTTTCTTTATTTTTTATAGTTATAATATATTTCATTTTTGTAGTTGGGCTCCCCTTCTCCCCAATAAGCCCTCGTCTCACCCAAATAGTAACTATCCAACCCAAAAACTTAACAAAAACATTAAAAACATTCATAATGGTGATTGTATTTTAGCAAAAAAAAAGAAAAAGAATATTTGATATTAGATGTATTGTAAAGTGTGGTAGTAAAATAGATAAATTAGCTTTTTGAGATACTAAAAGCTAAAATTTTTAGCATCGCCACTATGAATGCTCTAATTTCAACCAAAAAAAAAAAAAAATCCTAGCTAACCTAGGTAGGTTGGACCATTAATGAGTGTCATTCTTCTAGTTGCGTGTTTTTTTGTTTTTGTGCTTTTGTTCAACCATTGGCTTATCTTTGTATTTCTTGAACTTTGATATAGAGAAGAAAAAGCTACGTAACATGACACGCCATACTTATCGTATTTGTAATTCTCTAAATATAAGATGTGATAACCAAACTCACATTTTTCTTAAAAGAAAATTTTTATGTAGTCAATACTAAATATTCTTAGTTTTAAATTTATTATATATTTTTATAATTTAAAATTAATAATTAATTAATTATGACCTCACCTATTCAACTATTAGTCTGATCCATTGATATCACCGCGCACTCATTGAGCGATAGTCACTCTACTAGTATATTTAGATTAAGTTTAAGTTTTTAGGAGGAACATTTACACACATATATATTTAGATTATGTTATAATAGAATTTTTATATTGTGTAAAAAAAAAAAAAAAAAGGGCCTTATCAGTCTGATCCTCGCTCCTCTTTTTTGTCCTTCGATTAGAAATAATTAATTAATTATGACCTTACCTATTCAACTATTAGTCTGATCCATTGATATCACCCCGCACTCATTGAGCGATAGTCACTCTATTAGTATATTTAGATTAAGTTTAAGTTTTTAGGATGAACATTTACAAACATATATATTTAGATTATGTTATAACAGAATTTTTATATTGCGTAAAAAAAAAAAAAAAAAAAAAAAAAAAAAAAAAGCCCCTTATCAGTCTGATCCTCGCTCCTCTTTTTTGTCCTTCGATTAGTCGGATTTTTAAAATTATGAATTTGAGCAAATTTTACAAAAGCAAAACACGATAAAATGCTAAAAAAGTTTTCTATAAAACATTTTACGGCAAAAATAAACGGAGCTTAAATTGCAACACAACAAATGGAAATGGGACATAGGTTTTTTATTTGATTTAGACAATGATTCTAACTATTGAAACCCGAGTACCTGAATCCTGCAGGTTTGTTGGGGAAGTGAAACTCAGGATGTACAAAGACCTTGACATAATCCCTCCAGTAAAAAACCTTTTCCATTGATGTATTGACGCTGGTTCCGCAGCTGATTGGGTCAAAAAGGTTTTTCCCTTCGAATTCTCTTTTCTTCGTCTGTCAGATTGAAAAATCCTCCAATGCCTTCTATCATTGCCTCCATTAAGCTCTCCGGAACACCATGGTTGATCAACTGAGACTCATCAAAATCAGGTACACATGTATATACATATTGCAGAAGATTACTACTATGTCATATATGTAAATATATGTTTTACGATGAAGAAGCCCCAGTCCTTGCAGGCTTGGCCAAGCTCTTGGATAAGTTGGGACCGTTGATCAGGAGTACCAGAAGTGAGTAAAGAGAAGTCAATGATTGGAATTGAGTCTTCTGGGTCTTCAGAAACTGCTTGATCATTGGGACTAGGGGTAAAAGCGTAACTGGAAGGAACAGAGGTGAGCCCAGGTGATTCAGCTACTTTCTTAATATATGTCGTCATCTTGGAAATTTGAGTAGGAGATGGCTGAGAGGGTTGGGGAATAGCAGCCATGGATGACTCTGAGAGAGAGAGAGAGAGAGAGAGAGAGGTATAATGGAGAATTGGAGATCAATGGTTGTGGACATAAAGTGAAAAGAAAGGCCATTAGCTGATAATGATTGTGAATATTTTTCACTAAAGTGGAAATATCTCACTTTTTTCCTTTTCCTTTTTAAAGGAAAAAGTCCTTCATTCCAAAGATAATTTTGATGCAATTGAAAATTTTTCTATCCGCTAGAATTGTTAAAATCAAGTCTAAGATTGGAAAATCCATTGAGAAAATTTATCATTCCACTGGGCTAAATGGACTCTGAATTAAGTAGTTGGACTTGGAACTCCATGTATTATTATTATTATTATTATTATTATTATTATCACTTTCCCAAAAAATTGTATACTAATATTATTATTATTATTTAGGATTTAGATATCCTTTTAAAGACTCTTAAGTTTTAACAAATTGATCTAAAAATGTTTTTAATAAATAATATAGATTTTGATTAATAAGCATGTAAATTATATATATATATATATATATATATAGTGACAACCTTAAAATGTTATACTTGTATTAACCGATATAGAAACATTTTGTTTCTTCGGCCAAACTGAAACATTCTATGATATATGGTATTGACTTCTTTAAAGTTAATAGATTATTCATGAAAATTCTAATAGGTACACTAGACAAACTTATAAGCATATTCTACAATCTTGCCAATGACATTATGGACTAATGACACGCTGATTGCCTTTTGGCCTAATGACACCTCCCCTGCTGGTGGTAGGAAATGTTGCAAAGTATATTGTATAAAATACAAATTTTATGTCCCGTTGGTCTTAGACGCGATGTAAATCTAAAGGTCCTTGGTTGAATTAGTCGTTTCTTGAATTTGTTGATTCTTAATTGGTGGTTTTGTAATTGTTAATTGGTGGCAGGTAGTATGCAATTGATGCAATATTCACTATAAATTTTGATGGTTTGGGCGGGTGGCGGGATGGTTAGGACGGTGGTGGTGGGCTTGGCCAGTAGTTGTGATATATAGGCAAAAAGAAAAAGAAAAATATAACTATAGGAATAGAAAAAAGTATCCAAACAGATTCATTGATTTTTTTTTTTCTTTTCTTTTTGGAGGGGGGTTGAAGCACTAAAAAAAATTGTTTTGAGAATAAATTCATAAACTATTATTTTATTTTATTTTGAAAACAAAAAACAAAAAACAAAAACAAAAACAAAACAGGTGGCCGAACAGGCGTGCAATAGTTAAAAATAATAGAAAAGTTGCAGCCAATGGGAATGCAAAGGTCACTATCCAGAGCCAAATAAACAGCGGTTCTTGTAATGTTTTTCTTGTAAAGATTCATAAACATATCTAATAATTATTCGAGTTAGAGGTGACGTAAGAAATTTATCTTTGGTTGAGAAGAAATTATGAGAATTTTTTTTTGAATGGAAAATATTTTGAAATTCAAACAAAATTAATACAAAATTATAAAACTAGTATAAATTAAGTGTTAAAAAATATAAAAATAAAATAAAATATTCTTTTTTCATTTAAAATTAATCACTTATCCAAATGAAATTCAGCTTTCATTTAAATTCTGAAATAATTTATTGTTGATGATGTATGTAATACGCTAATGTACAAAATTAAGATTATTTTTTTTTTTTTTTTTAAGATTTCCTTTTTGTAGCCTAGCTAGTTTTGACATTATTCATGTTTAAAAATTTTTGTTTCATAGTTGCTGTAGAGAAGAAAGAGTAAGCATAAACGGAGAAGATGTTTAGATCTACTGTCATACAAGCGTGTGTTAAGAATTTATTTAGGAGGAGATTAACATATAGGGTTAAAGGCAAAATTAATTCCAAAAATATTAATTAATATAAGTAAGAAGTTTTTAATTTTTTCTTTTTTTTTTTGAGAATGAGTAAGAAGTTTTTAATTAGTTAAACAAAATATTTGATTGGTATAGAAAAAATAAGGTAATTATAAGTTGTTATTGGTCATAGATGGTAAGTTGTTATTGGTTTTAATTTGAACCTACTACTACAATTACTCTTTTACCCACCAATAACAAGTTATAACTATTATGAAAATATTGTAAAAATAATATTTCTCTTTTAAATTGATTTTTAAAAGAGATTGAATGATGATTTTATTTTTAAATTAACTTTAAAATAACTTTCTTTTCTTTTTTTTCGTTGGGAATATTCCAACAATATGCAATCTCAAGATTCTCAACACAGTGCCAAAAAGCAGAAACCAAAATAATAATAGTAATAATAATAATCATAAAATAACACTAAAACTAAGAGACTAATTTAAGTTTGTATCAGCTTAATGTAAATTTTGAAAGCGAGCCTGAGTGCCTGTGAAACCAAAAATCGTATAAGCATCCTTTCACTTAAAAGAAGATTTAGCAATAGAACATAAAAATGAAAGAGTGACGATCATAGAATGGGAAAAAAAATTGCATAATAAAAGAGTGAGAAGGGAATTCAAAAGGCTAGAACCTCAAGTTGATCGGCTATGTTGAATAGAAAGGAGTTAGGCATGGCATTGACATTGATCCATATCCCATTGTGTTGTAGTTGGAAGCTGCCAATTCCATTGTGTGTGAGGAGAGACAAGAAACCATGATCAGAATGAGGTGGCTTATCCATTGCAAGCTCTGGTTGTGGACATTTTGAGTATAAATTTCCAACGAACACTAGTAAACCTTTTTCTAAATCCATGGCCTTCTCAATATAGCAAGGTTCGAACCCTAGCTCTCTAATATTGCTTTATGTAATTCCCTTGCTACTCCTCGGGTTCTTTTACAATACTCCATCAAAAGTTTAGAGTAAAAATTGCAACCAAACCAGTCAAACAGACTTGTTAGCCATTTAGTAAACAGGACATGATAGAGGTAATTTCTGCATATTTTGAAAAACACCAGTTTAGACACTAATATACTTACAAACCCTCCAAGTTCTAAGTAGGTGTAAGTGTATCCAAGTTCTAGCTCCTACTAGCAACTAGTTGCACCAACCCATTCTCTTCACTAGCTTCCAATTCCTCAAGTTGAGGCGCCAACCACAAATCCAAATTCTTGGATACTTCAAGGCCTCTTGAAGATTTGTTTTGATTGCTCCTACATTGTGTGTGTTTTCTAGCACCAAGCTTCAATTAATCCATAATTAGGGTATCGAGGTGTTTGGCTTAAATCTCCTCTCAATAGATAAGGCAATTTGGAGAGGGTGAAGGTAGAAAGACTACGATGGGTTTCACAAAACTACAATGGGTTTCACAAGACTACAATGGGTCTCACTCTAATGAAATAGATAACTTTCTCACTCTTCACTTCTAATTAAGGTGTGAATCCACCGGTTTTTATGAGATACAAAGGGGTAATCAAATTGGAACAACAGATAATTAAAGCAACCAATTTATCTCAAGTATGGAAACTCGCTCAATCGAATTTCTAGTGAGTTTCGTGCAAAATTCTTTGCCTTAACTAAGTTTTAAACTTGTCTATTCAGTCAAACCTTGCATGACATTCCTAACTTGCTGGAGCGAAATTTTGAGTCCTCTAGCTACAAAAATATATATATACCTAATTTGTTTCGACACATTATTCACTATGCAGATATACTACTTTGCATTTGTTATCACCATCCTAAAGAGCTTGCCGTTAACATTTGGGACCAACAAATCGTATTAGAGTTATGGTATTCATTTTTATGTATACCCTTTTTTACCATATACCCATGGTATTCAGGGGCGGAGGAGGGGGGGGGTGGGGGGGGTCGAGGGAGGGTAAGTGCCCCCTTGAACTCACAAAAAGTTCTAAAGTAATACTAATAAAAGATCTTATTTTCCCCTTCTGACAAAAATGATAAATAAGTTTCTATTTATTTTACTGTACATGACTACATGCAGTAGCTTCTCACACATTAAACAACTTTTACATTTCTCTTTTTTCCAATTCCCATGGTAAACTGAGATTTAAAATTGTAAAAGGCAATTTTAAATCTCAATCATTGAATAAAAAAATTAAATTTAAAAAGTAAAACTAGTAAAAAAATGTTGTAAGAGGGAGAGAGGTTAATTGCACCTTGCACCAGATCCTAATCCTCTTTTCCACAACTTTTAAACACACCTCCCATCAATTTTTTTTGTTTTTTTTTCCTTTTGGTATTAGCCTCTTTCAGTCTGAAACTTAGAGTTTTTGTTAAGTTTATAAAACCATTCAAGCCATTGAGTCACTTGCAAATATTCAAGTGTATATTGTCATACTCTTAATACTTTTACATTAATTTATTTTATTTATTTATTTTGAAGAATCAAATTATATGTTTAATCTTGCCCCCCTTAACCTAAATTTCTGGCTCTGCTACTACTAGTATTTATATATGGGCAAGTTTTAGGTACAATGCTTAGGTGTTGTTCCATAGGTTCACCCCTTAAGATTCTGTCATGTGGATTTTTTTCACAGAATAAAAGTGTATTTTTAGTTATGTGGCTACATGGTTGAATCTTAAAAGAGAAACTTAGGAAACAACATTTAAAATATTGTACTTAAGTTTTGTTCCTCATGTATATACCTTTTCTTACCCTATACCCTTTTTAAGTTGATACACTATGATGAACAAAACTACATAGTAAAGATATACGGTAGTTTTTTGGGACTATCCATTGTTTATATAGGTCTCTTGTCTTCCCTTACTAGACTAGTGTGAATAATGGTGTTGATACCCGCACTTCTTGCTATATAAGTTATAATGTTGTGTTATATGTATATTATGTAATTTATTTTCATACAAGTCTCTACGCTTCTACTCTCTCATACATACCTATATGTCACCCACTCCCGTCTCGAGCAAGCAACTAAAACCTTGATTTATTTTTTTTATTTTTTTTAATTCTTAATTTTTAATTTTTCTTTTCATTCTTTTTTGCTTTGAACCTGTAATTTTTTTTTTTAGCAATCAAGGAGACAAAGAGAGGGGTCGGAATGAGAAATGTGAAATTTCTTTGATGGAATTTTTTGGAATCTTTTCATCGGGTTATGAATTCAAATGAAGGATGGGGTGGAGCCACAACATGGAATAGGTTAAAGGAAGAGAGAGAGAGAAAGAGAGATGAGACTTGAGAGTGAGAAGGAAGATAAATTAAAGAGAAAACTTAAAAAAAAAAAAAAAATCAACTAAATTTTAAATGAATTTTTTTAATCTAAATAACTTTAAAATAAATATTAGGCCTCACCAAAATTCATTTTAGTTATCTAACTTTACTTTCATTCATTTCAGTCCTTTAACTTTTAATTTTATTCAATTAAAGATTTTCTATCAACTTTTGTTATATGTTATGGTTAATTTCTAATTTTTAAAATTTTTCTTCAAATTTTTTAAATTAAAAAATGCAATTAATTTTTGAAAAATGTTTTCCGATTTTTTTTTCAAAAAACTTTAATAAAAGTTAATGGAAAGGCCTTTGTTGGGTTATAGATTGACTTCGGTTAATTAATTCAATTACTTAAATTGATTAATTATGTCAAATTACATGCAAATCGTGGAGGCATCAACAAATTATCAAATAAACTAACAGCAGCAAAAATAAAATAGACACATTTATTTGTTGATAAATGGGGAAAACCTCTCGCAAGGAAAAAAAAAAACTCCACCTAATGAATTTCATGTGACCACTCCCAAGAATCCATTAATAAAAAATAAGCGGTTACAAGTATAAAGAATCTTACCACTACTAGATCTATCCAAAAATACCAACATATAGTTGAATTTTTGCTCCAATCTCCAATTGGACATGATCTTGTAGAAGACTTCTTCCTTTGCATGGATCCTGGCCAGTACGTAACTAACTCCATAGCAACCATTTGATTGTTGTAGCTGATTTGCAACAGCTTCACATATAAACACCAATAAGATCTTCAATGTTGGTGCTAGAAACTTTGTGTAAGGTTGAAATTTATCAACCATCTTGTTGGCTTTATTCCGTGCCAATTTGCTTGTAATTTAGCATTTAGTAACCCTGTATTTAGGTGGGATTCATGTAAGGGTAGTGTGTGACGAGAGTGTGAAGAATTGCTCATATTTGTGCCAAGAAGCAGGGACTCACGGCTAGGACTCGCGACTGACTCGCGGCTTGTAAGCCACCAACTGCTGTGCACGTGAGAAGCATGCGGGGAGTTGAAGGGTCACGCCAGCTGTCGCACTATAGGACAAAAGTCCTAGGCTGGCCAGGCCGTTATCTCGCGGCTTGAACTCGCGACTTAGACCAGTCGTGAGGCCAAACCGCCAACTCACCCTGTTTGGGAAAAACTGATTCTTCGTATTCCAAACACACACCACTATATATAGACCCTTATACCCACGAAATGTAGAGAGCTTCCAAAGAGAATTTTGAGAGAGAAACCCTAGAGAAAAATAAGATTGCCTTATCCCCAATCTTCATCTAAGAGACTCTTCAAATTCCTCTACTTTCTTCCTCTCCATTGATACATTCTTGAGAGGTCATTGACCAAATCTTTTTCTCATCACACCCACGTCTATGAGAAGGTTCATTTGGTGCTAAGGGAAGCAGTTTGGAAGCAACCAATATTCATTGGTTGATGCTATGGTTTAGTAGCGGAATCTGGTAAGTTAGAAAAGAAAAAGGTTCGGCGCAACCTCGTTGGAGCAGGAAGTTTGGAGGGCTTAGGTACCTGAATAGATTAGGCTTGGAGAGTCTATTGCTATTCATGTATCCCAACTACATTTTCTAGTGGATTATTGACCGCTTAGAGGGCGGCGGAGAATTTTTCCAAGGACTTCGATTTCTTCTTCGATAACACATCGCGTGTTGTACTTGTGTTTGCATCTCTCTTCCCTTTATCTTTACCATTTAATTACTACTGTGATTGTGATTATTTATGGTTTAGATTATTTATCAATTCTGTTATAACTTTGTTATCATTTTCCGCGCATACATTGTTTGATATAAAGCTTGAATTGGTAATTTTGTAATTGAGGGTCTAAACGTTCATAGTGTTTTCAACGCTATTTGAACATTCAATTGGTATCAGAGCGGGTGCACTTGCTGTGGTTTAATTACCTAAGTGTGATCCTAGACCCCTTAGCTATGGATGAAGCTATGGAAAAAGCTATGTTGAATTGTGGTTTAAATGTTTATGATAATAACTCTATGAGTATGTTTGTTCACATGCTGAAATTTTTTGAAAATGAGAATCACATTCTACACAATGGTCTATGTGAGTCTAATTCTTCGATTAAGAAGTATAAAAGAAGAAATAGAATATTGTGTGATAAGGTGGATAATCTAAAAAGGAAAGATGAGAAGGACTCTCAATCCTCTCAAGGAATGACATGCTATGAATGCAATGGTCATGGACATCTCAAGAAGGAGTGTCCCAACCATTTGAGAAGGAAATGTAAAGTGTATGCCACTACTTTTAGTAACTCAAACTCCTCTAGTTCAGACTCAGAAGAAAGCTGTGACGGAGAAGGAAACCACTCCACATTTATGACCATTGCTCCCATACAATCTTCAGATGATTTGAGTTTGTTAGTGGATGAGCTTGGTGAGCACACTGACGTGGAGTCGATGGGGATTGTAGAGGAATCTGATGTTGAGGTAGATGAAGGAATAGCGGGATTGCAAGAGACCTACAATTCCCTCCTTGAGAAAACTGGTGAATATGTAAGAGTGGCTAAAGCAACCATTAAGAAAATGAAGAGAGCAGAGCAAGATTATAAGAGTCTTTTGGTGCGATTTAAGGAGACTAGGTGTGAAGTTGAGATGCTGAACGGAGAGTTAACCGAAGCATATTCAAAGATCAAAATTCCTTGAGCTTGAGGTGATTCAGGCTAATGATAAAATAGAGCGGGTTTCCTCCAAAAAGCTTGATGAAATGCTTGCACAACAAAAGCCCATTTCTAATAAGAGTGACTTAGGATACACCAGAGAGGCTAGTTCGAGCAACATTGTGTCTAAGGAGATGAAGTTTGTAAAAGCAAAAGAACCAGTGGCAACAACTTCAGCTGTTGAGAAAGTGAAGTTCGAGGAGAGGCCAAAAATGATTGCTCAACGGGTTTTAACAAAGCCTCCAAACCCAGCAGTGGTTACACACAAGGCAAAAGGAAAATCTCTTCCGAAGTCACAAAGAGGACCGAAAACTCAACATTGGTGTCACCATTGTGGAATCCAAGGTCACACTAAACCTAATTGCTTCAAACTTTGGGCATTAAAGAATGGTAGCTATCAAAGGCCAAGTAGTCAAAGAAATGCCAAAGGGAACTTCAAGCAATCGAAAGGAGGAGAAGCTGATTCTAAATGTTCAATATGTGTGTAAAACACCCTTGAACGATCAGACCCCAAATTACAAATTATCAATTCAAGCTTATAATCAAACAATTAATGTGCGGAACATGAACATAAACCAAACACAGAATTGATAAATAATCTAAACCAATTATAATCACATCCACAGCAGAAAATAAAAGGCAAAGATAAAGGAAGAGAAAATGCAAACACACGGATAACACACGATGTGTTATTGAAAAGGAAACTGAAGCCCTCGGCGTAAAACCTCTCCGCCGCCTTCCAAGCGGTCAATAATCCACTAAAGAATGTAGTTGGGATACATGAACAGCAGAAGACCCTCCAAGCCTAATCTACCCAATGTACCTAAGCCCTCCAAGCTTCTTGCTCCAACGAGGTTGCGCCGAACCTATTTCTTCTTTAACTTATCGGATTCCACTACTAAACCATAGCATCAACCATTGTAGATTAGTTCCTTCATAACTGCTTCCCAAAGCACCAAATTAAACCTTCTCACAGACATGGGTGTGGTGAGATAAGGATTTGGTAAAGAACCTCTCAAGGGTATAACAATGGAGAAGGTGAGAGTCAAGGAATTTGTAGAGTCTCTAAGGTAAAGATTATGAATGAATCAATCTTGTTTTTCTCTAGGGTTTCTCTCAAAAAATTTCTCTAGAAGCTCTCTCCATTTGGTGGGTATAAGGGTCTATATATAGTGGTGTGTGTTTGGAATACGAAGAGTCAGTTTTTCCCAAACAGGGTGAGTTGGCGGCTTGACCTCTCGACTGGTCTAAGTCACGAGTTCAAGCCGCGAGATAACGGCCTGGCCAGCATAGGACTTTTGTCCTGTAGTGTGACAGCTGGCGTGACCCTTCACCTTCGCATGCTGCTCACGAGCATAGCAGTTGGCAGCTTGCAAGCCGTGAGTCAGTCGCGAGTCCTAGCCGCGAGTCCCTGCTTCTTGGCACAAAGATAAGCAATTCTTCACACTCTCTTCACACACTACCCTTACATAAATCCCACCTAAATACAAGGTTACTAATTGCTAAAATACAAGCAAATTTGGTACGGAATAAAGCCAACAAGACGGTTGATTAAATTCAACCTTACAATCTCCCCCTTTGGCTATTCCATGACAAAACCCTACAACAGACTCAAGACTTAACGCGTGAGTTGGGAACAGTTGAGCAAAACTCACTCACACCTAACTCTAGATTCTGATAAGCTCTTGAAACATATAAACAAGTATCTCCTGAAACACAACAACACAACAATATCATTGTATGCAGAAAAACTTGAAATGTATATGGAGCAAACATAAGACGATCAAGCAAAAATGGACTTAGGCAATAAAGCAATAAACCATGACTTGACCAAAACAGGCAATCACTTATACAAAAGTGATCACAATGCTCATTCATACAAGGAATGAACATCCGGACATGCAAGTTGATAAGCTCATTTAAAGAGTATCATTTGCAAGTCCAACACTCAACCAATGCATAAAATATATATGCATCTAAGAACAATCCTACAAGGGCACAAGAGTGATGTACTGAAGTAAAATGCATGACATTTAACATCAAGTACTAAAGCATAAAGCATAAAGGTTGCATAAAGCAAGGTACAAACCATAAAGCCTACAAAGATGCATGGAAACAAACCCTAAAATCTTACAAAAGCAACATGGGTACAAGGGTCCAAACAAAATATAAAATACTTCCCATAACATATCACTCTCCCTAACATAAATCATAGGAGTTGTGATGAGCTTGGAACATATATACCTGTACCCTGAAACACTTGCACAAAACACATTAGACCCTCAAGGTAAAGCAAGTAATAAACGGACAAGTATAATGTAACAAGTAAATTGCGATCAAGTAAACATGATGTGAAACATGTGAGCAACTTGATCATACACCATACACCAAAACACAATTTTCTTATTAACACAATGTCTTCTCCCCCTTGGTATATGCATCTCCCCTATGGAATATCTCTTCCCCTACAAATGTGCACGAGAAATAGAATTTCTCCTCCTAAGAATGTGCACAAAGGTCATATAGAAATGACAAAAACTCTCTGGTATACTCTCTAGAGTATACTCTCCCCCTTTTTGTCAAGAATAGACAAAGGGTCAAAGAGAAATGAGGGCAAGAGATGAAGGTATGAACAATGATAATGATGCATGAGGGGTGTGAGATGAATGAAAAAATGAAGCTTAAACCTAATACAAAGTAAAATGCTACAAAGCATAAGGTAAACATGACATGCTAGGATGAAGAAACAAGGTATAGACCAATGCATGACAGGGGTAGCAAGGTGTGTGCAAGAGGTGGTAAAGTGCAATGCATGACCAATGCATGGAAAATGCACATGTGGGGTAAGGTGTGTTAAATACACAACCAATGAACCAAACTTGTTCCTAATGAGAAAACATGAGAAGCCCCAAAGTTTGATACTCATCGAACTCCAAACAAGCGAGAAAATGCCTAAGAGACATTTTATCAAATACCTAGCATGCACACTATGAATAACAATGTAAAACAATGCATGAACATCATGAAAACCACCCTTAATACATGCTCTTTTTGCCATAAGGGGCCAACATCCAAAGCAAAACAACAAAAGAAACCAATCCCATACAAAACTTTTGAGAGAAAAATAAGTTTTCCCAACCCCTATGATAAAAATCCCAATCAAGAGCACAAAACTCACCAAAACATATACTAAGGATCAAAAACAATGAAAAGAGTTTAGAATTACCTTAGAGATGATAATAGAATGAAAAACCATTCAAATTGATTGGATTTTGATGTAAAAATATTGAAAGATGGGTTTAAAAGAGGATGGGAGAAGTTTAAAATAGTTTTCCCATGAAAAACACTTAAAAAAGCTGTTTCTGGGCATTTTGCGACTGGGCGAGTCGCGAGATGAGTCGCGAAAACGATTTTCATGAAATTTTCTAAGTCTTTTTCGCGACTTGAGTGCTCACCCGCAAGTAAGTCGAGAGTAAGTTGCGAATCTCTCTGTCAGAGAACCAAAAAATGCGAGGAAAATGCATTTTTCTAGTTTCACGACTCGCGAGCCAGTCGCGAAAAACTCTGACACTTGTTTTTCAACACCAATACATGTTTAAACAATGAAAAAACAATGTAAGCACAAAACATGAACACAAAGAGTGATAAAAATCACTTCCAAAAACATATAAAATGATCAAAAATCATTTTGGATTGATCCATATATAGTTGAGCACACACACATCACATTTAAACAAGTACAATCGAACAAATGAATAAAGCATTCATTGAACATTAGGCATGTGTGTTGTGTGTGTGTATCAAGTGTGGAATAGTCCTTAGTCTAGAATGAAGTTTCAACGATCAATTCAATCAAGTCATACACAACTAGTACGAAGTCAAGTGGTCTATCTCAATTATAGAAATGAACATATATGACCTCCCACAAGAAAATGATTATATATCTTTGAAGCTTTT
The DNA here is from genome assembly GCA_032727855.1 of Quercus ilex subsp. ballota. Classification (NCBI taxonomy): domain Eukaryota; kingdom Viridiplantae; phylum Streptophyta; class Magnoliopsida; order Fagales; family Fagaceae; genus Quercus; species Quercus ilex. Next base: position 24,649,073 of record CM064918.1, on the reverse strand, counting down.
CATTTGGCTTCTTTACAATTCATATCAATTGATCTTTTTGAATCAATACATCTCATTTTAGAGATCGATACCTGAAATTTTTGATATTTCAATTTGGTGAACAAGCCTTTGACTTTTTGGGCATCATACATTTTATTTTGGTCGCTTTTCCTTTTTCCTAGTCAAATATTAGTATGTGCGACAGGCTTTTGCAACTCAATATCTCTTTTCATTTGGAGATTTACATTTGGTAAGCTCTTTAAGCAAAAACAACAAAATAAAGAGTAGGAAGATATATAGGTACAAGTCTATGCATGTCTCAAAACCAACAAGACTATTGACTAATCATTCATGACAAGCTTGAAGATCGATTTACAATAATCACACAAAGATGTCAAGATTTTTCCCACAAAGATAAAAGTGCATAAAGAACAAGCTAAGCTCGTAAATGCATAAAGCCATTTGTACGAAGGTACAAGGCAAAACTCACATGTGATATGTGCTCAAACATATACGATCAAACTTTTTGAATTTTTCACTTTTTATGTGGTTTTGGATTTTTACTCACACAAAACAAAGACAAAAAAGTAAGATCAAAAACAAAAACAAACAAATGCAGAAAAAATGCATGATGCACAAATGCATGACAATGAAGCATCTAATGCATGAAGGGTCCTACAAAAATCGAAAGAATTAGATTAAGAACCAAAAGAGCAAAAGCTCAATCACAAGAACCCTTCCTCATCCAAATAGAACAATTGTTTGGAATGAGGGTCTCAAAAGAAGTGAGACGAGGGTTGGAAGAATGAGAACCGGAGATGCACATAGTCAAGGAGTTAAGAGTATTAAACATTTTATTTAACAACATGATATTTTCACTCAAAACCGGTTTACTCTTTTTAGCACAACTTCCAAGAAGCTCAAGTTTTTTTTTTTTTTTTTAATTCTTTTAAGAGCATGAAACTTAGAGCAATAAGGTCTTAGATGACCAAAAGCACCACAATGGTGACAAACAATGTGTTTAGGTCCACTAGACTTTTTGGGAATGGATCGAGTAACATAGTTTTGTTCTCTCTTCAAGTTATGACATTGAGCCCTTATATGACCAATCACACCACACTGGTGGCAAATTGGAACAAATTTAGATCTATCCAAAACCTTAGGTTGAGACCTAAACGGAGGCTTTGACTTAACAGCCTTTCTCTCCAACTTTTGATTTCTTTTATGTGGAGGAATGTACACCGATTTGTCCTTTAGGGTAGAACACACAATAGACACAAAATCGGGTACCACAACATGATTGCAACAAATAATTTCATCCCTTTTAACAATAGGTTCAGCAATCAAACACTTGGCATGCATCTTAAGAAATTCATTTTCATATTTTAGCTCATCAACAAGTTTGTTAGACAAAACAAGTTTAGCATCCAAGTCCATATTCAAACATTCAAACTCTTTCAACTTTTCAACAAAATTGTCAGCAAGTTTCTTATATTTTTCAACCAATTTGTTGGATTTATTGAGCTTAGCAATCAAATCATCATTTTCACAAAATAACTTGTTCAAATCCTAATTAAACTTCCTAGCTTTTTTCTTCACGAGTTTGATGTTAAGAATATCAACAACATTCAAAGATTCATGTAACATGGCATCACAATTATGAGGATTATCACTCATGAAGGCATTTTCACAAACATGTGACATGCTACATTTATCATCAGCCAAATCATACAAAGAGGCATACAAAGCACAATCCATGGCAAATAACACAAGGGGTCAAGGATCACACTTAGGTATTTAAACCACAACAAGTGCACCTGCTCTGATACCAATTGAATGTTCAATATGTGTGTAAAATACCCTTGAACGATTAGACCCCAAATTACAAATTATCAATTCAAGCTTATAATCAAACAATTAATGTGCGGAACATGAACATAAGCCAAACACAGAATTGATAAACAATCTAAGCCAATTATAATCACATCCACATCAGAAAATAAAAGGTAAAGATAAAGGAAGAGAAAATGCAAACACACGGACAACACACAATGTGTTATCGAAGAGGAAACCGAAGCCCTCGGCGTAAAACCTCTCTGCCGCCCTCCAAGCGGTCAATAATCTACTAAAGAATGTAGTTGGGATACATGAACAGCAGAAGACCTTCCAAGCCTAATCTACCCAATGTACCTAAGCCCTCCAGGCTTCTTGCTCCAACGAGGTTGCGCCGAATCTATTTCTTCTTTAGCTTACCGGATTCCGCTACTAAACCATAGCATCAACCAATGTAGATTGGTCCCTTCATAACTGCTTCCCAAAGCACCAAATTAAACCTTCTCACAGACGTGGGTGTGGTGAGATAAGGATTTGGCAAAGAACCTCTCAAGGGTATGACAATGGAGAGGGTGAGAGTAGAGGAATTTGTAGAGTCTCTAAGGTAAAGATTATGGATGAATCAATCTTGTTTTTTTCTAGGGTTTCTCTCAAAAATTCTCTCTAGAATCTCTCTCCATTTGGTGGGTATAAGGGTCTATATATAGTGGTGTGTGTTTGGAATACGAAGAGTCAGTTTTTTCCAAACAGGGTAAGTTGGTGGCTTAGCCTAAAGACTGGTCTAAGTCGCGAGTTCAAGCCGCGAGATAACAGCCTGGCCAGCTTGGGACTTTTGTCCTGTAGTGTGATAGCTGGCGTAAACCTTCACCTCCCCGCATGCTTCTCACGTGCACAGCAGTTGGCGGCTTGCAAGCCGCGAGTCAGTCACGAGTCCTAACCGCGAGTCCCTGCTTCTTGGCACAAAGATAAGTAATTCTTCACACTCTCTTCATACACTACCCTTACATGAATCCCACCTAAATGCAATGTTACTAATTGCTAAAATACAAGAAAATTTGGTACGGAATAAAGCCAACAAGACGGTTGATTAAATTCAACCTTACAGATTCCAACATTGGGAATGTAATGAAGATGATAGACACCATCACGTCCTGTTTGGCAAACTTCACCCTTAGGTTTAAGAATCGTAAACCAAGTACCCAATCCTATAAGGATATCACCCCAAACGCACGTGCCGTGTGGGTGAAAAAGGGTACACATGTATAAGCATTATAACATGTCCATGCGTTAATACTTCCTATGCTTTGTGATTTTGTTTGGTTGTGTTCTTTATTCCAGCTTGTGCTGAAAATTTTGTGTTTGTTTGTTTGCAATTGTTTTAAATGTTTTCACATTGTTGTTTTTTATCTTACTTTTATGTTTTTGTTTTGTGTGAGTGAAAAATCTAAAACCACATAAAAAGTGAAAAATTCAAAAAGTTTGATCGTATATGTTTGAGCACATATCACATGTGAGTTTTGCCTTGTACCTTCGTACATATAGCTTTGTGCATTTACGAACTTAGCTTGTTCTTTATGCACTTATATCTTTGTGGGAAAAATCTTGACATCTTTGTATGATTGTTGTAAATCGATCTTCAAGCTTGTCATGAATGATTAGTCAATAGTCATGTTGGTTTTGATACATGCATAGACTTGTGCCTATATATCTTCCCACTACTTTATTTTGTTGTTTTTGCTTAAAGAGCTAACCAAATGTAAAGCTCCAAATGAAAAGAGATATTGAGCTACAAAAGCCTGTTGCACATACTAGTATTTGGCTAGAAAAAAGGGAAAGCGACCAAAATAAAATGTATGATGCCCAAAAAGGCCAAAGACTTGTTCATCAAATTGAAATATCTAAAATTTCAAGCATCGATCTCAAAATGAGATGTATTGATTCAAAACGATCAAATGTTATGATTTGTAAAAAAGCCAAATGAAAAGCTTCAAAGATATGTAATCATTTTCTTGTGTGAGGTCATATATGTTCATTTCTATAATTGAGATAGACCACTTGACTTAGTACTAGTTGTGTATGACTTGATTGAATTGATCATTGAACCTTCATTCTAGACTAAGGACTATTCCACACTTGATACACACACTTAACACACATGCCTAATCATTTTCAGTGTTTAAACATGTTTTGTGTTGAAAAACAGGTGTCAGAGTTTTTCGCGACTCATTCGCGACTCGCTCGTGACTTACTCGCGACTCACTCGTGACAAGCTCGCGACTTACTCGCGACTCACCAGTCGTCAACCCCAGTTGCGAGTTTCATCCAGAAGCTTTGGCGACTCACTCACGAGTTACTCGTGACTCACGAAATTTTCGCGACTCGCCTAGTCACAAAACACCCAAAAATAGCTTTTTAAAAAGCTTTTCGTGGGAAACCTGTTTTAAACCTCTCCCATCCTCTGTTAAACCCCTATTTCACTATTTTTACATCAAAACTCAATCAACTTGAATGGTTTTTCATTCCATTAACATCTCTAAGGTAATTATGAACTCTTTTCATTGTTTTTGATCCTTAGACTATGTTTTGGAGAGTTTTGTGCTCTTGGTTGAGTTTTTCATTATAGGAGTTGGGAAAACTTATTTTTTGGTCAAATTTTTGTATGGGATTGGTTTCTTTTAATGATTTGTTTTGGATGTTGGCCCCTTGTGGCAAAAAGAACATGTATTGAGGGTGGATTTCATATTGTTCATGCATTATTTCTCATTGTTGTTCATAGTATGCATGCTAGGTATTTGATAAAATGTCTCTTAGGCATTTTCTCACTTGTTTGAACTCCGATGAGTATCAAACTTTGGGGTTTCTCATGTTTCCTCATTAGGAACATATTTAGTTCATTAGTTGTGTATTTAACACACCTTGCCCCACATATGCATTTTCCATGCATTAGTCATGCATTGCACTTTGCCACCTCTTGCACACACCTTGCTACCCTTGTCATGCATTGGTTCATACATTGTTTCTTTATCCTAGCATGTCATGTCTTAGGTTTGAGTTTCATTTTCTCATTCATCTTGCACCCCTCATGCATCATAATCATTGTTCATATCTTCATCTCTTACCTTCGTTTCTCCTTGACGCTTTGTCTATTCCTGACAAAAAGGGGGAGAGTATACTCTAGAGAGTATATTAGAGAGTTTTTGTCATTTCTATATGACCTTTGTGCACATTCTTAGGGGGAGAAATTCTATTTCTCATGCACACTTGTAGGGTGAGAGATATTCCATAGGGGAGAGGAATATACCAAAAGGGAGAAGACATTGAGCTAATAAGAAAACTTTGTTTTGGTGTTTGGTGTTTGATCAAGTTGCTCACATGTTTCACATCATGATTACTTGATCGCAATTTACCTGTTACATTATACTTGTCCTTTTATGACTTGCTTTACCTTGAGGGTCTAATGTGTTTTGTGCAAGTGTTTCAAGTTACAGGTATATGTGTTCCAAGTGCATCACAGCTTTTCATCATTTTGAAGGGGAGAAACTTTAAGCACTTTTAGTTTATTTAAAATGTTTTATGAATTTGTACCTGGTACCTTTGTAGGTTTTTAAGGTTTATGTTTATGGTTTGTACCCATTTTGCTTTTGTAAGCTTTTAGGGTTTGTTTCTATGCACTTTGTAGGCTTTATGGTTTGTACCTTGCTTTATGCAGCCTGTCTGCTTTGCTAAATCAGTACTTATATCTAAATGTTATGCATTTTCTTCTAAAGTACTGTCACTCTTGTGCTCTTGTAGGATTTTTCCTAGATGCACATACTTCATGTACTGTGCATTAGTTAAGTGTTGGTCATTCAAGTGATTTGCCGTGTGTTTGTCAACTTGAATGTCTGAATGTTCATTCCAAGTTTGAATGAGTATTGTGATCACTTGTATGTAGTGATTACCTGCTTTGGTCTTGCCATTGTTTATTACTTTATTCCATTGTGCTCGATCGCATTGTGCTTGCTCTATATGCATTACAAGTTTTCTGCATACAATGAACTTATTGTGTTGTTATGTTTCAGGAGATTCTTGTTCTTATGGTTCAAAAGTTTCACAGATTCTAGAGTTAAGTGTGAGTGAGTTTTCCAACTGTTCCCAACTCATGCGTTAAGTCTAGAGTTTGTTATAGGGTTTTGTCACGGAATAGACAAAGGAGAAGATTGTAAGGTTTAAATTTATAAACCATCTTGTTGGTTTTATTCCGTGCCAATTTGCTTGTAATTTAGCACTTAGTAACCCTGTATTTAGGTGGGATTCATGGAAGGGTAGTGTGTGAAGAGAGTGTGAAGAATTGCTCATCTTTGTGCCAAGAAGCAGGGACTCGTGGCTAGGACTCGCGACTGACTCGCGACTTGCAAGTCGCCAACTGCTATGCACGTGAGAAGCATGCGGGGAGGTGAAGGGTCACGCCAGCTGTCGCACTATAGGACAAAAGTCCCAGGCTGGCCAAGCCGTTATCTCACAGCTTGAACTCGCGACTTAGACTAGTCGTGAGGCCAAGCTGCCAACTCACCCTGTTTGGGAAAAACTGACTCTTCGTATTCCAAACACACACCACTATATATATACCCTTATATCCACGAAATGTAGAGAGCTTCCTGAAAGAATTTTGAGAGAGAAACTCTAGAGAAAAACAAGATTGCCTCATCCCTAATCTTCATCTAAGAGACTCTTCAAATTCCTCTACTCTCTTCCTCTCCATTGATACATCCTTGAGAGGTCATTGACCAAATCCTTTTCTCATTACACCCACGTCTGTGAGAAGGTTCATTTGGTGCTAAGGGAAGCAGTTTGGAAGAAACCAATATTCATTGGTTGATGCTATGGTTTAGTAGTGGAATTCGGTAAGCTAGAAAAAAAAAAGGTTCGACGCAACCTCGTTGAAGTAGGAAGCTTGGAAGGATTAGGTACCTGGGTAGATTAGGCTTAGAGGGTCTATTGCTGTTCATGTATCCCAACTACATTTTCTAGTGGATTATTGACCGCTTGTAGGGCGGCGAATAGGTTTTACGTCGAGGGCTTTGGTTTCCTCTTCGATAACACATCGCATATTGTTCTTGTGTTTGCATCTCTCTTCCCTTTATCTTTACCATTTAATTACTGTTGTGATTGTGATTATTTGTGGTTTAGATTGTTTATCAATTCTGTTATAAGCTTGTTATCATTTTCCGCACATACATTGTTTGATATAAAGCTTGAATTGGTAATTTTGTAATTGGGGGTTTAAACGTTCATAATGTTTTCAACGCTATTTGAACATTCACTTTGCTTGCTTATAGAACCCAAAGACATACAAGAAACACATCTTTCTTCTGTAGGAGGAGGCTAAGGTTTCAAAAAGAAAACCTTATGAAGTTTTCTAGGGTTAGAGTTTTCTTTATCCTCCTCCTTATTTAAATAGGAGTTTAATAAGCCTTTTGAATGGGCTCTCCTATTCCAATAAGGTTTGCTCTCCTAGTTCTATTAGGTTTACACAAACCCATAAACAAAATAGCCTATTAGAATAAAATGTTGCAGGCTATATCAGAAATCCCATAGCTTGATAGATCGAGAGGTATTAAGCTTTATTAAATCTTGATATATCGACAGGTATCGAGACCTGCAGATTCAGCTTTTCTCGAGTATTTTTCATGTTTTCAATGCAACCACTTGTAATGATCATCTTGAACCTACTTAAATTTACCCAAATACAAGTACAGTGTGTTTTGTTATAGGATATGTCAAAAAAAAAAAAAAAAAAAAAAAAAAAGAACCTAACAACCTTAATTGAATATATTTTGAAACTTAGAAGACTGAAATGAATGAAAACAAAGTTAAAAGACTGAAATTACTAGAGCGAAACCAAACTCATATATGAGACCATTATCATCCTATTAATTACCATTATTATCAAAGTACATATTCAAACCGGTTTTTGAGAGTGGAAGTAAATTTTAGCCGAACTTTTATTATCAAACACTGAATTCGGAGACCAGTTACGTTAAAGGAATCAACAAGCACAGGCTCCTTTGCTAATTTGTTCAAAATCTAACTGGAATTTATAACTAAATTTGCCACTTTGTTGCAATTCCAGAAAATCCTTGTACGTTATTTCAACATATGAAGGCTTTATTGTCAACAAACTCCGGTGCTGGCCTTATAATTGTGTCTAGTGATGGTCAATGTGGCATGGCTATGGACATCTTGTTCTCTCTTTACCATTTTGTATGCTCAATATTTGAAATTATGAACTCGTATGAAATTTCATCTTTTGATAAATAATTATTTTACTATCGTAATAGCTCAGTTGTTTTATATAAAAACATATAACAAATATGATATAAAATAAATAAAGAATAAAATATTACAAAACTTATTTAAAATATCATCACCGTTGACATAAAAATTTGGTCGTAAATAATTAACTTCATAGTGATAACAGCATCCCTTGCAATCTGAAAAATGGCGAGTCACTTAACCTCTCGCAAAAATGTTTTATGTAACAACTTATTGTTTTCACTATTGTTCCTAATAAGTTGCCAATAATTATTTTCAAGGGCCAAATGATTTCAAGAATACCATTATTTGTTGCTAAAAATTAAGTCCTCAATTTAAAATTTGCAAAAAAACTAATTGTAAGATCATAAAGGCTCTCACAAATAGTTGTTCATGATAACTACATCCTCTTGATAAAAATAAGTCGTTGACTTTTCTGATAGTTTGGTAATATATTTGTGATGGTAGATTTGTTTAGTAAAGACAATGAATTGTCCTTAAAAATTAACTATTAGCAATGGTATAGTTGCAAAATCCTTTTTGCAATAAGAGCAAATATGATGACCTTTGACGGCCATATACCCTCACTAATAACATTTTGTGACGACATTTGACATTTTCTTAAGTGAGTTTGACCCTTGCCAATAGACTGTTTTCATGTAGTTAAAAGTTAACAAAAATTTATAAAAATAATGAAGTAAAATTTGTAGTAGCAATATTATCCGGTCTATAATGTAGGAAAAAAGAGGCTAATATTAGGTATCATAGATAAATACATTTATAAGAAGTATGCATGGAGGTTTCAAGTCAAGGGTACAAACATGAGAACAACATCCTTCTCAAAAAGAAAAGAAAAAATATGAAAACAACATGGCAGTTTATTTATTATTATTATCAAACACTAAATTGCGAAATTGGCTTTGTAAAACAATCAACTAGCTCAGACTATTTTGCTTTGTTGACTGTCCAAATTTAGATCTCAGCCTGCCAGTTTGCTGCAATTCCAAAAATTCCCTATACGTCATTTCAACATATGCAGGTGGATGACTTTCCTTGTCAACTAACTCTGGTGATGGCCTAATAACTGTGTCTAGTGATGGTCCATGTGGCAAAGCTATGGACATCCTTGTAGCTTTGTCATTTACAAGTGCCCGGTGTTCAATACTCTTGCACTTGCCGTTGCTCAAAATCTTGCAGGGAAACATTATGTTCAGAAAATTTTGATTAATTCATAAAATTATTCATTTAGTTAAATATTCATTAGGCTTGAATGCAAAGAGCATGACAAGTGAAATGATTAAAGACATTGGTATTTAAATAAAAATTTATATAATTAAACACACACACATAAGGAAAAACGAAATAAAATCAACCCACATTTGTATATCCGCTTCATTGTTACAATCACCTACCCTCTTTTTAATTTTGTTATCTTTATAGGGTTCTTTCATTTTGGCCATTTAGGCAATTATGAAATCTCCATAATTTTTGTTTTAATTAGGAAGAAAAGGTCAACCCTAATATCAATATGTATGTTTGGTACGTACCTTGTTCCATCACCAACCCCCCTTTCTTTTTTCTAATAGTACCTTGTTCCATGAACTGGGCTACTTAACTGGGTTGACTCTTCCTTTTGGGTATTTAGACAATTGCTTTTTGTCTTATATCGTAGAAAACCGTATAAACTCTCTCCCTCTCTCTCTCTCTCTCTCTCTCCCCCTCTCTCTCTCTCTCTCAAAGTTACTCTTGCAACGGGTCACCATAAACCATTTACACACAATTTCTCTCTATTTCTAAAAGCAAAATATGTTTAAAAAATACCAGGAAAGCACTATTATTCTCTCTTCCCTCAAACTTATTCCTACGAGTCACATTTAACATAAATAAGTTTACGGTAATTTATACCTTTCATTATGAAACTTGGTGTAGGTTTGATTATGTTCCTTCAAATTTAAAGGGTTTTAATTAGTCCTTGAAATCATAAAATATGAACAATTTTGTGTCTCCATTTATTTTTTTGCTTACGTGACTAATGGAATTTTAAGTCACCCCATATAATTTACCCATATAACCAAAATTGAATTTATCCTAAATTTTATTTAGATCAAAAATATAATTTACTCATAAGTTTTTTTTTTTTTTTTTTTTTTGTGTATATATAATGGACTTATATAAAATTGATCTGAAAAGCTCTTTTATTAATTTGATTATAAGTGAATCCATCTTCACTTATTAATGTTAAGGCTATTGTGTGATTAATTTTATTGTTAAATTTTTTATTAGCAATAAACAAAATTATAACAAAAATTTATTTAAATGAAAAAAAAATGGAGATGAATAATACATGGAGACAATAATAAAAATGGAGTTCAAGATGCAAGATAGAATGTACCTCCAAGTGATCAGCAATGTGAACAAAGAGTGCATTGGGTAGGAGATTGACATTGATCCATTTTTCTTTATGCAGTATTTGAAGTCCAGAGATTCCATTATCCACCAAAAGGGTTAACAGACCATGGTCCGTGTGAGAGGGGATGCCAATTGCTCTATCTGGCTCTGGACAAGCTGGATAATAGTTAGCAGCAAGAATTTGTAAACCCAACTCGATATTGGTGGCCTTGTCTATGTAGCTCTCTTCCAAATCCAAGCTCTTTGATATAGCTTTTAGTAATACTGTTACTACTTCCCGATTTCTTTTGCTGAATTCCAATGCAATCTCACTGTGTCAACAAAAACATAAATAAACCATTCATTATCAATTGCATATGGCCCATAACATGATTCTTGATACATTGAAAGTTTTAATCGAATAAGAATTTTATCAGAAATAATACACTGGGCCTCTTTGTTCTTATGGGGAAAGATTATTGTCTTGGGTTCATGATTAGAAGTTCAAACTCCAAAACAAAGCATTAGAGTATGAGTATTAGATGTTCTAAAAATTATTTTGACATATCAAAAACTTATTTTATCTATTTTAACACACCATTTAATAATACGCTCCACATCACACCTTTTAATTTAACACACAACTTATTAAAATAATACTGTATAATACATATGAAAATAATATAAATGTGATGGCTGAGAGAGAAGACGGAAAGGAGAGAAGAAAGAGAGAAGAGAGCTTGACATGAGAGAGAGGTTTGATAAATAAATAAATAAATAAATTTTGGGATTTGGTAAATCTCATAGAATATGGATTTTGGTATTTGATGTGCTAAATGCTAAAATTTTAGCATTTAACCCATTTAATGCTAGTGCAGGTAGTGCTCTAGGTTGTAGAAGTTCAAAAGTTACAAACTTGAGGCAGAAAGCACTGAAAAAATTACATACTCACTCTTATATTTTGTGTTGTGAAGTCATGAAAGGCTATTGCGAGTGTGTGATTTTTCATTAGTTACCGTAGTCCCACTCTTTTTGATGTTTTAAAATTTAAAAAAAAAAATTAAATTAGTATTCAAATTGACTTTTAAAGATTTTTATTTTAACAAATGCAATTAATACCTTGCTTATTTTTGTGATTACTGATCTTTATGCTGATTTTTTAGATACTTCTTTTTACTATATTCATTTTAATTATGAAGTATTGTATAAATTTGCTTAGATATGAAGACCAATAAATTTTTTTTTTTTAATAAATACGAAAATGACAAGATTTTGAAATATTCCAAAATAAAATAGAACAACAAAAAAGAGAAATAATGTCAATTTATTTTTTTTATTTATATTACTAAATAATTAATACTTATTTATGTATTTATTACGTCACTAGTCTAATTGCCGTTCAAATCCAGTTGCACAAACCAAACCAAAAACCATCCTTGTTTTTTATTATTATTATTTTTTTTCATCTTCTTGATACGACATGTGTTTCTAGACTTGGCAATAATATTGGACTTGGACCACATAACTTGCCCAAACCTAACCCAAAAAACAAGGTATGAGTTTTGACTAGGGGTTGCAAAATAAACCCAAATCCATTTGCCCACCCAAACCCACCTACTCTAATTAAATCCAAACTCACCCAATTATTAGTTTTGTTAAATAGGCATCAACCCAATTAGACCCAAAAATAATTGGGTTTTAACTAAAAACCCACTCAACCCCATTTAACCCAAAAATGATATACCAAACTCAACCCAGCCCATCCCACCCAAAAAAAAAAAAAAACCAAAAACCGTAGCAGAGAAAACGTACTGGCTTAGACGTCAACTTGAGTAGCAATTCTCAAAAATATAAATATTTTTTTCGTTGGATCTACTACTACATTGAGTGATTTTTTGTAAGTTCTTCATAAATTTACTTCCTAATTATTTATTTATTTTATTTAGTTTACACGTCATATTTTATTCTTTTAAATGTATATACAAGGGCGGAGGCAAGGGAGCGAGAGGGGGCAAGTGCCCCCTCTAACCTCCCCAAAAAAAAAAAAATCTACAATAACAACCCAAGTATTACATTATCAAACATTTTTTTTTTTTCCTTTTAATATTTAGCCTGTTAGAATATGTACAACTTTTTAAAAACCTCAAATTTTTTAAAGTACAACTATAATTTTAACAACATTTATCAATTAAACGAATTAATAAGCTTTAAAAAAATGATAATACAAAAGCACATTTAGTTTATCGCTGATCTAATTTTATTTTATGTTTCATGTGTACGGAATTTCTTTTCATATTTTGTAGAATTAGTTTATTATTATAATTTATTATCAAACTATAAACTTATGGATTTCTATATTATGCAACATTTATTTTTTGTCTGTTTTTGTTTTTTTGTTCTTTTATTTGTATTGAAAGAAATATGAAAAAGAGGCTAGAAAGTATGTTAAAAGTTTTGGTTTAATTACACGTTAGTTATTGCCGTTAATGGTGGCTTCATGACACAAACTTTTAACATACACTTTCAAAATGTTAGGGATCTTTTGGACATAAACTTAAATTTAAGGAATAAAATGAAACATTTTAGAGAATTTGGACCATTTTTTAGGCAAATGTTAAGAATTAAACGTGTAATCAAACCTAAAGTTATTCTATGACCGAATAAGAGTTATAAAATACTAACCTGGTTTAATCCAATACATTTGAAAAAAAAAACTTAGATAGTTCCAAAGCAGTGCTCTAGGCTCTCATATGAGGGTGGTCCCCATGATGGGTCCCATATGCCTCTATGTAAGAACCTGGAGCACTACCTCGAGAATATCTAAGAATTGCCCGATTACTTTATGGTGCAAATTAACTAGACCAAATCGAACTTCAATCCAATCAACCTAACCTGGCATACACCTTATAGGTCTAAAACCTGTTACCTATTACATATGTGGTCATACCACTACGCTATTACTGAACATCTAATGGATGGAGGGCCTACTAAAGTTGAAAGAAAGCTGTAGTGGTTGGAGTACGTTGTTACCTTGTTGTGGTTAGTCAATATTTGGGGTGGTGAGATTATTAGAGGAAGGAAAGACTGTTAGAGATATATATTAGACATATTAGCCCAATGTAATAGGCCCAAGCCCATTCCTGCTTGTACTAGTAGTCTAGGGTTTAGTCGCCTTTATATACTCATGTTAAGGCTCATTGTAACACAGGTTATTGTACTACACTCTTATACAATAAAGATGTAGCCCTTAAGGGATTCCTTCGTGGATGTAGGCCGACAAGGCTGAACCACATAACCTTCATGTTCTCGGTGTTCCTATTCTATGCTTCCCCTTCCGCATCCACTCTAGCATATACAACATGGTATAACACATCGCATTGATAATAACACATTTAACATGGTATTAGAGCCAAGTTTCATTCTTGGCATCAAAACAAACATCTCTACATAGTAAAGAAGATTCTCATATGCATACCACCATCTAAAGTCACACATGTTTGTGTCCTGGATCTAGACTCCACGGCATCTCGCAACCACCATGACTCTTTGCTGTGTCAAAATCCAACAACCAAGCAAGTCGTGACTTTACATATCAGATCTGCACAAATCCAGGCTTTACCTGATGAAACCAACCTCACAGACGTACTCCATGACCTACCGCGACCAAAACCCAGAAATTCGGTCACCCGACGCCTTGCAACGAGCCTCCACGCGCCGTAGTTGTCTACGGAAAATCTCCTATGCGTCGCCTCAAATTCCTAAATTCCAGATCGTCTTCCTGGTACACGTACCGCCTAGATGGCCTTCTCGTTCACCGATCTACAAAACCTAAAATTTCGGCAATAATCTGACCATGCATGTGCCCTCACGCGCATCTAGGATTTCTGGCATCTCCAGCACGCGCCGGTGGACTACTCGCACGGGCCATCCACATGCCGAAGATCTACGTCAGCTTAATATGATGTCATCCATGACGTCATTTGATGATGTCATCAAAAAAGCCACGTCAACCCTAGCCACGTCTACAATCATGTTAGCTAGCCACGTCAGCAATGTCACCACATCAGCACCACATCACCTAGCTAACCGTTGACCCGAACCGACCCGACCCGAACTTCCCGAATCTGACCATTGACTTTGACCAAGATCCATTAACTTTGACTTTTGCATTGACCTTTGACCAAAGTCAAAATTTCTGAAAGGGCTTATCTTGCCTAGTTTTTCCCGGCATTCTTCAAGGCATCTCCAAGTGATCTTCTCATGTTTATCCAACCTCAAGCCTTTGTTGAGCTTCCACCTTGAGTTTGAGGGAGGGTGTTAGAGATATATATTAGACATATTAGCCCAATGTAATATGCTCAAGCCCATTCTTGCTTGTACTAGTAGTCTAGGGTTTAGTCACCTATATATACTCATATTAAGGTTCATTGTAACACAGGTTATTGTACTACACTCTTATACAATAAAGATGTAGCCCTTAAGGGATTCCTCTGTGGATGTAGGCCGACAAGGCTGAACCACGTAACCTTCATGTTCTCGGTGTTCCTATTCTATGCTTCCCCTTCCGCATCCACTCTAGCATATACAACATGGTATAACACATCGCATTGATAATAATACATTTAACATGGTATTAGAGCCAAGTTTCATTCTTGGCATCAAAACAAACATCTCTACACAGCAAAGAAGATTCTCATATGCATACTACCATCTGAAGTCACACATGTTTGTGTCCTGGATCTAGACTCCACGGCATCTCGCAGCCACCATGACTCTGTGCTGTGTCAAAATCCAACAACCAAGCAAGCCTTGACTTTACATATCAGATCTGCACAAATCCAAGCTTCGCCTGATGAAACCAACACCACAGACGTACTCCATGACCTACTGCAACCAAAACCCAGAAATTCGGTCACCCAACGCCTTGCCACGAGCCTCCACGCGCCGTAGTTGTCTACGGAAAATCTCCTATGCGTCACCTCAAATTCCTAAATTCCAAATCATCTTCTTGGTACACGTACCGCCCAGATGGCCTCCTCGTTCACCGATCTACAAAACCTAAAATTTCGGCAATAATCTGACCATACACGTGCCCTCACGCGCATCTAGGATTTCTGGCATCTCCAGCACGCGTCGGTGGACTACTTGCACGGGCCATCCACATGCCGAAGATCTACGTCAGCTTAATATGATGTCATCCATGACAACATTTGATGACGTCATCAAAAAAGCCACGTCAACCCTAGCCACGTCTACAGTCATGTTAGCTAGCCACGTTAGTAGTGTCACCACGTCAGCACCACATCACCTAGCTGACCGTTGACCCGAACCGACCCGACCCAAACTTCCCGAATCTGACCAGTGAGCACTGACCGTTGACTTTGACCAAGATCTGTTAACTTTGACTTTTGCATTGACCTTTGACCAAAGTCAAAATTTCTGAAAGGGTTTATCTTGCCTAGTTTTTCACGGCATTCTTCAAGTCATCTCCAAGTGATCTTCTTATGTTTATCCAACCTCAAACCTTTATTGAACTTCCACCTTGAGTTTGAGGGAGGGTGTTAGAGATATATATTAGATATATTAGCCCAATGTAATATGCTCAAGCCCATTCCTGCTTGTACTAGTAGTCTAGGGTTTAGTCACCTATATATACTCATATTAAGGTTCATTGTAACACATGTTATTGTACTACGCTCTTATACAATAAAGATGTAGCCCTTAAAGGATTCCTCCGTGGATGTAGGCCGACAAGGCTGAACCACGTAACCTTCGTGTTCTCGGTGTTCATATTCTATGCTTCCCCTTCCGCATCCACTCTAGCATATACAACATAATATAACACATCGCGTTGATAATAATACATTTAACAAAGACAACCAGAAGGACAGAAGAATGACGGGAAAAGAGAAATCAATCATAGTGGATTGGGTTTTGATTTTCACACATTTACTAATTTACATCTCATTTTTATGAAAAATTCTTAGTTTACATTATACTAACAATGTAAATTTACATTATAAATGCATAAAAAGAGTATAAAAATGTATAATATTATTCACATTTGCAAAAATATTATACATTTTTTGTGTGTCAGACGGAATAGTGTGTAAGTTTGCATTAGTAGACAAATCTATAAAGTCCCTTTATATATATGTATATGGATATATTGTTAGAGCATTAGTATTGGTGGCGCAAAAAAGCTATATTACTATTTTTAGCACCACTAAATATAAAAATATGGATACATTGGTAGAGTTAAAGCTAAATAATTTAGCTCCACAATTATAGTGTGCAACTACTTTTGCCTACATACATTAGCTCATAAGTAATATATATATATATATATATATATTTATATTATTCACGTGTGCTCTCTTTTTTTCCCCAATTCACACTGCCGGCTACTTTGACTCGCGTCCTGTTCTCTACACATATATATATTTATATATTTATATTATTCACGTCTGCTCTCTTTTTTTCCCCAGTTCACACTGCCGGCTACTTTGACTCGCGTGTTCTCTATACATATATATATTTATATATTTATATTATTCACGTGTGCTCTCTTTTTTTCCCCAGTTCACACTGCCGGCTACTTGGACTCGCGTGTTCTCTTAAAAGGTAAGACCCTGGTCCAGGAGAGCGCATTCAGAGAAAGTTGCCAAAGCAACGAGACTTATGACCAAGACTTGTTTTTCAGTCCAATCGTTAATTTGGTCGAGAACTTTAACTACTTACTATAGAGCTGGATGTTTATTCATAATATATATGATATGATTTAGGAGCTAGGTTAAGTATGAAATGAAAAGAAATGTACGTACCTGAACCCAGAAGGTTTGTTGGGTGAATGAAATTCAGGATAAGTGAAGCACTTGAGATAATCTCTCCATAAGTTTACTTTATCCATCGAAGGATTAAAGCCTGTACCACACCTGATTGGATCCATGACATGGTTTCCATGAAACTCTTGCTTCTCCTCTTCTGGCAGGTTGAAAAATTCTTGAAACGACTCTATCATTGCCTTTGTGAGACTCTCAGGCACACCATGATTAATCACCTAATTAAGACTCATCAAATTAATCCCACTAGTACCATGCATCCACAACCGACACATAACAAAATTTAATAGAAAGCTAAAGTTTAATAGATAGCTAAACTGTACCATGAAGCAGCCCCAGTCTGAGCAGGCTTTGTTGAGTTGATGGACGACTTGGGACCGTTCTTCAGGAGTACCAGACACAAGAAGAGAGACATCGATAATGGGCACTGAATCTTCTCCATCATCGGATATTTTTGGTTCATCATGGGGATTATGGGTGAAGGAGTAAATCGAAGGGAGGGAGGAGAGGCTAGCTGATTCAGCTAGTGCTTTGACGCTTTTCATCTTAGGTGAATGAACAGTTGATGCCTTTGAAGCCATGGATAATTAGAAACGAGGAGAACACAAGAGACAGAGAGAGCAGCTAAGTAGCCTTATGTTACTGATAAGCTATATATAACAAAAAAATAATAACTGTATAATATATTTTTGAATATATATTTAAAAATTTAGAAATATGTTAAAAATAAGTAGGAGGGCCTACTAAAGTTGAAAGAAAGCAACAGTCAACAATTGTTGTAGTACGTTGTTGACTTGTTGGTGTTATTCAAGGAAAGACAGCACAAATGGTTGGGGTTTGTGGAAAAACAACACAAAGGGTTGTGGTTTGTAAAGGAAAGACGACACAAACGTCAGAAGAATGAGGGGGGAAAAAGATGCCGTGTAGTAACGGGTTTTGTAAGAGTGTTGTGTAGCAACAGATTTTAAGATATTGTTTCGCAATGGCCTTTAGAAATGTCATATAGTTACGGGCTTTAGGGTGCTGTGTAGCCGTGTAGCTATGTAGCAACGGATTTTAGGAAGCTGTGTTACAACGGATTTGAAGGTACCGTATAGCAACAGATTTTGTAAGGGAGTTTTGTTAGGCTTTTTGAGTTTTGCCCACAATGAACTATTTTACACTTTTTTTTTTTTTTTTTTTGGCATTATTTACAAGTTGGTTCAATGTCAACCCCTGGCTGTGTGAAAGAAAAATAATTAGTTGGCATGCAATAGTAGGGAAGGTGAGCCCTGTAACAAACCTAGAGTTGATGGTCGTACGTAGGGAGCCTTTTAACTAAAAATGATAATAGAACTTGCAAAATAAGTTTTTTTTTTTTTTTTTAATTATAACATATGTAGAGGGAATAATGTAGAACAATAGCTAATTAATATAGTATATAATGGTCAAAATATTGGTTTTATACTGAATATTAAGATCAATTACTATTAATTTAATTAATACGTGGACTATTTTATCTTCCCAAGCTATGTTTGGCTGAGTGAATTTTAGGGAGGATGAAAAAAAGAAAAGAGAAAATAGGTGAGAGTCTTTGGTTGGGAGGGGAGAGGGGGGGAATAGTAATGATAATAGCTTAATTTTGCATATTTATATCATTATTAGAAAAGTATTATCATACTTATTTTGAGTTAATTCATGCATTTTGTAGTTGATTTTGGAATAATACTAAATAATCAATTTTGTGTTTAATTGAATTTCAATGAGTGAATTTGTCTTTTGTAGGATAATGAAATTAAATAAATGAATTTGTGCAAAGAAGAAAACTAATACACTTTAATTTTACAAGGGCCATGATGAAGTTAAAGAAGGTCAGCCCAATTAAAGTCAAGTCCAATTAGAGCAAGGAACCAAAGGAAATTTGCACTTAATCCAAGTCCAATTCAGATTAGAATTCCAGTTTGCGCACTAGTTAGTATTTGAAGCATAACTTTCGGTTCAGATGTCCAATCGAGATGATTCAAGTTGGGCTGGAAATCTAACTTAAAGGGTTACAACTCTGTCGTTTACCAAAAGTCCGAATTCTGAAGCTAAATGGGCCAAAAATGTCAGTTAAGTGAAGCCTAAAAATTTGGGATTTTCTCCGAACAGGAATTCAACTTGTAATAGGATTTCTTGACCTATTTAAAGGCTCTTCATGGCAGAATTTAGGGGAGAGCTACTGCAGAACATAATTTAGGTTTTCTTAAAGTTTTTTTTTTTTTTTTTTTTTTTTTTTTTTTTTTTACAGTTTTTAGAGTTTTATTTGTATTATGGCTTACTAAAAGCCTTATTAAGGTAAGGGGTGAAACCCAACCGTTTATTAGTATATTCTTAACTATTATTTATTGGTTTTAATGTTTATGTTTTTATGTTTTTGATTGTTTTACTCATCTAGAAAAGTGTTTAGTTCTGTATAATCTTTTGATTTATCGTAGACTCCGGGCACGTTAAATACTTAGTATTCCATGCAAACTAATTCACTAGTTTTGTTTTGCCTAAAATCAATCAATTGCATGAAACTACCTTAGACAATTAATTCTTGAGTTTTTGTTGTTAAATCATCTAACTAAGATCATCCTTCGTATGAATTTTAGTTGAGTTATAAAAAGAATATTGTTAAGACTACCAATAGATGTGTTGTGTGTGGATCCCTAAACCTTAGCGCCTTAATATATTGTTATTTTCTCTCAATTTAAATTACCTTTACTAAACTATCAAAAATCTCTTCAATTAAACTTTATTATTTTAGTTTTACTTTCTTGTGGTTTGCTAATCAATTCCTTTTTCCCTGTGGATTCAACCTCAGACCTTCCGAGTTATTACTTCACGACAATCCTACACTTAGGAGTATTATTTAAGTCATAGCAAGTAAGGCCAGACTATTTTCTCTCCAAGCCTACCAAAAATTGATATTTCCAAAATGGAGAGAAAAGTAAAAAGAAAATGGGAACAAAAAGCACGACTATTTTGGACTAAAATGTCATCTTCCAATGTTCAAAGTGTGTTTTTATTTTTTTTTCATTTCATAGGCCAACCTCAATTACACACTTGAAGATGTGTAATACACAATTTTTTTTATTAAAATTTTTGTTTTTTTTTAATTTAAAAAAAAAAAAAAAAAAAAAACTTAAAAACATCATAAACAAACCTAGAATGAAATGCATGAATGTAATGCAAAAGAAAATCCTAATGAAAAATATTTTGGTCACAAGATATTGAAAGATGAAGCAGAAAGACTATGTCAAACAAACTCACTGAGGCTGAGTCCTTTGCAACCACACTCTCTTAGATGCAAACTTGGGATTTGAGTTTCTATATGAACTAGACTTAAACTCAGCTCTTATATTAGCATAAAGGTTAAGAGCCTTTACCAATTCATGAATAAGTGTCATAGGATCTTGAGTTTTTTGCATAGACACTTTTTGTTTGGTTGCTTGCTTTGAAGCTTGCAACTTGAAACAATTTGGGCATGTATACCCAGCTCCACCGTAAAAATGACAAAACCATTGAGGTTTGTATTGTTTCTTGCTTCTAAGATGATTGGGTTTCTTGGGTTTTGACTCACTTAGATGTACCCTAATTCTCCTAGTAGCTAGAATTTCTTCCTCAGGTACCTTAACTTAAGGAGTAGAAATAGATGTAGCAGGTAAAAACTTAGGAAGATGAACAACAGAAGTAGAAACACTCTACAAACCCTAACCCTATCTTATCAGAAAAATATTTTTGAACATTTAACATATTATCCAGTTTAGAAGTAGAAGTCCTATCAAACTGTTCTCTAGCAATAGATAATTTAGATTCTAAAATTTTGACTTTCTCAATCAAAGACATGTTCTCAATAATAGAGGTTATGAGTTCATTAGCATCAAATAGTTTAACCAACAGTTTTTTTTTTTTTTTCTTTTCTTGTTCAAGAGTTTTTATCTTCTTCAGACCTATGTCAACATTCATGGCATCCTTTGCTGAAATCTTGCAAAGCCTGTTGTAAGCCTCTTACAAGTTAGCATTCACTACAACAAAATGTATTTTTAGTGACGAAAATTAGTGAGGAAATATTTTTCGTCACTAAAAATACAGCTTTAGTGACGAAATATGAATTTTGTCACTAATAATGAAAAAAATTATAACATTTAGCGACGAAAAATAAATTTCGTCACTATTGTGATATGAAAAATGTGCACTAATGGAGGGAAACTTTGGCGCCAACTTAATTAATCTATAGTGATGAAATATTTCATAGCTAAAAGTTGAAATTTTTAGTGACAAAATATTTCGTCACTGTAGGTATTACTGTGGGTAGTTTTAGTGACAAAAATACTTTCATCGCTATAAGCAAGAATTAGTGACGAAAAATAGTCGTCACTAAAAATAATAATTGTTTTGCACTTATATGTTTTTAGTGACGAAATCACATTTCGTCATTGAAAGTATGCTTTAGTGACAAAATATGAATTTCGTCACTAAAAACAATAATAGTTTTGCACTTATATGTTTTTAGCAACGAAATCACATTTCGTCACTAAATGTATGCTTTAGTGACGAAATATGAATTTCGTCTCTAAATTTTAACAAAGCTTGGGTTCTTTAGTGATGAAACTGATATTCGTCACTAAAAAACATAAAAAAAATATCTTTTGTGACGACGGAATGAGCATTGGCGACGGAAACAAAATCGTCGCTAAAGACCACTAAACCCATGTCCTGTTTTATTTCCCAATTCCATTTATCACATTCACACATTGCAACGCTTCACCTCAGAAACCCAAAAGAAACTCAGCACATTGCAACGCTTCACCTCAGAAACCAACACACTGGCGACGGTTCAGCGTCCCGATTGCGACGCTTCAGATCGCCGACGACGATTTAGCATACCAATCGTGACGCTTTAGCTGTCGACGACGATTCAGCGTCCCGATCGCGACGATTTAGATCGCCGGCGACGGTTCAGCGTCCTAATCACGACGCTTCAGACACTGGCGACGCTTCAGCTCGCTCCCGATCGCGACGATTCAGACGCCAGCGACACTTCAGCTCCCGTTTGCGACGACTCAAACGCAACGCTTCAACTCCGATCGCGATGCTTCAGTTCCGATCCGATTGCGACGCTTTAGTTCCGATTGCGATGCTTCAACTCTCGATCGCGGGTGACGCTTCATCCTTCGCAACATCCGACGACGCTTCCGGGTTTGTTTTTTTTTGTTTTTTTCCTTTTGAGTTAATTTTTTTGTTAATTTTTGTTAACAACAATTACAAAAATGCCATTCAGATTGCTCTTGTTTCATTTATATAAATTTTTTGTTTTCTTGCTTTAGCTCTTGTCTGCACCCATCAAACTAAACCATATTAATAGTTTAAATCATTCATCGGTTCGATTTGGATTCGAATCGACACAATAGATTTATTATCTATGTAATTTGTTCTCCTGGTATGCTTGAGCTTATTAATCAGATTAATAAAAAAAAAAAAAACCGGGTATTATAGTTCAGACTCATCGTCTTTTTGCTGTCAAAAGTTGTATGTATGGGCTTATGATGATTGTTGCAAGATGTTTGTATCATTAGAGAAATGAAACTATGCTTTTGTAAAAATAGAGTATATGGAATGTAGATGAAGGGGTTGTGAGACTTTATGGTCTAACAATACCAAATAGCGAGAGTGCTTTTTCTACTCTTCTAGGATTTTGAGGTTTTCTTTGAACTGTGAATCTGAATGACTATGAAGGTGTATGCATACCCATTTGAGCTTGGTTTTCTAGAGTTTCTATATTTGGTAGCATTTCATGGTAGCCTTACTGCTTGGTTGTTTAGAAAAAAGTGTCTGATTGTGGTTATGTGGTTATGTTTGTGTATTATTTTCTTGGGGCTTGTGAAAATTGGTTTGTACACTGTTTATTGAATCATATTCTTTCTCTAATTTGTTGTCAAAGATTGGTCTTTTTAATGCGATGATTAAGGTTAGGTGAGTATGAATCAGAGTTGATATTGAATTTGGTTTTTGATATAGAGTTAGTGTTGTTTTCCTGATTATGCCTATGGTAGTGATTTTGATGCCTATTCTCATTGCTTTCTTGTAGTGTTTGCTAATGCACGTACCAAACAAGTATTATACTTTCAAAATTATTTCATTTGGTTAGTTTTGTATTAGAATATTACTTTGTTTAGGGTCCTCCAAAAGGTTGAATATTTATATTAAAATTAGACCTTACAACTAAGATTTGAGACATTTTTTATTTGTGCAAGAGGCCATATTGTTTATAAGCAAAGGTGAGATTCTTACAATAACTTATGACGTGTTGCTTATGATGTTTTATATGCGCTTACCTTATTTTCAGGAAAAAGAGAGATATTTGGGTTTTGTTGAATCCTTTGCCAACTTGGGTTGTAGTTTAGCTTTGCATTTTTTTGGTGGGGGGAGGGGGGGAGGGGGGCGGGATTGGAGGAAACTAAAACATGTTATTCACTGTTTAACAGTGACTATTCTAGTACTTTTCTAAGACTAGTGGCATTCTTTTTGTTGATCTTCTTTATGGTAATTTGATTGTGTTTGTCTTTTATCTTGAAGTTGCCTTCTCTTTGAGATGGAATACTTGTTCAGTTGTCTTGTACTCACTAATCTATCCTATACTCATTGAGTTAGTTGTGTTCTTAGGACAATATGAGACTTTAATTTTGTTTCTCTTTGTGCAGGAAAACATTTCAACAGTAAGTGTCCCTTTAGCAAAAATAAAATGCATTGCTTATGGTAATTGTAGAAGGATATATATATAAGGTATTGACAGTTGGGCTCTGTTTGATTGCAATTAGAAGTAGCAGCTTGCAATTTCATGAACTACCAAGTTTATTAAGTGAGAAAAAGGATGTCTTTGTAGTTGTCCTTTAAATGCCTATATATAGATAGATATCAAAATTGAAATTTTTTTAATTGGTGCATATTTCTCTAATGATTGGGTCTGGCTATACCACTATTTAGAAACAAGAAATAGAATAAAGAATATGTATTTTAAATTTGGTTCACTAAAAGTTATCTTTCTTTTATCTCCAGCTCTCTTTCTCTTTGGTGGCTGAAGAAATTGTGAGGAACAAGGTGAAGAACACAAGTTAACTTTGGATTTTTTCTGAAAGTTGTAAACTTAGTTTGAGCAAAGTAAGTATATTCTAGTTAAAAATTTATAAAACTCTATATATACTTGTGGTGTTGGAAATTTGTTTTGTGGTGGGTTGTTGTGTTGGAGCAAGCGAGTAGCTTGCATGGTGTTATAAGGTGATTTAAATTCATATTGGGAGTGTTTTTAATTTCTTGCAAATGTGAATGAAACTTGTAGATTAGTAGCAATTGTGTTCCTTTTTTCAATTTCAATGCTTGTAAGCATTATAGTTGTGATGTTGGAAATTTGTTTTGTGGTGAGTTGTTGTGTTGGAGCAAGCGGGTGGCTTGCATGGTGTTATAAGGTGATTTAAATTTATATTGGGAGTGTTTTTAATTTCTCGCAAATGTGAATGAAATTTGTTGATTAGTAACAATTGTGTTTCTTTATTTAATTTCAATACTTGTAAACATTATAGTTGTGATGTTGGAAATTTGTTTTGTGGTAGGTTGTTATGTTGGAGCAAGCGGGTGGCTTGCGTGGTGTTATAAGGTCGTTTAAATTCATATTGGGAGTGTATATTTGTGTGTGCAATGTATATTTATTTAAGTATTAATATAGACTTGTGCATTCATGAATAGGATGGAACTTTATCTAAGTAGCTTATAGACTTAGATGTTATAATACATTATGCATGAGTTGTCTTTATTTTACTAAAGTTGCATTCATCTTGTAATTGTAGTCAAACATGGATAAAAGTTGGATGACAATGGGTAAGACACCCGATGGCAAATTAAGTCATCCATATATTGAAGGGTCAATGCATTTATTAATTTTGCAAGATTAGTTATTGGTGTGGTTACTTTTAATGCATTGTTAGAAATGTTTCTTAGAACATAGTTAATGTTTTTACTTTACGATTTTAACGAAGTATTGTTTTTATATTTGTGCAGATTTCTTATTGGTGGCTTTTAGGGGGATTTATTTTTGGCATTACTTGAAGACATATGAGGACATTTTCCGTTAGTTCTAAAATAGGGTTTAGGTAGAGTTATTATATGTATTGCAAACAATTATTGTATGGAAGGAGTTTGAATTGGATACTTGTTTTATTTTTTACTTGTGAAATGTATGAATATTTTTTTATAAATGTGTTGTTAAAATAAATGTGTTATTCAAATGTAAGGTTTTAATAATGTAATGACAGGTTACAGGTTAATATCAAAGCCATGAAAAAAATAAAAACAGAAAATATGTTTTAGCGACGAATTTTTTCGTCACAAATATAGCAACAAAAAATTGTTTTAGTGACGAAAGTTTCGTCACTAAATATAGCAAAATTTTGTAAGAAATAGTTTTAGTGACGAAAATTTTCGTCACTATATGTGCCTAGATTTTCTTAAAAATAGTTTTAGTGACGAATTTTTTCGTCACTATATGTACCCGAACATAGTTTAAGTGATGAAATTATTCGTTACTAAATATGATTTAGTAAACTAAAGTGTTTTTAGTGACGAAATATTTTCTTCACTGAATAGTGTTTTTAGTGAGGAAAACATTTAGTGAAGGAACATTTTCGTCACTAATTTTTTTTTTTTTTAAATCAAATCCAACTTTTAGTGACGAAATTTTTCGTCACCAGGACTTTTAGTGACAGGGCTACAGTGACGAAATGAGTTTCGTCACTAAAAGTCCAATTTCGTCACTAAAGGTCTTTAGTGACGAAAAATTGGACTTTTAGTGATGTGAGGGATTCACAATTTGCTCCAATACCAATGAGCTTGGTCTGCGATCGAATGCTATAATAGATTTGTGCCCCCTCATCCTTCACCAATTGGTGATTGGATGGATTGGTAAGGCATACGGTCCGACAAGTGGTATCAGAGCCAAGGTCATAGGTTCGAGTCGTTGGAGTCGTATTGTGAGGGAGGGATTGTGAGGGATTTCACAATTTGCTCCAATACCAATGGGCTTGGTCTGCGATCGAATACTATAAAAGATTTGTGCCCCCTCATCCTTCACCAATTGGTGGTTGGATGGATTGGTAAGGCATACGGTCCGACAAGTGACGAATTTTTTCGTCACTGAAAATACATTTTGTTGTTGTGATTCTCAGAGAGTTTCCTATCAGAAGGGTTCTCCTCAACAATTTCAGGCTCACTTACTTCAGCAATAGTAGTGAAAGCCATGAAATTTCCTTCTTGATCACTTTCAGACTTGTGATTAGAAACTTCATCATCACTAAGGGTAACAACCATAGCTTTTCCTTTAGATCTCAAGTAAGTAGGACATTCTGACCTAAGGTCACCGTAAACCTGACAACCAAAATACTGTTGACCTAAAGAATTGTTAGAGAATTGAACAACCTTATCTTTTGATTTTTCAAAATTGTTATTTTTGTTTGTTTCATTCTTCTTCACATTCTTAGTGTTAGCATTGTTCCAATTTCTTACCCTTCTATTATTCTTCTTCACTTGTTTGTTTGTTTAGACCCATTGAAACAAATTGTTTAACTTAATATATTAGCCAAGTGATTACTTAGGTTAATTATGAGATCTAGGTTAAATAAGGACAAATCATATCATGCACAAGAGCGGGGGAAAAAATGATGATCTAGGAAAACCAATGAAACTAACAGTTTCAAGGTAAAAACCTGGAGAAAATTTAACCTAGCTATTCTCAAGGTAATACAAATTGATTATAGAGAATTGAAGTTTTTACAATCAGATTTAACCCTAAATATATTGCTACCTCCTGTAATAACTTACCGACACGACCATGTGCAAACTTCGAATCCACAGACTCCTTCTCTCTTGGATTTGCACCACACAAGCACCCACGCTTGTGACTTTGAGATCTCACTCAAAGGTTTCAGATCACAACTTGTTGATCTTTGTAGCAACTAGATTCCACCAGCACTCGATTGTAGATCTTGTTTCAGTAGATGCCTGTAGAGTTAGAAGGTACAGAACCTCTCAAATCTCACAGAAATAACTCACAAGTCTTCGAAGAATCTTCAAAACATAGCTAGTGTTTTCCTTTTATACATGGGAGTGTTGGACTGAAACCCTAAACATTTTCGCGGGCTTGGGCCTGTTTAAAAATCTGTAGAATTTATTTTTATGCGATTTTTGATCGATTGAGCTTCACCATTCAATCGGTCGAACTTCACAGAAAAAAAAAATCATTTTTCTTGCAGCTTGTACATTCTTGAGTCTTGACCTGAACCACTTTGAGCAATGTCTAACACCTATCCTAGACATGTTTTTGTTCTCGGTTTACCAACACATACAAGTTGAAATTCTAAGCATTTAATTCTAAATCTTTAGAACCTAACACAAAAGTTTATAAAGATAATTTAGTAAAATTTGTAGCATCAATATCATCCGATCTATGATAATAGAAAAAAAGAGAGGCTAATAACATGTATTACAAATAAATACAATAATAAGATTTATGTTTGGAGGTTTCAAGCCACGAGACTTGCAGCTGAATTGACATCTTCTTATGCACAAAATGCTTGGGGATCTAAGGGGAAAGGGTTTAAATTGCAAAGTTAATATCATATTGTAATTATCTCTTAAAAAAAGTATGGAAAGTTCAAAAGAAAGAAAAAAAAAAGAATATATGTGTAAATATGACATTTATTACATAGTAAATGTAGAATATATAATTACACACACATAAAGAGAAGAAGAAAAAAAAAAGATCAACCATTATTTGTGTATCCATTTCATGGTTAAGATCACCTTCCCTATTTTAAATTTTGTTATATTTATAGCATTAGTTCTTCATTTTGGCTATTTAGGCAATTATGAAATTTCCTTAATTTTTTTTTTTTTTTATGAAAAAGGTCAACCCTTATAGGTATGTTTGGTACGTATCCTATTCCCATCATAACTAACCCTACTTACTATTATGAACTAGGTTACTTAACACGACTGACTCTTCCTTTACATTGTGTTTGGTTGTGGTGAATTTAGGGAGGATGGAAAACATAGAGAGGAAAATAGGGTGGAAAACAATGTTTTCCACTGTTTGGCAAAAGAAGGAAAATAGGGAGGAAGGAAAACCCAAGAGAAAATTTTCTCTCCCGGGCCTACAAATTTCATCCTCCCAAATCGGGAGGAAAAGCCTGGAGAGAAAAGTGCTCTCACGGCACTTTTACCATAATACCCCGTTCTAGAATCAAGTAAAAAAAAAAAAAAAAAAAACAAAGAGAGCACTGGAGGGGAAAAAAAAAAAAAAAGAGAATGAGAGTGCTGGAGTCAAGTAAAAAAAAAAAAAAATAGAGAAAGTGCTGGAGAAAAAAAAAATCCAAAATGAGAGCTGCACCTGGAACGTTCTTGAATGAGGAAGAAAATAAAAGAAGGGGGATAGAGATAAGGACAACGTGTGTGGAGGAGAAAAAGAAGAAAAAAGAAAAACGTATGGATGAAATGAAGGTTGAGAAAGGAGAAATAACATAATGAATAAAAAATCCTAATTGAGAATCGTTACCACAATATTTTCACAATAAATTTTAAGTAACAGATTGTTATTAGTTAATATTAGTGAGTAAAAAAATAATTTCAATCGTGGGTTCGAATTAGAACTAGTAACAACTTTCCACATAAATTTTGTTGTGAAAGTATTGCGAAAAATGTTGTGGACATAACAGTTTTCATTGAAAAATATAATTATTGGTAAATTTTATATTATTTAATGAGTACAAATAAATCTATTTTTTACCTATTATGTAACAAGGGTATAATAGTCAATTTATATAAATTACATTTTTTATCCTCTCATTTTTCTTTTCAACCAAACAAAAGAGTTTTCGACCCTCTCACTTTTCCACCCCTCCAACCAAACATACATAGGATGATGAAAAAGTGAGAGGATAAAAAAAATTTAGTTTTCCCTTATGTGTGTGTGTTTGGTTGGAGGGGTGGAAAAGTGGGAGGGTGGAAAACTCTTTTATTTGGTTGAAAAGAAAAGTGAGAGGATAGAAAATATAGTTTATATAAATTGAATATTATACCCTTGTTACATAATATATAAGAAATATATTTATTTGTACTTATTAAATAATATAAAATTTACCACATCATACATATAAATTTATATTATTATTTTTATTATTATAATGTAAAAATTACAATAGTGTACATATAAATTTAACTAGGCAAAAGATTTTGTAACCAGGGTATTCCTATATTCACTATTCAACTAGTGAATATAGCGTGGGCAACAAATAAGCTAAGCAATTTAATTGGGCAAAACTTAAAAATCAAAACTTGCACTAATAATTTAATTGGGCAACTGGGCAAATCAACTTGCACTAATTTATATAAATCAAAACTTGCACTAATAATATAACTAGTCAAATCAACTTGCACTAAAACTTGAATAAATCAAAACTTGCACTAATAATTTAACTAGGCAATTGGGCAACAAAAACGTGGGTAGCAAAAAACGTGGTCAGCAAATTTACACTCGTTAAAACTAATAATTTAACTGGGCAATTGGGCAACAAAAACGTGGGTAGCAAAAATGTGGTCAGCAAATTTACACTCATTAAATAAGATGAATAAAGTCTAAACTTGCACTAATAATTTAATTGGGCAACTGGGCAAATCAACTTGCACTGATTTATATAAATCAAAACTTGCACTAATAATATAACTGGGCAAATCAACTTGCACTAAAACTTGTACAAATCAAAACTTGCACTAATAATTTAACTGGGCAATTGGGCAGCAAAAACGTGGGCAGCAAAAACTTGGTCAACAAATTTATACTCATTAAATAAGATAAATAAAGTGAGGGGTAGGTGAAATGAATAAAGCGAGGGTACTTGTGTAAAATACAACATTCGGCACTTTTTCCTCCCCATTTTCCTCCCAAATTGCGAGGATAAAAAAATGTGCACTACAAGAATTTTGGTCTTTTGCGACCAATGTTTTAGCGACGACCAAAAAGTCGTCACTATTAGGCATACATTAGTGATGATAATAAATGGTCATCGCTAATAAATGTATTGTAGCGACAACACTAAGGTAGTCGCTAATAAGTCGTCGCTAATGCCATGGAGGAAATTTTATTTACTTTTGGAAAATGGAGGGAAACTTTTAGCAACGACAATAAATTTTGTTCCGACGACATTTACGTCACTAAAATAAGATTTATTTTAATGACGACATCTATCGTCGCTAATAATCATCTTTAGTGACGACCTTATGTTTCGTCACAGACATGTGGCCAAAAATGTATAGTAAGTATATTATATATATATGTTTTATTTATCAGCGATGACAAATTAATGGTCGCTATTAGAAGGCTATTAGCGATGACACAACATGTCGTCGTAAATATATCTACCTAAATATAATGGAGGGTAAAATTTTCACTCTCAAAAAGTAGTGGGAATTATTGGAAGGAAGCAGATTATATATTAGCAACGAATTAGGTCGTCGCTATAAGAGATCTTTTAATGAAGACAAATATTGTCGTCACTAATATGTGGCTAAAACAATTTTGATATAATATGATTTTTTTTTTAATCAAACCTCCAAATGCCTCTTAAAATATTTAAAATGACATAAATTCCTTTAAAATATTTGAAATGATTAAAATACCATTAAATTCGTCAAAATGACCAAAATACCCCCAAACTTATATAATGACCAAAATAAACTTGAAACCTCCAAAGTAACTTAAAACTTTCAAATCTGTTAAAAAAGAAAGAAAAAGAAAAAAAAGAAAAGAAAAAATAAGACAACGGAGGGCTTGTTGCTTCAAAATACTCTCAAATCATAGCGTTACCCATTTGAAACTTGAAATCCATAAAATAATAAATATTGAGAAAGTTCTTATTCCACTCAAAATACTGACTAATTCTCATAATTATCAAAATGTGAATCGTATCGTGAATCAATTTTTGATTTTTTTGTATCATGTGTCATGAGAAAGGTATTAGTCAATATTTACCAAACTAATAAATTCATTATATATATATATGAAGGGTATATTCATTATAAATTCATAATATATTCAACTAATAACCAATTCAATCATCAATTATGTAATAATATTTACCAAAAGTAAGTAAATAAATCAAATTAAAATATATTTATAACATACATATTCAAATTAATTAAAATCAGAAGTGATAATACATGATATATGAGCGAAAATAATAAAAATTTTCATCATTTTACCTAATTAACTTTATCTAAGTCAATTCTTTCAAAATTATTTCTTTATTAACATTTTCAAACAACTACTCCAATACCAAATAAACCACTGAAAACCTTCCCACTGAACCTAATTTCACAAAGTCTAGTAGTCTCAAGACCATCTATTAAGTTTGATCAGATTTGACCAACTTTAACTAAGTTTTGACTATGCCTTTCTCTAATTCTAACAGTTTGATTGTGACCATAATTTACTAGAATTAACATTTCATTACACTCTTCAAATCCAACGGTTAGATTTCAAATTTAAGTATGGAGTGAGATGGACATGTGTTGTGTATCAGTATGGCTATGTTCTCTCAATCTGACCATCCAATCGGACTCAAATTTCACCAACGCCAATATGTCACCATACTTTTCAATCCCAATAATCAAGATTTGAATATAAATTTCATCAAGTCCAGTGGTCACATGACCATCTATTAAGTTTAATCGGGTTTGATCAACTTTAACTAAACTTTGACCGCGCCTTTCTCTAAATCTAGTCATTTGATTGTGACCATAATTTACTAGAATTATCCTTTCATTACACTCTTCGAATCCAACGGTTAGATTTCAAATCTAAGGATGGCGCGTGATGGACATATGTTATATACCTTCATGAGTATATTCTCTCAATCTAATCATCCAATTGTTCTCAAATTTCACCAACACCAATATGTCACCATACTTTTCAACCCCAATGATCAAGATTCAAATATGAATTTCACAAAGTCTAGTGGTCTCAAGACCTTCTATTAAGTTTGATCGGGTTTGACCAACTTTAACTAAACGTTGACCGCATCTTTCTCTAAATCCAACCATTTGATTTTGACCATAATTTACTAGAATTAACCTTTCATTACACTCTTCGAATCCAAACAGTTAGATTTCAAATCTAAGGATGGTGCGTGATGGACATATGTTATGTATCTTTATGACTATGTTCTCTCAATCTGATCATCCAATTGTTCTTAAATTTCACCAACACCAATATGTCACCATACTCTTCAACCCCAATGATCAAGATTCGAATATGAATTTCACAAAATCTAGTGGTCTCAAGACCGTCTATTAAGTTTGACCGGGTTTGACCAACTTTAACTAAACGTTGACCGCATCTTTCTCTAAATCCAACCGTTTGATTTTGACCATACTTCACTAGAACTAACCTTTCATTATATTCTTTGAATCCAACGGTTAGATTTCAAATCTAAGAATGGCGCGTGATGGACGTGTGTTGTGTACTTTTATGACAATGTTCTCTCAATCTGACCATCCAATTATTCTCAAAATTCACCAACACCAATATGTCGCCACACTTTTCAATCCAAATGATCAAGATTCGAATATGAATTTCACAAAGTCCAGTGGTCTCGAGACCATCTATTAAGTTTGACCGAGTTTGACTAAATTTAACTAAATTTTGACCGCGCCTTTCTCTAAATCCAACCGTTTGATTGTGATCATAATTTACTAGAATTAACCTTTCATTCCACTCTTTGAATCCAACGGTTAGATTTCAAATCTAAGGATGGAGCATGATGGACGTGTGTTGTGTACCTTTATGGCAATGTTCTCTCAATTTGACCATCCAATTGTTCTCAAATTTCACCAACACCAATATGTTACCATACTTTTCAATCCCAATGATCAAGATTCGAATATGAATTTCACAAAGTCTAGTGGTCTCGGGACCATCTATTAAATTTGATCGGGTTTGACCAACTTTAACTAAACTTTGGCCGCGCCTTTATCTAAATCCAACCATTTGATTGTGACCATAATTTACTAGAATTATCCTTTCATTACACTCTTTGAATCCAACGGTTAGAATTCAAATATAAGGATGGCGCATGATGGACATATGTTATGTACCTTTATGGCTATGTTTACTTAATCTGATCATCCAATTGTTCTTAAATTTCACCAACACTAATATGTCACCATACTTTTCAATCCCAATGATCAAGATTTGAATATGAATTTCACAAAGTCTAGTGGTCTCAGGACCATTTATTAAGTTTGACCTGGTTTGACCAACTTTAACTAAATTTTGACCGCACCCTTCTCTAAATTGAACCGTTCGATTGTGACCATAATTTACTAGAATTA
Source organism: Quercus ilex subsp. ballota (assembly GCA_032727855.1). Lineage (NCBI taxonomy): Eukaryota > Viridiplantae > Streptophyta > Magnoliopsida > Fagales > Fagaceae > Quercus > Quercus ilex. The sequence goes on along the minus strand of CM064918.1, from coordinate 24,615,300 downwards.
ACCTTTCATTACACTCTTTGAATCTAATGGTTAGATTTCAAATCTAAGGATGACGCGTGATGGACGTGTGTTGTGTGCCTTTATGGCAATATTCTCTCAATTTGACCATCCAATTGTTCTCAAATTTCACCAACACCAATATGTCACCATACTTTTCAATCCCAATGATCAAGATTCGAATATGAATTTCACAAAGTCTAGTGGTCTCGGGACCATCTATTAAGTTTGACCGGGTTTAACCAATTTTAACTAAACTTTGACCACGCTGTTCTCTAAATCCAACCATCAGATTGTGACCATAATTTACTAGAATTAACTTTTCATTATGCTTTTTGAATTCAACGATTAGATTTCAAATCTAAGGATGGTGCATGATGGACATGTGTTGTGTACCTTTATGACAATGTTCTCTCAATTTGACCCTCCAATTGTTCTCAAATTTCATCAACATTTTTACGACAAATTCTAAGTGATAGGTTATTAGTGGTTGTTATTGTTGGGATAAAAAAGTAATGTTAGTGTTAGGTTCAAATTTGAACCAATAACAACTGACCAGCTATGATTTGTTGTGAAAATGTTGTGAATGTAACACTTCTCATAAAAAAAAATGTGTGTTTTTTATTGTCTTTGAAAACTTGAAATACATACTAGGTTTAGAATAAATTATTTTAGTTTCTATATGTAGCACTTCTCATAATAAAAATGTGTGTGTTTTTATTGTCTTTGAAAACTTGAAATTCATACTAGATTTAGAATAAATTAATTTAGTTTCCATATAAATAAAACATGCCGTGCAATAGTATAGTGGTGAGTTCCTAGGTGCATTAACTTCGCTCATGTGTTCGAATCCCCCTTATTGCTCATTGATAAGAATTTTTTGTCAGCTTCTCTTTCTTGTTTTTAGATGTATTTTGGTGTACCGTATTTGAAGTTTGTATTTATCTTTGATGTCAAACACACAAAACAATAAAGCAAAATGTAAAATTATTTTATTCAAAATAAATTAATAACGAGGCTGAAGTTTTTTTTTTTTTTTTTTATTTGAGAAACACACACACACAAATATATAGGGGAAGGGAGATAAGACAAAGGAATAGCGAGGCTGAAGTTGGAACTTGAAAAAGTAAAGTAAGGTGAAGCACATAAATAAGCACAAAACCAATGTCAGGTTGGATAAGAAAGTCTACAAGTGAATAGTGACAAGACAAGACAACATTAAAAAGAAATGGTAAATGAACACACAAATTATGTAAAAAATTATTACTAGTTTTAATTTAAATCCACCACAAAAAATTAATTTTTTACTCATCAATAATTGCTACTAATAATCTATTACTTAAAATTTATTGTGAAAATATTGTGGTAGCATTTCTTAATTGTGATTTCTTATTCTTTATATTATTTTTCATTTATTTCATCCATACGTTTTTTTTTTTCTTGTTTTTTCTTCTCAACACATGTATATCGGTGTACCGTTTTGGAATTATTGCTATTTTTAAACAAAAAAATTATATAATTATAATATTAATGAATCTAATAGTATATATATTATTTGAATGTTCATAAATTTAATTTTTGGGTAAAAATCCATATAATATGTTATGCATCTTTATAAATGATAATAGTAACTAGTTAGTGTTCATCAAAAAAAAGAAAAAAAAGAAAAGAAAAGAAAAGTAACTAGTTAGTTTATATCTAACCCAATGAGCTTTTATATATATATATATATATATATATATATATATATATATATATAATTAAAAAAGTGAAAGAAAAGACCATGAGACGAGACAAGACAAGACAACATTAAAAAAGAAGTGGTAAATGATACATTGATGGACACATTGGGAGTAAAAAATGATTAAAAAAATTAGAAATTTGTGGATGGAAATCCAAAAACTCTTTCTCTAGTTGTTTCTCCTCCACACGTTTTGGGACTCTTTCAATTCCCTCTTTATAATTTATCCATTTAGACATTTGATATTATTTTGGAATTATGCTAGGACCACATAAATGAGTACAATTTTGTGTCACAATTTACTATATGGAAAATTGTGATTGGCAAAAGTGTGTTAGTGGGCCATGTGAAAGCACACTTTTACTAATTACACTTTTACTTATTCTTCATCGAGTTTAATTCATTATCTATGGCCATTTCGGTTTAGCAAAAGGAACAAAATATTTTGGTACCGGTCAATACCAATGTACCATTTTAAAATTACCGTTATTTTAAAAAAATTATATATTCATGAATTTGAAAGTATATATATATATATATATATATATATATATATACACTTTCATATTTATAGATTTAATTATTTGATAGAAGCAGTATATTTTATTATGGATCTTTACAAATACATGTTGCAACACTTATAAGTTTATAAGTTAAAAAAATAAAAAAAAATAAAGTAAAGGATTTGTAACTTTTATTAAAAAGTTAAACAAAATCACAAAATATTAATTAAAATTAGTAAATGAGATAGTTAGTAGGGATGTGGGGATTTGCCTTGGTTAGCAAAATGGTATTAAATATATTTAAAAAAAAAAAAACTAATTAGTCAAAGAGGGTGATAAAACCCAAATAATGATAGCCTACTTTTTACTGTTTTTTCACTTCTCCCAACTTAGCTTTTTGAGTTTTCCACTCAGACATGTTAAGTTTTCCAGTTTTTACTTATTAGGCGCGAATTGAAATTTTTTAAAGTACCTAAATTTTTTTTTTTAGAGGTGTTACATCCACAATATTTTTATAATATTTTCACAATAAATTATAGGTAGTTAATTGTTATTGGTTCAAATTTGAACCTAACACTAAGATTACTTTTTTGCCCCAACAATAACAACCAGTTACAACTTACCACTTAAGATTTGCTGTAAAAATATTGTGGACATATCATTTTTTTTTAATGTAAACAGACCCCTTTTTTTTTGGAACCTGTAAACAAACCCAAATACCCTTTTTTTTTTCACGTTCTCTCCTCTTCTCATGCCTCAACCTCCACAAATCGGTAAGCTCTCTCTCTCTCTCTCTCATTGTCATTCTTTGTTTCTTCTCCATTCCCTAATTCTATTTTCTCTCTTTTATGTGTAGTTCTAGGGTTCCTAATTTCATAATGAAAATTGTGATTGATTTTTTTTTTTTTCAATTCTGAATGTTCATCTATAACGAAAGCTTTTCTTTTCAGTTCTGAAAGGTTAATAGGATCTATACTTTCATTATTCCCTCTTTGCTGTTCTCTCTCAAAGGTAATTTTAGAGATTTTGATTTTTTTTTTAATTTTTAATTTTCAATGATCTATACTTTCATGTTAAGAAAGCATGAACTAACCCTGTGATTAAAAGCTTTTTTTTTTTTTTTTTTTCCTAGTTTTAATTTTGATAGTGTGAGTTTTTGGGTTTGAAGCCATGGGCACAGTAAGCTATTCGTTCACTCTGATATTTGGATTTGAAAGAACATGGGCACCATAGTTTTAGTTTTGATATTGTGGGTCCTTATAATATAATATAATATTCTATAATATTATTATTGTTACGTAACATGGTGAGGAAGATGACTTCTATTGCTTATTTTATTAGATATGTATTTAGCAAAATAATGGAAAGTGTTGTGTTCTTACAGAATCTTTGCTTCTTTAAAATAAAAGTGAGTGAAATTTTTTGCATGTCATTTAGTAGCTAGCTACAAGGCACTGCAATAGTAGGACTAATGGACTGTAAGTAACAAATCATATGAAGAATCTCCAATAATGGTAGATTTTGACTTTTAAACATTCAACTTAGGGGTAGAGAAGCTCCAATAGTGAAAATGGCTTTGTGAGTCAGCTTGTATACATAATTGATATATTGTGAATCTCCATAAGCTGATTGAAGCTATCCAAGTTGCAAAACTTCAACCACAAAAAAAGTTCAAGGTGCTTGGTCTGGATAACTATGTTTCTTGCATATGGTGGGAATATGTTTTTTCACCATAGTCCACTTTTGTTGTAGTTAGTATAATCTTTTATGTAGTCATCTTTATCATTGTATAGACTTTGAATAAATTACTTCACCAAAATGTTTCTGACCATACTATCATATTTTGCCTAATATCTTTTGATATGTTCTTTGTTATGATTGTTAATATGGACTTATTTCTTTTGGAGAATGAGTCTTGATGCAGATTAAGTTTTGTTAAATACATAAAGCTTTCATTCTTTTCATCTATGGTATTTTTGAAAAATAAAAATGTTAAAATTTTACTTGAATGTTAAAATTATTTTGTAAGTATTTTTGTCATCTATTTTAGTTGACCTTTACATTGGTTTATGTTCATTATTTCAGGTTAAAATGTCGCGTGCCTTGGGTCACAATCTTACATATGATGTCAAGGGGAGATACATTTCATTGCAACAAGTTTTAGCTTGGCAGCATATCTTCAGGAGGAATATGTTATTATTTGATTAGTATTTGAGAGAATAGATTGGAACTTAAATTATGTATATGATATTGAACTTGGGTATGTTTTCCCTTATTAGTAGTTATTGATTGAGCAGTTATTATGTTTATATGAGTATTTGTGATGTGTGGGATTGTGATTTATTATTTTCCATCAGGTACCCATGTAAAATTCAAAATGTAAATTTTATAGAAAAATTCAAAAAAATGTAAAATGTTATTAGTGATGACATTGTCGTCGCTAATATTTTATCATATCATCAGTGACGACAAATAATATCATCGCTAATATGCAAATTTTAGTGATGACATGTTTGTGGTCACTAATATATGATTATCTATGACGAAAACAAGCGTCATTGCTAGTAATGACATATTAGCGACAACAAAAATGTTGTCATTAATAATAATCTACTAGCGATGACAAAAAAATTCGTCACTACTAATGAGCTAGTAGCAACGACATTTCGTCTTGGGTTCTTGAGTTATTTATGACGACAATTGTCACTATTAGCGACGACTTTGTTGTCGTTAATAGTATTGTATTTGCGATGACATTAATATCATCACTAAAAAACTTTTTTGTTACCATTTTCGTTTAATGAAAGTTAGCGACAACATTTTTCGTTGCCAATATAATTAGCAATGATATTTAAAGCATTAGCGACGACTATATGCCGTCGCTAAAGACCAAATTTCTTGTAGTGGTGGGTCCGAAGGGGAAATTTTCCTTCCCATTTTCTGTCTCTCTTGTTTTCTCTCTTGAGCCAAATAGTGAAAAATGCCATTTTCCACCTTATTTTCCTCTCTCTATTTTTCATCCGAACCAAACATACCCTTAGGGTATTTAGGTGGGGTTTGGATTGAGCTTATTTACGTCTGCGTTTTACTCTTTCACGTTTCCTCCTCTCTCTCTTTTTTTTTTTTTTTTTTTTTTTACCAGAAGTTGGTTTCACGTGGAGGACAAACCTACCAGTGGGTCCCGTGCACACCCATTGTTTTGAAATGGTACTGTTTGTGGGTCTCATGCACTGTTCACGAGACTTACAAACATCTTTTTTCATCCAAACTTTATTTAAAAATGGGTTCCACAACATTATTCATACATTTAAAAATTATTTTGATACAATATTTTCAGTTTTCAGTTTTCAGTTTTCAGCAAAATAAACTATATTCAAATGGACCTTTAGACAATTGCTTTCTGTCAAATACAGTAAAACACACAGTTTTTTAGAAAGTGATCCATATTTGGCTAAAAGGGGAAAAAAAAAGAAACCTCTCTCTCTCTCTCTCTCAGCTCCTTTGCAACGGGTCAGCATAATCCACTTACACATACAATTTCTATCTATTTCTAAAAGCAAAATTTGCTAACAAATCACCAGCAAAGCAGTATTATTCTCTCTTGCCCACAAACTTATTCACACGTGTCACATTTAACATAAATAAGTTTAGGGTAATTTACACCTTTCGTTATAAAATGTGAACGATTTGTGTCGTCTCTATTTATTGTTTTGCTTATGTGACTAATGAAGGTTGAGTCACCCCATATAATTTACCCATATAAACAAAATCAAACTTATCCTAAATTTATGAGATCAAAAATATAATTTACTCATAAGTTTATTTTATTTTATTTTTTTTTGGTGTGTGTATATAATGGACTTATATAAAATTGATCTGAAAAAATCTTTTATTAATTTGATTATAAGTGAATCCATCTTTACTTATTAATGTTAAGGATATTGCGTCATTAATTTTATTGTTAAATTTTTTATTAGCAATAAACAAAATATGACAAATATTTTATATGAATGACAAATTTTTTATCACCTTAAACATAAAATTGTATCAGACTGACCTTTCTAGTTAACTTTAGCTGGCATAGTTGCTTAACATAAAAAACGAAATTGAGAAAGATAATGCGGAGATGAATAATACATGGAGACAAATAAAAATGGAGCTCAAGATGCAAGACAGAATGTACCTCCAAATGATCACCAATGATTACAAAGAGTGCATTGGGTAGGAGATTGACATTAAACCATTTTCCTTTATGTTTTATTTGAAGTCCGGAGATTCCATTATCCACCAAAAGGGTTAACAGACCATAGTCCGTGTGAGAGGGGATGCCAATTGCTCTATCTGGCTCTGGACAAGCTGGATAATAGTTAGCAGCAAGAATTTGTAAACCCAACTCGATATTGGTGGGCTTGTCTATGTAGCTCTCTTCCAGACCCAAGCTCTTTGATATTGCTTTTAGTAATACTGTTACTACTTCCCGATTTCTTTTCCTGAACTCCAATGCAATCTCACTATGTCATCATAAACAAAGATAAACCATTCATTATGAATTGCATGGGCCATCTTAATATTGAATTAAAGTTTAATTTGGAAGTGCCCTAGGCAATAACTAGGTGTTAATTTAGACCCCAAATTTTAATTACGGTTTGATTAATTTTAAGATAATCACAATTAGGCACAAATTACATTTAATTAACGGATTATTCAACTAAAGTACCAAATTAGAGCATTAGTGAACATAATTGAACTAGGCAATTAGGTAAAGGGCAGAAGGTAAAATGATGCAAACATTGAAGAGAAAAATGAAAGAACCTAGCTAAAAATTCTCTCCATAGCTCGACATGCCGAATCGATCTACTAAGAAAATAAGTTGGAGTACATGGATAAAAAAAGAAACCATCCAAGTCTAATCTATCCATTGTACTTAAACTCTCCAAGCTTCAGATACCAACAGACTACACAGAGTTTTTTCTTCTCAGGCTTTCTAGATCTTGCAACACCGACCAGTTGCACCAGTTGAATTTGGTTAAGTCTCAATGCTCCCATTGTCCAAGATACACTCAACACTCAATAATTTTGTAGGTTATGTTCGAGTTAAGCTCCTCTCAAAGTAAGACAATTTGAGAGGGGAAAGAGTAGAAAAAATCTAAGGGAATTATGTAGTGATTTTTTGGCACACAATTGCTAGCTCTACAAGAATGTTTTTAGGAAGGGAGTAAATTTCGTACTGAAGATCATTTTGGTTTGGTTTAGAGAATAGAATATTTAAGTATTAATCAATATCAGTGTACCGTTTTGGATTACCACAGTATATAAATATATATATTAATATATTCAATAAAAAGGTAAAGTATTTGTTAGGTTCTAAAAGTTTAGAACAATTGGCAAATCATGAACACAAACTTGTCTAGATATAGATCCTAGAGTCTATAGGTATTATTAGACAATACTCAAGATGAAACAAGTCAAGATTCAAGAACATACAAGCTGCAAAAGGAAGACTTCAGAAACTGTCTAGTTCAATCGATCGAAAGATAGGCTTGACCGATCGAAACACGTATTGCAGAATTCTATTTCAGTCCAAACTCTACTTAAACGTATTGGGTTTCAAGTAAAACACTACTAGTATATAAAATAAAACACTACTCTTCAGAGAGTGAAGAGTGTGCCTTTTTTGTATCTAGGGTTTTGTACCCAAAAAACTCTCTCATATCTTCTACTGGTGTTATTCCTTGAAGAATTTCAAGTTTTGGTGTTGTAAAAATTGTTGCATACAAGATCAATGTCTAAAGAGATCCAAAACCTTTGAGTGGAGTCTCAAAGTCACAAGCAAGCAATGTTTTAAAAACCGGACCGGGCTGGTCGGTTTGACCGGTTCAACCTGGAACCGGGAGCTAGTCCGGTCCGGTTAAAACCTCAAAAACCGGTCAAAAACTGGAAAACCAGTCAAAAACTGGGTAAAAACCGGGGTTGAACTGAAAATTTTCAAAAAAACGGTTTGATGTCCGGTTCGGTTTTTAAAACCATGCAAGCAGGTGAGCTTGTGTTGGTGCAAAAGCCTAATAGAGAAGGAGTTCATGGATTCAGAGCTTACACATGGTAGTGTCAATAAGTTCTACATGTGGTAGCAATAAGATGTTAGTGTTCTAAGTCTTATTGTAAACTTCGATTCTCTATAGTGGATTTGCTTTTTACATTGAGGATAAGTAGGTTAAATCATCTACAGGTTTTTTACCAGTTTGGTTTTCCTGAGTCATCGTATCGTTTTGTTATTTATTTTTTCGTTGATTTGCATGATATGATTGTTTTGTTTTAATTTAGATCTGAATAATAAATTTAAGTATTCATTTGGTTAATTAATTAGGTTAAACAATCTAATTTACATGAACCTAAAAACTTAACAGTATTATAAAAAAAAAAAAAAAAAAAAACCAGTCCCTTTTTTTTTTTTTTTTTTAATTCATACTATATATTTCATCCGAAAAAAACTCATACTATATAGGTATATATCATTTTTTTTAGCCTGCCAATGGAAATAAGGCTGCGTTTGTTTTTGGTGAAAATCATTTCCAGAAATGCTTTTCTGTAATTATGGGTGTTTGGTTGCGCATGGAAAATCAATTTTCCAGAAATTGTTTTCAGTTGACCAGCAGTCAAGGGTGAAATGATTTTCCCCTTTTATTTTCACTTCAAATGCCATTTTCTGAAAAAAAGAGAGAGAAAGAGCACGAAGAGAGAGAGAGAGAGAGAGAGAGAGAGAGAGAGAGAGAGAGACCCAGACCAACGACCAAGCCCCACGAACCGCCGGCGAGAGAGACCAAGCCGGGAGCAACCGCACGAGCAACCGCCGGCGACCTTCGACCCACAAACCCAGAGCAACCCATCGCCTCCGACGAACCAGAGCAACCCATCGCCTCCGACGAACCCAGAGCAACCCATCGCCTTCGACCCAGAGCAACCCACGAACCTCGATCTCGTCGTCGACCCAGACCCAGAACCAGACCCATCGCCTTCGACCCAGACCCATCGCCTCCTCGATCTCGCCTTTCCACGAACCTCGATCTCATCATCGACCTAGACCTATCGCTCCCTCTTCCTCGATCTCTCAGTTTTTTTTTTTTTTTTGAGTTTGATTGTTATTGTTGTTGTGGTGGTGTGGTGGTGATGTTTTGGTGGTTGTGGCTTTTGATTGCCGGAATTTGCTGCCGGAATTTGTTGATGAATTTGTTGTGATTTTGAAATTTTTTGTAACAAAATTTGTTTGGATGCTGAGAAAATAGCTGAGAAAATGTGAAAAATTATAAGAAAATAGCATTTTCAGAATAGAACCAAACACATGAAAATATTTTTTACAACAATTTTCATAATACAACCAAACACTTGAAAATATTTTGCTTTTTTGAAAAATAATATTTCTAAAAAATAAATATTTTTCAGAAAATATTTTACTGGAACCAAACAGACCCTAAGTTAAAACTCAAATGAATTTCAAATGTTTATATGTCACTTAAAAAAAAAAAAAAAAAAAAAAAGCTTTGGTTTGACTATCTCTAATAAAAAGTTGAAACGTGTGACTCTATTTACGAGAAGAAAACACAAGTGACAGTCTCTCCCTCACTATTCATGCTGACCCTCATTTAATTTGCAACAACCGCTACTTACCACCACTCTGTCGTTTCCCCTACATTCGGTCTTCTACTCTTCATCTCTCTCGTTATCTTTTCTATCACCTACATATATCTAAACAGATGCTCTCCCTCTCTCTTTCTTTTTTTTGCTGCGTGAAGATCAAAGAAATGGAAGAATTTTGTTTCGGCTCGTTATGTTTTTACCGGCCAAAATTTGATATTTGTCTCCGGTACAACCGAAACAACCCGATATGGCTAGTAGTATTTGAACCGAAACGAAACTACCTTGTTTGGAGGGCCTACTAAAACCGAAAGAAAGCAGTAGTGGTTGGAATTCGTTGTTAACTTGTTGGGGTTAGTCGAGAATCTAGGCTATCATTAAAGGCTAGATACTTGGGGTAGTGAGATGATTGGACGAAGGAAAGACAACACAAAGGTTAGAAGAATGAAGGAAAAAGAAATAGCAGATTTTGATTAATTCAGATACCTACTATTTTACATTAAAAAAAGAAGAAGAAAGCTTTATATCCACTTGCAAGGGATAAAAGGTGTATATTTTTAAAGTTAACTTTTTCTATTTTTGGTAATAGCTCAATTGTTTTATATAAAAACATATAACACATATGATATAAAATAAATAAAGAATAAAATATTTAAAAAATTATTTAAAATATAATCATCATTGACATAAAAATTTGGTTGTAAATAATTAACTTCATAGTGATAACAACATCCCTTGCAAACTGAAAAATAGTGAGTCACTTAACCCCTCGCAAAAATGTTTTATGTGACAATTTATTGTTTTCACTATTGTTCCTAATAAGTTGCCAATAATTATTTTCAAGGGCCAAATGATTTCAAGAATGCCATTATCTGTTGCTAAAAATTAAGTCCTCAATTTAAAATTTACAAAAAACTAATTGCAAGATCATAAAGGCCCTCACAAATAGTTGTTCACGATAATTACATCCTCTTGATAAAAATAAGTCGTTGACTTTTCTTGTAATTTGGTAATATATTTGTGATGGTAGATTTGTTTAGTAAAGATAGTAAATTGCCCTTATAAATTAACTATTAGCTAGACATGGCAAAACGGGTGGTTCGGGTCGGGTCAATCGGGTTGCGGGTCAAAAATGAGTAATTTAAGCGGGTTAAAAACGGGTTCAGGTCAATCAGTTTATGAGTTGGGTTGACCCATATTTTTCACATCGTATTTATTTTTTTATTTTTTTATTTTTTTAATGGAAACAACTTGTATTTGCTATTTAAAAAGTCATGCAACAAATTACTTGATGTAAAATGTATTACTTTGAATTTACCACTTATATCAAGAATGAATTACAATTACTAATACTTATTCAATAATTTTAAAATTATACAAATCCTAACATTGCTATCTAAAATAAAATAACACAAAAATAAGTAAAACAAATATATAAGTTTTATTTTTACACAATATCAACATCCCAAAATATAAAACAAAATTACAAATGACTTATTGGATAATTCATTTGACAAAGAATAAAAACATATAAAAAATTTACAATCTTGAAAATTAATTTTATAATCTATTGTCAATTGTGGTTGACACTCTATTTCAGTTTGAGGTATTTATTAAAGTTTGAGTGTTTACTTATTTATACATGGTCTCTTTTATGAATGTCATATTATTGTTAAGCAAAACACACTCTAGGAAATATCATAATTGTGAGTTCAAAATGGGTATGAAACACCCTTGAACGTTTAGATCCCAAATAATAAGATTACCAATTCAAGCTTTATATCAAACAACTAATGTGCGGAAACATGATAACAAGCTTATAACAGAATTGATAAACAATCTAAGCCAAATATAAATACATCCACAGCAACAAATATAAGGCAAAGATAAAGGGAAAGAATGTTAGGTCACAATCTGAATGACCCCTTGTGATTAACCCTAATTAATTAATTTAGCCAAGTAATTAATTAATCAATTAATCATGCAATTTTATGGAAGCACAAACAAATCACCAATCAACTAAATATGCAGCGGAAAATAAATAACACAGTGATTTGTTTACGAATGGGGAAAACCCTAATGGCAAAAACCCCACCGGGTGATTTTCAGGTCACCACTCCCGAAACTCCACTATTATCAAATCAAGCGGTTACAAGTAAAGAAATCCCAAGTACCTTACCAACCTACAGTTGAACCCTTACCCCAATACCCAATTGGACTTGATCTGTAGTGACAGTCTCCACCTTTGATGCACGGCTCCCAAGTACATGACTAACCAATGCGCGGATCCAAGTACGCGACTTCAAGCCACCAACTGAGGAAGAATGGTTGGCTGCAAAGTTCTTCAGTTCATCCACTTGATGAATAGCAGGAAGATGCTTGGTTACAAAACCCTATGGTGCAAATACACAGCAACTTCTTGATGGAAGATGAACTAGGTCAAGAACTTCGTCTGTTTATCACAATTTGCTTAAACAGAGATTGCTCAATGATAATGCAACTTGTGTCACCCAAAACGGCTCTTAAAATAATCCTTTTATATGTTTAGGGTTAGAAGAAAAGAAGGCCCAAAAACATATTCACGGATCCCAAGAAAATCAGATTGAAATTCTGACTTTTTAAATCTCGACAGATAGCAGGTGTCGAGGTAGCTGTCGAGAGGTGTCGAGCTTTAAAAACTTTGCACTTCAGCTTGCTTTCTCTTGGACAGACTTGATGACTTCAACACTTGACCTTGAAACATTGTTTCTTGAAGTATTGAAAACACCTAGAACTACCCAATTACAAGCAAAGTGCGTTTTGTCAAAGGATTAGCCAATTTACATAACTAAGTGACATATGTTCTTAAACAAGTTAAAACATATATGTCCTAACAATCTCCCCCTTTGGCAATCCGTGACAAAACCACAACAAACAAATGAGCATATGAGAGAAGTCATAAATCACTCAACTCATATTCACTTGTTGATTACAATAAAATCTATCCTAACACAAACTCTTGAAAAACTTTGCAAGAAGAGAGCTTATGATAAGTAGACTTTGACAACCTGTATTTCTGAAACACTTTAAACAAAACTCATCAAGGCATCTTATGTGAAACAGAAATAAATAGATTGCATACAAGTATAAAGAACATGTGTATAAAGATAGAAAAGAAACAACACATGAAGAGAGAGGTGAAAGAAACATACATCAACATATATAAGAGATAAGATAAGTACAATGTATGAAAAAATGGTCAAGGACCTCATATACAAGACCAATGTATCTAAGAGATAAGAAACAGAAATACATATAGCCTCACTACATCCCTAAAAAAAAAAATGAAAACACTCCCCCTATAAAAAATGTCCTATACTAACTCTCCCCCTAAGATGACTACTCTCATAGCCCAAAACTACTCTCCTTTTTTGTCACGAGTGACAAAGGGTAGAGTGTCATGTAGACATCTCATCGGCAGAGCTAGCATCCCCATCATCATCATCATCATCATTATCCTCATCATCCTCAGAATCTGACGCTGCTGGAGTAGATGGTGAAGGAGTAGCCTCTGGAGCAAATCCACCCATGATCGCCTGCCGTCGTGCAATACGACCCACACGAACATTCACCTGATACAACTCAGCAGAGAGTGTATCAAGACGAGTGTCCATGCGCTGTAGCTGCGTCATGATATCACCAAGGGATACATCGCTCGAAGAGGAAGAAGGAGCAGATGTAGATGGAGCTGATCTGGATGGCGCTGAACGGGAGGGAGGAGTGGCACCTGGCTGTCTCGACCTGAACTGCGCCTCACTACGTTTTACGGTAGCGGCATCTATGGCAGATATGTGTGTGAAGCGGTCGGACACAGGAAAGGGAATGGAAAAATGGCGTAGAATCCGCGTGATAGCAGAAGGAAAGATGAGCTTATCACGGGACGCTGAATCAAGATAAACCTCTATGATAGACCGGATGAAGTGAGAAGGGAAGTCTATGGTAAGATGCTCAAGTAGAGAAAGCAAAAATCGAGCACGAGGCTCTGTGATAGAGTTATAGTGAGAAAAAGGATGGAGAACAAAAGTCATCACCATGTTAATGAATCTAGGACCTTTAGCAAAAGGTCTACATGATGTGAACTGATGCTCACCCCAATCAGCAGGGCGCTCACAAAAAGCAGAAATGAGCTCATCTTTGGACACAGTCCTTAGACGCTCACAAGAGGGGTAATCTGGAAACTCTATCCTAGGTACCCTAAGCACATCTGCAATAAGTTGCGGTGTGACAGGAATGCGCATACCTCGAACGCGAGTGACAAAATAAGGTACTGAAAGATCAATCCCGTGCATGTTGGAGTAGAACTCCTGTATCAGCACGAGAGGGCAAGTGACCGGGATGTCACACAGTGACCCCCATCCCCTACTGTGAATGACAGAGGGAAGGTCAGTATCGGCGAAGTCCGCCAGAATGACTTGGCATTCCGAATGAACACCTCATCGAGAAAAGTTCTTCGAAAATGCCTTGTGGGCATCTCCATCACGGAATCAAAGGTTAAGAGGAGCAGAATCAGAAGAAGAGGAAGCTCCAGAACGCAAAAGGTTCCGAGCGGGAGTGGATTTACGTTTGGGTGCCATAGACACTACTAACGTAAAAGAATGAGAAAGAGATAGAGAGGGAGACAATCAGAAAATCCCAACACAGTTCAAATATATCAAATATGTTGAACAACAAGTACGTATGCATGGGAATGCATGAGCATGTGACATGCAAAGGAAAAAAACTTCATGGGCTCAGCCCAATCCAATCCTAGCAGCACACAAACATAAAGCACACATCTAAATGCATGTAAATATCATTATAATGCAAATGAAATGCAATGTATGACATTTTGAAATCATCTAAGTACAAACCCAACCCAAAATTTCAATAAAAACTCAACAATTTTGAAAAACCCTAAATTTTTATGAAAAATCCCAAAAACTAGGTTTTCAAAACATGAAATGCATGAAAAAGGAAGAGACAAGAGATCTTACCAAGTGATTGAGGCAAGGAATGAGCAAGATCCAAGAGGGTTGGAGGATTTGAGTGAAAGGAGAGTGAAAGGGAGATGAACAGACACGGAGAGATCGAGAGAGATTGAGTGAGAAATGAAGAAAATCGCGACAGATCCTTAAATAGGCACCTCAGTAAATCTCGACAGCTGAGGTGTCGAGAGGTATCGAGGAAGCTGTCGAGGAAGGTATCGAGGAATTAGCCTTCGACAGATAAAGGTATCGAGAGGTATCGAGATGCAAGGAGAGATTCAGATACGAGAAGCTCGATCGATCGCGAAGGTGTCGAGAAGGTATCGAGGAGACAGAAGAAATCTCGATCGATCCACAAGGTATCGAGACAGGTGTCGAGAAAGAAGACTCAAACAGCATAAGTGAATCTCGATCGATCCAACAGGTGTCGAGAATCTATCGAGAGGACAGAGACTTTCTCGATTGATCCATCAGGTGTCGAGATTGCGATAAGAAACAACTTGAGAAGCTCGATAGATGACCAGGTATCGAGGAGGTGTCGAGGGAGGTGTCGAGCCAGCTGAAAAAGGCAGTTTTTCGAGAAGGGAAAGACACAGACATGAATGCAATCCAACACACATCTCTACCAAAGATCCACTCAACATTTAAACCTCTCAAAAACATCTCTCAACAAGAAAATAAGGACAAGGATCATGCAAAACACACACACACACACTAAACAAGTCTAACCAATTTTATATTTCAAAAACAAGTTATGACAGTTTAGTGAGCATACATTAGCACATGTAAAACCTTTGTGATGGCCAAATCACATTGTACCTACACATGTATCAAAAGTAGCAAAGAATATTGCGTGTTGTGTGTGAAAGAACATTGCAAGATTGCATATGTGTATAAATGTTATGACGATCTGAGATATGAGAAAATAACTTTTAACTCACACACAATCATAACTGTTTGATGGGGACTATCACCTTCGAGGTACATCCTATAACTCCCACATCTCCTAGAATACACGCTTGCAACCATATTTAAGCATTTTTAATCTTTTTGCTTTTTATTTTCTTTGCATATTTTCTTTTATTTTAGCATATCATACAAGGGTATACAAAAGAGAGAAAAGAAATACCCAAGATGTTAAGCATTGACATTGCACTTTGCTATGCCGAAGCATACAGATGTCTTTGACACTGCACTTTTGCTATATCGAAGCATACAGGTGTCTATGACACTGCACTTTTGCTATGCCGAAGCACACAGGTGTCATACAATGATTGGCGGGCAATAGTGGTGAGATGGTCATTTATGCCTTTCTCTTAGGATTTTCTAGTTCTACCTATCAAAAAGAGTGATATGAGTGTT
The DNA here is from genome assembly GCA_032727855.1 of Quercus ilex subsp. ballota. Classification (NCBI taxonomy): domain Eukaryota; kingdom Viridiplantae; phylum Streptophyta; class Magnoliopsida; order Fagales; family Fagaceae; genus Quercus; species Quercus ilex. Next base: position 24,599,065 of record CM064918.1, on the reverse strand, counting down.
AAGTTTTAAGAGATAACCTAATCTTACTCATCACAAACAAAAGCCACAAAGCTCACTTGCTTAGTTGTGCATAGAGATGCTCATCTAAACTACAAGAGATACAAAGTTTAGAAAACTTTGTTTCATTGGCCATCCAAGGTACACAAGTACCAAAGTACACATAACACACACTGTTTTTGTATTTTTCAATTTTTCAATTTTTTTTTAATATCAAAAACAAAATAAGCAAAACTGAAAATAAACAAACAAAAACATGTTATCAAAGCAAAGCAAAAACTAGACTGGCTCAACAGAAAAGAAAAACACACAAGCAATGCAACAAACACAAAAAAACAAGAAGGGAGAAGAAAGTGATGAAATCACTTAGAGTCCTTTTTCTTCCACTCCTTGGAAGAACCTTTCCTTTGATAGAATCCTTGAACAGGCGGTGAGGGGGAAGAATTTAAACCGTTCAAGTTCGAAAGGAACATGAGGGCTTTCAGAAGATCTCCAAGAGGAGCAAGAGAGGATTGAAGCTGATTATGGTTTCCAGATGCTATCACGCCATTGCTTTGTTGAGTGGCTAACCACTTATAGTAATTTGGTCTAGTATGACCAGTAGCCCCACAATAATGACAGAGATGCTGCTTCTTTTGTTTAGGCTTTTGGGAGTTAGCCTTCTTAGCCCTAGGGTTTTTAGCATCTTTCTTATCTAGCTTAGGGGGTGCTCCTAAGATAGATTTTCCCTTGTCTAAGTTCTCACTAGCTAATTTAGTCTTAACATCAATGTTCTCAATTTCAATGTTATTAGCAGGAGGAACAAAAACAGTATTGCTAGTAGAAGCAGTATTAGAGAAAGAAATACCATACCCCAAACCAGTTCGATCCGAAGCAGGTTTCTGATTGCTAAGCATCTCATCAAGCTTTGCACTTGAAGTCCTCTCCAGTTGAGCTCTGACTTGAAACAGCTCCGCTTCAAGCTTCTTGGTCTTCTCAGCCAAAAAGTTATTCTCAAATCTCAGTGCTCCAATAGTTTGATTCGCCTCATCAAACTTCGTGGACAACTCTTCATGATCGAGTTCCACATCACTGAGCTTCTTGGTGGCCAGCCTATATAATTTCTCATGTTTTTCAAAGAGCTTGTAAAGCTTCTCATAGGCTGAATGGATATCATCTTGATCATCCATCTTCTCAAATTTGGACTCCACCAATTCTTCTTCTTCATCCACTTCTTCAACAATCCCTTCAGTAGGATTGACTGTGGCAGTGAAGGCATTTAGGATTCCGTCATCCTCATTGTCGGAATCATCTTCAGGCTCAGTGTCACTTAGGATTACAGCAAGGGCCTTGCTTTTCCCAATGCTCTTCAGATATGTAGGACACTCATGTTTCATGTGTCCAAACCCATGACACCCAAAGTATTTTGGTCCTGCGGGAATAGTATACTGACCGCCTTCCTTAGCATCCTTCTTCCCTTTGTCTTGGCTTTTGAACTGAGAAGAACTGAACTGCCTACGGTCCTTGTCGAAGCTCCTTCCATTGGCATTCTTCATAAACTTTTTGAACTGCCGAGTAATGTAGGACTTCATCTTAGAATCTTCATCATCAGAAGACTCATCTGTATCACTGCTCTTCGCCTTCAAGGCCATGCTTTTCCCTTTATTGGACTTGCCAATCCTAGATAATCCTATCTCATAGGTCTGCAAGTTTCCAACCAGCTTAGTCAAAGGAATCTTGTCTATATCCTTTGATTCCTCAATTGCCATAATCTTGGCATGAAATCTCTCAGGTAGAGATCTGAGCATCTTCCTTACAATCTTGGGTTCAGGGATGGTTTCCCCAAGATTGAAGGCTGAGTTCACTATGTCCTTGAGCTTGGCATAGAATTCATCAAACGACTCATCTTCCTCCATCTTAATTTCTTCAAAGCTTGTGGTGAGCCTCTGAAGTTTTGAATCTTTGACAGCCTTTGTTCCTTCATAGGTTGTCTGGAGGATGGTCCAAGCCTCCTTAGCAGTTTCAGTTGAGGATATCTTCTTGAACTCCTCATTGGTGACTGCGCTAAAAAGGGCATTCAGCGCTCTGCTGTTGAAGTTAGCCGCCTTGATCTTAGCATCATCCCAATCGGCCGGTTCTTCTTTTGGCTTAGTCCAGCCAATCTCAACAGCTTGCCACACCTTCTCATCTAAAGACTGCAAGAAAGCTCTCATGCGTACTTTCCAGTATGCATAGTTAGTGCCATCAAATAAAGGAGGTATAATTAAAGATTGTCCTCTATCCATGACAAACAAGGGTCAATGGATCAACACAGCAAAGATTAAAACCTAATCAGAGTGTGCTTGCTCTGATACCACTTGTTAGGTCACAATCTGAATGACCCCTTGTGATTAACCCTAATTAATTAATTTAGCCAAGTAATTAATTAATCAATTAATCATGCAATTTTATGGAAGCACAAACAAATCACCAATCAACTAAATATGCAGCGAAAAATAAATAACACGGTGATTTGTTTACGAATGGGGAAAACCCTAATGGCAAAAACCACACCGGGTGATTTTCAGGTCACCACTCCCGAAACTCCACTATTATCAAATCAAGTAGTTACAAGTAAAGGAATCTCAAGTACCTTACCAACCTACAGTTGAACCCTTACCCCAATACCCAATTGGACTTGATCTGTAGTGACAGTCTCCACCTTTGATGCACGGCTCCCAAGTACGTGACTAACCAATGCGCGGATCCAAGTATGCGCCTTCAGAACACCAACTGAGGAAGAATGGTTGGCTGCAAAGTTCTTCAGTTCATCCACTTGATGAATAGCAGGAAGATTCTTGGTTACAAAACCCTATGGTGCAAATACACAGCAACTTCTTGATGGAAGATGAACTAGGTCAAGAACTTCGTTTGTTGATCACAATTTGCTTAAACAGAGATTGCTCAATGATAATGCAACTTGTGTCACCTAAAACAGCTCTTAAAATAATCCTTTTATATGTTTAGGGTTAGAAGAAAAGAATGCCCAAAAACATATTCACGGATCCCAAGAAAATCATATTGAAATTCTAACTTTTTAAATCTTGACAGATAGCAGGTGTCGAGGTAGCTGTCGAGAGGTGTCGAGTTTTAAAAACTTTGCACTTCAGCTTGCTTTCTCTTGGACAGACTTGATGACTTCAACACTTGACCTTGAAACATTGTTTCTTAAAGTATTAAAAACACCTAGAACTATCCAATTACAAGCAGAGTGCGTTTTGTCAAAAGATTAGCCAATTTACATAACTAAGTGACATATGTTCTTAAACAAGTTAAAACATATATGTCCTAACAAAGAAGATGCAAACACACGGACAACACACGATGTGTTATCGAAGAGGAAACTGAAGTCCTCAGCGTAAAACCTCTCCGCCACCCTCCAAGCGGTGATAAAATCCACTAAAAAATATAGTTGGGATACATGAACAGCAGAAGACCCTCCAAGCCTAATCTACCCAAGTACCTAAGCCCTCCAAGCTTCTTGCTCCAACGAGGTTACGCTGAACCTATTTCTTCTTTAGCTTCCCAGATTCCGCTACTTGACCATAGCATCAACCAATGTGTATTGGTTCCTTCCCAAACTGCTTCCCAAAATACCAAATGAACCTTCTCACAGACGTGGGTGTGGTGAGATAAGGATTTGGTAAAAGGCCTCTCAAGGATATGACAATGGAGAGGAAGAGAGTAGAGGAATTTGAAGAGTCTCTAAGGTAAAGATTGGGGATGAGGCAATCTTGTTTTTCTCTAGGGTTTCTCTCACAAAATTCTCTCTGGAAGCTCTCTCAATTTAGTGGGTATAAGGGTGTATATATAGTAGGGTGAGAAGGGAATGCAAAACGTCAGTTTTTGCCAAACAGGGTTAACTCGCAGCTTGTCCAAGTCGCAAGTTCCAGTCGCGACGTAACGGCCTGGATAGCCTGGAACTTTTGTCCTGTAGCGTGACAACTGGCGTGACCCTTCAGCTTCCCAATGTGCCTCTCACATGCCTGCCTTTCGCGGCTTGCCAATCGCGATCCACCCGCGAGCCCTAGCCGCGAGACTTTGTTTTTCTTGCACACTCTTGAGCTTTTCTTCACAACTTCTCACACACTACTCTTACAATTTTTCCACCTAAATACAGGGTTACTAAGTGCTAAATTACAAGCAAATTGGTCACGGAATAAAGCCAATTAGATGGTTGATAAAATTCAACCTTACAATCTCCCCCTTTGGCTATTCCATGACAAAACCCTACAACAGACTCTAGACTTAAACGTGAGCTGGGAACAGTTGGAAAACTCACTCACACCTAACTCTAGATTCTGTAAAGCTCTTGAACATATGAATAAGAAACTCCTGAAACACAATAACATAACAATATCATTGTATGCAGAAAACTTAATAAGCATATGGAGCAAAGTAAGCATGATCAAGCAAAAATGAACATAAGCACAAAAGCAATAATTCATGGCAAGATCAGCAACAGTAGTCACTTAAGCAAAAGTGATTACTGTGTTCATTCATACAAGGAATGAACATCCGGACATGCAAAAATGATAAACTCAATTGAAGAGTACCATTTGCAAGTCCAACACTCAACCAATGCATACAAACATATATGCATCTAGGAACAATCCTACAAGGGCACAAGAGTGTTGTACTTAAGATAATGCAAGGTATTAACAAGTACCAAAACACAAAGCATAAAGGCTGCATAAGCAAAGATTTGCAAATACATGGCACAAACCATAAAAGCCTACAAACATGCAAAAGTGCTAGAAACAACCCTCAAAACTTACAAAAGCAACAATGGGTACAAAACAACAACTTAAAGAGCTGAAGCTGAAAAACATCAAACTATATATATGCTGAAATAAACAACTACTACCAAAAATTCACATATTGAGAGTTTTAAAACAGACTTAAACCAGTGTATCAAACCAAAAAAAAAAAAACATATTTAAACTCCCCCTCAAACCAGGCACTCCCCCTCAAGAGCTGCCTCAAAAATTCTCCCCCTTTTTGACCGGAATGGCCAAGGGGTCAGTGATCCTGGTTGGTATGAATGCTGTCAAACTTGGCAGAGAGTACATCAAGCTGGTCCTGCATTGCTGTCATCCTCTCAGTCTGTTGATTCTGAACATCTCGAATTGTATTAAATCTCTCCAGGATAATTTGAAAGGCATCAGGAGGTACAGATGATGAGTTGGAAGGTCTACTCCTCTTGACTTTTACTCTAGGTGTGGAAACTGGTCCTGCACCTTCTGCTTCAGTCCCCATAGGATCACCTTCTTCATGGACACCCTCTTCTTCTTCACCTGGAAGACGACTCTGTATCCGTATGAGAGTAAATTTGTTGATAGATGATAAAGGAGGCATGGGACTGATATCTTGTGGGATTGCAACACCCTTTTCTTTGAAAATTCTCATGAGAAGACTTGGAAACACCAACTTGGGCCTCGAGGTGGTTTTAGTTTCTTCCATGATAGTAGCAAAAATGTGGGAACTGATGTCAATAGGGGTGTTTTCCTTAAGTTCCATAAGAAAGATAGCTCTGGCATTTGTCAATGTAGTCATCTTCCTTATAGGGTACAGATTGTACATCATTATCGTTGTTAAACACCTCATGTCTTTAGGAAAGTCAGAAGTGTTGAGACACCTCTTTTCTAAAACCCCACCAATCTTTCTCTGGACAGCTTCTAGGGAGACCATTCTGTCCTTGTAGTTTGTGAACTCATACTCATCTAACCCCTCCAACCCTAAAACTTTATCAATGTCATGAGCATCTAGGGTAAACTCCTTTCTCCTTACCCAACAGTTCAACTCCTCGCCTTTTATCATAACATTTGCATAGAATTCTCTGATTAGTGGTTCACACACTAAAGGTAAGTCACCCAGAAGTTTTTCCCAGCCTTTGCCTTCAAAGCATTTTGGAATGAATGTATCCCTCAAGTCATGTAAATCCACAAATCTCTCCTGGATAATGGTTCCCTTTACGAAGGAATCTCTGTATCTCTCAAAATGCTTGACTGACCTAAACAGGTTGTTGTCCATTTTCAATCTTTTATCAGCCTTCTTAGCAAGAGTCTTCTTCTTAGATGATGTGGAAGCCATCTGTGAACAATCAGAAAAGGCCACAACAAGACATAGCACAGAGTGGGAAAATGCACACACATTAGTAACAAATGAGTTACACTGTGATAAACAGGTTGACCAGACTCAGACACAGACTAAGCACAGTTGATAACCAAACATTGGATATAATAAGTTCATCAAGTTTAAACTGAAGAATGCAGACAAATTCAGAGTAAGGCCCATTTGAAATTAATAGAGCAAAAAAAAAAATACACGTAGCAACATCTGCAAGAGCATGATAGCCATAAACCCCAATAACACCAACACAACCAATCAGATAAATGTATGACTACAACGCAAGATTGCAGAAAAACCCCATACCCATATGCCCAAAACTAAATAGACAAATATCAATGCTCAGACAGAGGGAAAAGTGACCTGAAGTAAGCAACTAATCCTAAACAATCAATGCAGCAAGAGCAAGTAACAGCACACACACTCAAACTCAACAAAAAATGTAAACCCATGTTCGAACCAAAAAAAACAACCCAACAACACAACATTCAGATTCAAAAGAACAAAAGTGAAATCATGATGAATGAAGTGAAGTTTTGAAAATCAATACCTTTTTCGTGATGTATGATGAAGATATGATGCAGAAATTTAGAGCTTTTTCAAAGGAACACGGAGTGTTGAGAGAGAGATTTTGAGAAGAAGATGAACAGACACAGACCTTTGAGGGAAAAACTGGAAAACAATTTTAAAAACTGTCTTCAAAACGCAAAACACGCATTTTTCGCGACTTGTCCAAGTCGCCAGTAAGTCGCCAGATCAAGCCGCGAAACACTGTGAAGGTAAGATTCTAGAAAAATCTTCTAAGTGTTTTTCGCGACTGGAAGATTTAGCCGCGAAGGAGTCGCAAGCTGAGCCGCGAAAATCTCTGAGTAAATCTCGCGATTGTACCTTCCACCCGCGAACAAGCCGCCAAAATGAGTCGCGAAAAGAGCAAAACTCAAATTTTTCAAAAATTTTTCGAAGTCTTTTTCGCGACTAGAGTACTGGCTCACCAGTAAGTCGTGAAAATCTCTGACTGAGCTCGCGACTGGGGCTTGCGACTGTGTTGAACCACGACTTAGTCGCCAAAACAGGGCAACACTGTTTTTTGAAAAAAATTTCACAATTAAAAGCAAAGTACTTTCCAAAAACAAAACAAACACTCAAAAATCTTTTTGTGTTTGACCAACAAAGATTGAGCATGTGAAAACACATTTAATCAAGTACAATCACACAGATGAATATGGCATTCATTGAACATAGACTTGTGTGTTGTGTGTGGATATCGAAAATGAGATAATCCTTAGTCCAATGTGAAGCTTTAATGATCAATTCAATCAAGGCATACACAACTAGCACTAGATAATGTGACCTATCTCAATTATAGAAACATGCATATATGACCTCCCACAAGTACTTGATAACAATTCTTTGAAGCTTTTCATTTGGCTCCATATTCAACATATCATTTGCAACATTTGAGCAAAGAGAATCTCATTGTGAGATAGATGCCTGAAATTTTTGATATTTCAATTGATGAGATAGCTTTTGGCTTTTTGAGCATCACACATTTTATTTTGGTCGCTTTTCCTTTTTCCTAGTCAAATACTAGTATGTGCGACAGGCTTTTGCAGCTCTATATCTCTTTTCATTTGGAGATTTACATTTAAAGAGCTCTTTTAAAGCAAAAAAAAAAAAAGGTGGGAAGATATATAGGCATGAGTCTATGTATGTCTCAAGATCAACAAAACCATTCACTAATCATTCATGACAAGGTTGAAGATCTATTTACAACAATCACATAGATTTCAGAATTTCTTCCACAAAGATATGAGTGCATGAGAGACAAGTTAAGCTCGTTAAATGCACAAAGCCATAAGTACAAAGGTACAGGGCAAAACATGCTTGGAGACAGAACTCAACAGAGTGATCAAACTTTTTGGATTTTCAACTTTTTATGTGTTTTTGGATTTTTGACACAAAAATAGTAGAAGAAAGATCAAAAACAAAAAGAATAAAAGCATTTTAAACACACACAAACCACAAATTAAACCAATGCACAAAAACACAAAGCAAATAACCAAACTTATCCACAAAGCATAGGAAGAATTGATGCATGGACATGTTATAATGCTTATGCATGAGAACCCTTTGTCACCCACACGTCACGTGCGTTTGGGGTGATATCCTTGACGGATCGGGGACGAGAGTTAGGACTTTCAAACCTCCTGTTGAAGCTTTCAAGGCAGTTTGTGAATGCACCGATCATCTTCATCATGTCCGTCATTCCTAAATCATTGTTTTGACTTCTCGGTTTCTCACCACCCCAAGACCTCTTGTCATTCCTTCTTCCTCGTGACCGAGGTGCGCTTGTATTGTTGTCTGCTCTCAGCTTTTGACAGTTGGGTCTAGTATGCCCTCGCAGTCCGCAATAGTGACACACATACTCTGTTCTAGGACCCCGTTGTGGTCTTGAGAGAGATCTTGCTCTGGTTTCGTGTCTACCCGTAGATTGATTTCGGGGCTTATTTACCATCCGTTGCTCACTCACATTCTTCCTCTCAGCCTTAACATTCCCAGGAATGGCTTCTTCTCCAATAGGCTCTATGGCCTTCACAAATTTCACTTCTTTGGTAGCTTTGGCTGATGAGCTACTTCCTCCGGTATAACCCAATCCGGACTTGTCTGAGAAGTGTTTCTGAGACGAGATAACATCTTCCAGCTTTCTAGAGGAGACCCTTTCTATCTTGGCTTGCGCTTGCTCCACCTCTTGCTCAAGGAATCTTACTTTGGTATAAGCTTCCGATAACTCTCCATTTAGTGTCTCAATCTCACATTTAGCCTCTTTATATCTAGCCAGTAGACTTTTGTAGTCCTCTTCAGCCCTTTTCATCTTCTTCACAGCCGCCTTTGCAACCCTTGCATACTTACCTGATTTCTCAAGAAGTAAAGCGTAATTCTCTTGAAGGCCCAATGTACCTTCATCCTCTTCAGCTTCCGATTCTTCAACAACCCCAATAGACTCCAAATCAGAATGCTCACCAAGCTCCTTCACAAGTGTATCCAAGTCATCTGAGGATTCCACATGAGCAATTGTCATGAATGCGGAGAAATTTCCTTCTTCATCACAGCTCTCATCGGAGTCAGAATTTGATGAGTCCGAATCACTTAAAGTAGTGGCATAAACCTTTCCCTTCGACTTCAAGTAATTTGGGCATTCCTTTTTAAAATGCCCATGCCCATTACATTCAAAACATGTAATTCCTTGTGAGAATTGGGAATCTTTACCATCTTTTCTTCGAAACTCCTTCTTCTCTTTTCCGGCACTCTGAAATTTTCCTTTGTCACCAAATTTTTCACTATTTTTGAGCTTTAGGAATTTACGGAAGTTCTTTACAAGATACGCCACATCATTATCTACCGTATCCTCTTCCGAAGAGTCATGAGATACTATCCTCTCATCAATTGTCTTAAGAGCAAGGGATTTGCTCTTCTTCGCCGAAGGAAGGGACAACTCATATGTCTGTAGAGAACCAACCAGCTCTTGAACCTTGATTTCGTCAAGATCTTTGCTCTCTTCAATGGCTGTAACTTTGGGCCAGAAACTTTCTGGTAGTGACCGGAGGATCTTCCTTACAATCTTTGAGTCCTCCGTCTTTTCCCCCAAGTTAAATTTACCAATAACCACTTCGTTCAATTTGCTGTAAAATGAATCAAACGACTCTTCCTCACTAATTTTTAACTCCTCAAAGCGAGTGGTCAGCATTTGAAGTTTTGTATCCTTCACTTTCTTAGTTCCCTCATAGGTTGTCTCCAGAATTTCCCATGCTTCCTTAGCAATGGAGATGTGAGAAATCCGGTGGAATTCTTCTAGAGAGACACCGCAGAAAATAGCATTCAATGCCTTGCTGTTTGCATTTGCCGCTGCAAGAGCAGCCTTATCCCAATTTGCCTTAGGAGCCTCTGGTTTAGTCCAACCTATCTCAACTGCATCCCACACAGTCTCATCCATAGAACACAAAAACGCCCTCATTCGGACTTTCCAAAATGCATAGTTATTACCATCAAAAAATGGTGGAACATTGAGAGATTGAGACCTATCCATCTCAACAAGGGGTCAAGGATCATACTCAGGTGTTAAAACCACAACAAGTGCACCCGCTCTGATACCAATTGTGAGTTCAAAATGGGTATGAAACACCCTTGAACGTTTAGACCCCAAATAATAAGATTACCAATTCAAGCTTTATATCAAACAACTAATGTGCGGAAACATGATAACAAGCTTATAACAGAATTGATAAACAATCTAAGCCAAATATAAACACATCCACAGCAACAAATATAAGGCAAAGATAAAGGGAAAGAAGATGCAAACACACGGACAACACACGATGTGTTATCGAAGAGGAAACCGAAGTCCTCGGCGTAAAACCTCTCCTCTGCCCTCCAAGCGGTGATAAAATCCACTAAAGAATATAGTTGGGATAAATGAACAGTAGAAGACCCTCCAAGCCTAATCTACCCAAGTACCTAAGCCCTCAAAGCTTCTTACTCCAACGAGGTTACGCCGAACCTATTTCTTCTTTAGCTTCCCGGATTTCGCTACTTGACCATAGCATCAACCAATGTGTATTGGTTCCTTCCTAAACTGCTTCCCAAAGCACCAAATGAACCTTTTCACATACGTGGGTGTGGTGAGATAAGGATTTGGTAAAAGGCCTCTCAAGGGTATGACAATGGAGAGGAAGAGAGTAGAGGAATTTAAAGAGTCTCTAAGGTAAAGATTGGGGATGAGGCAATCTTGTTTTTCTCTAGGGTTTCTCTCACAAAATTCTCTCTGGAAGCTCTCTCAATTTAGTGGGTATAAGGGTGTATATATAGTAGGGTGAGAAGGGAATGCAAAACGTCAGTTTTTGCCAAACAGGGTTAACTCGCGGCTTGACCTCGCGGCTTGTCCAAGTCGCGAGTTCCAGTCGCGACGTAACGGCCTGGACAGCCTGGAACTTTTGTCCTGTAGCATGACAACTGGCGCGACCCTTCAGCTTCCCAGTGTGCCTCTCACGTGCCTGCCTTTCGCGGCTTGCCAGTCGCGATCCACCCGCGTGCCCTAGCCGCGAGACTCTGTTTTTCTTGCACATTCTTGAGCTTTTCTTCACAACTTCTCACACACTACCCTTACAATTTTTCCACCTAAATACAGGGTTACTAAGTGATAAATTACAAGCAAATTGGTTACGGAATAGAGCCAATTAGATGGTTGATAAAATTCAACCTTACAATAATTTATATTGAAAATCTTTATTTTGGACATAAATTGTTAAAAAATAGGTCTAAGCATTTATAATTTATGTTAATTTGATACTTTGACTTCACTATTTTCACACTTGTGAATATTTCTCACACATGTCTACAATTTTAAATCTATGTTTTTAACTGCATTGTAACCAGATTATCTTGGCATTTACTTTGCTATTTGATATCTAAAAATCTTTATTCATTACGGAATGCTCAATCATTTATCTTTCAATTAATTTGCATACAGTTATGTAAATGTCTTAATTGTTTCTTTAAGCTCACAACAAACAATTAAACCAATATTGTCTTTATTTTATTTTATTTTTTTACCAAAAAAAAATTTAAAAAAATGGTTTGGGTTCGGGTCGAGTTGGGAGTCGAGACGGGTTGACCCGCAAAAAATACGGGTTGGGTCACAGGTCAACCCATTTTTGATTCGGGTCAAAAAAATCTGGTTCAGGTCAGGTTGGGATGGGTTAGAAATTTTTGACTCATTTTGCCATGTCTACTATTAGCAATTATTGTATAAAATAAACGGCTTTTCAAAATAAATTATGATATTTCCTAGAGTATGTGTTGCTTAACAATGATATGATATTCATAAAAAAGACCATGTATAAATAAATAAGCAATCAAACTTTAATGTATATCTCAAATTGAAATAGAGTATCAACCACAATTGATAATAGATTATAAAATTAATTTTCAAGATTGTAAATTTCTTATATGTTTTTATTTTTTATCAAATGAGTTATCTAATAAGTCATTTGCAATTTTGTTTTATGTTTTAGGATGTTGATATTGTGTAGAAATAAAATTCGTGTATTTGTTTACTTATCTTTGTGTTATTTTGTTTTAGATAGCAATGTTAGGATTTGTATAATTTTAAAATTATTGAATAAGTATTAATAAGTTTAACTGAGTTCATTCTTGATATAAGTGGTGAATTCAAAATAATGCATTTTACATTAAGTAATTTGTTGCATAACTTTCCAAATGGTAAATACATGTTGTTTTCTTTATTTATTTATTTTTTTAAAATCATGTAAAAAATACGGGTCAACCAACCCAACCCGACTTGACCCGCAACCCAATTGACCCGAGCCCAATTTTAACTCGCTCAAAATGACCCGTTTTGACTCGTGACCTGTTAGACCCGCAACCCGATTGACCGGAACCCGATTTTAACGAGCTTAAAATGACCCATTTTTTACCCATAACCCCATTTGACCTGCAACCCAATTAACCCGACCCAACCCGCCAATTTTGCCATGTCTCGTCACACCTTTTAATTTAATACACAGCTTATTAAAATAATATAAATACATATGAAAATAATATAAATGTGATGGATGAGCGAGAGAAGACTAAAAGGAGAGAAACGAGAGATAAGAGAGCTTGAAATGAGAGACAGGAGAGAGAAGATTGGAATAAAAAAAAATCAACTTGTTACGGGGTATTATAGCATGTTGTTAAAAAAAAAAAATTGGATTTGACAAAACTCGTAGAACATGGATTTCGGTGTTTGATGTGCTAAATGCTAAAAATTTAGCATTTAACACATTTAATGCTAGTGCTCTAGGTTGTAGAAGTCCTGAAGTTATAAACTTGAGTCAGAGAGCACTGAAAAAATTATATACTCACTCTTATATTTTGTGTTGTAAAGTCATGAAAAGCTATTGCGAGAGTGTGTATGATTTTTCAGTGGTTCTTTTAGTTATTGTAGTCCCACTCTTTTTTATTTTTTAAAATTTTAAAAAATTTAAATTAGTATTCAAATTGACTTTTAAAAATTTTTATTTAAACAAATGAAATTAATACCTTGCTTATTGTTGTGATTACTAATCTGTATGCTGATTTTTTAGATACTTAATTCTTTTTACTATATTCATTTTAGTTCATGAAGTATTGTATAGAATTGCTTAGATATGAAGACCAATAAAAATTACTTTTTGATAAATATGAAAATGACAAGATTTTGAAATATTCCAAAATAAAATAGAACAACAAAAAAGAGAAATAATGTCAATTTTATTTATTTATTTATTTATATTACTAAATAATTAATACTTATTTATGTTTTTATTACGTCACTAGTCTATAATTGCCGTTCAAATCCAGTTGCACAAACCAAACCAAAAACCATCCCTGTTTTTTATTTTATTTTCATCTTCTTGATGTGTTTTGCTGATTCTCTTTTAATTCGACATGTGTTTCTAGACTTGTTAATGATATTTGTTTACTTTATTTAGCTTACACGTCATATTTTATTCTTGGCTTTTGTTAACGGGTGCTATTCAGCACCCGTTAAGATTGAAATTTTTATTAAAAAAATATAATTGCTTTTTGAGAGTAGAAAAAAGCATGGTAACGTGACATTTAAAGCATCAATAAACCCTTTTAAGTTCTTTCATCTTCCTTTCCTGGCGAAAATTAGAAATTAACCATAACTTTCCAATTATATAGTTAGTAGGCCCGGTTCTCAAATTATATAATTTACTAACATCTCGAGTCTTAAAGGCTCGATTTTGGGCTATAAATCGAGTTTGAGGCTCGGTTTTCCCAGTTTGATGTGGCCTAATTCCACGTGGAGTACACCTGGAACTCGAGTCTTAGAGACTCGAGTTTTATACCGAGCATTAGAGACTCGATTTCTGTGCTCTAAGATTCCACGTAGACGCCACTTGGATCTCAAGCCTTAGAGACTCGGTTTGTTAAAAGTGAAACCGAGTCTCAGAAACTCGATTTTTAAATGTGGTCAATTATTGCTCCACGTGGGCTGGTCATGTCTGGGTCCCGTCTGGTTTTGTCTGGGTCTGGGTCTGGGTCTCTCGAGATTCAGCAGAACATTTGGACATCCTCTCTCACTCATACACACATTGCTTCTCTCTCAACTCTCATACACATTCAGCAACAGAACATTGCTCCTCTCTTAACTCTCATACGAGCCCAACATTCATTGTAGTCTCCCTCTTTCACTCCCCCTCTCACTCTCATACAATCCCAGCAGTACATTTGCACATCCTCATGTCCGATAAGGGTCTCCTCACTCTCTAGTTGGTTGTTTAGTGTATATAACTACTTTAGAAAGTGTTGCTTGCATTGAATTTTTCATGACATTTCCTGATAAAATATTTGTTTGTATTAACCACTTTATATATATATATATATATATATATATTCATGATCCAGGAAGTCTTTTTGCTAGCTTTCGGTGAAGTTATCTGCTTCCTTTTCTCCATAATTTGGAGTAAATTTGAGTTTGTATATCACATTTGGTATATTTGACTGTATATTAATGTCTTGATTTTGAAATTAGATGATATGTCTAATTTTGGTTGCTCATGATCATATTCACATTAGAGTTTTTTTTTTTTTTTTTTTTGTCTGATGAACCCTGCTCTATGTTATTTCATTAATAGTAGTGTAATAGGGTATGCCATGAATTTTCTTGCACTGGAATGATGATGTTACATAATTGCACTCATTCATTTGCACATCCTCATGACATTTGGTGTTTGGTTTGATATTTTTATTTATATTTTTGTTAGAGCTGAGTTGAAATTTTGTAATGGGGGTGAGTTTTGTCTTTAATTTTTTTATTTGTTTGAGTACGAAATGATAATGATTGAGTATGTTTGTATGTGATGCGGGGTGAGTATATGCAATTATGGGGTGAGAAGTTGTAATTTTTATACTTTGAGTAGATAGAAAAGGTTTTGTAATTGATGTTAAATGAAAGAGATAAAACATGTCACTAACATATTATACTTGACTCTTTAATAGGTTCACAATCTCTGAAGAATATTGATATAAATGTATACTACGGTGGATCCCTTGACAATCATGGAGAGATTGACGAATTCCCATTTAAAGGGCTGGGTATCGAATGCTACTACATGATGATATGTCGTAAGTTGAAGACGTTGAATGATTTGAAGAGGAAAATAATGGACGAATTGAATTTGAACCATGCTTGGTATGACATCAAGATTATTTATTGTTACCCATAAGAAGTCCTTCATGAACGGATAAATTACGGGTATGTAGCGATCAAAGAAGACAAACATGTAAAGATGATGTTTAATAGGATCCAAAAAATGCCCCAAGTAAATGCTGCTGAATTGTACGTAAGTTTGGAGCCGCTTGCAAAAGTTGATACTGAGGTGGTGCAACAAACAACTACATCTTTACAATTTACAGCCCTATATGATGGATGCACTACAATGGGAGGTTATACGCTCCCATCTCAAGATCATGTTGCCAATACTAGTGAAACCCTCCATTCTCAAGAGACACATTTAGAGGAGGAAGACGAAGACGAAGATCATGCTGCGAATGATGGTGAAAATATAGATGATGTGGATGAGTATGAAGAAGAGGATTGAGCGAGGCGACTTTGAGAATGTTGTCAAGCCATGGTCAATCTCTCTACCCGGGACCTAGAGGAGTCCCTCCAAACCAACTGCCTTGATGATGTTCCTGACTCGGTCGTCCACCATTGGCTCTTGATTGGAGAACTCTGAACTACGGCTACGACAGGTGACGGACCCTGGATCCTACATAAAACAGAACCATGGATTAATATATGACAGCAAATGCGTGTACATTGTATGAATTAAATGCAAGTAAATTGGTTAAATCTTTAGTGTTGTGTTTTACCTACCCATTCCAAATAGCTTCGGACCAATGCTTGAGTTGCTATGACAACACCGACCTGTCAATGGGTCCAAGCTGTGTATAGTCAATTCAACCAGCATTTGCAGCAGCCATACTACACAAGAATGATAAGCAGTTTGAGAAATGAACACACAATATGCTTATGGAACTAGGTATGAGTTAGAGCACCTAAAGCCAGTTTGTACAATGAGAATTCAGTAAAAGATGAAAGACTGAACCAAAAGAGGTCAATATGAACACAAAGCTTTTTAGACTTAGGATTTTATTTTTAAGGTAAAGTTTTGAAGCAAGAAAAAGAGTAGTAGTAGCAATCAATTGCAGCAGAGCCAGATTAGAATTAACAAACTAATATGCAAGCAGATTAATAAATTGTAAAGTGCACGTTTTCTAAATTTTTATATGGATGTAATGCTTTCTATGGATATAATGCTTTCTATGGGTATTAGTCATCTCTTTATATGGATGTAATGCTTTCTATTCTATAGCGAAGAAGAACAAGTTTTCTAAATTTTTATAAGTTATGAAACTTTGTTTGACGTGTGATGCCAAGGAAATCCTAAGTGCAATGCCTAGAATTTTACTGTTTTCCTTTTTTGTTTCTTAAATTTCCAGCTACTTAAAACCTTACAAACACACATTGGTTTGTCACCTTTCAAACCTTAAATCCCAAAACTTCAAAACCCTAAATCACTTACCATCAAACAACCCCAAATAACCCATAAAGAACCAAACACAGTTAATGGCTTACTGCTTACAACCCTGGAACAGCAACCCAACTCTTAAAATTTTCCTTTCATTTCATCCCCAAGTCCTTCTATTTCTTTTTACCATTAGAAGACCTGTCTTCCTTACTATTTTCTAGCCTTTTTCCCACCAAAACCAAAGCTAAAATTCCAAGCAGTCCAGAATTGCCAGACCTAATTTGGCTATATTACTCTTTTTCCTTACGTCATCCTCTCTATTTTCCATGACATATTTTTGTAAATAGATAAGACTTAAATTAGCCACATCAATCATAAGGTAAGATATTACCCCAAAAAAAAAAAAAAAAAAACCGTTGTTTTATCCAAGATATAAAATTCATAGAGAGAGACCACATAATATGCAAATTGTTGATCAATGCTGTCAAAGATTAAAAGGCCATGCCAAAGAAGAGGAATGTATCATTTACGGATGTGGACAAAGATAGTAACTACAAAGACAAGGAGATGCACCGGACCCACAAATTGCCAAGGGCTAGTGCATTCTGCCAAAGATGATATTTTTAATTCTAGAAAGATTGGGACGACACCAAAGGGAGTGGACTGGTATCAAGTAAAAAATGATATCTAACACAAAAATGCTTTTATTGATTGTTCCTCTTTTTCCTTTTTTTGTAAGAATTAAACAAAATGTTGTGCTTATAAAAATAAAAATTACAAAATAAAAACAAAAACAAACACAAAAACAAACAAGCAAAGAAAAAAGAACTAAACAAAATGTTGTATCAGAAATGATGCCTAACGGTCAGTCCCAAAAGGTAACGGCAGCAATGCTGCTCCACAAGACTATAATATAATCAATGTTTTTATTGAATTTCAAGCCACACACCATACTGATCCTCATAAACGGAAATTCAAAGTCTCTCTATTTTTACTTCACTACATCAAATGGAAATTTAAATGCTGCTCCGATCTTTTTAATTGGGCTTAGTCTATTTCAATCCAAATGGAGAGGATCTCAATCCTTGCACTTGACCTTGCTAAGGTAGACTATCTTTACTTCACTACATGAATAAGTTCCATTCAACCAGAGTATGACACATGGATGCAAATCTACTAGATGGAACATCAGCCTGGTCTGCATAGTAAATGCTTCCACTCTAATATCAATTTTCAGTACAATACCCCTTCTATGAGCAACATGAGGGCATATGCCCTCCAAGCCAAGAAAGTACAGCCAATCTTTATCATTGACCTCAAACTCTCTTACCCAACCAATTTCATAACTTGATGATCTAATCTAATATCATGCCTGATCATCACATACCAAGAGCCATAATTTGACATTCTCTGTCAAATAACTGACATACACTCTACTGCAAGTCTAAATTGCAGCCCTAGAGTTCACAATTGCATTTTACTAGAGTTTGGAGAACTTTATATAAACAAAAACTTAAGTAGAGCGGGCAATTAGCAAAAACAGCCAAAAGTAATGGAAAGGGTAACCTATTCAGCCAATTAATTAGAGGAAGACTGGCATGATATAGATGACAGAAGTAAACAAAACAATAATTCAAAATCAAATAAAATATCCCAACACAGTAAATGCAGGCAAGGCAAGAACTTAGCAAATCAAATCAAATAAAATAACACTACAGCAATATTACATTAATAAATACAATATCATTTCTGACATTCTCAAATTTAGCAAGAAAAAAGTCATCAAACTTTCAGTAACATGGATCCAATTAAACACTAAATTATCAACTTTAACAAACCCTAACATCAACAATTTAATTTAACAAAGACCCAGTTAACAAACCCTAACATCATCACTGTAGAGCAATGCATAGTTCAAGATAGAAATTTGAAATTTGCCTAATATGAACCCACGAACAGAACAAAGCGCAAAACAAAACCAAAAAAAAATAAAAATCAAACCCACAAACCAATTCAATCTCAAAAAACAATAAAGCTTCGATCTTTTTTAACAGTTCTATTAGAAATTCAATACAGAAACCAAAATAGAAAAAAACTTGGCGAAACCAATGTTTCTTTGATTTTTCCCACTGTTTCTCGGCAACCAAATAGTGAACTTTGTACAAAGCGACTCACCTTTTTTTTTTTAGTTTTGAGAGACTGCGTAGACTAAAGGAACTCAAAGCTCTGTACACCTTACTGTGGCTTTATCAAATCTTTTGGCGAAGGTGATGAATGTGAAATAGTGGAGACTGAGAGTGGAGACTGAGTGAGAGAACAGTGAGTGAGAGAAGAGGGTGAGTGAGTGAGAGAGGCTGAGGTTTAGTGTGAGAGTGAGAGGGTGAGTGAGAGCGTGAGAGTGTCTGCTTTGTGTTAGAGAGAGGGTAAGTGAGAGTGGAGAATGTCTGATCTATGTGAGAGGCGTTAATTTTGAAAAAATCCCAACTTGAAATCGAGTCTTAGAGACTTGGTTTCCCGTTTTTCCACGTGGACCAACCACGTCACACCCAAATGGCCATGTCACATAAATCGAGTCTTAGAGACTCGATTTACAGGTGGATACCACATGGGAAAAAAGCCACATCAAACTGGGAAAACCGAGCCTCAAAGACTCGATTTATAAGGCCAAAATCGAGTATTTGAGACTTGAGATGTTACTAAATAATATAGTTTGAGAACCGGTCCTACTAACTATATAGTTGGAAAGTTATGGTTAATTTCTCAAGCTTTTCACGCTCCAAATTGAACCTAGTCACCATAGCAACCCAGATACAACCAAAAACAAGGAAAGGAAAAGTAGAACCAAAGGATGAGAGAGAAAGAGGAGGGTGATGGCTATAGAAGTGGTGGCAGTGGCGCCGGTGAGCACAGCTAACAGAAATGGTGGTAGAGCTCAAGGTTTTGGCCTTGGTTGATGTGATAGAGAATCCGAGATAGCAGAGAGGGAGTGAGACGGATTTGATGGTGGTGGGTGGGTTACAGATCTAGTGGTTACGACCCTTTATTCTTTTATATGTATATACAGAGGCAGAGGTAGACATGGCAAAGCGGGCGGGTCGGGTTAGGTTTGGGTCGGGTCAAACGGGTCATGGGTCAAAACGAGTCATTTTAAGCGGGTTAAAAATGGGTTCCAGTCAATCAGTTTACTAATCGGGTCGGGTTGACCCGTATTTTTCACATGAATTATTATTATTATTTTTTAATTTTTTTTAATAAAGAAAACATGTATTTTCCATTTGGAAAGTTATGCAACAAATTACTTGATGTAAAATGCATTATTTTGAATTCATCACTTATATTAAGAATGAACTCAGTTAAATTTATTAATACTTATTCAATAATTTTAAAATTATACAAATCCTAACATTGCTATCTAAAACAAAATAATACAAAGATAAGTAAAACAAATACACAAGTTTTATTTCTACACAATATCAACATTCCAAAATATAAAACAAAATTACAAATGACTTATTGGATAACTCATTTGATAAAGAATAAAAACATATAAGAGATTTACAATCTTGAAAATTAATTCTATAATCTATTATCAATTGTGGTTGGCACTCTATTTCAATTGAGATATACATTAAAGTTTGATTGCTTACTTATTTATACATAGTCCCTTTTATGAATATCATATCATTCTTAAGTAACACACACTCTAGGAAATATCATAATTTACTTTGAAAAGCCGTTTAGTTTGGACATAAATTGTTAAAAAAAATAGGTCTAAGCATTCATAATTTATGCTAATTTGATACTTTGGCTTCACTATTTTCACACTTGTGAATGTTTCTCACACATGTCTACAATTTTAAATCTATATTTTTAACTCTACTGTAACCAAATTATCTTGGAATGTACTTTATTATTTGATATCTAAAAATCTTTACTCATTACAGAATGCTTAACCATTTATATTTCAATTAATTTGCATGCAATTATGTAAATGTATCAATTGTTTCCTTAAAACTCACAACAAACAATTAAACCAATATTGTCTTAATTTTACTATTTTTTTACCAAAAAAAAAAGTTTTAAAAAAAAGGTTCGGGTTTGGGTCAAATTGACCCGCAAAAAACACGGGTCGGGCCACAGGTCAACCTGTTTTTGTTTCGGGTAAAAAAATCGGGTTCGGGTCAGGTATATTTCGGGTCGGGTCGGGTTAGAAAATTTTGACCCGTTTTGCCATGTCTAGGCAGAGGCAAGGGAGTGTGCCCCCTCTGACCTCCCAAAAAAAATCTAGAATAGCAATCCAAGTATTACATTATCAAACATTTTGCCCTTGACACAAACATTCCACAGTTAGAGAAGAAATCAATAATAGGTGCAAATCTTCATAACATTATTTTGTCTTTTTCTAAACAAAAAAAAAAAAAAAAGTTTTGTGGGTCCTACTTAACACCTATACTTTTTTTTCCTTACCACATGTCCTCAAGCACTGGAAATTTTTCTATTGGAGTGCTTTTCTTAGGGTAATTTGTTCTTTGAATGAAGTATTCCCACATAATCATAATAATATATATATATATATATATATATATATATATATAAGGTACAGGTTACAATTGATGATACAAGTGTAAACTGGAAAGTAAACTGGGGAGGCCATCTGATTACAAAAGGGAAGTATTGTAGGAACTGGACCTAAAATTGGACCTCTGAAGTAACTAGAAATTTTGGACCTGCCTCAAACTGGAAGGGAGGCTGCCTTTTATAGAGGAAGGGAGCATCAGATCCTGCTGAAGACTGCTGAAAATCCGGAGAAGTAAATTGCTTTTACAACGGGTGAATAATCATTTCAGCTGAAAGCAAATAGTAAATCCGTGATTTCTGTCGGGCACTGTAGAGTGAACAATGATGGTCACTGTACATGAATAGTGCTTTGTCCCCTTGCTTTTCAGATTCTTTGTTCATCGCTATTGTTGGAGGAATAGTGAATTGTCCGGGTCCTGTTCATGAGAGGAATCTTGAATAGTAACCAAGTCTGAAAACTGTTCCAAATAGTGACTGGTGCTATCTGGAAAAGCTAATCTTCATCCAAGTTGTAACCATCATAGGGATCTTGTGAATCCTGGAATGGGTCAAATGGATATCTGTTGACTGAAGCTTCTGAAGAGGCAGGAGAAACTCTTTCTGTTGACTCTAGCTTCTCTGCTTTGCAACTGCTGGGCAAGATCTTTTAGTTCCTTGCTAGATTTTTCGGCGATCTAGACGGAGTCTAGGCTGGACTGTGATTTTGTTTTGTAAGCAATGGCCTTCTGAACTGGAGGAGGGAAGTCTTTATTAATTTGGCGGATGACATCGGTGAACCTGAAACTGTCCCACCATTTTACTGAGAATTCCCTATCTAACAAATTGGAGTTGATCTTGTAGTTCCACATGCTAATCCAATGGATTCTATACATGACTGTTAAGTGCAGAATGGCTGGAAACTGGAAACCATGGTTTGATGGTTGAAACCTGGAGCTGAAATACCTGAGGGTCTCTTGTAGAGGTTCTGGAAGGATTTGGGGAACTGATCCAAACATTTCCCACCACTTTAAGAACCATGAAGGTATCTGGCGGGAGAAATTCTTATCAAACATTACAAACCAAGAATGATCAAAATCTTTGTTCTGGTAAAAGAAGGCTTTCTCAAAGGCGTCCATGTAGTCATAGTAATTGTAATGGAGTTCTAAACCTGTGAGACTATTGGAGCAAGGAGGGATGGGGTCCCCATTCAATGCAACTGACAAAACCTAAGATGATGAACTTGTGATAAAGAACCTGTGAATGGTCTCCTTTGTTCATGATGTTTTCAATTCGAGCAGACTTCTCTTGGAGGAGGATGCTTTAATGAAACCTGATATTTTTTTCTAGGTGCTTTGGAAGGAAGTGCCAACCTTGGGGTAGAACTTTCATAGCTAAAGCAAGAGGATCTGTTATATGAACTAGGTGTGGTTCAATATAAGAGATGTGTTGGACAAAAGGCTTCCTAACATAAGGAGACTTTCCTTTTTTGAAAGAAGAAGGCTTTTAGGGAACTAAGGGGGCAAAAGGCTCTTCTACTGTGTATGGGTTAATGGCTTTAGGAGGAGGGGCTACTAAGGCTGAACTGTAGCTGGGTTGACCCCGAGATGGTTTCTGGTAATTTAGTCTTGGGATAGTGGAGACTACATATCTGTTGGCTAGGGATAAGGTAGAAAGGGGGACTAATTGGTGACCAGGAGGGTTCTTTGCCTGACTGGTACTACTGGTGGTTTGCAGTTTAGGAGGCTTTGGGGTTTGGGGTTGTATGGGCCTTTTCCCAGACATCTTGGTTTGGACTCTGCAAAAATTCACGGGTTAGGAAGTCAGGGATACTGTTTTGAGTTCCTTCTATGAATTCAATGTCAAAGTCGAAAACTGAAAGGATGGCTTGCCATCGTGCAAAAATTTTTTTTGATGCAATGTTTTGAACATCTTTTTCTAAAACATGTTTTGCAGATTTACAATCAATCCTTACTAAAAACTTTTGATTCAGAAGATCACTTTGAAATTTTGAAATGCATAGGACTATAGATAAAATTTCTTTCTTAATAGTACTGTAATTAATTTGAGTGGGAGTCCAAATTCCCGAATGGAAACAGACAATCTGTTCAAGGGAAGTGGGACTAACACGTTGGAGGAGAATGCCACCATAACCAATGTTAGAGGCATCAGTCTGGACTATCTTGAAGGAATTTTCTGAGGGAATTCCTAAGCAAGGAAGGGACTTGACATATTTTTTGATCTCTTGGACAATGTCTGTGTGATTTGGAGTCCAAGGAGGAGGATTAGCACGAAGTCTATCAAAAAGGGGTTTGCATTTCTGCCTGAGGTTCTGATAGAAATCTGCTATGTAGTTGAGAGATCCTAGAAATCTTTGAAGATGGGTTTTATCTAGGATTTCATCTGGAAACTTATCAGCAAACTGGATAGCTCTTTCTATGGGCTTGATGACACCATGGTGGATATCAAAGCCTAAGAATCGAACTTTAGTTTGGAAAAGTTTGATTTTTGTTGCTGAAACAACAAGACCGTTGAGCTTACTGGTATTGAAGAATGCTCTCAGGTGTTTCCAATGTTGGATTAGGGATTCTGAAAAGATGAGTACATCATCAATATACACAATGATATGACTGGAGAATGGATTAAAAATCTCATTCATGATGTTTTGAATTCAAAAGTTGTATTTTTGAGACCAAAGGGCATTACATTCCATTCGTAATGGCCAAAGGGTGTGGTGAAGGCTGTCTTATACCTATCAGACACTCTGATTTGAATCTGCCAAAAACCACTCTTCATATCAAACTTACTGAAAACCATAGCTTTGCTAAGCCAGTTAACTAAGACTTTTTTGTTTGGAATTGGGTATCTTCTCCATTCTAAGACTTTGTTAAGGGGCTTGTAATTAATAACTAGCCTAGGAACACCTCTCTCAATTTCAGCGTTTTTCTGAACATAAAAGGCTGAACAAGACCAAGCGGATCTAGATTTCCTGATGATTCCCTTTTTTAGGAGATCCTTAATTTCTGCTCTACAAGTATCCATAAGTTCTTGGCTCATTTGGATAGGTCGAGCTTTGGTTGGGATGTCCTTTTCTTGGAAGTCTTTGACATAAGGGAGAGCAACATCATGCCGCTTCCTATGCCAAAAAGTTGTGGGTAGATCAGAACAGACTTCATGTCTAAGTTTTTCTTCAAACTTTCTGATCTCTTCTTGGATGGTTTTACAAGCTAGTTGTTCCTCAACTCTCTTGTATCTTAAATCATCCTGGAGATAATTCAGATGGTGAGTTTTGGCTTGAATAAGGTTAAGGGTCTTGGAGACAGCAACTTCCTGGAGACTACTAATTTCTCTAGGCTCAAGGCTCCTAAGAAACTTAAACCTAACTGGTTGGCCAAAAGGATGGGTAGTGATTCCTTCACTATTCGTGGTGAAAGGATAGAACATACACATAAAGGGATTTCCTAATATCACTCTGTCTGTCATGTTTTTGACAAGGTCGAATGTGGTTTTGAAACATGTGTTGTCCTAACACACATGAGCTTTGGGAATCTTGAATTCGATTTGCAATTTTCCTTCACTTGCAGAAGTTAACCTTTCTCTGGTTTTTCTAAAGTACTTAGAGGGAATGATTCCTTCTTGAATGCAATTGAGATCAGCACCTGAATCCATTAAGGCTATGACCTCAAATTCAAAATCTTTGCTAATGACAATCCTGACTTTGGAGTGCCATTTCTGGAAGTTGATTCTACTGATGGCTTTTAAGAACTGTTCACTGGATTGACCAGGGTCATGTTCTTGAACCATATCTGTAGTAGGATTAACTGTTTCTTCAGCTTCATCAATAGAAGGGTTCTGAAATGAGGTTCCTTCCTCATTGCCTTGATGGGAAGTAATTTCCAGATTTTTGATCCTCTGATCAAGGAAGTTGTGATCAACTCTAAGGATGGTTAGTTCTTGCTTAAGGGTTCTAACCTCAGACTTAGTTTCCTTGATTTCCTTTTGAAGGTCGTTGACTGTTACGTCCTTCTTGGATTTGGTAAATCTTTTGTAGATTTGTTCTAAATCAACTTTGGGTTCCTAAAGCTTAGGTTCAGCTTTACTGGTTTCCCTAACTAAGGTTCCTTTGAATTGTGTAAGCTTTTGAGCTTTGATGACAGGGTCTTCGATCTGTTCTATGAGATCTAAGAGAAGCTCTTCTTGCTTAGAAAGAACATTGATCTTTTTTTTCCTGCAACAACTATCCATGCATGGTATGGGTTCATCTGGACCACTAGAGGTGCTAGAAGAAACTCTAGAGGGTTCAGAGGATGATTGGTAGATCTGATGAATCTCACTACTAAAGGACTCACTTTCTGAGTGATTAAGTTCTAAGAGCTTGAAGATTTCATCTTTACCGGCTTGGTCAATAACGAGGGTATTGATAAGGGATTTGGCCTTAGCTTTACACTCTTTCCTGAAATGACCTTTCTTTCCACAGTTAAAGCATTTTCCAGATGCTTTGGGTATGAACTTTCCTATGGATTTGGATTTACCTTTCTTATAGAAATCATCTTTGCTGTACTTCTGTTTTCTATAATACTTGGCTGAAGTTTTCTTCCTATGAAAATGCTCAGGGGATTCCTTGCCTTTGTATTTGGATTTTCTCTTGGGAAGGATGGAGGGTAAGCCATACTGTGTACAAAAGTTTCCTACTTCGTACTTGGCTTTTCCTTTGTTGGCTTTGCTCTGGATTTTGAGATCTCTGCACATCTTCATTCCTTCACTTCGAATGGTGCTAGAGATGTCCCCATAGGTTAGGTTATCATAATCTATGACACCTAAAGGGTTACACAGGGTTTCTTTAACCTTTTCTCTAGAAAGGGTAGGTAAACCATTGATGAACTTCTCCTTCCAAAATGGAGAGTTGCAATCACTTCTGTGCATGACTCTGGTAGTAAACACATCTTCGTACCACCTAAAGTCACCAAGAGTTTTACATCTAAGGTTACTCAACTGGTCATAAATCCTAGATGTGATGTTGCTGGGTTTTCCTACGAAGTGTTTCATGATCGTATAGACCAGGTTATTGACTCCGTCAGGGATACCTCTTCCTAAGTCGGTGTCAAAGATGGGGGAGTCCTTCCTCATCTTTTTGGACAGCATGTTTGATGTCTTCCTTAGACTCATCTGTTAAGCAATTGTTCCACCATTGGAGGAGTTTACCTGTGAATCCTAGGGATATGAGTTCTATGACCTCAGTATGGGGATGTCCTTCACTGATGTAGTTGTTGGCTAACATGGTCATATGCTGGAGTTTATTCAGGATTTCCTGTTCAAACAAACCATCTATGTTCCATTCATAGAGTTTACCTGAAGAGACTGAGAATTGGCTGCTAACATTCCTTTTCTCGAATTGGAGGTCAGGGGGTATAGGTCTGGGGTACCAATTCCTGGTTAGGCTAGTAGGGGTTACCTTTGGATGGGTAAGCCTTTTAACCTATAAATTCTTGAATTGGTTTTTTAGGTGTTCTATCTCCTTTTCACTATCTGAGGAGGTTCTGCTAGAACTGTTAGAAGCTGTGTGAACGTCTAAAACAACTAATCTATTCATTTTTAGACGGGGATTAACACTAGTTGAAGTGCTAACTGGTGGAGGGGTGACTAGTTCCTTCTTCACTAGTTCTTAAAGCTTTTGGTTGACTATTTCTAAGGCTGTCTTGTCCTTAGATCTAAGGTTGGGTTGCTTAGATGTAGGAAGCTTGACTAAAGGTTTCTCTAGGGTCTTGACAGGTTTGCTAGGGCTTCCTGGCTGGGGAATGACCTTGCTATCTTTTCTGTCTTCTATCCTATCAAGCTGCTTTCCTATAACACCTAAACACTAGTTGGTGTAATTGTTTTGCTCTATGACCTTCTTCACTACCGTTTCTTCTTGAGTGGTAGGGGTTTTGAAGGATAAGGCAATTAAATCACTTCCACGATGGTTGAAGACTATGGCTTCCTGAGGTGGATGGTGGGATCTAACAACTTCTGGGGGTTTGGGTTTGCCACTGGCATCTTTACTAGGGGGTTTAGTCCAATTGGTTTTGGTGAGAACACAAGACTTCTTGTGCCACTCAAAGTGGTTCTCAAAATATTCAATGAAAAGGCCATTACTGGATATCTTTTTCATGAATGTTGTCCAACTTTCAAGAAGTTCTTTCTTTTGTTCAAGCGTATGGTTGGCTCTATAGGCTTCTTTTTTGAGTTTGTTTGCTTCTGACTCAAATTCCTTACCTAAGGCAACTACATCAGGGGTAAATTCTTTCCTGATAACCTTAAGTTCATAATCTATTTCAGCTTCTGGCTGAAAAGGATCCTGGGGTTCATGTTGATATGGATTCATCATATCACTACCTGATGCTGATGGGGATTTCTGACTTTTTTTACTTTTGTTGTCTTCTTCCTCATCAACAATTGAATCTTGCTTGGCTGTGTAGCAGGGTGTGCTAACCTGGGATCTGGTCTGGACACCTTGGAGCTCTAGGCCTAAATCTCTTCTGGATCTGGGAAAAGGTGCTAGAGGTCTGGATGAGCTACAATGGGATGCAGGTCTATCTTTAAGAGGGATAGGGAACTGCGGAATGTGTTGGTGTAGAACTACTGGGGATCTAAACCTTAAGTCACCATATCCTATGGGTGAATCTAGGGGTGTTCTAAGTCTAGACTGGTCAAAGCTTAACCTAACCGTTCTATCAGCTAGTTGCTGGACAAAATCTAGATCTGGGTTCCTAAATGGTTGTTGGATCTGTAAATGATGATTTTCATTTTCCAGAATCCAATTGTCAGGGAAAGTAACATCAATCCATTTCAGGGTCTTTGGAACCTGAATCTTGGAATGAGGGTCTTTGAGACAGCTACTTCCTGAAGAGTGCTAATATCTCTAGGTTCAAGGCTCCTAAGAAACTTAAACCTAACTGGTTGGCAAAAACGATGGGTAGTGATTCCTTCACTATCCGTGGTGAAAGGATACAACAAACACATAAAGGGATTTTCTAAGATCACTCTGTTTGTTATGTTCTTTACAAGGACGAATGTGGTTTTGAAACATGTGTTGTCCTGACACACATGAGTGTTTAGGTGTTATAGGAAAGTAGCTTGATAGGATAGAAGACAGAATAGATAGCAAGGTCATTCCCCAGCCAGGAAGCCCTAGCAAACCTATCTAGACCCTAGAGAAACCTTTAGTCAAGCTCCCCACATCTAAGCAACCCAACCTTAGATCTAAGGACAAGACAACCTTAGAAATAGTCAACCAAAAGCTTGAAGAACTAGTGAAGAAGGAACCAGTCACCCCTCCACCAGTTAGCACTTCAACCAGTGTTGATCCCCATCTAGAAATGAATAGATTAGTTGTTTTAGATGTTCACACAGCTTCTAGCAGTTCTAGCAGAACCTCCTCAGATAGTGAAAAGGAGATAGAACACCTAGAAAACTAGTTCAGGAATTTAGAGGTTAAAAGGCTTACCCATCCAAAGGTAACCACTACTAGCCTAACCAGGAATTGGTACCCCAGACCTACACCCCCTAACCTCCAGTTCGAGGAAAGGAATGTTAGCAGCCAATTCTCAGTCTCTTCAGGTAAACTCTATGAATGGAACATAGATGGTTTGTCTGAACAGGAAATCCTGAATAAACTCTAGCATATGACCATGGTAGCCAACAACTACATCAGTGAAGGACATCCCCATACTGAGGTCATAGAACTCATATCCCTAGGATTCACAGGTAAACTCCTACAATGGTGGAACATCCCCAAGGTTCCCACCAACCAGATCTATAAGTCATCTTCATGGTCCTTGAAAAAGGCTTTCAAGACAGATTACCATGTTAGAACTATAGAACAGGTCTACAGCATCAAAAAGGAGTACGAGACGTGCTTTTTGTTACCCTCCTCTGTCTTCCAAAGACACAGGAAAGAAAACCACAACTTTCTTCACATAGGTCTTGTCCAAGTCGAAGTTAAGCCCTTGTTTAGAGAAGATTTAATTTGTTCAGTTTTAATGGCCCTCAGAGACACTCTTCATATCAGGTTTAATGACAGCCTCTTAGGAACCACCCAAGCTAGCCTAAGTAGTGGACTAGTTCATTTTGACTGCTTCCCTAACTTCACTGTAGGACTCAACTGTCCACATGTCATGAAAACCCTCACCCTCAATATCAAGACTCATGGAACTCTCATGTTGCACGGTGTCTAGCAAGTTGCCTTGATCTATAGAGTTTATTACAAGTGCATGAGGACGAACATGAATGTTCTAGCACTTGACAAGAAAAAGATGGGAGAAACCACTATCATCCAAACCAAAGACCCTCATTCCAAGATTCAGGTTCTAAAGACCCTAAAATGGACTGATGTTACTTTCCCTGACAATTGGGTTCTGGAAAATGAAAATCATCATTTACAGATCCAACAACCATCTAGGAACCCAGATCTAGATTTTGTCCAGCAACTAGCCGACAGAACGGTTAGGTTAAGCTTTGACCAGTCTAGACTTAGAACACCCCTAGATTCACCCATAGGATATGGTGACTTAAGGTTTAGATCCCCAGTAGATCTACACCAACACATTTCGTAGTTCCCTATCCCTCTTAAAGATAGACCAGCATCCCATTGTAGCTCATCCAGACCTCTAGCACCCTTTCCCAGATCCAGAAGAGATTTAGGCCTAAAGCTCCAAGGTGTCCAGACCAGATCCCAGGTTAGCACACCCTGCTACACAGCCAAGCAAGATTCAGTTGTTGATGAGGAAGAAGACAACAAAAGTCAAAAAAGTCAGAAACCCCCATCACCATTAGGTAGTGATATGATGAATCCATATCAACAAGAACCCCAGGATCCTTTTTAGCCAGAAGCTGAAATAGATTATGAACTTAAGGTTATCAGGAAACAATTTGCCCCTGATCTAGTTGCCTTAGGTAAGGAATTTGAGTTAGAAGCAAACAGACTCAAAAAGGAAGCCTATAGAGCAAACCATACCCTTGAACAAAAGAAAGAACTTCTCGAAAGTTGGACAACATTCATGAAAGAGATATCCAGTAATGTTCGTTTCTTTGAACATTTTAAGAACCACTTTGAGTGGAACAAGAAGTCTTGTGTTCTCACCAAAACCAATTGGACCAAACCCCCTAGTAAAGATGCTAGTGGTAAACCCAAACCCCCAGAAGTTGTTAGATCTCACCATCCACCTCAGGAAGCCATAGTCTTCAACCACCGTGGAAGTGATTTAATTGCCTCACCCTTCAAAACCCCTACCACTCAAGAAGAAACGGCAGTGAAGAAAGTCATAGAGCAAAACAACTACACCAACCAGTGTTTAGGTGTCATAGGAAAGAAACTTGATAAGATAAAAGACAGAATAGATAGCAAGGCCATTCCCCAGCCAGGAAGCCCTAGCAAACCTATCAAGACCCTAGAAAAACCTTTAGTCATGCTCCCCACATCTAAGCAACCCAACCTTAGATCTAAGGACAAGACAGCCTTAGAAATAGTCAACCAAAAGCTTGAAGAACTAGTGAAGAAGGAACCAGTCACCGCTCCACCAGTTAGCACTTCAACCAGTGTTGGTCCCCGTCTAGAAACGAATAGATTAGTTGTTTTAGACGTTCACACAGCTTTTAGTAGTTCTAGCAGAACCTCCTCAGATAGTGAAAAGGAGAAAGAACACCTAGAAAACCAGTTCAGGAATTTAGAGGTTAAAAGGCTTACCCATCTAAAGGTAACCCCTACTAGCCTAACCAGGAATTGGTACCCCAGACCTACTCCCCCTGACCTTCAGTTCGAGGAAAGGAATGTTAGCAGCCAATTCTCAGTGTCTTCAGGTATACTCTATGAATGGAACATAGATGGTTTGTCTGAACAGGAAATCTTGAATAAACTCCAGCATATGACCATGGTAGCCAACAACTACATCAATGAAGGACATCCCCATACTGAGGTCATAGAACTCATATCCCTAGGATTCACAGGTAAACTTCTTCAATGGTGGAACAGTTTCCTAACAGATGAGTCTAAGGAAGACATCAAACATGCTGTCCAAAGAGATGAGGAAGGACTCCCTATCTTTAACACCGACTTAGGAAGAGGTATCCTTGACGGAGTCAATACCCTGGTCTATACGATCATGAAACACTTCGTAGGAAAACCCAGCAACATCACATCTAGGATTTACGACCAGTTAAGTAACCTTAGATGTAAAACTCTTGGTGACTTTAGGTGGTACGAAGATGTGTTTACTACCAGAGTCATGCACCGAAGTGATTGTAACTCTCCATTTTGGAAGGAGAAGTTCATCAATGGTTTACCTACCCTTTTTGGAGAAAAGGTTAAAAGAACCCTGTGTAACCCTTTAGGTGTCATAGATTATGATAACCTAACCTATGGAGACATCTCTAGCACCATTCGAAGTGAAGGAATGAAGATGTGCAGAGATCTCAAAATCTAGAGCAAAGCCAACAAAGGAAAGGCCAAGTACGAAGTAGGAAACTTTTGTACACAGTATGGCTTACTCTTCATCCTTCCTAATAGAAAATCCAAATATAGAGGCAAGGAATCCTTTGAGCATTTTCATAGGAAGAAAACTTCAGCCAAGTATTATAGAAAACAGAAGTACAGCAAATATGATTTCTATAAGAAAGGTGAATCCAAATCCACAAGAAAGTTCATTCCCAAAGCATCAAGAAAATGCTTCAACTGTAGAAAGAAAGGTCATTTCAGGAAAGAGTGTAAAGCTAAGGCCAAATCCCTTATCAATACCCTCGTTAGTGACCAAGCCGGTAAAGATGAAATCTTTAAGCTCCTAGAACTCAATCACTCGGAAAGTGAGTCCTCTAGTAGTGAGATTCGTCAGATCTACCGGTCATCCTCTGAACCCTCTAGAGTTTCTTCTAGGACCTCTAGTGGTCCAGATGAACCCATACCATGCATGGATAGTTGTTGCAAGAACGAAAAGATCAATGTTCTTTCTAAGCAAGAAGAGCTCCATCCTTAGAGTTGATCACAACTTCCTTGATCAGAGGATCAAAAATATGGAAATTGCTTCTCATTAAGGCAATGAGGAAGGAACCTCATTTCAGAACCTTTCTGATGATGAAGCTGAAGAAACAGTTAATGCTACTGCAGATATGGCTCAAGAACATGACCCTGGTCAATCCAGTGAACAGTTCTTAAAAGCCATCAGTAGAATCAACTTCCAGAAATGGCACTCCAAAGTCAGGATTGTCATTAGCAAAGATTTTGAATTCGAGGTCATAGCCTTAATGAATTCAAGTGCTGATCTCAATTGCATTCAGGAAGGAATCATTCCCTTTAAGTACTTCAGAAAAACCAGAGAAAGGTTAACTTCTGCAAGTGGAGGAAAAATGCAAATCGAATTCAAGATTCCTAAAGCGCATGTGTGTCAGGATAACACATGTTTCAAAACCACATTTGTCCTTGTAAAGAACATGACAGACAGAGTGATCTTAGGAAATCCCTTTATGTGTTTGTTGTATCCTTTCACCACGGATAGTGAAGGAATCACTACCCATCCTTTTGGCCAACCAGTTAGGTTTAAGTTTCTTAGAAGCCCTGAACCTAGAGATATTAGCACTCTTCAGGAAGTAGCTGTCTCCAAGACCCTCAACCTTATCTACTCCAATGATCACAATCTAGCCAAAAACCTCGATTTGTCCACCATAGTTGATGATTCTTTTGATCCAATCCAATTCCAAAGATCATCATAACATTCCATCCCTCACATTCATCATAAAAGAATTTGCTTCATATCATTGCATAATTTTGACAAACGCATTATTGAAAACAACGATTTTTATTCTGCTTATTTATGCAACATTTTGCAGGAAGAAAAGCAAAAAACTTTTAAAACAAGCCCCACCAAGATGTGGAGGAAATTGACTTCTTTGGCAGAGAAGAGGAATAAGGGGAAAGAACCTGCACAAGGCTATCCTCAAGACAAAAGACTCCTCTAAGGGAAACCAAAGAGGAATAACCACCCTTCAAGATTATGTCCCGGCAGAGGTGACATACTCCAGTTGTGACATGGCTGTTGTTTTACAGGAAGTTTTATCAGAAGAATTACAATGGAAAAAAGGTGTATACAAAGATTTGTCATTCTCCATTAAATTTATCCTTGACAACTTCCAAGTAGGCTGGACCTTGGATAGAAAAGGCCTTTTCCAAAGAACCCTCAAAGCCCTAGAACTCTATCTAGTTAACCTTGAGGCAAAAAATGAAGCTATCACTAGTCAACTCTTTGGCAAAGAGGATATCCATTCCATGGATAAAACGACTATTATGGGCACTGATTATGCTAAGTTTAGCCTTAAGGCTCAAACTATTCTAAGAAGTGCTATTGCCAACTTGCCACCAGAAATACAAAATAAAATTCTGAGTTACAAGGCTATGTTCGAATCATTTGACCGATGGTGTAAACACTTCAGAATGCTGGTCACTACCCGCTTCCCAATGATAGGAGAATCAGATGATGATCCTTTCGAAGTTTCTGTTAATTGTGCCCTAACACGGGCCGTCTAGGAAGAATACTTTGGGAGCAGCCAAAGGGTTTATGAAAAGAAACACCCTTTCCCTGGTCTTATAGTCAACTATGAAGATGGATTTGACGATGATGAAGTGGAAAGAAATTCAACCTGGCTTTCGCAGATGTTTGAATATGGTTTTGTTAGATTAATCAAACTAACTCACCATGGCCAGATCAGCCAGTTTCCACAGATCATACAACAAGTTGTCACCAAGATTAAAAGTCCCTTCGTGTCAATCAGATGTTGGAGTACTCTCCCACAATGGGACGGTAGCAATTGGATGGATGTCCTACCATCTAGACACCTGGTACTCATTAATGGATACACCCACCAAGGACCTTGGTATAAAGGAAATTCTTATCTTTCCTATAGAGAACCCCATGATCTTGCTGAATGTTGGAGGAACTACTTCAGTAATGAAATCTTCACCATTGTCCAAGACTTATGGAAAAACTACCATTTTGTTGGTAGCACAGGGAGAGTTTCAGTCTTTACTACCAAACCCCACTCCACTACTGCCATGGACCTTCGTTCGATTAATTACAATAATGATCCAAGGAGATTCATTACTAGGGCACCAGAATATGAAGCCCTAAATTGGTGTGGCGTCTGTGATAAATTCGCCACTTTTCATGAGCATGATGATCATCATAGTCCTCCTTCGGAGTATTATGGTACTGATTAGCCATTGTTTGCAATACAAGATCACAGTCCAGCCTACACTCCATCCAGATCGCCGGGAAATCTAGCAAGGAACTAAAAGATCTTGCCCAGCAGTTGCAAATCTAAGCAGAGAAGCTAGAGTCAGCAGAAAGAGTTTCTCCAGCCTCTTCAGAAGCTTTAGTCAACAGATATCCATTTGACCAATTCCAGGATTCACAAGATCCCTATGATGGTTGCAACTTGGATGAAGATTAGCTTTTCCAAATAGCACCAGTCACTATTTGGAACAGTTTTCAGACTCGGTTACTATTCAAGATTCCTTTCATGAACAGTACCCAGACAATTCACTATTCCTCCAACAGTAGCGATGAACAGTGAATCTGAAAAGCAAGGGGACAAAGCACTATTCATGTACAGTGACAGTTATTGTTCACTCTACAGTGCCCGACAAAAATCACGGATTTACAATTTGCTTTCGGCTGAAATGATTATTCACCCGCAGTAAAAGCAATTTACTTCTTCGAATTTTCAGCAGTCTTCAGCAGGATCCAATGCTCCCTTCCTCTATAAAAGGCAACCTTCCTTGCAGTCTAAAGCAGGTCCAAAATTTCTAGTTACTTCAGAGGTCCAAAATAATGGATAACTATGGCGGTAGAACTTGCCAACTTGATTAATTCAAAATAAAATGTAACTTACAACACTACGATCGGCCAAAACTTGGCTCTGATACCAAAATGGGGGAAGTTACAAGTGATGGGGGGATGCCATCTGATTGCGAAAATATAAAAGGTACAGGTTACAGTTGATGATACAAGTGTAAACTGGAAAGTAAACTAGGGAGGCCATCTGATTACAAGAGGGAAGTATTGTAGGAACTGGACCTAAAATTGGACCTCTGAAGTAACTAGAAACTTTTGACCTGCCTCAGACTGGAGGGGAGGCTGCCTTTTATAGAGGAAGGGAGCATCGGATCCTGCTGAAGACTGCTGAAAAT
This sequence comes from Quercus ilex subsp. ballota, assembly GCA_032727855.1. NCBI lineage: Eukaryota > Viridiplantae > Streptophyta > Magnoliopsida > Fagales > Fagaceae > Quercus > Quercus ilex. The sequence goes on along the minus strand of CM064918.1, from coordinate 24,563,560 downwards.
CCGGAGAAGTAAATTGCTTTTACTGCGGGTGAATAATCATTTCAGTCGAAAGCAAATAGTAAATCCGTGATTTCTGTCAGGCACTGTAGAGTGAACAGTGATGGTCACTGTACATGAATAGTGCTTTGTCCCCTTGCTTTTCAGATTCATTGTTCATCGCTACTGTTAGAGGAATAGTGAATTGTCTGGGTACCGTTCATGAGAGGAATCTTGAATAGTAACCGAGTCTGAACACTGTTCCAAATAGTGACTGGTGCTATCTGGAAAAGCTAATCTTCATCCAAGTTGTAACCATCATAGGGATCTTGTGAATCCTGGAATAGGTCAAATAGATATCTGTTGACTGAAGCTTCTAAAGAGGCAGGAGAAACTCTTTCTGCTGACTCTAGCTTCTCTGTTTGGATTTGCAACTGTTGGGCAAGATCTTTTAGTTCCTTGCTAGATTTCCCGGCGATCTGGACGAAGTCTAGGCTGGACTGTGATCTTGTTTTGTAAGCAATAGCCTTCTGAACTGGAGGAGGGAAGTCTTTATTAATCTGGCGGAAGACATCGGTGAACCTGAAACTATCCCACCATTTTACTGAGAATTCCCTATCTAACAAATTGGAGTTGATCTTGTAGTTCCACATGCTAATCCAATGGATTCTGTACATGACTGTTAAGTGCAGATTGGCTGGAAACTGGGAACCATGGTTTGATGGTTGAAACCTGGAGCTGAAATACCTGAGGGTCTTTTGTAGAGGTTCTGAAAGGATTTGGGGAACTGATCCAAACATTTCCCACCACTTTAAGAACCATGAAGGTATCTGGCCTGAGAAATTCTTATCAAACATTACAAACCAAGAATGATTAAAATCTTTATTCTGGTAAAAGAGGACTTTCTCAAAGGCGTCCATGTAGTCATAGTAACTGTAATGGAGTTCTGAACCTGTGAGACTCTTGAAGTTTTCTAGGGTTTTGAGCAAGGAGGGATGGGGTCCCCATTCAATGCAACTGACAAAACCTAAAATGATGAACTTGTGATAAAGAACCTGTGAAGGGTCTCCTTTGTTCATGATGTTTTCAATTCGAGCAGACTTCTCTTGGAGGAAGCTGCTTTTATAAAACCTGATATTTTTTTCTGGGTGCTTTGGAAAGAAGTGCCAACCTTGGGGATGTTCCAATCTCCTAGTTTTAGATTTGTATCTGATAACTCATAAGACTCAGAATTGAGAATTCCATCTTCTTGAGGGATCTTTGGGAGGGATGTACTGGATGACCTAATGCTGGTAGAAGAGTTACTTTTAAACAACCTATTCATATTCATGATTAAAAGCCTAGTTAAACGATTAGAACCTAATTATCTTTAACCTCAAACTTCTGGATCTATCCTTAGATCTGAAACAGGGGTACAACAAGACTATCGCCTAATCTCGTGCAACGTAATCTCTTATCGCCACGATCCTTACTCTAAGATAACTCCCTTCTGCTCACGCCCTACTGTCGGGACTTATTGTTTGGTACGGGACACACACTCAGCCTGGGACACACGGGTCTTACTGGGTTGACAACGACACAGATCTTGGTCTTACGTGTCTCAACAGTACACATCTGCAACAAACTGGATGGATAAACACAGAAACAAGAAGAATCAGATAACTGGGAAACAATCGATCAACATGAACAAATAATCACAGAATGATAAACAGATAGAAGGAGGCTCAGCCTTCCAACAAAAGAATAGTACTGAACAAGAGATAATAGAAGTAGAAAGCAATATATGGTAATGGAAGAGTTATCAGAAAATAGATGTAAAACAAAATAAAACTGTCAGGAGATAACATAAATATGATTCAAAATAATGATAGTAAATGTGTAAAATAATTGATAACTATGGCGGTAGAACCTGCCAACTTGATTAATTCAAAATAAAATGTAACTTACAACACTACGATCGGCCAAAACTTGGCTCTAATACCAAAAGGGGGGAAGTTACAAGTGATGGGGGGATGCCATTTGATTTTTTTTACTTTTGTTGTCTTCTTCCTCATCAACAACTGAATCTTGCTTGGTTGTGTAGCAGGATGTGCTAACCTGGGATCTGGTCTGGACACCTTGGAGCTCTAGGCCTAAATCTCTTCTGGATCTGGGAAAGGGTGCTAGAGGTCTGGATGAGCTACAATGGGATGCAGGTCTATCTCTAAGAGGGATAGGGAACTGCGGAATGTGTTGGTGTAGATCTACTAGGGATCTAAACCTTAAGTCACCATATCCTATGGGTGAATCTAGGGGTGTTCTAAGTCTAGACTGGTCAAAGCTTAACCTAACCGTTCCGTCGGCTAGTTGCTGGACAAAATCTAGATCTGGGTTCCTAGATGGTTGTTGGATCTGTAAATGATGATTTTCATTTTCCAAAATTCAATTGTCAGGGAAAGTAACATCAGTCCATTTCAGGGTCTTTGGAACCTGAATCTTGGAATGAGGGTCTTTGGTTTGGATGAGAGTGGTTTCTCCCATCTTTTTCTTGTCAAGTGCTTGAACATTCATGTTCGTCCTCATGCACTTGTAATAAACTCTATAGATCAAGGCAACTTGCTAGACACTGTGCAACATGAGAGTTCCATGAGTCTTGATATTGAGGGTGAGGGTTTTCATGACATGTGGACAGTTGAGTCCTACAGTGAAGTTAGGGAAGCAGTCAAAATGAACTGGTCCACTACTTAGGCTGGCTTGGGTGGTTCCTAAGAGGCTGTCGTTAAACCTGATATGACGAGTGTCTCTGAGGGCCATTAAAACTGAACAATTTAAACCTTATCTAAACAAGGGCTTAACTCCGACTTGGACAAGACCTATGTGAACAAAGTTGTGGTTTTCTTTCCTGTGTCTTTGGAGGACAGAGGAGGGTAACAAAAAGCACGTCTCGTACTCCTTGTTAATGTTGTAGACCTGTTCTATAATTCTAACATGGTAATCTATCTTGAAAGCCTTTTTCAAGGGCCATGAAGATGACTTATAGATCTGGTTGGTGGGAACCTTAGGGATGTTCCAATCTCCTAGTTTTAGATCTGTATCTGATAACTCATAAGACTCAGAATTGAGAATTCCATCTTCTTGAGGGATCTCTGGGAGGGATGTACTGGATGACCTAATGCTGGTAGAAGAGTTACTTCTAAACAACCTATTCATATTCGTGATTAAAAGCCTAGTGAAACGATCACAACGTAATTATCTTTAACCTCAAACTTCTGGATCTATCCTTAGATTTGAAACAGGGGTACAACAAGACTATCGCCTAATCTCGTGCAACTCAATCTCTTACCGCCACGATCCTTACTCTGAGATAACTCCCTTCCGCTCACGCCCTACCGTCGGGACTTATTGTTTGGTACGAGACACATACTCAGCCTGGGACACACAGGTCTTACTAGGTTGACAACGGCACAGATCTTGGTCTTACGTGTCTCAACAGTACACATCTGCAACAAACTGGACGGATAAACACAAAAACAAGAAGAAGCAGATAACTGGGAAACAATTGATCAACATGAACAAATAATCACAGAATAAAAACAGAGAGAAGGAGGCTCAACCTTCCAACAAAAGAATAGTACTGAACAAAAGATAATAGAAGTAGAAAGCAATATATGGTAATGGAAGAGTTATCAGAAAATAGATGTAAAACAAAATAAAACTGTCAGGAGATAACATAAATATGATTCAAAATAATGATAGTAAATGTGTAAAATAATTGATAACTATGGCGGTAGAACCTGCCAACTTGATTAATTCAAAATAAATTGTAACTTACAACACTACGATCAGCCAAAACTTGGCTCTGATACCAAAAGGGGGTGAAGTTACAAGTGATGGGGGGATGCCATCTGATTGCGAAAATATAAAAGGTACAGGTTATAGTTGATGATACAAGTGTAAACTGGAAAGTAAATTGGGGAGGCCATCTGATTACAAGAGGGAAGTATTGTAGGAACTGGACCTAAAATATAAATATATATATATATATATATATATATATTTATATTTAAGACCTTGTATATCAAACTAAAACCTTAACATTCCCTAATCTTTTTCTCATCTACTTTAATGGCCTGTTTGGATGGAGGGGGGAAGGAGGGGAAGTAGAGTAGAGTTGGCTAAAAATAAATTAATTTTGTGCTAAATTTACTCTATTCTACTCTACTCCCCCTCCCTCCCCCTCAATCCAAATGGACCATAACTTTTTCACAATTTCAATTTTGAAACAATTTATTTTTAATATAGAACCAAATTTTAACTACTTACTACTTAAAGAATAGAGTAAAAAATATTGAATTTTGCATAACTTTTTTAGAGCATTCATGGCATGAAAATACAACTTTATAATTCTTTTATATTGATTTATTTTCTCAATTTATTTTAAGGAATCAAGTTACATGTTTAAAATCTATAAATTTAGAATAATATCTTAATTTGATTGTTATTAACTATGATTTTTTGTTGTTATTTTATTTATGATTATGGAGAAGCCAAATTATAATAATGATTTAGATTCAAATTCTAAACAAACTCATATTGAGGTGTATTTTGTTAATCTTCCAATTGAACAAATTTAACTATGTATGAAAAAATAATTAGAGTTTATATTATATTAGATTTTTTACGACAATTGCATTAATAGTATATAATTGTTTATCTATTTTGTTATTAAGATCGATCAATAATATTTAGATTAATTTTACTTTCAATCTTGTCTTTTAATTTTGCCCCTCCTAAACTGAAATCCTGGCTCCACCACTATATATATATATATATATATATAGTATGAGTTTGAATTAGGTTTTTTTTTTTTTTTTTTTTTCCATTTAATATTTAGCTTGTTAGAATATGTACAACTTTTTAAAAGCCTCAATTTTTTTAGAGTACAACTATAATTTTAACAACTTTCATCAAATAAACAAATTAATAAGCTTTTAAAAAAAAGATAATACAAAAGCACATTTAGTTTATAGTTGATCTAACTTTATTTTATGTTTCATGTATCCGCAATTTCTTTTCATATTTTGTAGAATTAGTTGATTATTATAATTTATTATCAAACTATAAAATTATGCATTTCTATATTATGCAACATTTATTTTTTGTGTGTTTTTGTTTTGTTCTTTTATTTATATTCAAAGAAATATGAAAAAGAGGTTAGAAAGTATGTTAAAAATTTTGGCTTAATTACACATTAGTTATTGTTGTTAATGGTGGCTTCATGACACAAACTTTTAATCATACACTTTCAAAATTTTAGGGATCTTTTGGACATAAACTTAAATTTAAGGAATAAAATGAAACATTTTAGAGAATATGGACCATTTTTTAGGCAAATGTTAAGGATTAAACATGTAATCAAACCTAAAGTTATTCTATGACAGAATAAGAGTTATAAAATATTAACCCGGTTTAATCCAATAAGTTTGAAAAAGAAAAAAAACTTTGGTAACTCTGGAGCACGCAGTGCTCTAGGCTCTCATATGAGGGTGGTCCCCATGATGAGTCCCACATGTAGGGTTCACCTTCTATGTGAAGAACTTGGAGCACTGCCTCAAGAATACTTAAGAATTGCCCAATAACTTTATGGTGCAAATTAACTAGACCAAATCGAACTTGAATCCAGTTAACCCGACCTAGCATACACCTTATAGGTCTAAGACCTGTTACCTATTATATATGTGGTCATACCACTACGCTATTACTGAACATTTAATGGACGGATGGCCTACTAAGGTTGAAAGAAAGCAGCAGTAGTGGTTGGAGCACGTTGTTACCTTGTTGTGGTTAGTCAATATTTGGGGTGGTGAGATTATTAGAGGAAGGAAAGACAACCAGAAGGATAGAAGAATGAAGGGAAAAGAGAAATCACTCACAGTGGGTTGAGTTTTGATTTTCACACATTTAAGGACTGTTTGGTACATAAGTTTAAACACATGTTTTCAGTTTTCAAACAACATTACACGCATTTTCACAAACTTTTTTCCCGCACGCATTTCCCAAAAAAATTGAAAACTGTTATTTAAACACACACCCCAAACGGGTCTTTACTATTTTACATCTCATTTTTATGAAAAATTCTTAGTTTACATATATGTCGTCCAAAGAAAAGAAAAGTTAGGAGCATGCTTGTCTGTAGCAACCTCGTCCGTCCGTCTTTAAAGGACGGACGAGGTTGTTATGTCCTGAGCACGTTGAGCCTTAGACGACTCACATTTCCACCAGGTGTGAGAGAAGTCGAACCATTGCAAGCCAAATCCTGCCGTTGTAGAATGCATATCCGAATAATGTAACTTCCATGGTAGTTATGGAAGTTACTTCTGAATCTTTCATGCTCCTCAACAATAGGAATGGTTACCAGCAAATAACCGTTCCCCACATGCTATATAAGTGATCGCCAACGAAAGGGTAAGGCATTCTGATACTTCCAATATACTTGGAATTACAAAAAGACTAACTTTGCCATCAGAGGATTCCTGGCCGGCTTCCACCGGTCTCCTCTGATTTTGTGTTTGTTTTCTTAGGACTCAATCACCAAATCATCAACACTCGAGCCTTTCAGCCCACTGATATCACAGGATTCATCAGTTGGCGCCATCTGTGGGGAAGGACTTTTTTGCGTTCGAATTTCATCGTTGAATTCTGTGGTTTCTTTCTCCGACAAAGGGCTGAAATGGTCCGGACAAGATCAAGGGCTATTAGTCCAAGCCCTCAACAGAGCAGGGACGCTTCTAGTAATCCTCATCACGACCGTCAATCGGCGCCTACCACGCAACCATCTTCTGTCCAAAACATGCAATCCATGGCTACTGCTATGATAGAGTTAACCCGCCAGAACCAAGAGTTGGTCAGAGAACTTAATTTAAGGCGGCAACGTCATGAATGGAACACTAAAGGATAGGCCCAGAGTCAAGAAGATGGAAGGAATGTTGAACCTGAAAGCCAGTCAAGGGGCACCGCTTCACGGAGGGTGCCTCATTTGGAAAGGGAAATGGACCAAATGAGAAGAGTTATGGATGAGATGAGGGAGAATATGAGGCAGACGAACCCTGTAGAAAATTTGGTTCACAGAACTGATTCTCCCTTCGTGGCTTCCATCAGTGCTCACCCTTTGCCACCCAAGTTTAAGATGTCTTCTTTAGATTCGTATGATGGGACATAGGATCCTTTTGATCACATTGCCACCTTCAAAACTACCATGCACCTTCAAGGGGTTATAGATGAAATAATGTGCAGAGCTTTGCCTACTACCCTCAAAGGACCCGCACAAGTGTGGTTTAGCAAAATACCTCCAAACACAGTGACGTCCTTCGAGGAGTTAAGTAAGTTATTTGTCAACAATTTTATCGGAGGGTAGAGGCATAAACGTTCCTCGTCCAGCTTGCTAACCATAAAGCAGAGAGAGAATGAAAGTTTGCAGTCCTTCATCACGCGGTTCAACAGGGAAGCCTTGGCGATGGACGAGATGGACGGTAAGTGTGTGGCTTGGAGTGGGACCAAAAGGGACCAATAAGACACTAGCTCCAATGGGCCTTGGGCTTTTCTGTCAACTCTTGACAAGTCCAAAGTTACCATTAACTATTTTTAATACCACTATATAAAAATAGTTGCACTCTAGGTCTTATCTATAAATTATATCCCAAGACTTTATTATACATGCAACCCATTCATAAAATATTCGTAGTAATACAAAGTCATTAATGTAGACTGCCACTTGGTAAATTACTACATCTTAATCCTTGAGTACCCGGTTTAATCCTTTAATGTTATTCATTATATACTTATGAAATCCAATTCCATAAATATATACTTTAGTCTTACTAAAGTGGTTAGGCCTAACTCTCTGAATAACAAACTCATTAAACTTACCTCAAGGGAATACTTTATATCTTCGTTAAGAGATTATGAATTCCATCTTGAGAATACATGTTCCATCAACACTAAATGTGGCTGCCCAACATACTGAGGTTTTGACCATTACTATAGATCTCACTCCTGATATATCAAAGCAACCTACATCTCATGATCAAGTTCATTATTCTCTCAGGATTAAGAGTTCATGCAAATACAAGTCGTGAGATTTATTATTCATATGACAGTCTTAGGAAAATAATAAATCTCACAGCGGTCCAGTTCAATATGTCTTAACTCTTAAAACATATTAACACATCAACCAAAAGTCTCTACTTCCATGATCAAGACAAATCATCGTGGTTGATATGTTATAGTCTTCGCAGATGAAATGTCCAATTTCATCACCGACTACGAACTATAATTTTGAGTTTACAAAGAACTTGTGATTTATATCTTCTGTGACTTTTCACATAAATCACATACTATGCATCTCATGGACTTAGTGATAATGTCTGAATATTCATGTTACCATTATTTCAGATAATAATAAAACAAATTTATTAAACATAATATTAAGTCATACATAATGTCAAACACAATGTCACACTTAATATCATACATAGCATCTTACAATAGGATTTAAGGGCACCAATCCTAACAATCTCCCACTTGCCCTAAAGACTATTGTGCACTAATCTAACTCCCATTCTATCCAAATGCGACTCAAAAGTCCTTTGAGGCAAGGCTTTAGTAAATGGATCTACTAGATTATTTGCACTTTCAATCTTTGCTACCACCACATCTCCACGAGCAACAATATCTCGAATGATATGGTACTTCCTCTCAATGTGCTTTCCTTTCTTATGATTCCTTGGATCTTTAGATTGTGCAACTGCTTCACTGTTGTCACAAAACAATGTGATTGGAACTTGCTCCATTCTTATTACACCAAGGTCAGAAAGGAACTTCTTGAGCCATACAGCTTCCTTTGCTGCTTCACAAGCAGCAACATATTCTGCCTCCATGGTGGAGTCTGCAATACAAGATTGCTTAATACTCCGCCAACTAATGGCTCCACCTCCCAAGGTGAAAACACATCCTGAAGTGGATTTTCTGAAATCTAGATCCGATTGAAAATCTGAATCTGTATAGCCAATGGGAATCAAATCCTCACTATGGTAAACAAGCATATAATTTCTCGTTCTCCGTAGATACTTGAGAATATGCTTTACAGCTTGCCAATGTTTTGGTCTTGGATTTGATTGATATCGGCTGACCATGCCAACTGAATAGCAGATATCGGGTCTAGTACAAAGCATGGCATACATGAGACTTCCTACTGCAGAAGCATAAGGAACTTGTCTCATCATTTCTTCTTCCTCTTGAGTCTTAGGCCTTTGGTCATCAGACAGAGGAACTCCATGTCTGAAAGGAAGTAATCCTTTCTTGGAGTTTTGCATGCTAAACCGTTCTAGAACCTTATCTATATATCCAGCTTGTGATAAGCCTAATATCTTATTCTTGCGATCTCGCCAAAGCTTGATCCCAAGAATAAAGTTAGCCTCACCCAAGTCCTTCATATCAAATTGGCTTAACAACCAAACTTTTACCGATGACATTACCCTTACATCATTTCCAATGAGTAGAATATCATCAACATAAAGCACTAGGAACATTACTACTTTATCTTGATGTCTTTTGTACACACATGGTTCATCAAGATTTTGTTCAAAACCAAATGTCTTGATTGCTTAATCAAATCTGATGTTCCATGACCTAGATGCTTGCTTAAGTCCATAAATGGACCTTTGCAACTTGCATACCATATGCTCTTGGTTCTTTGCTATGAAACCTTCCGGTTGCATCATATAGATTTCCTCTTCAAGATTGCCATTAAGAAATGCAGTCTTGACATCCATTTGCCAAATCTCATAATCAAAATGAGCAGCAATGGATAAGAGAATTCTGATAGATTTAAGCATTGCTACTGGAGAAAAGGTTTCATCATAATCAATACCTTCTTTTTGTGTATACCCTTTCGCCACTAGCCTTGCTTTAAAGGTTTCAACCTTTCCATCTATCCCTCTCTTCCTCTTGTAAACCCATTTGCAACCAACAGGTTTAATGCCGTTAGGCGCCTTTACAAGATCCCAAACTTGATTGGAATACATGGAATCTAATTCAGATTTCATAGCTTGGACCCAATGATGTGCATCTATATCATTTATTGCTTCATCATATGTGTAGGGATCCGATTCAACCTCTTCTGAGATAGCTTCATAAGTTTCTCCCAAACCTATGAATCTTATAGGAGGCAGAACAATTCTCCCACTACGACGAGGCACCTGAGTACTAGACATGTCATAAGTAGTATCTTGTGGTGTATCTAATACAGCCACATCATCCCTAGTTTCATCTATTGGTTGTTCATTTACAGATTCATTCATTTCAGCCAACACAACTCTACTTCTAGGAGTAAAATTATTCATATAGTCATTTTCCAAGAATTTAGCATTTGTACTAACAAAAACTTTGTTATCTTTACGACTATAGAATAAATAACCCCTAGTTTCTTTTGGATAACCTACAAGCAAACACACTTCTGTTTTTTGTTCCAATTTATCAGGCTTCCCTTTTAAAACATGTGCTGAACAACCCCAAATGTGGAGATATTTCATACTAGGCTTACGCCCACTCCACAATTCCATGGGTGTTTTGGGAACAGATTTTGATGGAACCAAATTTAAAAGATGTATTGCTGTGTTTAAGGCATAACCCCAAAAAGAAATCGGTAAAGTTGAGTAACTCATCATGGACCTAACCATTTCTAAAAGAGTCCTATTCCTTCTTTCTGCTACACCATTTTGTTGTGGAGTTCCAGGTGCAGTCAACTGGGATACAATCCCATTCTTAGTTAAGTAATCCTTAAAATCCCCAAGAAGGTATTCGCCACCACGATCAGATCGAATGGCCTTTATGCGTTTACCCAATTGATTCTCTACTTCAGCCCTAAACTCTTTGAACTTTTCAAAGGCTTCGGACTTCCGTCTCATTAGGTACACATAACCATACCTTGAGTAATCATCAGTGAAAGTAATGAAATACTCATAGCCACCTCTTGCTTGGATTGACATAGGACCACAAACATCAGAATGCACTAGCTCTAGCAAATCTTGGGCTCTTCTACCTTTTGCATTAAAAGGTCGTTTGGTCATTTTACCTTCCAAACAAGATTCACAAACTGGAAATTCATCAAAGTCCATGGGCTCTAAGAGTCCATCTTTGATCAGTCTTTGAATCCTATTTGAATTAATATGACCCAAACGCAAGTGCCAAACATATGCTTCACTAGTAGAAGGAAACTTTCTCTTTAATGATTTTACATGAGAGTTATTATCTAATTCAGAATTATATAATTCATGCTTATCAGGAGTTAAAATATAAAGACCATCCACAATATTGCCAGAACAGATAAACACTTTATCCTTCTTTATTACAACATTGTCTTTCAGGATAACACAATATCCATGTTTACCTAAGTAGCTAAAATTAAATTCCTACGAACATTAGGTACATACAAACAGTCTTCTAATATTAGAACTCTAGATTCAAAACATAAATTACAAACACCAACAGCTACAACTGGAATCTTGCTCCCATCAGCCAAAGTAAGAAACAACTCCCCTTCTTTAAGCTTTCTGGTCTCCTGGAACCCTTGCAAGGAATTGCAGATATGATTAGTACAACCTGAATCCACACACCAGGAATCCGTGGGATTCTGTACCAAACATATTTCAAGAAGGAAAGTATTAATTATACATTTGTTCTTGGCAGCCTTAAATATTGGACAATTTCTCTGCCAATGTCCTTTCTCACCACAATGGAAACACTTTCCTTTGATCTTCTTTCCTTTGTCAGCAACCCCTAAGGCAATTTGTTTACCCTCTTGTTTGGTGAAGTTCTTCTTCTTCTTCTTCTTACCCTTGCCTTTCGACTTAGGTTGAGAAGTAGAAGCTTCACCAACATTGGCTTCAACATTGGAAGTACCAAGAATGCCTTCTGCCGCTACCAATTCATTCATTAATTCAGACAAGGTATAAATCTTTTTATTCATATTATAGTTAAGTTTGAATTCCTTGAATGATTCTGGTAGCGACTGGAGTATCATATCCACTTGGGATTCTCCATCTATATCGGCACCTAAAACTTCCAATGTATTCAGATTAGAGATCATTGTAAGACAATGCTCTCTCACTGAACTTCCTTCAGCCATTCTGGTATTATAAATTTGCCTCATGATCTCTTGCCTTGCAGAACGGCCTTGCTCACCAAACATCTCCTTCAGACTTTGCATTATGTCTGAAGCTAGTTCTACATCCTGCATTTGATGCTGTAGAACATTTGAGATAGATGCTAGGATGTAGCACTTGGCCATCTCATTAGATTTCTGCCAACGATCATATCGTTGTTTTACCTCAGGAGGTGCATCTAATGAAGGAAAGCTAGGACATGGTTTAGTAAGAACATACTTATGCTCTTCAGCAGTAAGAACAATGTCCAGATTTCTTTTCCAGTCAACATAGTTGGATCCAGTCAGTTTGTTTTGATTAAGAATAGTTACAAGTGGGCTAAATGATGCCATGTTCAAATCTGAAAACAATAAACATGAATATAATAAGTAAGTTGGACATTATCTATTTAGCATATAAACATATAGTATGGAACCTTAATAAAACCATAATATAATATATGCAACGACAACCCAATCCCGTAATTAATATTCCTTGGAAGCGAGGTCATACCAATCACTATGATCAGGCGAGAATTATTCTCATTATTAATGCTATCATGGTAACTCTTACCAAACAAAAATAATTTGCCGCTATTCCTTTAGCCTCTAAGTAATAATGACATAGCTCTGAAGGGAGGTTAACATCACACTTAGTCTAGTGTACACCATTGCCTAGAATCAATGTGAATCACCAAGTAACTCCACGGAAGCGTGGTCGTTCTTAATGTAAAAACACATTTCATCTATCTTTAAGAAGTTTAACCTGTAGTACCATGAATCAATCACCCTCCGAAGGGAGCAAGGCATATACGCCAAGGCGAGGTGCTTAATCACACTACTTTAAACCGACAATGGAGGCCGTGAGATGCAACCCTTGTATCTCTCTCCCACTAGATGTCTTTAAATAAAAGGTTTTTAATTACTAAACATGCATAATCTAATTACACATTTTCTTAGTACTTTCACATGTGAAAACACTTAGAAAAATTTCTGATTTTCTTTCTTTCGATCGATCGAATGTGCCCCTCGATCGATCAAAAAAATTAAGAAATTCAAACTTGATCCTCTGACTCCTTCGATTGATACTCGATCGACTCTCGATCGATCGAAAAACAAATTCGATCGATCGACTAACAATCGAAAATCTATCATTCTAAGAAGTCTGATCACTGTCTCATTCGATCAATCAAAAATAATTTTCGATCGATCGAAAATCGCGAAACTTGAATTTCCAGAAATTTTTCTAAGACAGTTTTCTTTGTTTTTCATGAACAAACATCTTTCATACAAACATGATAGACAGAGTTTGATGTCAAAACTGAATTCTATTAATGCTATAGCCTTAAAACTCAATTTAACATACTTAAATTTAAATTTAAACAACATCATAACATCAATTTCAGTTTTCATCAAATCATAGTTTCAACAACATGCAGAAAATTATAAACTAATCTTCTAACAATATGAAACTATCTTCTCCAATTCTAAAACTCACATAACATGTTAAACAATACGAAATTGAAGACCGCTCTGATACCATTTGATGGATATAAAGATAAATGCAGCGGAAAATAAGTTTTAAACGGATCTACTTCATTTGATATTGATAACACGTACAAAGTAAATTTCAGAATTAGAGAAACAAGAGATCGTACCTTGAAGCGGTGAATTTCAAAACAAAGATTGAAGCACTTGGGACTACTTTTAATCTTCACTCCAATTCCACTAACGCCCAAGATGTGTGGTCTCTCGATTGGTAACAAAGGGATGACTTGTGAGTGACAAAAACTCATATGCACACCACTTTTCAATGATGTTTTTCTATCTCTTCAATTTCTGTACGTTTTTCCCTTTGTATCTAACCAATTTATCTAATTGGGCTGGCCTTTTGGCCCTTACCAATTGGGCTTAAGTGTGTGGCTTGGAGTGGGACCAAAAGGGACCAATAAGACACTAGCTCCAATGGGCCTTGGGCTTTTCTGTCAACTCTTGACAAGTCCAAAGTTACCATTAACTATTTTTAATACCACTATATAAAAATAGTTGCACTCTAGGTCTTATCTATAAATTATATCCCAAGACTTTATTATACATGCAACCCCTTCATAAAATATTCGTAGTAATACAAAGTCATTAATGTAGACTGCCACTTTGTAAATTACTACATCTTAATCCTTGAGTACCCGGTTTAATCCTTTAATGTTATTCATTATATACTTATGAAATCCAATTCCATAAATATATACTTTAGTCTTACTAAAGTGGTTAGGCCTAACTCTCTGAATAACAAACTCATTAAACTTACCTTAAGGGAATACTTTATATCTCCGTTAAGAGATTATGAATTCCATCTTAAGAATACATGTTCCATCAACACTAAATGTGGCTGCCCAACATACTGAGGTTTTGACCATTACTATAGATCTCACTCCTGATATATCAAAGCAACCTACATCTCATGATCAGGTTCATTATTCTCTCAGGATTAAGAGTTCATGCAAATACAAGTCGTGAGATTTATTATTCATATGACAGTCTTAGGAAAATAATAAATCTCACAGCGGTCCAATTCAATATGTCTTAACTCTTAAAACATATTAACACATTAACCAAAAGTCTCTACTTCCATGATCAAGACAAATCATCGTGGTTGATATGTTATAGTCTTCGCAGATGAAATGTCCAATTTCATCACCGACTACGAACTATAATTCTGAGTTTACAAAGAACTTATGATTTATATCTTCTGTGACTTTTCACATAAATCACATACTATGCATCTCATGGACTTAGTGATAATGTCTGAATATTCATGTTACCATTATTTCGGATAATAATAAAACAAATTTATTAAACATAATATTAAGTCATACATAATGTCAAACACAATGTCACACTTAATATCATACATAGCATCTTACAATAGGATTTAAGGGCACCAATCCTAACAGGAACAAGGTCCTTGTCCTAAGAAGGGACGAACGGAAGACAAGAAGGATCGAGAAAAAAAGGCTAGCCCCTTAGCATGAAGCCAACAATACACACCACTGAACACGCCACTCGAGCAAGTCCTTATGCAAATTAAGGATGATCCTTCCTTAAAATGGCCTGAGAAAATGAAAGGAAATCCTAATAAGCGCAATAGAAATAAGTATTGTCACTTCTATAGAGACCATGGGCATGATACAGACGAATGTTTTGAACTAAAGCAGCAGATTGAAAATCTTATAAGGCAGGGAAAGTTGAGGAGTTTCCTTGGACGAGACCATACGGACCAGAAATTGAAGGGTAAAGTAGAAGAGTCATCACGACCACCGCTCGGAGAAATCAGAGTTATCATAGGGGGAAATGCAATAGGCCAGTCGTCCAAGTCCAAGAAGGCATACCTGAAGGTATTGCAGAACGTTCAACTCTCTAGACGGTCACCCACAACAAGGACCACGGACGAACAAGCAATCACGTTCACGGAGGAGGACGCTAAAAGAATTCACCATCCTTACGACGATGCAATCGTCATTACAGAAGCTCGGCAGACATTTTGTATTATCCAGTTTTTCAGCAAATGAGGCTAGGACGAGACCAACTTCGTCCAGTGAATTCCCCCTAGTAGGTTTCAATGAAATGAAGGTGCAGCCTGTGGGTACTATTACATTACCAGTGGTAGTGGGGGCATATCCATAGCAAATCACCAAGGACGTGAATTTTCTTGTGATAGACTGTTCATCCTCCTATAACGCCATAATTGGAAGGCCAACTTTAAACAGCTGGAAGGCTGTTACATCTACCTACCACCTATTGGTAAAGTTTCCAACAGATGATGGAGCAGGACAAGTACAAGGAAACCAATTACCGGCAAGAGACTATTACCTGGCCATGTTGGCCATGGGCAAGCAAGTTCAAACCATGAATATTGAAGAAAAGAGACTTGTGGTAGAACCCACCGATGTGTTAGAAGATATTTCCTTAGATGAGAACAACCCTGAGAGGTGTACCAGAATTAGGGCAGACCTAGAACAAAAGATTAAGAAGGACCTCATCCAGTTTTTGAAGAAAAACACTGATGTATTTGTTTGGAGTCATGAAGATATGCCGAGTATAGATCCTAGTGTCATCACCCACCGTTTAAACGTATGTCCTTCCTCCAAGCCAGTACAACAAAAGAAAATGGTGTTTGCCCTTGAGAGAGATACTGCTATTAAAGACGAAGTTTAGACGCTGATAGCGATGAAGTTTATACGGGAAGTGTTCTATCCAAATTGGTTGGCCAATGTAGTAATGGTTAAAAAGGCAAACGACAAGTGGAGGATGTGTGTAGATTTTACTGACTTAAACAAGGCTTGCCCCAAGGACAGCTATCCATTATCGCACATTGATCAAGTGGTGGACTCTACCGCAGGCCACAAATTACTTAGTTTTATGGATGCTTTCTCAGGATACAACCAAATAAGGATAGACGGGACTGACCAGGAGAAGACATCCTTTGTTACTACCCAAGGCTTATTTTGTTATGAAGTAATGTCCTTTGGCTTGAAAAATGCTAGGGCAACATACCAGCGACTTGTCAACCACATGTTCCATCCTCAGATTGGACGAAACATAGAAGTCTATGTGGATGACATGTTGATGAAAAGCTTGGACGAGGGAAAACATCTGGACGACCTGTAAGAGACCTTTAATACACTCAGACGGTACAGTATGAAGTTGAATCCCAGCAAGTGCGCTTTCGAAGTAGTGTCAGGAAAATTTCTTGGATTCATGGCTTCACACAGAGGGATCGAGGCAAATCCGGGAAAGATTAAAGCAATTCTAGATATGAAGCCTCCGCAGAATATCAAAGAAGTTCAGTCTCTTACTGGGTGAGTTACTGCCCTCAATAGGTTTGTTTCTAAAGCTACTGACAAGTGTTTGCCATTTTTCAAGGTTCTAAAGAAAGCATTTGAGTGGACGGACGAGTACCAAATAGCCTTTCAAGAATTGAAAACGTACCTCGTTACGACTCCGTTGTTGAGTCCTTCCGTGATGGGAGAAGAGTTATTTTTATACCTTGCAGTGACCCCACATGCCGTGAGCTCAGCATTGATAAGAGAGGAAAAAAAGTATAAAAGCCAATGTACTATACCAGCAGAGCATTGAGAGGAGTGGAAGGACGATACCCACTAATAGAAAAGCTAGCTTTTGCACTTATCATAGCTTCCAGGAAGCTGAGGCACTACTTTCAAGCCCATGTAATCAATGTTATGACAGACCACCCACTCAAGAAAGCCATGAACAAGTTGGAAGCCACAGGACGACTGATTCAGTGGGCTGTCGAACTCAGCGAGTTTGACATCCAATACCAACCAAGGCATGCTATTAAGGCTCAGGCCTTGGAAGACTTTATTGCAGAGTTCACACCAAGCTGCGATGACGCAGAAAGTATGGAGGAAAGTAAAAATGGGTCGTCCATGTGGATGGTTCGTCGATGCAACATGCAGGAGGAATAGGAGTGGTTTTGCAATCCCTTGAAGGAGATAAATTGAAGCATAAGATCCGTCTACAATACCAAGCAACCAATAATAAAGTTGAGTATGAAGCCCTCCTTAAAGGTTTTGAACTGGCTAAGTCTGTAGAAGCGAAGTCAATACTTATCCTAGGAGATTCTCAGTTGGTTATAGGCCAAATAAATGGGACGTATGAGGCAAAGGAAGGATGAATGAAAAAATACTTAGAGAAAGTGTTATGGCTTGTGAAGAAGTTTAGGGAAGCTAACTTCGTTCAAATCCCAAGGGAGGAGAACATTGAAGCAAATACTTTAGCGAAGGAAGCCTCAGCAACTGGAGCTTTGGACGAGTTCGATGAAGTTTAGTACGTCCCAAGTATAGATCTCCCAGAAGTGCAACAAATAGAGAATGAAGAAAATTGGATGACCCCAATAGTATCATACTTGAAGGACGGAAGGCTTCTGAAAGGGAAGGATGAGGCCAGAAAACTCAGGGTTAGAGCAGCCAGGTATGTCCTTATGGACGAAGTTCTGTACAAGAAAGGCTTTTCTCAACCTTATCTCAGGTGTCTGGCTCCAGACGAGGCGAACTATGTGTTGAGGGAAGTTCATGAAGGAGCCTGTGAAAATCATTCGGGAGCCAGATCACTCATCCACAAGGTTGTCTGTGCAGGGTACTATTGGCCAACTTTCCAAGCAGACGCAAAAGCTTATGTCAAGGTATATGACCAATGCCAACGATTTAGTAATTTCCCCAAACAACCATCAGAGTATCTCACCCCGATGATGGCCCCGTGGCCCTTTGCTCAATGGGGCCTAAACATACTGGGTCCTTTTCCACTTGAAACCAGGCAGATGAAATTTTTAGTGGTGGGGATAAACTATTTTACCAAGTGGGTGGAAGCAGAACCCTTGGCAAGTATCACACAGGAAAAGGTAAAGAACTTCGTCTAGAAGAACATACTGTGCAGGTTTAGGGTGCCCAAAGTACTAGTATCTGACAACGGGCAACAATTCGACAATGCCCTTTTCAGGGATTTCTGTGAACACTTTGGAATCCGAAACCATTATTCCTCTACCGCCCACCCTCAAGCAAACGGTCAGGCCGAAGTTGCAAACCGATCCTTACTGAAAATCATCAAGACTCGGCTTGAGGGGGCAAAGAGAGTATGGCCAGATGAGCTACCTGGTGTCCTATAGGCATATAGGACGACGGTGAGAACCCCTATAGGGGAAACACCTTTTAAGCTAGCCTATGGAAGTGAAGCAGTCATACCTGCAGAAGTGCACATGGCTAACCATAGGATGATGTCATATCAAGATAAGGATAACAAGTTGAGGACAGACACAGAACAAAGGATAGCAAGGTACAAAAACTTCATGGCTAGGCGATATGATGCAATGGTGAAGCCAAGGCGATTCCACATTGGAGACCTCGTCCTAAAAAGGGTTTCTCTAGCAACCAAGAACTCAACTCATGGGAAATTGGGACCTAACTGGGAAGGACCCTACAAAGTTGTTAGGTTCTAAAGACTTAGGATTTGATGTATTTAGAACTCTAATGTGTAATGTTGGCAAACCATGATCAAAACAATATGTTTAGTCTTGTTTAGTCTTGCTCAAAGTTGTGTAATTCATGTAAGTTTGGAATTGAGAGGCTGCAGATGTATTAGTACATTTCGGCCTGGCTCGATTGATCAAAGGATAGACTCGATCTATCGAAAGTCGGCCAGAATATTTTTTTTGCAGAATTTTCAACTCAGCCCTATCTCATTAAGCGTTTAGGGTTTTATATTTTTGCCCTAGGTATATAAGGCAAAACCCTAGCCACGTTTTAAGAGTTGCTCTGGTTGTATTGTTGCTCATATTTTGCGGTTTGTGTGAATCTCTTGTAAGATCCTTGAGGAGTTTTCCTTCACATAAACTTCGGGTTTTCAAGGTAGAGATATTATCAACACCTTGATGATCAACTCAGTTGCTACCATTGGAGCTTAAAGAAACACAAGCAGGAGTGCTTGTACTTGATTGGAGAATCCAAGAAAGAAGGAGTCCGTGGATTCGGAGCTTGCACGTGGTCGTGTCAGTAAGTTCTACTGGTGGGTAGCATTAGGAAGTCGAGCGTAGGTGCTTGTAAGTCCTTTTGTATGAACTTCGATTCTTTCATATAGTGGATTCAAGTTTACCTTGAGGATAGCTAGGTTAAATCCTCCCCAGGTTTTTTACCGGTTTGGTTTTGCTGGGTGATCATATTTTTGTATTCTTTATATTTCCGCTGCTTTATATCTTGATATGATTATTTGATTGTGTTAACCTAGATTTGCATAATTTGACTAAATTAATCACTTGGCTAAATAAACTAGGTTGATCCAATTGTTGTTTTAAGGAGTCTAAAAACCTAACAATATGTTTAGTCTTGTTTAGGCTTTCTCAAAGTTGTGTAATTCATTCTATATGTCTTATTTCTCATCTTCACACCATTCCTCTCGAGCGGTGTGTCTTTTTGTACGCTCTTGTTACTAATGCTCTTATTAGTTTTCCTCACTTGTTTCTTCGTTCTTTGAATGAAGTTTATAGGAGTTCATCTTCCTCTCATGCTCTTGTCCATCCCATTTTTTATTCATAGGATTTTATTATATCTTGGTCTAGATGATTTCCCTTCTTCTGAGGCCGTACATGTTATTGCGCCCATTGCTGTGTCTTTTCTTAGACAGAGGGCTGCTTATCTTCGAGCTGGCTCTAAGCACCCTAGGTCTGAGCCTTCTGGTACCACACCTCCTCCTCCTTCTTCTACAGGTCCTGCTGGTAAGGATGTTGCTGATCCTGTTGGTGATGCTGCTACTGCTGATGTTCCTCCACCTCCTTCGGATGACTTTGATATACGTCGTACCTTGGAGACTGTCATGACCATTCAGGCGGCTCATGGTCAGATTTTGGTGGACTTGCTTGATGAGATTTGAGTTTTGCGAGCCGACTTAGCACATCTCCGTTCACCCTTACCACCTCCTTTTGATGATGGCGTGTGATTGTCCTTTGGCATTCCGTCACAAAAAGGGGGAGTAGTGTTTTGACACTTGTAGAGGAGTTTTTGTAGTTAAGGGGAGTATTGTTTTTGTTTTGCGGATCTAGTGGAGATATTAGATTGTATCTAGGTGCTTCACTTTGTATATCATTTTTTGGGGCTATTCATGTTAGGGGGAGATACATTTATTTTGATATATGATTCTTGTTTCTTGTGTTCACTGCTTATTAATTTATATTTATAAGTTATTCATTGATATATGTCTTTATTATGTGTTGTGTGAAACATACAAGAATGTTTTATTTTTGTTGTATCTAACTTAAGGAAAGAGTTAGTTTACATATCTGTTGATTTACTATTTTTCTGTCACACATGCGTTTATGCATTTGTTGAGTGTTTCAGGAATATACAAGTTAATTCAATTGAGCTGCTATCTACACTTGCAACTGATGGATAGTAGTTAGAATTGAATTTGTGTTTATGAGCATTATTTTTGTAAAGGGCTTTTATTTGTAAACTTCGAGCTTTTAATCTATGTTTTGTCACGGATTACCAAATGGGGAGTTTGTTAGGTTCTAAAGACTTAGGATTTGATGTACTTAGAACTCTAATGTGTAATGTTGGCAAACCATGATCAAAACAATATGTTTAGTCTTGTTTAGGCTTGCTCAAAGTTGTGTAATTCATGTAAAGTTGGAATCGAGAGGCTGCAGATGTATTAGTACATTTCGGCCTGGCTCGATTGATTGAAGGATAGACTCGATTGATCGAAAGTCGGCCATAATGGTTTTTCTGCAGAATTTTCAACTCAGTCCTATCTCATTAAACGTTTAGGGTTTTATGTTTTTGCCCTAGGTATATAAGGCAAAACTCTAGCCACGTTTTGAGAGCTGCTCTGGTTGTATTGTTGCTCATATTTTGCGGTTCGTGTGAATCTCTTGTGAGATCCTTGAGGAGCTTTCCTTCACATAAACTTAGAGTTTTCAAGATAGAGATATTATCAACACCTTGATGATCAACTCAGTTGCTGCCATTGGAGCTTAAAGAAACACAAGCAGGAGTGCTTGTGCTTGATTGGAGAATTCAAGAAAGAAGGATTTCATGGATTCGGAACTTGCACGTGGTCGTGTCAGTAAGTTCTACTGGTGGGTAGCATTAGGAAGTCGAGCGTGGGTGCTTGTAAGTCCTTTTGTATGATCTTTGATTCTTTCATAAAGTGGATTCAAGTTTACCTTGAGGATAGCTAGGTTAAATCCTCCCCAGTTTTTTTACTGGTTTGGTTTTGCTGGATGATCATATCTTTGTGGTCTTTATATTTCTGCTGCTTTATATCTTGATATGATTATTTGATTGTGTTAACCTAGATTTGCATAATTTGACTAAGTTAATCACTTGGCTAAATAAACTAGGTAAATCCAATTGTTGTTTTAAGGGGTCTAAAAACCTAACAAGAGTTGTCAACTATAAAAGACAAGGATCCTACTACTTGGAAGCCCTTGACGGGAGAAAGTTGGAGCATCCTTGGAATATTGAGCACCTGGGGAGGTACTACCAATAAAATGCCAGCCTGAACGAGCCTGGAGACCATTTTTCTACTTGTCTGTCTACATAAGTTTGTTTACCTACATATCTTTAGTGTTGCTTTGTTATTATTATGTTAAAGTTATGGACGAAGTTATGGTTTGGTTTGTATTTATTTTCATAAAAGGCATGAACTTCTAAGTGCATGCCTCATCTGTGAACAATATTTGTGCTATGTACATAATGTTGTGTGAACTCCTGGTTTCCATATTACTTTTGTTCAAATCAACCCATAAGAAGGCTGAAAAGCCCAAGACGAGAAAATTCTCTAGATACAGAGATGTGGCGTCAATAAACTTTCCTAAGGATATAAAGTAAAATCAAGGCAAGCTTGTCCAAAACAAAGGACGAGGTAAAGCCTATCCCTTGTGCAAATCATAGTAAGCCCAAGGCATACTCGTCCATATAATGGATGAAGTAAAGTCTAAGGATGGGTAATGCTGATAGTTACCATTTCACATGGACGAATTACACTTGGTGAAATTCCAATAAAAATGGTGAAATTATATATATGTAACATAAACGAGTCAAGCATGAAGTCTTGTACATGGAAATAAAAAACCTCGTCCATGCATATATAAAAGAAATATAACAACATTCATTTAATTGTTTCAAGGGCGGACAACCAACGTCCAAACACCCTTGCAAAGTTGTTTAAAAACTCGTCCCAAAACCTTGGACGAGATAAATGTACTTGACTTACATGAAAAGGTCCTAAACAGTGGACCTGATAAAAACAAAAAAGAAGAAGGGAAAATACAAAATATTGAGATTTTTTCTAAACAAGAGGAGCGTCATCTTTAGGGTCATCTTAAGGGGGCAGGGTTGAAGCGTCGTCCTCGATATTAACGTCCTCAGAGCCGGTTTGAAGGAGAGAGCTAGTGGCAGCAGCATTCAAATCAAGCTTAATGGAGCTAAAGTCCACTTCAGGAAAGTTTTCCATAGCTTCCATTCTGAAATCCTCAAAGCCTGCTGCATAATTGGTGTCCAGGAGATCAGTATATTGCTTGGACGCCTTAAATTCAACCACAACATCTTCTTTAGCTTTGGAGAGAAGAGTACTCAACTCGTCATTCTTCTTCTGTAAATGACCAAGACGAGTATCTTTCTCCGCTGCATCAGTTCTTAACTCCTTAACCAAGTCTTGAAGAACCTTTGTCTCTTCCTTAGCCTTGGACACCACCTCTGCCCACTTCTTACTTTCGTCCTTCACCTCTTGGATCCTCTTCTCTAGTAAAATCCTCGTCTTGTCCAACTCCGTGGCGTACCTGGACGCAGCTATGAACTTCGACATTCCCTATAAAAGTGAAAGGCAGAAACAATGGTTAGATGAGAAAAACCTATAGATAATAAAGATGAAGTAAAGTTACACACCTTGAAAAGATCATGAACTCCAGAATGTTCAAAGTCCTTCAAGGACATGTCATAACACATAGCTATGTCCTCTTCAAGCACTGCCTTCTCAAAACGTTCCCAAGCTACATCTTCATTTTCAATAATATTCATGGGAACTTTTTGGGAAGGCTAGGACGAAGATGGAACAACAGTCTTGGATGAAGGAGATTTGGACGGGGTGAGTTCAGTTGGAGTGGACGAGTCTACATCAAAGATTTGGAGGGACGGCTAAGATGTGGGAAGATTGGGCTGGACGACTCCTACCTTGGACGAAACTTGCTTAGCTTTCTTCCCTCGACAACTGGGAAGATTTCCCAAGTCCAAATTCTTTGATAAAGATTTCCTTTTCTCACTTGCAGCAGGACTACTCCCCTCGTCCATAGCTTCTTTCCCTTTGTTTTCTTTTAGGGTTGCCATCCCTGAAAAGCAATTAAAATCAATAAAAAAGGGGGGGGGGGGGGGAAAGGAAAAAGGGAAGATCAAGTATAAACTTACGTTTACGAACTGTGACTTCGTGTGCAAT
Source organism: Quercus ilex subsp. ballota (assembly GCA_032727855.1). NCBI lineage: Eukaryota > Viridiplantae > Streptophyta > Magnoliopsida > Fagales > Fagaceae > Quercus > Quercus ilex. The sequence goes on along the minus strand of CM064918.1, from coordinate 24,539,406 downwards.
AGCCTCGTCAGAAGGTTCAGGACCAAGTCTCCACTTGGCAAGACTCCTAAGGTTAACCAAGGAGTGGAAATCCCTGTCAACGTGAAGACGAGCCCTGTGGACGCGATCACGATGAAACTTGCTCAAAGAAGGACGTGCAGCAGCTATAAAACAAGCAACAGAAAGATTTTTTTTAAAAAAAAAAAAAAAAAAAAGGGATAAGGGCATACCTTCAGGACGAAGGTTTCCTACGTCCCCAGCATAGGGGGCAAAAGGATCCCTACCCACGTCCATAGGATTTCTAGCCCAGAAACCAGAAATGAAGATAAACTCTGTCTTCCAGTTTCTGTTAGACGAGCTTAGAGACTTTATTAGCCTAGAATTTGCACCCCTTGCTATGAATTGATAAAAACCTAAAAATTGACTAATTTCCGAGGGTTTATAGCAAAAAAGGAACTCGTCCACAGTGATAGGACGGTCCTCACCAAATACTTCCCTTCACAAAATTTGCATGGAGATAATTAATCTACATGCGTTAGGGTTAAATTGGCACACTGTCAAACCTAATTTGGTAAGCAACTCCCTGGCAAAAGCATTTAACGGAAATCTTAACCCACCTAAAAAATAGGCTTCATAAACGCCTATCCCAAAACGAGGATTGCAGCACCACTCTCCACGGACGGCCAACATGGGGTTAAGCTCGTCTAGAATTTGGTACCACTTCTTGAGATTATTAAGTCTTTGTTCGTCAGTTTTTGAATTAACACCAACTGCACAACTATAAATAGTTTCTTCCTCGTCCAAAGGACTGGACGGAAAAACACTCATTGAGGTGCCAGCCTGAACCCCAGAAGCTGCCCTCTTCTTAAGACTTTCCTGGACAACATCTATAGGAAATCCAGGGACGCTGGAAGCATATTCCTCATCCGTGGAGTTTCCCCCGCTACTATCACTAGAACCACTAGAACTTGTATTGTAACTACTTTCGTCTTGATACTCGTCTATGGCTTTCTCTAAACTATCACTAGACGACATTTTTGAAAAGATCAAAGAGAAACCTAAAAGACGAGAGAAAAAGGAATACCTGGCTCTAAGACGAACGAAGGCTATGGACGCGAGGAAACTCCTAGACGAGGCTCTAGACGAGGAATGTCAAAGGGAAAAATCTCATAAATGTGAAGGGTAGTGGAGGAATTCCCCTATTTATAGGTAGATGACCTGGGCATATAAAACGACACAACCAATCAAGAGGTGACACATGGCGTTCACCTCGAAAAAATGAATCGACGAGACTTATCGCCAATAAAATGGTGACACGTAGCACGTCAACTTATTAACACTAGTTACACGCATTTAAGTAACGTTAAATTACTCGTCCCTTTGGACGACCCATATGGACGAAGGGGCAACTGATGTCGAAATAAAAATCCACTAGTCATATCTCGTCCATATATGTCGTCCAAAGAAAAAAAAAAGTTAGGAGCATGCTCGTCCGTAGCAACCTCGTCCGTCCGTCTTTAAAGGACGGACAAGGTTGTTGTGTCCTGAGCACGTTAAGCCTTAAACGACTCACATTTCCACCAGGTGTGAGAGAAGTCAAACCATTGTAAGCCAAATCCTGCCGTCGTAGATTGCAGATCCGAATAATGTAACTTCCATGGCAGTTATGGAAGTTACTTCTGAATCTTTCTTGCTCCTCAACAATAGGAACGGTTACCAGCAAATAACTGTTCCCCACATGCTATATAAGCGATCGCCAACGAGAGGGTAAGGCATTCTGATACTTCCAATATACTTGGAATTACAAAAAGACTAACTTTGCCATCGGAGGATTCTTGGCCAGCCTCCACCGGTCTCCTCTGATTCTGTGTTTGTTTTCTCAGGACCCAATCACCAAATCATCAGCACCCGAGCCTTTCAGCCCACTGATATCACAGGATTCATCAATACTAACAATATAAATTTACATTATAAATGAATAAAAAAGAGTATAAAAAATGTATAATATTATTCACATTTGCAAAAATATTATGCATTTTTTGTGTGTCAGACAGACTAGTGAAGGAAGAAGATATATATACGTATCTGCCAACAACCTGTGGAGGTGGTGGAGGAGAAAGAGAGAGAGAAACATAAATGAGAGAGAGAGTAAAAAGTCAAACATTTTTGGGTTTAGAGATATGTTTAGAAGATAATAAATGAGGGTAATTAATTAGATTCTAGGCATAAATGCACTTTTAGTCCTTACATTTTGACCCAATTTCTACTTTGGTCCCTACATTTTATTTTTACCAATTTTAGTCCCCAAACTAATTAACGTGTGACATTTAAGTCCTTACCATCACCTAACTAATAGAAAATGCTGACGTGGCTAATGGCACAGTAAAATAATAATTAAAAAAAAACTATTTTAGCATTAAAAAATTGCCACGTTAGAATTTAAATTAAAAAAAATTAATTTATTAATTTTAACTAAATGAAAAAAATTAAAAACAAAAAATCAAGCCCAATACAGATCAAAACACCATAATCCCAGATCACAACTCTCTGAAACTCTCCTGTCTCAACGGTGCTTGTGGGTTTCTTTTTCTTTTTTGTTTTCTTCTTTCTTTTTCTTTTTCTTCCCCAGATCAGTCTCTCAGTTTATCCGCCTTTACCCTTTCCTTTTCTTCTTTCTCCCTCTATCTTGGTGCTTAGCCTTCTTGAACTCTCTTTATCTCTTGATTTTGCTCAAACCCAAACCCAAACCCAAACCCATATGCCTCAAGCTCCTCTCTCAAATCAATAGGTCTCTCTCTTTGGCATTTTTTTTTGTGGGTTTCTGTGCATATGGTGTTGCCGACTTGCTGTGGTGAGGTGGAGGGCGTGGGTTTGTGGGGATCGGCATGATGGAGGTCTGAGTTTGTGGATCGGCGTGGTGGAGGGTGTGGGTTTGTGGTGATCGGCGTTTGTGGTGGAGTTTTGGTGATGGCACAGATCACAGTTTGTGTCAGTCGGTGATGGGTTGCATGATTGTTCGGTGGCTAGATCGGTAATGGTTGGTGGCTAGATTGAAGTTTGGTGGTGGGTTTTGGTGATGGCACAGATTAGAGTTTTTCGTTCACAAATTGGAGTTTGGTGATGGGTTTCGTTCTTTGATCGAAGAGGAATGACGCCTGGACTAGCTGAGTTTTTTTTTTTTTTAATCAGATTTAGGTGGGGTAGTTTGCTCCGATGGGTTTGTGTGGGTAGTGGATGGGTTTATTGTTTTGGATTTGTGGTGGATAGTTGATGGTTTTGTAGCAGATTCCAGTGGATTTGTGGTTGTGATTTAAGGGCAGTCACGGGTCAGGAAAGAAAATTCTGTGTTTAGGTTTGTGTTCTTAAAATCTTTGATCTAGGTTGGAGATCTTGTTTTCATCACGTTCTTCCTAAGTTTTTTTTTTTTTTTTTTTCATTTAGTTAAAATTAATAAATTATTTTTTTAATTTAAATGCTGATGTGGCAATTTTTTAATGCCAAAATAGATTTTTTAATTATTATTTTATTGTGCCGTCAGCCACATCAGCATTTTCTGTTAGTTGGATGACGATAAGGACATAAATGTCACGCGTTAATTAGTTTAGGGACTAAAAATGATAAAAAATAAAATATAGGGACCAAAATAAAAATCAGGTCAAAATGTATGGACTAAAAGTACATTTATGACTAGATTCTAATCAGAATATCTATAATAATTATAGTATTTTTTTAACCCTTGAAACTACTTAAATCCAATAATTTAAAAAATATGTAACTTACCTATATCATATATAATATGAGGAGTTACAACGCAGTATTATTACCCGCTAATATGAGGACCAAAATAGTTTTTTTTTTTTTTTTTTTTTTTGAGAAACAGCCCTTTTAAAGTTATAACGCAGTATTATTACCCGCTAAAACGTGTTTCGCATGAGACCATCGCAACTCAAATAATAATGGTTGTCATCCAATAAGCTTGATAGATGGGGCATGAGAACGTGAACAATAAATGGTCCAAGAGATTGACAAATTCTCCACCGTACTGTCCCATCAAAAAAAAAAATATATATATATATATATATATATTCTAAACGGTACTGTATTATAGTCTTGCATAGTTTCAATCTCACCTGTAAAGCAGGTGGCCATAAATGCACCCAAAAATATCTATGCAGTAAACACTGTCCAAAATGAGTAGAATTCTTCTTCTTTTTTTTTCTTTTTTTGAGAAAAAATGAGAAGAGTTCTCTCTCATGGTCCAAGAGATTGACAATTTCTCCACGGTACTGTCCCATTAAAAAAATAAAAAATAAAAAAATAAAATCTCCATGGTACTGTATTATAGTCTTGCATAGTTTCAATCTCACCCGTAAATAGGAGTGTCAAATGGGTGGGTTTAAGTAGGCTTGAAGTAGGCATAATTGGGTTGAGTATATAAAACTCATTTACCCATTAAAACCAATTTAAACTAATTGTTTCAAACTCAAATCCAATACAACTCAATTATAATGGGTAAACTCCAATCCACCCAATTACCCAATTATCAAAATTATCAAAATACCCTTAAAGTGAAAAGGACAAAGATATCAAAATATTTTAGTTTGCATTTTTTGACACATCAACATTTTAATTAAAAAAAAAAAGCCAAGTCAGAAAATTAAAAATAAAATTATGAGTTTATAATTTTTTAAAATTTAATTAAATTAATTTTTTAAATCTTAAAATCAGATATTTGTATCAGTGGGTTGAGAGAGAGAGAGAGAGAGTGAGTGTAAGAGAATGATCTGGATCGAAACCGACGTTCGCTCTGTCTTACCACAGTGGCATACTCGTCGACATGACCACCTCCGAACTCTCCCTCGTCGTCAAGATATCCGCCGCCGCTTCCTCCAAAGATTGCTTCTCCATCGACGCACTAGTATTCGACGGCGATCTCGGGGCTAAAAATGGAAGGTTGGCAATATTCACCGGAAGGGACGAGTCGGTGGTGAAACGTTTGAGTCCACTTTTTGCCCTCCTTGGTAAATTTAATTACACGGGTGCCACTGGAAAGGTCAATTCGCAAAACTAGCGAATCAAATAACGATTACTTCCAGATTTTTTATTATTATAAACTACGTTTTATTCTTCTTCTTCTTCTTCTTTTTTAATTGTTCTTTATTTGTGAGTAATATTATGTTTGGTTGGGGAGAAAATGCTGGAAAAGAGAAAGAGAATTTGTATATTTGAGTTTCAAATGTTCTCTTAAATTTGTATATTTGGACTCTGTTTGGTTATCGAGAAAATCACAAGATGGTTAATTTTCATTTGTTTAGTCCAGATTTTTTATTATTAAAAACTACATTTCATTTATTATTATTATTATTATTATTTTTTAATGGGAAGGGCTGGGTTGAATTTTTTTTTTTTTTTTTTTTTTTTGAGAAATGGCTGGGTTGAATTTGAGTATATTATTTTTGGGTTAAATGAGGTTCAATGGGTTTTTAGTTAAAACTCAATAATCACTGGGTCTAATTGGGTTGATGCCAGGGATGGCAATTTTTGCCCGACTCGCAGGTACCCGGCCTGACCCGACCCTAATGGGCCGGGTTTTACCCGGTCCGATTAGAAATAGGGTCGGTTATGGGTTTAAAAAAAAAAAAAAAAAACCCAAAGCGGGTCCAGGTCGAGTTCGGGTTTTATTAAAAAAACCCGAGACCTGACCTAAAACCCGGCTCGGTTTAAAACCCAGTACCCTAAAATTACAAAAATACCCTATATATATATATATATATTCTTATATTCTAACCCTAATCTCTCATTTCTTCACTCTTCAGCAGCAACTCACGCCGACACTTACACTCCCTCAGTCCTCAGTCCTCACCTCAGTCCCTTATTTCAGCTCAGTCCGACACTCCCTCTCCCTCAGCAACTCACTCCGACACTCCCTCACTCCCTCAGTCACGCCTCTCCTCCTCGTGGTGATACTAGTGGTGTTGAGTTTATTGTGCATTTGTTGTAAAAACAAGCAGAAACGCCGTGACGACGAAGACTACTATCCTCCTCCACCGCCTCCTGGCCCCAAAGGTAACACCTCTTTCTCACTTTTCTTTCCATTTCCTTATCTAGGTTTTCACTGATTTCTGTCTATTCCCAAGTTTTCTTACAAAGATTTAGCTTTTACCTTTTTTTTTCCTTTTTTGGTGTGTGGGGTTTTCACCTCCTTTTTTAAATTTTACTTCCATTTCATCATCTAGGTCTCACTGAAATCTGTCTATTTCCCTTGTTTGGTTACAAAGATTTAGTTTTGATGACTGTGATCAAAAGTGGATCAGGTCACAGGCCTCGAAAATTTTTTTTTTTTTTGGGATTAAAAATTACGAGGATCTATGTGGTATTGGGTATAAATTTGACATTTTGTTCGGTTTGAATTTTGATTATAGGAATGGGAACGACTTGCATGTGTGGTTTTTTTGAGTTTGAAACTTTGAATGTAGGTTGATGATGTAATTGAATTTTTTAATGGATATTTTTGTATGATTAGCGTGTAAGAGCATAATTTTGTTTGTTGTTTAGTTGAACCAATCTTGGACTATGAATTATGATATTACAAGTTAAATTAAATTTTTTATCCTACCCATCTGAGTGTAAGGTTTTTAATCAATTGGATTGCAAAATAATTCTGCATTACTGTCTTTTTTTTTTTTTTTTTCAAAATTGTGTTTTTATATTTGCTAGTTACAATTTGATGAAGTTTATTCAATTTTTTAATTCATTGTTGTTGTAGGTTCTTCAACTATATCTGGAGATAGTACAATTCAATCCATTCTTGATGATCGAGAGCCAAATGAAGATGATGGGAGTTGTGTCACAATTGTGGAAGATTAAACATTTTGTATTAATTTAGTAGCTTTTTTAATTTCTTAGACTTGTTGGATTAATTTGTTGGTTTGTAATTATTCTAAACTTGTGGGATTTATTTTGTAGCTTTTTAATTTCTTGGACTCGTTGGACTTTTATTTTAGTTATGATTTTGTTGATTAATGATTAAATGGTTATCTTAGCTAGGTAATTTATTGATTTAAAATCTTAGTTATGATTTATTGAATTATCATTATGATATTAGTTATGGTTTATTGATTTATAGATTTATAATTAACAAGTGATTTATTGATTTATGATTAGTAGCCTATGATTTGGACTGATTTGGCAGTTGGGCCACGTTATCCAGGTTTGAATTAGAATATGCAGGCTTGAATGTAGGCAAAACTAAATTTGGGCTTAAATTTTTTTTTTTTTTTTGGGTCAAGCCACGAATTGGGCCCAATCCCTAAATGGGGCTCGCGGGGCCCGGCTGGGGCGGGTCTGGGCCCCAGAAAAAAACCTAGTACCCTAAATGGGCCGGGTTCGGGCCATAGGTCTTGCCCCGCAGATCAGGTCCGGGTATGAAAAAACCCGGCCCGAACCCGACCCGTTACCCTTCCTAGTTGATGTCCATTTAACCAAACTAATAATTGGGTGAGTTTGAGTTCAATTAGAGTGGGTGGGCAAATGAGTTTGGGCTTATTTTGCCACTCCTACCTGTAAAGCAGGTGGCCGTAAATGCACCCAAAAATATCTATGCAGTAAACACTGTCCAAAATGAGAAGAATTCTCTCTCTCTCTCTCTCAAAATAAAGAGAAAACAAAGAGTAAAAGTTATCTCCAAATTTTAAACTTTCCAAACTAGTTTGGAGAGAAACTTTTCAAATTTTTCATATATTTCTTTTTTAGGAGTGAATTTTGCAAATCTAATCGTTAAATTTCATGTTCCTTATGTTCTTAACATGCATATCAAATTTTGCTCAAATCAAATATTATTTACTATTTGATCAATTAACTTATTTTTTTACATATTGCTTTAGATCACAAAAACTTGAAATTATAACATTTATCTAATGACATAGCAATTGATCTTTGATTTTCTTGAAATTTTGTAAGCATTAAAGATGTAATAAGAACATGCAATCTAACGATTAAATTTTCAAAATTCACATGATGAGTTTGTAGAGTTTCTCTCCAAACTAGTTTGAAGAAAAACTTTGTTCAAAAAAAAAAACCATGATATTTTCCTTGACAATAATATCCTCTTTTTCTTTCACAATTCAAACAAATCATAGGTTCACATCCAAAAGAAAAAAAAAAATCATAGGTTAGGTGCAAGTTACTAGCATATATACTAATTCCACATACAAACAAGGACAAAAAAATAAATAAATAAATAAATAAAAAAGAAAAAAGAAGCTTGCTTTACTTTCTCAAATCAAACAAAAAACAAAAAATATTATACATTTTTTTTGGTCGAGAACTTTTTTTTTTTTGAGAACTTTAACTGCGTACTTTAGAGCTGGATTTTTATTCATAATATATATGATATGATTTAGGAGCTAGGTTAAGTCTGAAATGAAAAGAAATGTACGTACCTGAACCCAGAAGGTTTGTTGGGTGAATGAAATTCAGGATAAGTGAAGCACTTGAGATAATCTCTCCATAAGTTTACTTTATCCATCAAAGGATTAAAGCCTGTACCACGCCTGATTGGATCCATGACAAGGTTTCCATGAAACTCTTGCTTCTCCTCTTCTGGCAGGTTGAAAAATTCTTGAAACGACTCTATCATTGCCTTTGTGAGGCTCTCAGGCACACCATGATTAATCACCTAATTAAGACTCATCAAATTAATCCCACTAGTACCATGCATCCACAACCGACACATAACAAAATTTAATAGAAAGCTAAAGTTTAATAGATAACTAAACTGTACCATGAAGCAGCCCCAGTCTGAGCAGGCTTTGTTGAGTTGATGGACGACTTGGGACCGTTCTTCAGGAGTACCAGACACAAGAAGAGAGACATCGATAATGGGCACTGAATCCTCTCCATCATCGGATATTTTTGGTTCATCATGGGGATTATGGGTGAAGGAGTAAATCGAAAGGAGGGAGGAGAGGCTAGCTGATTCAGGTAGTGCTTTGACGCTTTTCATCTTAGGTGAATGAACAGTTGATGCCTTTGAAGCCATGGATAATTAGAAACGAGGAGAACACAAGAGACAGAGAGAGCAGCTGAGTAGCCTTATGTTATTGATAAGCTATATATAACAAAAAAATAGTAACTGTATAATATATTTTTGAATATATATTTAAAAATTTAGAAATATGTTAAAAATAAGTAGGAGGGCCTACTAAAGTTGAAAGAAAGTAACCGTACAACATTTGTTGTAGTACATTGTCAATAGTATTTAATTAATTAAGTAAACATATAGCAAGTATTTATTAGTGTAATATAGAATAAAGTAAAAAAAGTGAAACAAAAGATTTAGATTTCAAAAATAGTTGGGGTTCGTGGAAAAACAACACATGGGGTTGTGGTTTTTCGACAACACAAGGGGTTGTGGTTTTTCCACAACACAAGGGGTTGTGGTTTGTTAAGGTAAGGCAACACAAACGTCAGAAAAATGAAGGGACGAGAGAGCAGTCATAGTGGACTTCCGATTTTGATTATTACTCATTTACATACTATTTTACACTTTTTTTTTTTTGGGCATTATTTATTTTACATGTGTTACACAAAAGATTATTTTTATAAACTGTTTCAGTTGTAAAAACATGTGTATAACACAAGATTTTATTTGTTTGTTTGTTTTTTAAATATCCACATGCAAGTTGCAAGTGTTTAAAAGGTGGACCTTTTAAAAATGTGAAAATTTTCACATTATTTGTAAAAATATGTATGAAATAACATGCAAATAGGTGTGAAAGAATGTTGCCAAAGCAACGAGAACTATGACCTGGACTTCTTTTCAGTTGGAGAATAATTAGTTGGCATGCAATAGTAGGGCAGGTGAGCCCTGTAACAAACCTAGAGTTGATGGTCATACGTAAGGAGCCTTTTAACTAAAAATGATAATAGAACTTGCAAAATAAGTTTATTTATTTATTTATTTTAATTAAAACATATGTAGAGGGAATAATGTAGAACAATAGCTAATTAATATAGTATATAATGGTCAAAATATTTGTTTTACACTGAATATTAAGAACAATTAGTATTAATTTAATTAATACGTGGACTATTTTATCTTCCCAAGCTATGTTTGGTTGAGTGGATTTTAAGGAGGATAGAAAAAAGAAAAGAGAAAATAGGTGGGAGTGGTTTGGGTGGGAGAGGGGGGATAATAGTGAGACCCAACTATTTTCTTTCTAGGCCACCAAAAATTGATTCTTTCAAAATGGAGAGAAAAGTAAAGAGAAAGTAGGAACAAAAAACACAATTGTTTTGAATTAAAATGTCCTCCTCCAATGTTCACAGTGTGTTTTGATTTTTGTCATTTTCTCATTCGATTTTTTTTTTTTTCCTCTCCTCTGTTGCTTCTTTCTCTTCTTCTACTCTTCAATTCTTCATTTTTCCTCAACCAAAAGTTCTGGTTTTTTTTTTTTTTTTTTTTTTTTTTTTTTTTTTTTTTTTTTTTTTTTCATTTGTCACTTCTCTCTTTTTTTTTTTCTTTTTTTTTTTCATCATTTTTTCCTCATTTGTTTTGGGTTCTTGTGCTCATCTTTTATTTTTAATGAAGTGTCCACCTATATACAATTTTTTTATTAAAAATATAATGTGCAATTTTTTTTATCTAATAAGAGCATGAGAGTAAATTTATACAAACTCTATTTTTTATGCTCCCACTAAGAGTTTTTTTTATTTCTTCAACTAAACACACATGCGAAAGAAAACTAATTTTTTCTATCCTCCCATTTTTTCACCCCTCGAACCAAATGGACCCTAAAAATTAGGTAGGAATCGTAGGAGGAACACTGATTAGAACTACAATTTCTATGTTTCATAAATTACTATCATTTGGTTTTCTCACTAACAATTAACAAATCCATAAGTACTACGAAAGCTCTTTGTATTTCTCTCTATTTTTTTTTTTTTCATTTAAAAAAAAAAATAACTGTACTCCAAATAACCATAAAATTGTATCAGAAGTTTTTAGCATATTATAAACAACCCGTTGGTTTCTTCTATGTATATGTTTGTTAACATCATGAAGCTTTTTTAAGTCATTCTGTAATTATTTTGCTATAGGCTATTGACTATTTACTGTTACTATAACTTTCCCACTAAAGTTTAGTTTCTATATGAATAAAAATGAAAATAAAATGCAAATAAACATCCAACATGATAGGTCAAAAACGACCCCTTATGATTAAATTAATTTATTAATTAGTCAAGTTATTAATTAATCAAATTAACATACAAACGCGTGGTAGTACAAACAAATCACCAATAAACTAATTATGTAGCGGAAAATAAATAACATGGTGATTTGTTTACTAATAGGGAAAACCTGACGGCAAAAACCCCACCGGGTGATTTTCAAGTCACCACTCCCGAAATTCCACTATTATCATAATAAACGGTTACAAGTAAAGGAATCCTAGTACCTTATACCAACCTACAGTTGAACCCTTACCCCAATACCCAATTGGACTTGTTCTGTAGTGACAATTTCCCCTTGTGATGCACGGCTCCCAAGTACGTGACTAACCTGTTAGGACATATGTGTTTCACTTGTTAGGAACATATGTCACTATTTTATGTAGTTGGCTAATTCTTTGACAAAACGCACTTTACTTGTACTTGGGTAGATCTAAGTCGTGTTTAATACTTGAAGAAACATGTTATTCAAGTCTAGTATTAAAGCCACGAAGATTGAACCAAGAAACAAGTGAAGAAAAGGTGTTCAATAAAGCTGGACAGATAGCTCGACACATGCGGACATATAGCTCGATAGCTTCTCGACACCTCCTCGACACCTGGCTATTTGTCGAGCTCTTCAGCTGATACTTATCGCAATCTCGATAGCTTCTCGATAGCTGGTCGATCGATCGAGAAAGCTTTTGTCCCCTCGACACCTTCTCGACACCTTCTCGATAGCTGCTATCTGTTGAGATTCATTAAACCTCGACAGCTTCTCGACACCTCCTTGATAGCTGCTATCTGTCGAGGTTACGGAATTTCAGCTTTTTGATTTTTGGGCCAGGCTTTTGTATTTGTGTAGGGTTTCTTTTCTCATAACCCTAGACCTATATAAGGCTTATTTTAGAGGCCGTCACATGAGAGAATACAAGGAGAATATATGCAAAAGGTGACCGATGCCTTATTCTCTCTGAAAGAAGGTACTGCGTCTTTGCGCCTTAGGGTTTTGTAACCAAGTGCTTCTTGATCTTCATTGTTGATGAAGTGAAGAACTTTGTAGCCAACATCTTCTTCTAGTTGGTGATTTAAGTCGCGTACTGGGATTCGCGCAATTGGTTAGTCACGTATTGGGATTCGTGCGTCAAAGGGTGGCGTTCATATATTGAAGAGTTCAGAGGTTCTGAAGCGATAGAAGGTTTCTATTGTGAGTTCATCTATGGGGATTGTAGAGTCTAGGGACAAAGGTTTTGTACTAGATCTGAAACTTCTCTTTACTATAGTGGATTACTTTTCGGGAAGGTTTCCCCCCAGGTTTTTTTACTGTAAAACTGGTTGGTTTCATTGGTTTTCCTGGGTCATCATATCTTGTCTTCTTTAATTTTTCCGCTGCATGATTTTGACATGATATTGATGTTTTTTTGTTTTAACAAGTTTGATTCATAATAAATCTAATTCACAACTTGGGTTTAAAACTTGTTAATTCTATCAACCGGGGTCTAAATTTCCCAACAAGTGGTATCAGAGCGGGTTCACTCTGATTGGATTAATTTCCTGAGTGTGATCCATTGACCCCTGTTGTCATGGATAGAGGACAATCTTGATTTATTCCTCCTTTATTTGATGGAACTAATTATGCGTACTGGAAAGTTCGTATGAAAGTTTTTTTGCAAGCTCTAGGTGAACAAGTATGGCAAGCTGTTGAAGTTGGCTGGATTAAGCCAAAGGAAGCACCTGTGGATTGGGATGATGCAACAATTGTAGCTACAAATTTCAATAGTAGGGCCTTGAATGCTTTGTTTTGTGGGGTGGCCAATGAAGAATTCAAGAAAATTTCATCCACTGAAGTTGCCAAGGAAGCATGGACCATTCTTGAGACCACCTATGAAGGTACCAAGGCAGTAAAGATTGTGACACTTTAACAACTCACAAGCAGTTTTGAAGAAATAAGGATGGAGGAGGATGAGACCTTTGATGAGTTCTATGCCAAACTCAAGGATATTGTGAATTCCGCTTTCAACCTTGGAGAATGTATTGCAGAATCCAAAATTGTTAGAAAAATCCTTAGGTCCTTACCTGAAAGATTCCATACCAAGATCACTGCCATTGAAGAAGTCAAGGACATTGATCAAATTCCTTTGACTGAGCTTGTAGGGAACCTTCAAACCTATGAGATGGGATTAGGCTCAGTGGGAAAAGGTGGAAAGAGCAAAAACTTGGCTCTTAAGGGTATAGAGGAAGAGACTGAGGACTCTGAAGATGAAGATCAAATTGAAGATGAGGATGAGGATCTAACCTTCATAACTGATGAGATTATCAAGCTTCTTCAGTTTAGGAAAAAGGATAAGGGCAAACCTCCTAGGAAACCTAAATCCTCTAGGAAGGGCAAGAATGAGAAACCCCTCATCCAATGCCATGAGTGCAAAGGTTTTGGTCATATGAGGATAGAGTGTCCAAACTACCTCATGAAGGAAAAGACCAAAAAGTCAAAAGATAAAGGGTTGGTTGCTACTTAGAGTGACACTGAGGATGACTCTTCTGATGAGTTTGTAGATGAATGTCGTCAAGTTATGGCCTTTGCTGCTTCAACTGATAAGGTGATTGTGGAGAGTGCTAGTGACAGTGATGATTCTTCTGATGATGAAGTACCTAAGAAGATGACCCTTCAGGAAGCCTATGATAAGCTATGCACTGAGTTTATAAAATCTGAAAAGACTTCTCATCTTTGTAGAAAAGAGCTTAATGAGGTAAAAACTGAAAAAGCTGATCTATTAGTCAAGCTAAATGAGACTACAAGGTTAGTTGAAACTCTTGTTGTAGAGAACACCTCATTAGAAGAGAAGGTCAAGAATCTTGAGGTTGAGCTTAGTCAAGCTAGAACTCAAATAGAGAGGATGTCTAGTGCAAAGCTTAATGAGGTCTTGAGTGCTCAAAAGCCTAGTTCTGATAAGACTGGCTTAGGATATGCTGTTTTCTCCAGCCCCTCCTCTTCCACGGCTTCTGGATCAAGGACTGTCTTTGTGCCCCAATCTGAGAAAGGTAATAAAGGTATGAAATCTAAATCCTTTGTTAGACCTCATGTTTGTCACCATTGTGGTGTTGCTGGACACATTCGTCCTAATTGCTTTAAGTTGTATCCTCATAAGCAATTGTCCAAACGGTCACAGGTTTCCTCTCAAGGACCTACACCTTTGTTTGGAGAGTTATTAAAAGTCTTGAACTTTTTAACTCAATTTCAGGAGAATTCTAATTCTTCTATGTCCTTTAGTAGACATACTAGGACACGTGTCTTTTCATCTTCACGGCCAACGACTCGTGCTATGTGGGTGAGAAAGGAGCCTAAGACTTAATTGTCTTTTCTGTTTGTTCTCTGTTTTGATTCTTTCTATCTAAAGTAGGACTTTCTTACTTGATTTCTTATCTGTTTTTGGAATCATGCTTTCATGCATCTGCATATTTCTATCATGTTTTCATGCATATGCATCTTTCTTTATGCTATTCATGTTGTTTATCTGTTTTTGTTTGGTTGTTTAGTTCTTATTTTGTTTTTTTTTTCAAAATAAAAATAAAAAGGAAAAATCAGAAAAATACAAAAACAGTGTGTGTTTGTGTACTTTGGTACTTGTGTACCTTGGATGGCCATTGAAACAAAGTTCTCTAAACTTTGTATCTTTTGTAACTTTGATGAACATCCCTATGCACAACTAAGCAAGTGAGCTTTGTGGCTCTTGTTTGTGATGAGTAAGATTAAGTTATCTCTTAAACGTAACACTCATATCACTCTTTTTGACGAGTAGGACTAGAAAATCCTAAGAGAAAGGCATAAATGACCATCTCACCACTATTGCCCGCCAATCATAGACACCTGTATGCTTCGGCATAGCAAAAGTGCAGTGTCAAAGACATCCGTATGCTTCGGCATAGCAAAAGTGCAATGTCTATGCTTAACATGTTGGGTATTTCTTTTTTCTCTTTTATATGCCCATGCATGATATGCTTAAAAGAAAATATGCAAAGAAAATAAAAAGCAAAAAGATTAAAATACTTTAAATATGATTGCAAGCGTGTTTTCTAGGAGATGTGGGAGTTATAGGATGTACCTCAAAGGTGATAGTCTCCATCAAACAGTTATGATTGTGTATGAGTTAAAGTTATTTTCTCATATCTCAGATCGTCATAACATGTATACACATATGCAATCCTGCGATATTTTTTACACACAACACGCAATATTCTTTGCTACTCATGATACATGTGTAGGTACAATGTGATTTGGCCATCACTAGGTTTTACACGTGCTAATGTATGCTCACTAAACTGTCTTGACTTGTTTTTGAAATATAAAATTGGTTAGATTTGTTTAGTGTGTGTGTGTGTTTTGGGATCTATGTGCTTAACATTTTTCTTGTTTTTCACATGTTTTGCATCCTTCTATTATCTTGTTGTCCATAGCATCTTGTTTCATTACATTCATGCATTTATATGGATTTCTTTGTGCCCCCTTGATCATCTTTATGTTTCTCGGGTGGAGCTTTCTAACTTCTTGTACCCTTTGTCAATCATGACAAAAAGGGGGAGAATATGTGGTTTCTTTTTTAAGATTCTACAAGTTAGGGGGAAAAATACATTCCTTTGTAAGGGGGAGATGTGTTTCATCTTGTTAGGGAGAGTGCTTACTTCCTTCTTCTTGTACATTGGGTCTTGTGACCATGTTTACATACATTGTGCTTATCTTCTTTATATGATGATGTATGTTTTCTTCTTCACCTACCTCTACATGTGTTGTTTCTTTTCTATCTTTGTACACATGTTTCTTATTACTTGTATGCAATCTATTATTTCTGTTTCACACTGAGATGCCTTGATGAGTTTTGTTTAAAGTGTTTCAGAAATACAGGTTGTCAAAGTCTACTTGCCATAAACTCTTTTCTTGTAAAGTTTTTCAAGGGTTTGTGTTAGGACAGATTTTATTGTATTCAACAAGTGAATATGAATTGAGTGATTTATGACTTCTCTCATATATTCATTTGTTTGTTGTGGTTTTGTCACGGATTGCCAAAGGGGAAGATTATTAGGACATATGTGTTTCACTTGTTAGGAACATATGTCACTATTTTATGTAGTTGGCTAATCCTTTGACAAAACGCACTTTACTTGTATTTGGGTAGATCTAAGTTGTGTTTAATACTTGAAGAAACATGTTGTTCAAGTCTAGTATTAAAGCCACGAAGATTGAACCAAGAAACAAGTGAAGAAAAGGTGTTCAATAAAGCTGGACAGATAGCTCGACACCTGCGGACAAATAGCTCGATAGCTTCTCGACACCTCCTCGACACCTGGCTATCTGTCGAGCTCTTCAGCTGATACTTATCACAATCTCGATAGCTTCTCGATAGCTAGTCGATCGATAAAGAAAGCTTCTGTCCCCTCGACACCTTCTCGATAGCTGCTATCTGTTGAGATTCATTAAACCTCGACACCTTCTCAACACCTCCTCGATAGCTGCTATCTGTCGAGGTTACGGAATTTCAGCATTTTGATTTTTGGGCCAGGCTTTTGTATTTGTGTAGGGTTTCTTTTCTCACAACTCTAGACCTATATAAGGCTTATTTTAGAGGCCGTCACATGAGAGAATACAAGGAGAACATATGCAAAAGATGACTGATGCCTTATTCTCTCTGAAAGAAGCTATTGCGTCTTTGTGCCTTAGGGTTTTGTAAACAAGTGCTTCTTAATCTTCATTGTTGATGAAGTGAAGAACTTTGCAGCCAACATCTTCTTCTAGTTGGTGATTTAAGTCGCGTACTGGGATTCGCGCAATTGGTTAGTCACGTATTGAGATTCGTGCGTCAAAGGGTGGCGTTCATATATTGAAGAGTTCAGAGGTTCTGAAGCGGTAGAAGGTTTCTACTGTGAATTCATCTACAGGCATTGTAGAGTTTAGGGACAAAGGTTTTGTACTAGATCTGAAACTTCTCTTTACTATAGTAGATTGCTTTTCGGGAAGGTTTCCCCCCAGGTTTTTCTGTTGTGAAACTGGTTGGTTTCATTGGTTTTCCTGGGTTATCATATCTTGTCTTCTTTAATTTTTCCGCTGCATGATTTTGACATGATATTGATATTTGTTTGTTTTAACAAGTTTGATTCATAATAAATCTAATTAACAACTTGGGTTTAAAACTTGTTAATTCTATCAACCGGGGTCTAAATTTCCCAACATAACCAATGCGCGGATCCCAGTACGCGACTTCAATCACTAACTAGAAAGCGTTGTTGGCTGCAAAGTTTTTCAATTCATCCACGATGAAGATCAAGAAGATGCTTGGTCACAAAATCCAAAGGTGCACATACACAGCAACTTCTTCAGAAGAGATGAACTAAGGCAAAACTTTGTCTTCGGTCACAAATTGCTTGAACAAACTTTGCTCAATGCTTTTGCAACTTGTGTACTCTTTGACGGCCCTTAAAACAATCATTTTATATGTTTAGGGTTAGGAGAAAAGAAGGCCCAAACACATAAACACGGATCCCAAGAAATCATATCAGAAATTCTGATTTTGTAACCTTGATAGATAGAAGTTGTCGAGCTATTTGTCAAGCCAAGGGCAGAATAGCTTCCTTAAACCTCGACACATACTAGCTATCGAGATAGCTATCGAGCTTTAGTAACTTTGCACTTTCAGCTTGTTTTCTTGGACAGACTTGAAGGCTTCAACGCTTGATCTTGAAACATGGTTTCTTGAAGTATTTCAACACATCCTAGATCTACCCAAATACAAGTAAAGTGCATTTTGTCAAAGGATTAGCCAATTACATAAAATCATGACATATGTTCTTAACATGTGAACCACATATGTCCTAACAATCTCCCTCTTTGGCAATCCGTGACAAAACCACAACTAACAAATGAACATATGAGAGAAGTCGTAAATCACTCAACTCATATTCACTTGTCGAATATAATAAAATTTATCCTAACACAAACTCTTGAAAAACTTTGCAAGAAGAGAGTTTATGGCAAGTAGACTTTGACAACCTGTATTTCTGAAACACTTTAAACAAAATTCATCAAGGCATCTTAGTGTGAAACAGAAATAATAAATTGCATACAAGTATAAGAAGCATGTGTATAAAGGAAGAAAAGAAACAACACATGAAAGATAGGTGAAAGAAACATACATCCACATCTAAAGAATATAAGTACAATGTATGTGTAAAAATGGTCACAAGACCCAATGTACAAGGACAATGTATCTATAAAGGAAAGAAACGAAAAGATACATCATATACTCACTACATCCCTCATATCAACAACACTCCCACTAACATAAAAAGACCTATACTAACTCTCCCCCTAAGAATGACTACTCTCATATCCCAAAACTACTCCCCCTTTTTGTCACAAGTGACAAAGGGTAAGAGTGTCAAGTAGACATCTCATCGATAGAGCTACCATCTCCATCATCATCAGAAGCATCATCGTCATCGCCATCATCATCCTCAACATCAGAATCAGAAGCCACTGAAGGAGGTGGTGAAGAAGAAGCCTCAGAAGTAAAGCCACCCATGGCTACCTGCCGTCGTGCAATACGACCGACACGAACGTTCACCTGATATAACTTAGTAGAGAGTGTATCAAGGCGAGCATCCATGTGTTGTAACTGCGCCATGATGTCTCCAAGTGACACATCACCCATGGAAGAAGAAGGATCAGATGTAGATGGAGTAGACCGAGATTGTGCCAAATGAGATGGAGTCGAACTAGAGGGAGGAGCTACTGACTCCTGTTACAAAAAAAACTGCACCTCATTACATTTTATGGTGGCGGCGTCTATGGCACACATGAAGGTGAAATGGTCAGACAAGGAAAAGGGACGGAAAAATGACGTAAAATCCTCGTGATAGCGGAAGGAAAGATGAGCTTATCACAGGACTCTGAATCTAAATGAACATCTATAATAGAAAGAATGAAGTGAGAAGGGAAATCTATAGTAAGATGCTCAAGTAGGGACAACAAAAATCGAGTCCGAGGCTCTATAATGGAGTTGTAGTGAGAGAGAGGATGGAGTACAAAGGTCATCACCATATTCAAGAATCTAGGACCTTTAGCAAAAGGCCGACATGGTGTAAACTAACGCTCACTCCAATCACAGAAAGCGGACACGAGCTCATTTTTGGACACAGTCCTCAGACACTCACAACTAAGATAGTCAGGAAACTCTATCCTAGGAACCCAAAGCACATCCGCAAGAAGTTGCGGTGTGATAAGGATGTGCGTACCTCAAACGCGAGTGAAGAAAAGAGGTACTAAACAATCAATCCCGTGCATGTTGGAGTAAAACTCTTGGATAAGCACGAGAGGAAAAGTGACCGAGACGTCACATAGTGTGTCCCATCCTTAACTGTGAATGACAGTGGGAAGGTTGATGTCGGCAAAGTCCGCCAAAATTACTTGGCGTTTCGAATGAACAACTCGTCTAGAAAAGGTCTCCGAGAAAGCCTTTCGGGCATCCTCATCATGGAATCGAATGTTAGAAGGAGTAGGATCAGAAGAAGACGATGCCCCGGAACAAAGAGGGTTCTGAGACGGAGTAGATTTACGCTTAGGTGCCATAGACATGACTAATGTAAACAGAAAGAAAGGGACACAAAGAGAGATAAGTAGAAAAGTCCCGAATTAATTCAAATATAACAAGTATATTGAATAGAGAGTATGTATGCATGGGAATGCATGAACATGTGACATGCAAAACAAATTTCATCATGGGCTTAGCCCAATCCAATCCTACTAGCACACAAACATATTACACACATCTAAATGCATGAAAATACTATAATAATGCATATGTGATGCAATGTATGAGATTTTAAAGCCATATAAGTGAAAACCCATCCCAAAATTTCAACAAAACTCATTAATCTTGAAAAACCCCAAAATTTTTCAAAAAACCCCAAAACCTAGGTTTCAAATCATGAAATGCATGAAGAATGAAGAGATAAGAGAGCATACCGAGTGATTTGAACCAAAGAAAGGCTGAAAATCACGTGGATTGAAGGTTTTGAGTGAGAAAAGAGAGTTTGGGAGGTGAACAGGTGCGGATAGATCGAGAGAGATCGAGAAAATGAGAACCAGATCGCATGAGGAAGCTTAAAAAAACCTCAGTAAAGCTCGATAAATGAAGGTGTCGAGAGGTGTCGGTCCATCTGTCGAGGGAGGTGTCGAGGAAAATGGTCGTCGACAGATTCAGGTTGAGAAGGTATCGAGGAACAAAACACCAGATATGAAACAGAAGCTCGATCGATCGACCAGGTGTTGAGAAGCTATCGAGGAGGGAGGAACTTTCTCAATCGATCAACCAGGTGTCGAGAAGCTATCGAGATTGCGATAAGAAAAAGCTTGAGAAGCTCGACAGATAGCTAGGTATCAAGGAGGTGTCGAGCTAGCTTTAAAAAACCAGTTTTTCTAGAGGAGAAAAACACAGAGATGAATGCAATCAGACATGCAACTCAACCAATGATCCAATCAACATATTAGGCTCTCAAAATCATCTCTCAACAAGAATTTTAAGCACATGGATCTAAAAAAAACACACACACACACTAAACAAGTCTAACCAATTTTATATTTCAAAAACAAGTCAAGACAGTTTAGTGAGCATACATTAACACATGTAAAACCTTGTGATGGCCAAATCACATTTTACATGCACATGTATCAAGAGTAGCAAAGAATATTGCTTGTTGTGTGTGAAAAACATCGCAAGATTGCATAAGTGTCAACTAGTTATGACGATTTGAGATACGAGAAAATCACTTGAACTCACACACAATCATAACTGTTTAATGGGGACTATCACCTTTGAGGTACATCCTATAACTCCCACATCTCTTAGAATATACGCTTGCAATCATATTTAAAGCATTTTTTTATCTTTTTGCTTTTTATTTTCTTTGCGTATTTTTCTTTTATTTAGCATATCATGCATGGGCATATAAGAGAGAGAAAAGAAATACCCAATGATATTTGACATTCCAATTTTGCTATGCCAAAGCACACAAATGTCATTGACACTGCACTTTTGCTATGTCGAAACATACAGGTGTCATATTATGATTGGTGGGCAGCAATGGTGAGATGGTTATTTATGCCTTTCTCTTAGGATTTTCTAGTCCTTCTCGTCAAAAAGAGTGATATGAGTGTTAAGTACAAGAAATAACTTAATCTTACTCATCACAAACAAGAGCTACAAAGCTCACTTGTTTAGTTGTGCATAGAGATGCTTATCTAAGTTATAAGAGATACAAAGTTTAGAAAATTTTGTTTCAATGGCCATCCAAGGTACACAAGTACCAATGTACACAAAACACACACTGTTTTTGTATTTTTTTTTTCAATTTTTTTAATTTATTTTTATATCAAAAACAAAATAAACAAAACTGAAAACAAACAAACAAAAATACGTTTAAACAAAGCAAAGCATAAAACTAGATGCAAATGCATGAGAAGATGGAGGAGAGAAGGAGATCAATCCAAGGAGATAACACCAATGTTTTGACGAAGAAATTCAAAACGTTTGCTGTCAAGAGGTTTGGTGAACAAGTCAGCCTTTTGATCATCAGTGTGAATAAACTCAAGAGTGAGAATACCATCTTCGACAAGCTCCCTAATGAAGTGATGTCAAATCTCTATGTGTTTGGTTCGAGAATGTTGGACCGAATTCTTAGAGATATTGATGGCACTAGTATTGTCACAGTAGATAGTGAGATGCTCTTGATAAATACCATAATCATGAAGGAGTTTTTGCATCCAGAGGAGTTGGGTGCAACAGCTACCGGCAGCAATGTACTCAGCTTCTGCAATGGATAAAGAGATGGAGTTCTGCTTTTTGCTCATCCAAGAGACAAGATTGTTACCCACATAAAAACAACCCCTTGATGTACTTTTTCTATCATCAGTATTCCCAGCCCAATCTACACCAGAATACCCAGCTAAGACATCATTTATGTCCTTGCTGTACCACACACCGAGCTCAACAGTGGTTTTAACATACTTTATAATTCTTTTTAAGGTAGTCATATGAGATTCTTTGAGGTTAGCCTAATATCTAGCACATACACCAACACTATAACTAATGTCAGGTCTACTAGCAATAAGGTAAAGAAGACTACCTATCATGCTTTTATAGAGAGATGGATCAACAATCTTGCCTAGCAAGTCTATAGTGAGTTTAACATTTGGGCTCATAGGGGTTCTAACAGAACTAGCAGATTCCAAACCAAACTTTTTCACAAGATTCTTAACATATTTAGATTGAGATAGGAATATACCTGAATCTTGTTGACGAATCTGCAATCCAAGGAAGTGAGTTAGCTCTCCAATCATGCTCATCTCGAACTCGGCTTGCATGAGTTTTGAGAAGCCACGAGCAAGTTCATCCTTAGTCAACCCAAAGATGATATCATCAATATAGACTTGAGCAACTATCAACTCGGCATCTTCCTTTTTGTTGAAGAGAGTTTGATCAGCCTTACCTCTTGTGAACCCATGTGACACTAGATATTGTGTGAGTCTATCATACCAGGCTCTAGGGGCTTGCTTCAACCCATAAAGTGCCTTCTTGAGGTACAACACATGATCTGGAAAGTATGGATCAATGAATCCTTTTGGTTGTGCCACATAGACATCCTCCTTAAGCAGCCCATTCAAGAAAGCAGTCTTCACATCTATCTGATAAAGTTTGAACTTCAGATGACATGCTAAGGCAAGGAGAATTCTGATGGACTCCATTCGGGCAACTGGGGCAAATGTTTCATTATAGTCTACTCATTCCATTTGTGAGTATCCTTGAGCTACAAGCCGAGCCTTATTGCGGATCACATTGCCTTCTTCATCAGTCTTATTGCGGAATATTCACTTTGTACCGATGATGTGCTCACCCTCTGGTCTAGGTACTAGAGTTCAAACATCATTCCTCTGAAACTGAAACAGTTCATCATGCATTGCTTCGACCCAACTTTCATCTTGTAATGCTTCCTCAACTTTCGTGGGTTCAACTTGTGACAAATAACAAGAATAAGACATAAAGTTAGCAACACATTTAGCAACTGTATGTTTCCTTAATGTGAGTTCATTCATGTTTCCCACAATAACTTCTGGAGGATGATTTAATTTAATCTTGGAGGAAGGTCCTTTCTCTTCGTGAAATGGGTATGTCTGCAGAGTCTTCCACAACACTGGGAGTACCGGGAGTACTTGGAGATGCAGGTTCTTGTTCAACAATGTCTTAAACTTCCTTAGGCTCAGAAGGAAGAATTTCTTTGGGGAGTTACTCAATGCCTTTCTCAGAACTAGACTCTGAAGACTCATCAATGACAACATTTACTGTCTCCATTACCTTTATAGTTCTTTTGTTGTATACCCGATAAGCCTTACTTGTAGAAGAGTAACTCAAAATTATGCCTTCATCGCTCCAAGAGTCAAACTTTCCCACATTCTCTCCATCCTTGAGGATGAAACAAGTACTTTCAAAGATTCTGAAATATTTCACATTTGGCTTCCTTCCTTTCCATAACTCATAAGGAGTCTTTTTGGTACCGAGTTTGAAGTACACCCTATTAACTGTATGACATGCAGTGTTAACAGCTTCTCCCCACAAGTTTCTAGCCACATCTTTGTTATGCAACATGGCTCTGGCCATCTCCTAAATAATCCTATTCTTTCTTTCTACCACACCATTCTGCTGAGGAGTAATAGGAGCAGAGAATTCTTGAGATATACCTGATCTTGTGCAAAAGGACTCCATATATGAGTTCTCGAATTCATTACCATGGTCACTTCAAATTCAATCAATTTTTAGGCTCTTTTCATTTTGCAGTCTTATGCACAAAGCCTCATTGTGCTCAGGAGCATAAAACTTGGATCGTAGGAGAATGACCCAACTGTACCTTGTGAAGTCGTCTACCACAACCATGATGTATCTCTTACCACCAAGAGACTCGGTTCTTGTTAGACCCATAAAATCCAAATGTAGAAGCTCTAACGGCCTAGATGTAGCTGATGTCTGAGTGCCTGGATGCTTAGCTTTTGTCTGTTTCCCAAGCTGACATGGTCCACACACCACATTGCTCATTCTACTAAGCTTTGGTATCCCCAAGATTGATTCATGCTTAGATACAATAGAAAGATGTTTGTAACTAACATGTCCCATTCGTTGATGCCATAGATCTTCATTAAGAAAATGAATGCTATTGCACACAATATCAGCATCAGGAACCAATCCATAACAGTTGTCTAAAGTGCAAACACCACTAATGAGCTTCTTTCCAGACTCATCCATGACAAGACACTTTCCCTTTGAGAATAGTACCATGAAGTCTTGATCACATATCTGACTTATGCTCAACAGGTTCACCCTTAGACCTTCTACATACTGAACATTTGCAATGTCCAGCAATCCAGGTAGAGAGATGATTCCTTTCCCTTTAATCTGTGACTTGCTCCCATCACCAAAAGTGACATTGCTACCTTTCTTAGACTTAAAAACCTTAAAGAGAGATCGGTCTACGGTTATGTGTCTTAAGCAACCGCCACAAACATGTGTCCATAACTTTAAATGCGGACTTCATTATAAAACACACTTCGTGCTTAGATGACAGATCAGTGGGAATAGTACTTTCTCTCATCTGCCTTTTACAAGCTAAACCTTTAATTTTACTCTTCTCAGACTAACTCCTTTGCACATTTTTATTCTAAGACAGTCTAGTTTCTTCTTGGTCAAATACGCATACAAACACGTATTGATCCCTTGTGATTAAATTAATTTATTAATTATCCAAGTTATTAATTAATCAAATTAACATACAAACGCGTGATAGCACAAAAAAATCACCAATAAACTAATTATGCAGTAGAAAATAAATAACACGGTGATTTGTTTACGAATGGAGAAAACCTGACGGCAAAAACCCCACCGGGTGATTTTCTCACCACTCCCGAAATTCCACTATTATCACAACAAGCGGTTACAAGTAAAGGAATTTCAGTACCTTATACCAACCTACAGTTGAACCCTTACCCCAATACCCAATTTGACTTGTTCTTTAGTGACAATTTCCCCTTGTGATGCACGACTCCCAAATACGTGACTAACCAATGCGCAGATCCCAGTACGCGACTTCAATCACCAACTAGAAAGAGTTGTTAACTGCAAAGTTCTTCGGTTCATCCACGATGAAGATCAAGAAGATACTTGGTCACAAAACCCAAAGGTGCACATACATAGCAACCTCTTCAGAAGAGATGAATTAGGGCAAAACTTTGTCTCCGGTCACAAATTACTTGAACAAACTTTGCTCAATGCTTGTGCAAGTTGTGTACTCTTTGACAGCCCCTAAAACAATCATTTTATATGTCTAGGGTTAGGAGAAAAGAAGACCCAAACACATAAACACGAATCCTAAGAAATTAGATCAGAAATTCTGATTTTGTAAACCTCGACAGATAGAAGCTGTCGAGCATCTGTTGAGCTAGCTGTCGAGCCACGGGCAGAACAACTTCCTTAAACCTCGACACATGCTAGCTGTCGAGTTTTAGTAACTTTGCACTTTCAGTTTGTTTTCTTGGACAGACTTGAAGGCTTTAACACTTGATCTTGAAACATGGTTTCTTAAAGTATTTTAACACATCCTAGATCTACCCAAATACAAGTAAAGTGCGTTTTGTCAAAGGATTAGCCAATTACATAAAATCATGACATATGTTCTTAACATGTGAACCACATATGTCCTAACACAACACTCATAAAAGTTTTCAATTAATAATGATCTATATATTTGTCATGTAAATTATAATTTTTTACTAAATGTCTAGCTATAGTTTCTACCTTTTGGATTGACTTGGTATTGGATTGGCGTGATATGAAACTCTGAAAGAGTGGGGGGAAAACTTTAAATATCTTGTTAATCTATTTGTAAACTAATAGAATTAAAATTAATTATCAATTTCAATTCAAACCTTCCTAAAAAAATATTCATTTCAAACTAAATGCTTGTTTTGGGAACAAAGTTTAGATTCTTTAGAATCAGTTGTATTTTTGTGTTAATCATATGCATTTATCAAGCAATGGCAAATGAAGAAGACATTTGACCGCTGCGCACTCTTGGTGCAGTGGTCACTCCACAAGTATAAGTGCTTGTGAGGTGTGGGGCGTAAGAGCCGGAGTTCAAGTCTCCAGAAAAGAGCTTCACACATATATACACTTAGACTAAGTTAGAGTAAAATTTCTATCTTGTATGTGTGTGTGTGTATATATATATATATATAAAGAAGACATTTGATTTTAAAATAAAAGCGTGAGAGAAGGGAAACATTTTGGGGTATTTGACATTTGAAGTTTGAACTTGCTTTAGTGACTTTTCCGGTAGAAATTGTAATACACTAATACTTCCTTCTTGAGTAATTGTTATTCCAAATAAGCCAAAACTTGTTTCTATAATTTATTTTTGGAGTTTTTGTAGAAAATAAGTTACCAATAGATGTAAAAGAATGAGAAGAAACGGAAATTATTGTAACTGCCCATGTAAGCGAAAGGATGCAACTCAAGTAGATTCAAAATGACTATATATGATTTTTCAGTGTTCATCTTTTGGACTTAGCCTAATAACACTCTTGATTGTATTAGTAGTTCTAAATGCGTAATATTAATGAGAAAACATGTAAACCTCAAATTGGAATGAATGAAAAATTATAACACTAAAAAAAAATAAAAAAATAAAACCTCATTTTGCTCATGTGATAAGGCTAGTATATATATATATATATTGAGAATCTAATTTATAAATGGAAAAAGTAATTTGAAAATCAACAGGAGAGTGAGTGACTCTATTTTGTAGGCAATGTTTAATTTATAAATGGATAAAGCAATTTGAAAATCAATAGGTTAGTGAGTGACTTTATTTTATAGGCAATGTTTTAGTGGGAGTTATAGTTATATTTTTACCGGATTATCCTTTAGTTTTATCTCTACTTAAACATAGGAGTGTAGGGGCATTTTTGAACAAAAAAAAAAAAAAATGAGGATCCCAAATAGGATAAGCCTCTTAAATATTAGTATAGATATATTTTTTAACAGACAAATAAAATGTAATTTAATTTAAATTTGGGTAAAATACTATTTTGGTCCCTAAACTTTATCAAAAGTTTGTTAATTGCTTTTTTTGTCCCTAAACTATTGAAAATTCATCTTTCATCTTTAAACTATTGAAAATGTTTTATACATGTCCTTAAACTTTACCGAAAGTTTTTTTTTCATCCCTAAATGGTTAAAAAAGTTCTTTCTTCATCCCTATTTTTGTTTCTAAACTATTAAAAAAACTCTTTACAAAGTTTAGGGATGAAAAAAGAACTTTTTAAAGTTTAGGGACCAAAAACAAACTTTTTGTAAAGTTTAAGGACTAAAATAGTATTTTACCCATTATAAAATTTTGTGTATCATTAAAAAGTATATAAAATTTGGAAATTATTTTTTTAGTTTTAAACAAACTTTTTCAAATGTCCATAGTAATTTATTTGGTGCCCTCATCATTCGCTAACCATTTAGATACATGGAATGCATGGTGGCTAATAAAAACACTATAATATTAATTAAGGCATAGCTAGGTTGGTGAATAAGAATTATGCAGCACAAATCAATTCAAATCAAGACATCTCAATAATGATACACTTTATGGGGTTGAACATTAAATGTAAGTTACAATGATAATATATATTCAATACTATAAGATTTGGCCTTTATAGTGAAGGGTGTATGAAACGCTTACATTCATTAAAAAAAAAAAAATTGCTAATAACTTAAGACTAAAGGATAAAGAAGCTACGTAAACATCCATTCAAATTCACAAACATGAAGATATATTTCTGTACTTATATATCTGTCTTATCTGTAACAATTTGGGGCTTTGGACAGCTTATTAAACATCATTTACAATTGAAATATATATTCAATACTATAAGATTTCGGTTTTATAGTAGAGGGTATATGAAAGGCTTCTATTCAGTAAATAAACAATGAAAAATAATTGCTAATAACTTAAACAATCACTAATCCATAAAACAAACAAAACACTATAAATTACAATCCTAAACAACTTCAAAATTACAAACCAAAAATATCATACAACTACTCTCTACACAATCACAAAATGAGCATACAACATGAATTACCTACAAAATTATTGCTCGAAATATTCTCCAAAACATTCAAAAGTGATGTGAACAAGCCAAATATCAAATTTATAATCAGACTCAGAATTTTTAATAAGATTTTGAAGTAATGAAATATAAATATGTCACTATTCCCAAGAAAAAGTGTTGGTTATAGTTTTATACATAATGAGTGCAACTCTTTTTTCTTAATGAAAAAAAATAAAATAAAAATAAAAAACTAAGAGTACAAAGGGGAAAAAAGTAGAGAAAATTTTAAATAAAGAAGAAGAAGTATTGTGTAAATACTGTCATAATATAATCTAACATCTAATCCAACATGTGAAAATTATAAAGATAAATAAATAACTTAAAAATCTCAAAGAATACACTAATGAGATAAGAAAGATGAGCAATACAAAATATTCGTAAATGCTTAAAACAATTACTCGAGCATCTAAAAACATCATCTAATAAAGTCATAACAATTTGGTGCTAATTTGTTAAACAAAATATTTGCAAACAGTGAAATGAAACTACACAATGACCCTCTTCTTCAATTGCACTAACTGTTCTTCATCATATTGTCCAAACTATCCTGCTGTTTTCCAAATAAACTAAAACCTGACAACAACACAAATTATGGACATATTAAAATATGATTTTTCCCCAAATATGGTCAACAACATTAAAAGTATTTAGTATTGTAAATAAAACGACAAAAAATACTTGTATCTAGGAAAAAATATGAATTAGTCAATAGTAAGACAATGGGAGTACAAACCTCAAAAAAAATCAAACAAAATGAATTAAAAAAAAAATGAGAGAGAGAGAGAGAGAGAGAGAGAGAGAGAGAGATAACCTTTTTGTGTGGTGGGAGAGAGTGACAAATTTATAGTAAGAGGATGAGAATAAGAACAGCCTAAGTAAAGGAAGAAAAATGGGCAAAATTATATGCAAAATTAAAACCGTCTAAGAGGAATATGTATAGACAATACTTAGTTATAACATTAAAATTAAAGTAGATAAATATGTAAAGTTAAAACCTCTTATGATGAATTTGTAAAGCCAATGCATTTATATATTTATTAATATAAAAAAATTAAAGGTAAAAAATAAATATGAAAAAAATAATGATGTGGCGATGACGTGGATGATGAGGTGGCTTAATAGGAGCATAGCAACAATAAATGTTACACTTCAGCTTTTAGATATATATAGATATAGATAAGAAGGCAAACAAAAAACATCAATCTTAATATTGCTAGACTTTTCTCCTAGTTTTCTAGTGTTTTAAAGCCATTGTAGATATGGTCCAGTTGATGCAGAAGAAAGCACACCAAACTTTCTTATTATTATAGGCCAAGTCACATTTTGGAGAGAGAAAGGAAGGAAATAGAGAGAAAGATGAAAGAGTTGGCAAGTCTTATGGTCCGTAAGACTTGCAAACACTTTCATCTTTCACTAAGGATATATATATATATATATATATATATATATTTTGGGTGTGGTGGGGTCTTAGGCCAAGGCCTAAGCTGCTTAGGCCTTGGGTCAACCCTACTTATAGAAGAGGTATATCATATATCAGATACATGAGTCCTCCCCCTCATAAAAGTGGGGTTTACTCTCATGTGAGAGGGGGATTCATACATCCGAAACAAGGTGTATTTTTCCTTGTTTATGGAGAATGAGTGGGTTGGCCAAGAATGAGAATATTGTGTAAAAGCTCAAAAGGGCGAAATTGATGATATTCTTCTTAGGGAGGAGTTACATTGTAAGTAACGAGCAAAAGCTGTTTGGATTGAATCTAGTAATAAAAACACAAAATACTTACCATAAGGCATCTCAAAGGAAGGGGAAGATAGTATAGATAGTTTAATTATGTACCAAATTGGAAAGTGGTGTGAAAAAGAAGGAGAAGTGGGCATGGTGGCTGAGGCATATTTAATTCCTTGTTCACATCAAAATCCAACCGGAATTTAGAACTAAGTTTGCCACTTTGTTGCAATTCCAGAAAATCCTTGTACGTTATTTCAACGTATGTAGGTGGATGACCTTCATTCTCAACAAACTCTGGTGCTGGCCTAATAACTGTGTCTAGTGATGGTCCATGTGGCATGGCTATCGATGTAGCTTTGCTATCTCTTTACCATTTTGTATACTCAATATTTGAAATTATGAACTTATATGAAATTTCATGAAAATTGTTCAGTATTCAATAATTATTGTACTATTTTAATAGCTGAATTATTTAATATAAAAACGTATAACAAATATGATATAAAATAAATAAATAATAAAATATTACAAAAATTATTAAAAATATCATCACCGATAACATAAAAATTCGGTTGTCATCGGAGGCTGTTTTCGCGCATAGCCACGTACGTGTCATCTGCTAGAGGGATGATATTGCTAGACTTGGATTTGTTTTGAGGAGTTGAGTCCGAAACTTGACATCGGGCCACATAGACCAATGGCTTTTGGTGCATTTTTAAGCCTACAAATTAGACAAAGCCTAAAATCTAAGAATCATGATAATAGTTCAAATAAATAATGTGTTTAATTAAATAGCTTTGATTAAATGATGATTTGAAGACCATAATTATATATATTAAGTGATGTCCATTATTAGAGAATGATTAATTAATTGTTATATGTCCAGTAATGGGATGAGTCCAAAATTGTCCATATCTAGCTGTGGTATAGTTCATGTATTGTATGTCCAATGGTGATTTATGTCCAAAAAATATATGTCCAATAGGGATTTATGTCCAAGTAATATGTAAAGCCGGCAGTGATAGATCAATTTATTAATGCATGTGTTTATTAGTAAAATATTAGTGAAGTCATGTTTATTTATTGGTGAGATAATATTAAAGTAAATTGAATTTAATGACATAGCAATAATGAAGCAATATGTACTTAATAATGTAAGTTTATAGATTGAGACATAATGACTTATCTTTGATATGGTTTGTGGTTCTAGCTATAGCATCGCTTTATATGGTTTGTGGCTCTAGTCATATAGCTTCAGTGAGTTGATAACATTTAGCTGCATAATAACATTAGTCCTACAATACAGTGAT
Organism: Quercus ilex subsp. ballota; assembly: GCA_032727855.1. Taxonomy (NCBI): domain Eukaryota; kingdom Viridiplantae; phylum Streptophyta; class Magnoliopsida; order Fagales; family Fagaceae; genus Quercus; species Quercus ilex. The sequence continues at coordinate 24,507,927 of CM064918.1, read as the reverse complement.
AATAAAGTAAATTTACTTACTCAATAATGTAAATTTAGAGATAGAGACATAATGACTTATCTTTAAATAGTTGATGGCTCCAACAATATAACATTAGTGAACTTATAACATTCCAGCGGCATGATGATGTGAGTACAGCGGTGCAGTATGATATTATGAGTCCTTACACGGCGACTTCATGATTGAAGCGGAAAAATGGATGCAACTAGTGGGAGAGAGAGTATGTCCAGTTGTGTGCAGAGGTTGGTTAAGTTTATCCCATTTATCATGCACTTAATTGATTTTCCCCATGTATTGTTTTTTTAGTTTTTACCAAAATATGAGTGATACCTTTCATGAAAAGGGATTTTAGTATTATAAATTTGTGTCTTTCATAAGGAGGGCTTTTAATATTAGAAGTGTATGCCTTCTATTAGAAGGGACTTTAAAATGAAATCTTTGTGCCTTCTTGGAGAAAGGCTTTTAGTATTTAATGTTTATATACCTTCATTGAGAAAGGCCATTGTAATTTGCTCTTGGAAGAGTGTTTGGTATATTTTGGTAAGTATGGAGAAGTATTTATAGATATGGTGTTTGTAATATGTACGAGAAGTATTTATAGATACTTTGTAGGAAAATGGATTTGTAAGATGTATGAGGAAAGAGAGATGTAATTTGTAAGATGTATGAGGAAGCATATGTACATAATTTGTGGGATATGGATCTTGTAATATGTATGGAAAAATATATGAGATGTATGTATGGGTACTTTTTGAGAAATGAATCTTGTATGATGTAAAGAAGTATACGGGATACTTTGTGGGAAGTTAGTATTTAAGATATATGAGAAATATATATATATATATATATATGAATATTTTGTGAGAAATGAGCTTTGTAATATTTGCAAGAGTTGTTGCGTTTGTTTACTAAGATATTTTTGCAAGAAAAGGAGGACTATGGATGTGTTTATGGGCAGAAAAACATATGAATTTTTAGAAGAGGAGAGAGTAAGGGAATGAGCACAAGATGGGTTATAGTGCGTTGAAAGAATTGAGGCTTGGTCCTCTTTATATAGAGCCAAGTATGTAACTAAATTAGAATTAGTTGAAGGAAAAATTAGAAAATAAGGTAAAATCTTTAGTAAAATGAGTGATTTTTAAGTTGGTTTTTTGTTTTTAACTAAAAGAGGAAATTTGAAACTTTAAGGCTGCTAGAGCTACAGTTATAGTTGTACAGCAGTTGATACAATTGCACAACAGTAGCTGTTACAACAGCTAACACAACTAAATGATGTCAAGCTATAGGAGAGAATTATCAGCATTTAATTCATGGTTTGGCTGAAAATGGTAAGATCTCTTTTATGAGATCTTCCGATTTCTAGTACTGCAGCTGGAAGCTAAAAATTTAGCTTAAAATGGTGAGATTTTTTTTATGGGATCCTTGCTTCTTAGCGAATGGCAGCTAGCTACTGGGATTGAGCATTAATGGACTAATCATGTCATTTTGGGACAAGTTTCAATTGCATATGCTATTGCTAGAGATTCTGCAACTGCTATTGGAGCTACTACAGCTTTTGCTAAAGCTAATGCTAGTACTTTTTGGCTAACTTTCCTCTTTTGAAAATTATATGTTTAGTCCATGATTTTATTACAATATAATTTTAGTAAGTAATAAACTCATTAGTTGATATTTAATGATGCTTTAGAGTTCTAGTTGTAGTCTCTTTGTGTTGTGACCAAACCTTGGAAAGCAAAGAGAGCATTTAATGTATTTCTTATATTATAGAGATAGCCAATTAGATTTAGGCATTTTTTTTGGGATTGATTAAAAAGAAAATAATAATACAATTTTTATGAAATAATAGAATTAGATTTTTAAACTTATATTGTAAGATGAACATTAAGTTTTAGGTAAAGAGCAAGAAGGAGTTTTATCATTTTAAGCATTATGTGATATAAGAGGCTTACCAATGTTACCTATTGCACACTAACTTGTCAGAGTTCACGAAGTTGGAGAAGACATGCCAAGCAACATGTTTCTTTTATCAACTTTAAACCGCTGGAGCTTTACTGAACATACTTCTTTGCCTTCCAAACTAGGACTCCCAAAGTTCCCTTGATAAGACTCAAGAACTTGGATCATGAGATGAAAAATGAGATGATGTGCCATGAGCCTGAACCATGGGCTTTGATGAGATAACACCACCATAAATTTTGAAACATGGGCTTTGATGTTGTTTTTTGTAAATATGGGCTCTTTTGAGCTTTAAAAGAGATTTACTCAATATACATGATAATATTGATGTGGTGTGGGTTGCCAATGAAATAAAGTCATGTGGCATGACAAAAATTGCCCTCAACAGTCGTAAATCACTTCATATTGATAACAACACCCCTTGCAATCTGAAAAATAGTGAGTTGCTTAACCCCTAGCAAAAATGTTTTAAGTGACAACTTAATGTTGTCACTATTGTTCCTAATAAGTTGCCAATAATTATTTTCAAGGGCCAAATGAATTCAAGATTACCATTATTTGTTGCTAAAAATTAAGTCCTCAATTTAAAATTTGCAAATAACTAATTGCTAGATCATAAATGTCCTCAAAAATAGTTGTTCACAACAAATAATGGTGTGGTTGCATAATCCCTTTTCACAATAAGAGCAAATACGACAACCTTTGACAGTCATATACCCTCATTAATAATTTTTTGCAACAACATTTGACATTTTAATTTTTTAAGGGAGTTTGACCCTTGCCAATAGACTTTTTACTTGTACTTAAAAGCTAACACAAAGGTTTTTAAAGATAATGTAGTACAATTTGTCGTATCAATATTATCCAGTCTATAATGTTGGAAAAAAGAGAGGATAATATTAGGTCTCACAGATAAATACATTAATAAGAATTATGTATAGAGATTTCAAGTCAAGGGCCTTGTAGTTGAATTGACACATCTTCATGCACAAAGTGCTTAAAGATCTAGAGGGAAACGGTTCGAATTATGGGGCTAAAAGAGAAAAAGGAATATATTTGTAAATACGACATTAAGTACATAGTAAATGTAGAATATATTGTAACAACATTTATTACCAAATATTAAATTCAACGAACATGAGAACAACATCCTTCTCAAAAAATAATAATAATAATAATAATAATAATAATAAGAAAAAAGAGAGAGAAAAACGTGGCAGTAGATCTTAAATTTTGGTCTAAATTTAATTTTCAACTCTTAAAAATTTTAAATTTGAAATTTCGTCCTTGAAAATGTTAGAAGTACTTATTCTTCATCCTATCGACTAATATATGTACATCATATTAAGCTGAAATAGCTTAGAAGAAATTTTACCATAAAAAGATAGGAATTCGAAATTGGTGTCTTCTAAAATTTTGAGGAAATTGCAATTTAATTAATTTAAGAGATAGAAATTGAATTTAAACCAAATTTGACAACATTTATTTATTATTATTATCAAACACTAAATTGAGAAATTGGCTTTGTAAACAAATCAACTAGCTCAAACCGTTTTGCTTTGTTCACTATCCAAATTTATTTCTCAGCTTGCCAGTTTATTTATTATTTCCAAAAGGTTCTCCACCATCCCATATTAGCTTAAAAGTATCTAGGATGAATTGAATCATCTCTAGTTAAAAGCTCATAAGCTTTCTTCATTTGGTACTCCCCATTCTTATAGAACCTCCATAGAAGCTTATCCTGTACAGAATTTGTCTTAGAAATTGGAATTAGAAACCTTGTATTTAGGTAGGAATCATGTAAGGGTGGTGTGTGAGAGAGTGTGAAGAAAAGCTCAAAAGTGTGCACTCAAGCAGGGCCTCGTGACTAGATCTCCCGATTGGCTCGCGGCTGGCAAGTCGCCAAAGGAGGCACACGTGTGAAGCATGCAGAGAAGCTAAAGAATCACGTCAGCTGGAGCACTACAGGACAAAATATCCAATCTAGCTAGGCAGTTAGCTCACAACTCAGACTCGTGACTCAGTCAAGTCGCAAGGTCAAGTAGTCAGACCACTTTGTTTGGGAAAAATTGACCTTTCGCATTCCAAACACACACCAGTATAAATACCCCTTATACCCACGTATTGTAGAGAGCTTCTAGAGAGAATTTTGAGAGAGAAACCCTAGAGAAAAATAAGATTGACTCATCCACAATCTTCATCCTTTGATTCTCCAAATTCCTCTGCTCTCACCCTCTCCATTGTTACATCCTTGAGAGGTATATTTAGCCAAATCATTTTCTCACCATACCCATATCTGTGAGAAGGTTATTTGGTGCTTGGGAAGCAATTAGGAAGGGACCAATTGATATTGGTTGATGCTATGGGCTATAACGGAATCTGGTAAGCTAGAGACGACAAAGGTTTAGCGTAACCTTGTTGGAGCAAGAAGTTTGGAGGGCTTAGGTACACTGGGTAGATTAGGCTTGGAGGGTCTTCTACTATTCATGTATCCCAACTTCATTCACTAGTGGATTATTGACCGCTTGGAGGGTGGCGGAAAGGTTTTATGCTGAGGACTTCGGTTTCCTCTTCGATAACACATCGCTGTGTTGTCTTTGTGTTTGCACCTCTCTTCCCTTAATCTTTGCCTTTTAATTACTACTGTGGTTGTGATTAATTATGGTTTAGATTGTTTTATCAGTTCTATTTTAGCTTATTTTCATATTCCACACATACATTGTTTGATAATAAGCTTGAATTGGTAATTTGTAATTTGGGGGTCTAAACATTCATAGGTGTATTTCACACTATTTGAACATTCAGAACTTTAAAGCAAGAAAAGGAATATAAAGGAAGGGATTGCAGAACAGAGGCAATTAATGTTGTTCTACCCGTTTGAGAAAGGAGTTTCATTTTCTATCTGATAGAATGTGTGAGTATGTTAGTGTGAGTATGTTACTGAATGGATGAGGTGTGTAGTGATGGTTAGCTATGTGTATGTTGCTGCATGAGGAAGCGTGTGATGCTACATGTGGAGTGCTGGTGAGGTGAGTGGACAAGTTGTTGATGAAGAGTGTATTAGTTGCTGATAAGGCATGCAGGAGTAGCTGATGAGGTGGCATCAGGTAGTGTTGCCAAACTGTACTCTGATATTAGAATAATAAGTGTAATTGCTTAGTTGGCATTATATGCTGAGTTGGCACTAGTGATTGTACCAAATAAGAGTTAGTTAATACGGTTAGTTTGGTAGAATATTGGCAGCTGGTTGACGGCTGGCTTGGCAGTTAGGCAGTTAGAGAGTGAGGCATTGAGAGGGTATTAAAAGCCTAGGAAGAGAGGAGCTTGTATCAGAAATCCATTCTTAATTCCAATTCTTTCAATTCTATTTCCAATTTCTCTCTCTATTTCTCTGTTCATATCTTTTCTCTGTTCTTGGAGGCTTGGTTGTCCTCGAATTGAACTATTCAGCACCTCTATTCCTAACATTTGGTATCAGAGCAAGGCTTTCCTCGGCCATGGCTGAAACACGTTCAACCACTGCTGCAACTCAGGAGGCTCTTGCTTCACTAAGGACTGCAAGTGATCATCATGGTAAAGAGATTCAAGAAATGCATACTATCCAAGAAGTGCATACACGCACTTTGAATGAGATGAATCAACAACTAGCAATCCTGGTGCAGAGGCGTAATGGCTCTGACCAAGGTGGATTGCCTTAGTCTCCAACATATGGTGAGCCTAGGAATGCTAATTCATCTACAATGGCTATGTCTCGTCCTGTGAGATTGGAATTTCCAAGGTTCTCTGGAGAAGACCCTGCAGGAGGGTTTAAAAGGCCAATCAATACTTCAAGTATTACAATGCACCAGCTACAGAGAAATTGATGCTAGCTTCATTTCATATGGAGGGTGAGGCTCTAGTCTGGTTTCAAGATAGTGAAGAAGTAGGTCTCTTTGTTGATTGGGAGTCATTGATTCAAGCATTGCACATCAGATTTGGTGCTACGGCTTATGACGATCCTATGGAAACGCTTACTAGGCTGAGACAAACTGCTTCAGTGTCATTATATAAGGCCCAATTTGAGGTGTTGTCCAATAGGATTAAGGGTTTATCTGCTGCTCACAAGTTAAGCTGTTTTTTAAGCGGATTAAGAGATGAGATAAGGCTGCCAGTGAGAATGCTTAATCCTAAATCCTTGAATGAGGCTTTTGGGTTGGCAAAAATTCGGGAAGAGTATAATTAGAGTTGCTAGAAGTTTTCCAAGATTCAAGGGGATCAGGGAAAGCCTTCTATTTTAGGAGCTCCTCCAAAAGTTCCTTCTCTGTTAGAGTCTAAACCAAGGCTACCTATTAAGAGGATTTCTCCTGCTCAAATGGAGGAAAGGAAGAAGAAGGGGTTATGTTACAATTGTGATGAAAAGTGGGCTCCTAGCCACAAGTGCAAGAGTGCTATGGTATTCTTATTGGATTATGTAGAATTGGCCCAGGAAAATGCAAATTCTGGGGTTCACCTAACTGAATTGGAGGAAAATGGATATGCAGATCAGATTGGACAGGTTGGGCAAGATCAAGAAGATGCAAAGATTACTCTCTATGCATTAAGTGGCACTTCTACTTCAGGAATGATAAGAGTCATAGGAAAGATTAATCAGAGGTCCTTTGTGATCCTGATTGATTCAGGGAGTACCCACAATTTCATTGATGCTGTTCTGGTTTCACAGTTACATATCCATGTAGATACTTCTCAAATTCTGGAAGTGAAGGTTGCTAATGGTGATGTAATTAAAACTCAGGGTGTTTGTAAGGCAGTACCTATCTTGTTGCAAGGAGAGGAATTCGTGGTACACTTACATGTGCCACCAATGAGGGGATGTGACTTAGTTTTGGGCACTCAGTGGTTGGGAACCTTGGGAGTAATCCAGTGGGATTTTAAATTGCTCACAATGACTTTTTCTTATGGTCACAGGCATGTTCAATTACAAGGGTTGAAGAGTGCTAATTCTCAATTGCAAGATGGTGATATTTTTTTGAAATAGTCAGTGAAGAAAGGATTGATCCTCCAGATTTCAGTTCAGTTGCAGCCTCAATTGTTGTCTGCAGAAGGACAGGTACAAATTCCTGAAGCTATTGCTGCTTTGTTACTAGATTACAAGGCTGTTTTTGCTACTCTTGAAGGTCTGCCTCCCTTAAGAGATCATGAACATCATATCACCTTGAAGGACGGAGCTCAAGTTGTATCTTAGAGGCCTTACAGGTACCCCTACTATCAAGAAAATGAAATTGAGAACATTGTTAAGGAGTTGTTGTCTGTGGGGTTTATTAGAAATAGTAGCAGTCCATTTGCTTCACCTGTTCTTCTAGTTAGGAAGGCTGACGGCTCTTGGAGGATGTGTATTGATTATAGAGCCTTGAATCAAGAGACCATTAAAGATAAATATCCCATACCTGTCATTGATGAATTGTTAGATGAACTATTTGGTGCCACTGTTTTTTCTAAATTGGATTTAAAATCCGGATATCATCAAATTAGAATGAAGGAGAAAGACATTCCAAAGACTGCCTTTAGGACTCATGAGGGTCACTATGAGTTCTTGGTGATGCCATTTGGTTTAACCAATGCACCCTCAAATTTTTAGTCACTTATGAATTTAGTTTTTAAACCTTACTTAAGAAAATTTGTCTTGGTGTTTTTTGATGACATACTTGTGTATAGAAAGGATTTGGCAGCTCATGTTGGTCATCTTAAATTGGTGTTGGAAACCTTGTTGAATCATCAATTGTATGCCAAACAATCAAAGTGTGTGTTTGCTTGTAAGGAGGTAGAGTATTTAGGACATCTAATTTCTAGTGAAGGGGTGAAAACAGATCCAAGGAAGACTGCTGCTATGCAGCAATGGCCTATTCCTCATGATGTGAAAGCTTTGAGGGGGGTTTTGGGCTTGACTGGCTACTATAGGAAGTTTGTGAAAGGGTATGGCTTAATTGCAGCTCCTTTAACTGCTTTGTTAAGGAAAGACTCTTTCACTTGGACTCCTGAAGCTTCACATGCCTTCCAATTACTCAAATATGCTATGTCCAGTCCACCTGTGCTAGCCTTACCTAACTTCACCAAACCATTTGTTGTGGAATATGATGCCTCTGGGTTGGGTATTGGTGCTGTCTTAATGCAGAACCAAAGGCCCATTGCTTTTCAGAGTCGAGCTTTGAAGGGAAAAGCACTTGCCCTTTCCACTTATGAAAAGGAATTGTTGGCTTTAGTGGTAGCAGTGAAGAAGTGGAGACCTTACCTCCTTGGAAGACCTTTTGTAATCAAAACAGACCATCAAAGTATGAAATATTTGCTAGAACAAAAGATTGGTACCCCTACTCAGCAAAAGTGGATCACTAAATTACTTGGTTATGCCTTTATAGTTGAGTGTAACCATGGTAAAGAAAATTTAGTTGCTGACACCCTTTCAAGAAGAGAAGCTACTGGGGATGTTGATGCTGACTGTAGTGAAGTTGGTACTCTATGCATTATCTCCTTCCCTACTCCTAATTGGCTTGATGATCTCAAAGCAAGTTATGTCACTGATCCTACCATCCAGCCAACAATTCAGGCAATTAAGTCAGGGCAGAATGTTCCAGTGGGGTTCACACTTTGTAATGATTTGTTGTTTTATAAGGGTAGACTATACTTGGGAAGTTCAAACCAGGCTTTAAAAAGTCTTGCCTTGCAGCAAGTACATGATAGCCCTTTAGGGGGTCATTCTGGATATTTAAAGTCCTTCCATAGACTCAAGAAGGACTTTTATTGGTCTGGTATGGGAAAGGACTTGAAGAATTTGGTTAAGGAATGTGATGTATGTCAGAGGTTGAAGAGTGAGACTTGCTTCCCTGCTGGTTTGTTACAGCCCTTGGTCATTCCAAATAGGCCTTGGCTTGACATTAGCATGGATTTTGTGGAAGGGCTGCCTAAATCTCAGCAGAATTCAGTGGTTTTTGTTGTTGTGGACAGATTCACTAAATATGTTCACTTCATTCCATTGGCTCACCCTTACACTGCTGCTAAGGTGGCTCAGTTGTTCATGCAGTTCGTTTTTAAGTTACATGGACTGCCCTCCACCATTGTAAGTGATAGGGACCCAGTATTCACCTCTAAATTCTGGTCTGAATTGATGAAACCGCAAGGTATTAGTCTAGCTATGTCATCTTCTTACTACCCTCAAACTGATGGCCAAACTGAAGTTGTGAACAAGAGTTTGGAACATTATTTGAGGGCCTTTACTGCTGACAGACCTCAAGCTTGGGTGGACTGGCTTCCTTTGGCTGAGTTTTGGTTCAACACTAACTTCCATTCTTCTCTTAAGCTTACTCCATTTGAAGCTCTTTATGGATATCCTCCTCCTAAGCTTGTGGATTATGTTCCAAGAACTACAAGGGTGGCAGCTATTGATTCAATTCTGCAGGATAGGCAGCAACTTTTCTCATTGCTTAAGCACAATTTAACTGCTGCACAAGAGAGAATGAAGTGGTTTGTTGATAAGAAAAGGGTGGATAGGTCCTTTGCTGTGGGAGATTGGGTGTGTCTTAGACTGCAACCTTACAAGCAATCCTCAATTCAGTCCAAGAAGTTTGGCAAGCTAGCTCCTCATTTTTATGGACCCTACCAGGTTGTGCAGAAGGTGGGAGAGGTTTCCTATAAGCTTGATTTTCCTGTAGGTTCTCAAATCCATCTTGTGTTTCATGTCTCCAATCTCAAAGCTAAATTGGGTGCTCAAGTGGTTCCTAGGCCTGCTTTACCTGCTGTGACTGTGGATCAAATTCCTAACCCTGAACCAATGGCTGTTTTAGCTACCAGGTCACATCAATTGAGGAGTAGACTTATCACTCAGGTGCTGGTGCAGTGATAAGATGAAAGCAAGGATGATGCTACTTGGGAGAGTCTTTTTGTGTTGCAACAGAAGTTCCCTCACCTTGTGGGCAAGGTGCTTTGAAGGGGAGGGAATTGTTAGAATGTGTGAGTATGTTACTAAATGGATGAGGTGTGTAGTGATGGTTAGCTATGTGTATGTTGCTGCATGAGGAAGCGTGTGATGCTACATGTGGAATGCTGGTGAGGTGAGTGGACAAGTTATTGATGAAGAGTGTGTTAGTTGCTGATGAGGCATGCAGGAGTAGCTGATGAAGTGGCATCAAGTAGTGTTGCCAAACTCTACTCTAATATTAGAATAATAAGTGTAATTGCTTAGTTGGCATTATATGCTGAGTTGGCACTAGTGATTGTACCAAATAAGAGTTAGTTAATACGGTTAGTTTGGTAGAATATTGGCAGCTAGTTGACAGCTGGCTTGGCAGTTAGGCAGTTAGAGAGTGAGGCATTGAGAGGGTATTAAAAGGCTGGGAAGAGAGGAGCTTGTATCGGAAATCCATTCTTAATTCCAATTCTTTCAATTCTATTTCCAATTTCTCTCTCTATTTCTCTGTTCATATCTCTTCTCTGTTCTTGGAGGCTTGGTTGTCCTCAAATTCAACTATTCAACACCTCTGTTCCTAACACCATCCTTGAAGTTTTGCTTTAAGTTTATTAATGAGAAATTGGAAATCATTAATTCTGTTACTTCTCAACTTGAAATGAACACCAAGGTACTTGCTGGGATTTTGAACCAGATTGACCTAAAGAGTTCTGGCAAGGCATATTTGTTCCTCCTTAGGCATGTTTGGTGAGAAACACATTAGATTTGGCTAGATTGATAGATTGACCCGAGATGGAGCAATACCATTTCAAAATGAGTTGAAGATTTTGAACAGAATTGTTATCCTTTCTAAAAAAAGCAACAAAGAATCATCAGCAAATTGTAAATGGGAAAATGAGACCATTCCTACCAACTTTGATTCCTTTGATTTTCTGAAGATCCTCAGCTTGAGTTAAAGAAATAGAAAGGATATTTGCACATAAAAGGAAAAGATAAGGAGATAAAGGGTCTCCTTGTCTTAAACCTTGGGATGGCTTAAAGGACTTTGTCATACTTCCATTTATTAATAACGTATACTCAACCGAAGATACACACTCCATAATACAATTAATCCATTTGGAATCAAAGTTCATAACAGTGAGGACCGCCTTCAAAAAATTCCAATTGACTCTATCATAGGCCTTGGACATGTCAATTTTCAAAACTCCAAACCTATCTCTCCTCCCCCTCTTTTTCCTAACCACATCAATGATTTCATGAGCCAATAGGATATTATCAGAAATATTCCTACCCATAATGAAAGCATTTTGGTAAGGAGTGATAATGCTATCCATAATAGGCTTCAGCCTATTGACAAGGATCTTTGAAATAATTTTGTAGAACACATTGCATAAATTGATTGGCCTAAAATGAGAAACCTCTTCCAAGTTAGGAATTTTTGGTATGAGAGTAATGAAGGTTTGATTAAGGACCTTAAGGAGGGAGCCAGAGTGAAAAAAATCTTGGACAGCATTGCATACATTAGCCTTGACAATCCCCCAGAAATTTTGGAAGAAGAAGACAAGGATGCCATCAGGTCTAGGAGCTTTATAAGGACCCATCTAGAAAACTACCTCTTCTATCTCCTAGTTGGATATGCCTATATTTAGGAGCTGAAGCTAATGTTCTTTGAAAGTAGGGATAGGAAGCCCATGGAGCTCCTGAATGATATTTTCCACAGTTAAAGTGTTGTTGCCCCTATAACTTCTTTTGAAAGATTCAAGAATTATATTTTCAATCTCCTTAGCATTGTCAGTTAAGTTCCCCTCTTCATCCTTAATTTGAATTATCCTATTCTTTGACCTTCTTTGCCTAACCACTGTCTGAAAATACCTCGTGTTCCTATCCCCATGTAGAAACCAGTTTGTTCTAGCTTTTTGAGCCCACATCAACCCCTCTCTATCTAGAAGTTCCTCAAGTTCCTCTCGACAGACTCTCTCCCTCCTAACATCATCATTAGTCACAATTGAATCCTGAAGATGTTGTAATTGATTTTGTTTCATCCTTATTTCAACCTCCACCTTTCCAAAACATTCATATCCATTCTAAAGCCATTTTCTTAACATTGACAAGTTTGTTTCTCAACTGATTAGCTCTAGAACCTGTGGAATGCAGCTCCCAAGCATGGTGCACCATCTCCTTTCAACCAGCATGAGTTAACCACATGAGCTCAAATCTAAAGGGTCGTTTCCTAAAAGGTGTTTGAAACTCAAGGTCCAAAATATTCTATATAGATTATCTCGATGATTGCATTTTTAAACTTGTAACTAAGTACTTATATATATATATATATATATATATATATATATATATATATTGTATTAATGTTGTAATGTTGGGAAGACTACTAAATATTTTAATGTTGCAACTTTTTTGGGGGGTTTGATTATGTAAAGCTCTATTGCACTAAATTGGGGATGATATTGCATTCATATGTTATCTTAGGATAGATTATACATGTCATTCATTTTTACATGTCATCCTAGGATAGAACTTATCATTATTTCATTTTACATGCACATGCATAGTGTCCACACTTTTTAAAATCAAATGCCAAATATTTTAGTTTTTATTTAAATGGTTTTTCAAGATTAAATTCGAAACGAGGTACTATCATTTTGGATAGACATTGTGGGAGTGCCTAATACCTTCTCCATACATAACTGAACTTCCGAATCTTTGATTTCTGGTTTGAGACGTTTTATTTATTTTCTAGTTCAGCTTAAGAGCCCTTAGAAGTTTCTAAGTTAAATTAGGAAAAAAAAAAAAAAATCAAACATGCAGTTCAATTTTCAGTTCCTACTAAATTTTGCTATTGTTTTATTGTTCGATCCTAAATACCATGACACCTTATTAATGGTAATGGACCAATAACTTGTTGGTCTTTTAGGAGTGTTTTGGTCAGTGCAGAAGCACGGGTATTACAAGAATATTGAGATGGAGGCTTTAAAGAAACATTTTATGATTTCTATAGGAGGGAGGTTCTCGGGCAACTAGCAGAGTATTGCTCTGTATATTGTTTCGATTTCATTTCTAGATGTTGTTACACTTGTAAGTTCTACATTTCAATCAGATGCTCTAGAGTTTACTTTCTTTCTTCTTGAATGACACCAGGCCATGAGGTGTCCATTTGCATGCTTCTTCCACTTCATTTTCTGCCACATTTTTGCTGAATTGCTTCTTTCTTTAACACCTAAGGATCCACTAACAAGTCCATATGAATTGCAAATTAAATTCTTAACATACAAGTGAACCTAAGATGCCTAACAAGTGAAAATGAAAAATAAGTCAGAGGGGACTGAAAGCACAGAAATTCGACCACAAACAGCATAGCAACGGGAACAAAGAGCAGAGACAGATGTAGTCGAATTCAAGCTGGAGATATTAACACTTCAGTTCGAGATGAACCAAGATCTTAACTTTTATTGATAAGACGCCAATCTCATTATCTATGGGCCCTAAAACTTTTATTATTTATCTTCTTATTTGACAATGTGAACAACGTAAGTCCATAAAAACAGAAAAAAATATACATCACACTTTTTTGTCATAACTTTATCGCAACACTGATATGATAATTTTTGAGTAGTAGATTCATGTGAAAGTGACAGACAGTCAGTTACAATCTATTTATCACATAGTATAGTTATGAAAAAATGTGTGGTCCTAAAATTACTCATATATAGTCATATAAATGATTACGACTTATACAAAACATAACAATATCGTGCACGGCTACTGAGCTAGCTCCCTCTTATCTTGTGTGTTTCTCCATGGCTTCAGCAATTCCATTTACAGATTTCTTCTTATTTATTGTTGCTATTTATTGAATCTGTATGTGTTCTTCTTTATGCATGATTATGTATGTAAGTTGTTCTTATTTATATAGTCATAAAAATAAATTAATTCCCTGCTACATACTTAATTAGGGATACTACAAATTTTACAACATAATCTTTACTAATGGATGTGTTACTAATTATCAAAAAGTAATTTAGAAATTTGTTTATTTTACTATTGAAACTCATCGATCACATTTATTGTCACTCAGTTTGTGAACCATGTATAGGAAAATGCATATAAAGCATTTTTTATTACCTTTTGTGATTAGCCTCAATTATCAATTTGTAAAGTTTATGTATGATATTTTGGTGTTACTAATATCAATCGATTATTTATCTTTTTGTTTGACAATGTGAACAAGGTAAGTCTATATAAACATAGTTATAGCTTATACGTAATATAACAATATTGTACACGGCTACTCTGCTAGCTCTTTCTCTTTCTTGTGTTCTCCTCGTTTCTGCTCTTCCATGGCTGCAACAATTCCACTTGATACCAAAACCTCGAAGGTATCACCTGTTCTTCCACCTAAGATAACAAGTGTCAAACCACTAGCTGAATCAACTGGCCTCTCCTCCCTCCCTTCGATTTACACCTTCACCCATAATCTCCATGATGAACCAATATCTGATGATCCAGAAGATTCAATCCCCATTATTAACGTCTCTCTTCTTGTTTCCGGTAGTCCTGAAGAGCAGTCCCTCAACAAAGCCTGCTCAGATTGGGGCTGCTTCATGGTACAATTTAACTGTCTTGAGCTTTCTATTAAATTTTTTTAATGTGTCTAAAGTTGTTGCATATTACTGAGATTTGACGAGGGTCGTCATAGGTGATTAATCACGGTGTGCCAGAGAACCTGACAAAGGCAATGATAGAGTGTTTCAAGAATTTTGCAACCTGCTAGAGGAAGAGAAGCAAGAGTTTCATGGAAACCATGTTATGGATCCTGATGATGCCGAAAAAATCACCAATGAATCACACGTTGCTCACACGCTCAAAGAGTCACCTGCACAACACAAAGGAGAAGATCTAACAGAGAGCACCGGTGTGATGCCGGCCAAGTACCCTCTGAAGGTCAAGTCAGAACTCGTTACAACTCTAGAGTGCTAGAGAGGGGTTAATTATGTGTACCTTGATTTGTAAGGGTATTGGGGCTTTTATAGTAGTCGACAGTTGACCTCTTTTCCGTGGAAATGAAGTCCTTTCCTTGTAGGAGTCTTCTTCAGAAATCCTAAACGTGATGGACAAATCTTTTCCTTATAAAGAAGATCTCCATTAATGCACGCAGCTTCTAGAACCCTAATTGCGCTAGGACTCTATTTACCCCAGGATTCTGTGGTGTATGCCGCAAGTATTTCCATATAGGGATTCTGTCTGACATGTGGCCAACAAATCCGTCCTCACCAAGTCTTGCACATGATGGGCCCGTCCATCAACCTTACTTGGATCCGTTAGCTTATTTTCACCTCTTCAGTCGCCCCCTCACCCCATGGGTCCGTCATCATCGAGCAAACGGACCCGTGGGGTGACGACTCAAACATTGGGATGACGGTTCAAAAATTGGGATGACGGTTCAAAAATTGGGGTGACAGTTTTAACTTCATGAGTTATACATGTATCCGGACAGACTAACAGGAACGCATTTATTACCCATAACACCTGTCGCGCTGCTATAGGCTGTTGTATCGGATCGAAGCGTCACTTCATCTTCCGTGCACTTCCTCTTATAAATATCACCTCCTTCCCCTCTCATTTTTCTACTTTACGAAGAAACTCATTGTTAGAGAGAGACCGTCATATTTGTCAGAGACTAGACCGTCCAGTTACTGCAACTGCTGTACACGCCTTCATCCGTCCACTATTTAGCTTGGTAAGTAATCACTATCCGTCTGTATCTCATTCCTTACTTAAGCCATCACTTTTTTATTCTACACTAGGCCTTTCTTTTCCCCGTCACCTGTTCCAACAACCGTCAGAATCTTAGGTTTTGTCGTTACCTGTAGGCAATCTCTAGTGCGTCGAGTAATCAGTTAGTCGTCCGTGACGGGGCGGACTACGAAGAGGTATATCCGTCAGGTCACAAAGACCAAAACTATCTGAGCAAGGAGAGGAGTCCCTCCGCATCTTCCCCATCCTTAACAAATGAGGATTCGGAGATGGCTGACCAAGAAGAGGGTCCTGATGACGATGAAGATCAATCAAATAGGCCCGTCGTAGGTGCTGATGGACTCAGGGAGTTCATTATGCTACCAGAATGGAGGGTGAACGAGTTTTCGTCCAAAATTAAGGAGAATCACTTTGGTACATTTAGGGCCAATTACCAGATTCCAGATTACATTCCAATCCGTCTACCATATCAGTCAGAGAAGTGCTATTACCAGGGGGTAGACGGGGTCAGAGTTTATGAACAAATGTTAAAGGCAGGTCTTAGGTTTCTGCTAAGCACCCTCCACCGTGAGCTTCTCAAATATTTGGGTTTGTCTGTCAACCAATTAGCCCCTAACGCCTGGAGTGTCTTCATTGCTATGGAGGTCCTGTATGGCGCCATGTCAGACGGTGCTAGAAGGCTGATGGTGAGGGAATTCCTTCACTGCTACCATCCTGATGAAATAGACAAGTCAAAGGAGATGTACAGCTTCGTACCCAGGAGTCCGTTGCTGAAGGTCATATACGAAACCCCTAACTCGAACAGAAACTGGAAGAGCCGTTACTTCTTCCTTGAGGGCGGCGGGTGGATGTGTCGCCTAGGGGAGACAGAGTATATGCCAGTTGACAAAACATGGGGCATACTACATCCGTCTGGTATATCCGTCGAGGCTTATTTTATAGACTTTATGACCGTCCAGTTGGTTTAAAGATTCCTTCAATATGTTTTAACCGTCTTCTCCTTTTTTTTTCTTTTTTTCTTTTTTTTCAGTACGACGGCGTCCCCAGATCGATCTTGAAGAATTTCACTTTCTTGAAAAAAATTTCGCCAAGTCCAGCAAAGAGAAGCGAACGTGGGCAAAGTTAGTATCCCTCAATACCGTCCACTGGTATTGTGACGATCCTGAGCCAACCCCTGCTGCCGTCAAATACGAAAAAAGAATTCGACAACGTAAGTCCGTCGTTCTTACTTTGTCTCAATGGGTTTATATATTTATTTCTTTATTTGTTTACCCGTTCACCTTTTCAGAAATGGACGACGCCAAGAGGAGAGCAGCGATCAGATTGTAGGCTGCTAAAAACAAAGAGACGGGCGTGGACCCTAAGGGGACGGTCTCAAATATCCCATCTTCCAAAAGAAAATAGTCGTCCAAAGTGGACCGTGCATTGGAGAAACCCAAATTTCCATTGGAGCCCGTCTTGGGGTTAATGGCTAGTTCTGCTAAGATGGTCACCCCCTCAAAATATGGGGCCGGCAAAGGCCTAATGACTGGCCCGTCTGGCAGCCAAAAGAAGCCACCCGTCCTGATCCGCGAAGACTCCAAATATGCTCTGGAAATACTCTCGTCCCTTATAACAGCCGCAGATTACGAAGACCTCAGTAATCACTCAATGGAAATTATGGGGGAGACGGGCCTATTCAGCATTGCGCAGGTATTTGGTTCGTCACTTTATCGTCCGTCCATGTCTGTTTATTTGAAAATAATTAACATATATTTCTTTTTTGTTTTTAGGCCATGGTGATGATGAAGGGTCTAATGGGACGATGCCTCGATCATGAAACTACTCTAGATCGCGTCTGTGACAAGGCAAGGTTGACGGAGGACGAGCTTATCGAGCTTAAAGCCTGGAAGGTGACACACAAGAAGAAGCTCAAATTGGCAGAAGATGCCAGGGACGAGTATCAGAAGTTGGCGGAGGGAATGAAGAAAGCTTTGGAAGACAAGGAGAAGGAGGTCCGTCAGGCTAAGGAGGTGGCGATAAGAGAGTACCGTGACTCTGACGCCCTTCTCTCGAAGCTAGGTGTTTCATATAACGACGGATTTAATGATGCACTCCATCAGGTGAAGGCACTGTATTCAGATCTTGATATGTCTACCGTCACCATCAACATCCTCGAGCAAACTTCCGTCCAGCCTGCCCAATCAGAAGACACTGACGAGCTTTTTGGTGATGAAGTACCCGTTCATGATGCCCCTGTTGATCGGACCGTAGTTGAAAGCAATCCTACATATGGTCAGGTCCGTCAGGATGAGGAGAAAGCGGACCCACCTGTGGACTGAGATTATTTTACCATCTTTATTCTCTTTTTTATGTAAAAACATTTGGAGAACAGTTGTATGATTCCTCTGTCATACTTTTGGAATTATGTAGATGTTTCCCTTAAAGGGCTTTTATTATTCCTTTATCTTAAATATATGCTTTATCTGAAATCGTCAAGTTTAATGAATCCATCCTCCTCACTGAATACTTGTTTGTATTTGCTAAGTTTATGGATTTTAACTTATATCCGTCCACTTTCGGACTTCGAATTATTACCCTCTTCAGGTGATCTGTCCACTTTGTGGACTTAGATTGATTCGTCCCCTTTGGGACTTAGTATTCTGATCCTCTTGGGATGATCCGTCCATCTTATGGACTGAGATTAATCCGTCCACTTTTGGAACTTAGAATCTTCATCCTCCTGGGATGATTCGTCTGTCTTGTGGACTCAGGTTGATCCGTCCACTTTGGGACTTAGGATTTTCATCCTCTTGGGGTGATCCGTCCACTTTGTGGACTTAGATTGATCCGTCCCCTTTGGGACTTAGTATTCTGATCCTCTTGGGATGATCCGTCCATCTTATGGACTGAGATTAATCCATAAACTTTTGGAACTTAGAATCTTCATCCTTCTGGGATGATCCGTCCATCTTGTGGACTCAGGTTAATCCGTCCACCTTGGGACTTAGGATTTTCATCCTCTTGGGGTGATCCGTCCACTTTGTGGACTTAGGTTGATCCATCCCCTTTGGGACTTAGTATTCTGATCCTCTTGGGATGATCCGTCCATCTTATGGACTAAGATTAATCTGTCCACTTTTGGACTTGTAATTTCTCATCCTCAGGTTAATCCATCCACTTTATGGGCTTAGATTGATCCGTCCCTTTTGGAACTTAGAATATTCATCCTCTTGGGATGCTCCGTCCATTTTGCGGACGTAGATTTTGCCCGTCCGTTTTTGGACTAAATGTTTCATCCTCTTGGGATGAACCGTCCATCTTGTGGACTTAGTTTGATCCGTTCATTTTTGGACTTAGAATTTTCATCCTCTTAGAACGATCCGTCCATCTTGTGGACTTCTTTATGTCCATCCATTATTGGACTTTGTAAATCCATCCCCTTGAGATGGTCTGTCCACTTTGTGGACTTAGTTTATACTCTGTCCATTTTTTGACTTAGAATTTTCATCCTCTTGGAACAATCCGTCCATCTTGTGGACTTCTTTATGTCCGTCCATTATTGGACTTTGTAAATCCATCCCCTAAAGATGGTCCGTCCACTTTGTGGACTTAATTTATACTCCGTCCAATATTGGACTTGGCAAATTAAGTAGGAAAAACACAGTCGTGTCTGAATATTTTTCTTATTGAAAGAAAACCATGTAAAAGAGTACCTACCCCCTTGGGCTTAAAAAGGCACTTGTAGAAAGAATTGTTCGAAATAAAAACTAGCGATAGCAAAACTAAATAATAAAAAATTGTTCGCAGTAAAAACTAATAAAACTCAATAATGAACTGGAGACTAGGGAGCGTCGATGCTCTTCATGTCGTCTCTACTGGTAGTATCTCCGTAGGTGCTCCGTGTTCCATGGGTGCTGCAGCTTCCGTCTGTCTAGAGTTTCGAGGTGGTAGGTCCCTTTCCTTTGCCATGATGAGATCTTGTATGGTCCTTCCCAGTTGGGGCCAAGCTTTCCTTATGAAGGATCTCTGTCAGTTCCCATCACCTTCTGTAGCACAAGATCTCCGATCTGAAAGTCTCTGTATCTAACATTGGAGTTGTAGTATTTTACCATGAGGTTCTAGCATCGCGCCAACCTCTGCTCTGCTGCAGCCCGGACCTCGTCTACCAGGTCTAGCTGAAACCACAAGGCCTCTTCGTTCTTATCCTCGTTGTAGTTCTCCACCCGATAGCTCGTAAGCCCTACCTCCGCTGGAATGACAGCCTTACTTTCGTATGCTAGTCTAAACGGTGTTTCTCCGATGGGTGTTCTTGCCATATTACGATATGCCCATAAGACGCTCAGTAGTTCATCAGGCCAGATGCCTTTAGCCCTTTCAAGCCGGGTCTTAATGATCTTGAGTAAGGACCAGTTCGTGACTTTGACTTGCCCATTAGCCTGTGGGTGTGCTGGCGACAAGTAGTGATTCCTGATCCCCAGCTCGGAACAAAAGTCCTTAAACGCACTGTTGTCGAACTGCTTCCCGTTGTCAGAGACGAGCACTCTAGGTATCCCGTACCTGCATATGATATTTCTCCATACAAAACTCCGGATGTTCTTCTTCGCGATAATGGCTAGGACCTCTGCCTCCACCCACTTAGTGAAGTAGTCGATACCAACTACCAGAAATTTTAGCTGCCTTGCTACCGACGGGAAAAGGGCCCATGATGTCTAGTCCCCATTAGGCGAATGGCCAAGGGGCCATCATGGGTGTCAGTTCCTCGGTTGGTTGCCTGATTAGATTACTGAACCTCTGACATTTGTCGCAAGTCTTGACGTAAGCTTGTGCGTCCTTTTGCATTGTAGGCCAATAGTACCCTGCTCGGATCAATTTTTGCACTAAGGACCGTGCCCCTGAATGGTTTCCACAGATACCCTCATAGACTTCTCTCATTACGTAGTCTGCTTCCTCGTGACCCAAACACGTCAGGTATGGTTGTGAGAATCCCCTTTTGTATAAGACATCATTGATCAGCACAAATCGTGAGGCTTGGACTTTCAGTTTCCTGGTTGCGTCTTTTCCGTCTGGTAGTGTACCCATCTTCAGGTATGCTATTAATGGCGTAGTCCAATTGTTCTCAGAATTCACCTCTTATACTTTTGTTCCGTCGTCAATAATTGAGGAAACTTGGACGAACGACAATACTTGATTGGGAACTAGCATAAATTCTGTCAAGGCTGCTTTTGCCAGCCGGTCGGCACATTTGTTCTCCTCCCTTGGGATTTGAACGAATCTGACTTCGAGGCTGCTGATCCGTCTCTTGACTTCTTCCAGGTACTTCTTCATCCTTTCATTTTTGCACTCGTAGACACCATTAATTTGACTTGTTATTACCTGGGAATCGCAATGTACAACTATGGATTCAGCACCTGCTGCCTTCGCGAGGTCTAATCCTGCCACCAATGCTTCATACTCGACCTCGTTATTGGTCGTTGGGAAGTCCAGTCGAATCATGCATTCGATTTTATCTCCATCAGGGGTATGGATCACCACACCGGTACCTCCAGCCTGCCTGTTTGAAGATCCGTCCGTGTGGATGCTCCATTGTCTGAGGGCGTCTGTCCCCTTGCCTTCTAATTGAGTATATTCAACGATGAAGTCTGCCACAGCTTGCCCCTTTATTGTAGTTCGCGGGCGGTACTGTATATCAAACTCGCTCAGCTCTATTGCCCATAGAGCCATTCGTCCGGCAGCCTCAGGGCTGCTCATGGCTCTTTTTAGTGGTTGATCCGTCAAGACTATGGTGGCATGGGCCTGGAAGTACAGCTTGAGTTTTCGGGCTGCAGTTACCAGTGCGAAGGCTAACTTCTCAATCTAGGGGTTACCTCTCTTCTGCTCCTTGGAAGGCCTTACTTATAAAATAGACAGGTCGTTGAGATCCGTCTTCCTGTCTTACTAAGGCCGCACTGACCGCTGCTCCTGAAACTGCTAAGTAGAGGTAGAGTTCCTCTCCTAATTTGGACGGGCTGAGTAGTGGTGGAGATGAGAGATATTTCTTCAAGTCTTCAAACGCCTTCTGGCATTCGTCCGTCCATTCAAATGATTTTTTCAAAGTACGAAAAAATGGTAGACATTTGTCCGTCGCTTTAGAGACGAACCTGTTTAAGGCCGCAATCTTACCGTTCAAGCTTTGCACCTCTTTTATTGTCCTCGGTGGTTTTAACTCCATGATAGCCCGTATCTTCTCTGGATTGACCTCTATACCTCTTTGGGATACCATGAATCCCAGGAATTTTCCCACCGTTACTCCTAACACGCACTTGCTTGGATTCAGCTTCATGTTGTAGGACCGAAGGGTGTCGAACGTCTCTTGGAGGTTGTCTAGGTGGTCATTTTCGTGTAGGCTCTTTACCAACATGTCATCAAGGTAGACTTGTACGTTCCTTCCAATCTAGTGCGTGAACATTTTGTTCATTAGTCTCTGGTACGTCGCCCCTGCATTCTTGAGCCCGAATGGCATCACCTTGTAGCAGAAAAGTCCTTGGCTGGTGACAAAGGAAGTTTTCTCTTGATCAACTTCCTTCATCTTAATTTGATTGTAGCCCGAAAAGGCGTCCATGAAGCTCAGGAGCTGGTGTCTGGCCATTGAGTCTACTAGAGTATCTATCCGAGGGAGGGGGTAGTTGTCCTTCAGGCGCACCCTATTGAGGTCTGTGAAATCGACGCACATTTGCCATTTTTTGTTAGCCTTCTTAACCATGACTACGTTCGCCAACCAGTCTGGGTAATATACTTCTCGAATGAAATCCGTTTCTAGTAGTTTCCTGACCTCTTCCGCTATCGCTCTGTCTCGTTCCTGAGTGAACACTCGTTTTTTCTGTCGGATGGGTGCGGATGCGGGGTTTACGTTGAGCTCGTGAATCATGACTGATGGATTAATCCCGGGCATGTCCTCGTGGCTCCACGCGAATACGTCTTGGTTTATCCTGAGGAATGCTGCGAGGGCTTGATGTATTAGTTCACTGGCAGACGTCCTTATCCTAGTCGTCCGTTCAGGCCTTGATTCATCGAGTACTATCTCTTCTAACTCCTCAACCGGCTCCGCTATGGTCCGTTGCTCTTCTATACATATGGTCTGTTGGTGATCTTCCATTTCTAGCATGGCAATGTAGCATTCACGGGCGGCCACCTGGTCTCCTCGCAACTCCCCAATCCCAAAATCTGTAGGGAACTTGATCATCAGGTGGTATGTCGATGTTGCTGCCTTCCACGAGTTGAGTGTGGGTCGTCCGAGGATAGCGTTGTAAGCAGATGAATAGTCAACCACAAGGAATGTCACTTCCTTTGTGATCTACTAGGGATGGTCGCCTACTGTTACCGAAAGCGTGACCGCGCCCAATAGGAATATTCTTGTTCCCCCAAACCCTACTAACGGGGAGTTCGTCGGTATCAGTCTTTTTCTGTCTATTCTCATTTGCTGGAACGCTGGGTAGTACAAAATGTCTACCGAGCTGCCATTGTCGACCAACACTCGATGCACGTTGTAGTCTCCTACACGTATGCTGACAACGAGCGCGTTGTCATGGGGATGATGAAGACGCCGCGCATCTTCCTCTGAGAACCCAATGATAGGGCTTTCCCTCCGTGCTATCTTTGTTACAGAGCCCGTCATCTGGACGTTATGGACTGACCTAAGATAGGTCTTCCGAGCCTTTTTGGACGACCCTGTAGTAGCGGTTCCCCCTACAATCATCCTTATGTCTCCAATGGGTTGTCTTTGACGCTCGTTTTCCCGTTGGGGTGCATGCTCTTGGGGATTGGGGTTCGTCTCCTCCTTACTGACGAACTTCTACAACTTCCCTTGTCTGATGAGGGCCTCAATCTGTTGCTTCAAGTCGTAGCAATCAGACGTGTCATGACCGTGGTCAAGGTGGAAACGACAGTACCTGTCTCTAAACCGCTTACTCGAATCACTCTTGAGTTTTCCTGGAAAGGTTAGAGCCCCCTCGTCCTTGATCTGCATCAGGACTTGGTCTATTGGGGCATTCAACGGGGTGAAGCTCATAAACCTTCTTCCTGGGGGTTTAAGGAGCCTTTTGTCCCTTCTGTCTCCTGTTCTGGGTCTCTTCTGTTCTTGGTCCTGCCGTGTGTCTTCCTGTCGTTCTCTCTTCTTAGGCTTTTCGTCCCGGGCCGGCAGTGCGTCTTCCGCATTCATGTACTTGGTGGCCCCTTTCGCAGCCCATTCGTGAAGGCCGCTACCAATATCTTATCGTCGGCCTCATCGATCAAAAGCGGCTCCTTATTGAAGCGGGTTATGTAGGATCTCAGCGTCTCGTCCTCTCGCTGTCTGATACTCATCAGGCACGCCGTGGACTTTTTGTACCTATGTCCCCCAATAAAGTGTGAAGTGAACTGGGCGCTTAGCTCCTTGAAAGTGCTGATGGAATTTGGTGTCAACCAGCTGAACCAGATCCTCACGGCTCCTTTTAGCGTGGCCCCTTGAAGGTGCATTAAAGTTTTGAACGTCTCCAAGTGGTCCAGAGGATCTTTCACTCCATCATAACTTTTGATTTGTGGCATTCGAAACTTATGTGGTAGGGGGAAGGAGTTGACGGCCGTAGTGAACGGCGAGTCTATTCAATTGACCAAATCATCAAGATCGCTGGATACTCGTCCTTTCAGGGCGTTCATCATAACCTCCATTTGTTCCTTCATCGCCTGCATCTCCACAATAATAGGAGGTGGAGCTACATCAATGAGGGATGGTAAGCTGATATTTTGTCGTTCTGGCCTGCTTGGGGTGTTACTTCCTTCAGGCCCCTCTCGATCTCCTCGCACGATACTGGTACCTTCTTGTTCCCTCTGATTGTTTGGTGCCGCATTTTTCTAGCGCAGCTGTTCTTCTAGTTAGCGATTTTGCTTGGTGAGGCGCTCCACAGCTGCAGCGAGGGTTTGCACTTGTCTTTCGAGGGGAGTCATGGGTGGTTCCTCCTCTTGGATGTTATTGGTGGTTGCCATCGAGCGGGTTAGCACCATGTAACTCTTTTGTCCGGGAAGCGATAGTGCGGCTTTCGAATCACGAAAGAAACGCTATAATCGATTTCCCACAGACGGTGCCAACTGATGATGCCGAAAAAATCACCAATGAATCACACGTTGCTCACACGCTCAAAGAGTCACCTGCACAACACAAAGGAGAAGACCTAACAGAGAGCACCGGTGTGGTGCCAACCAAATACCCTCTGAAGGTCAAGTCAGAACTCGTTACAACTCTAGAGTGCTAGAGAGTGGTTAATTATGCGTACCTTGATTTGTGAGGGTATTGGGGCTTTTATAGTAGTCGACAGTTGACCTCTTTTCCGTGGAATTGAAGTCCTTTCCTTGTAGGAATCTTCTTCAGCAATCCTAAGCGTGATGGACAAATCTTTTCCTTATAAAGAAGATCTCCATTAATGCACGCAGCTTCTAAAATCCTAATTGCGCTAGGACTCTATTTAGCCCAGGATTCTGTGGTGTATGCCGCAAGTATTTCCATATAGGGATTTTTCTGACACATGGCCAACAAATCCGTCCTCACCAAGTCTTGCACATGATGGGCCCGTCCATCAACCTTACTTGGATCCGTCAGCTTATTTTCACCTCTTCAGATCCAATCAGGTGTGGCACTGGTTTTAATCCTTCAATGTATAAGGTAAACTTATGGAGAGATCATCTCAAGTTCTACACATATCCTGAATTTCACTCACCCAACAAACCTGTTGGGTTTAGGTACATTTCTTTTCATTTCAGATTTAACCTCTAAATCATATCATATATTACAAATAAAAATTCAGCTATAACTCTCAGGCATTAAGAATCATATCTTTTAAGGGTAATTCATAATTGAGAAGTCATGTTTTATATTGGCTTTATTCACTGACAAAAGTTTATTTGTAATGCATTTTATTGGTGATGTATTGTTTTCTAGATTTTCATGTAAGTTGGGATAGTGTACTTGAGCCTCTCCTTGAAGACTGAATCAACTAGAGATCTAGTAGCCTAGAGGCAACCAGCTCGCAACCTAAGCTGCCCGCGAAGTACATGTGGCAAGTCTTTGTATGAGAGTGCAATCATGCACCTCACGACCACCTCACAACCTTAGGGGGCGAACAGGTCCCAAGTTGCACGATCTCTATAAGGCATTTGGGCTTGGAGGGTTCATAGTATCCTTATGTACTGTAACTATCTTCCTTGGTGGAGATTTTTGACGAGTGATCGGAGGAGAGGTTTTTACGTCCTGTGCTCAGGTTTTCCTCTTCCATAACACTTTTGGTGTTATGTGTGTTTTGCTTGTTTCTCTCTATATTTCCTTCAGCTTTCTATATTGACATGCTTGTGTAGTGTAGTTAGTTTGTTTGGAAATTTGCTAAGTCACGTACACTTTGACTATTGATTAGTTTAGTGTTAAAATCAATTTAGCCGTAAAACATTGTATTAAGGGTTCTAAATACTTGCTAGGATGTATATAGTATATTTTCAGTAATTATAGATTGTACTGTTTATGTAAATATTGCATTGAACATTGTAAATATTTAATGTACAACATTGTATATATTTGTTTAGTTTACAATGTAAATCTTGCATAGCTAGTACAATGTAAACTAAGAATTTTTCATCTTTTAATTTTGATAAATTTCTTCGTCAATTAAAATTTCAAAATCAGGTCATGGCCTATATGCAATTCATAATGAACGGTTTATCTCTATTTTTATTGACTCAGTGAGATTGCATTGGAGTTAAGCAAAAGAAACAGAGAAGTAGCGATAGTAATACTGAAAGCTATATCAAAGAGCTTGGGGCTGGAAGAGAGCTACTTAGACAAGGCCTCCAATTTCGAGTTGGGTTTACAAATTCTTGCTGCTAACTTTTATCCTGCTTGTCCAGATCCCAGAACGAGCAATTGGCATCCCCCCTCACTCGGACCATGGTCTGTTAACCCTTTTGGTGGATAATGGAATCTCTGGACTTCAAATACAACATAAAGGAAAATGGATTAATGTCAATCGATCTCCTTCCCAATGCACTTTTTGCTCACATTGGTGACCACTTGGAGGTACATTCTGCCTTGCATCTGCAACTACTTTTTTACTTGTCCCCATGAATTATTCATCACCTCGGTATCTTTCTATTTTTTTTTTTTTCCATGTTGTTTTCTTATAAGCAACTAGTAAGGTTGGTTTAATAAAATTTTAGGTTTAAGGTGATAATTTTCTTGTTTATTTATCGTTCACTAACTATATTTCTATTCTTTTTATTGCTGATAAAAAAAAAATTTAAGAATTAAATTAACATTCATTTGCCTTAACATTTATGAGTAAAGACGGACTCACTTAAAATCAAATTAATAAAAGACTTCTTCGCATCAATTTTATATAAGTCATAAAATAAAAAATAAAAATGAAATAAACTTATGAGTAAATTATATTATTGGGTGATTCAATTTTGGAATGGTTGGTTTGATTTTGGTCCCTTAAATATTTATTTAAAATTAGACTGTCATATAAGTATTTATCAAAATATTATACAAAAATTATATGGTTGTCTTCCATTTAGGATAGAACGCAATTGTCCCGACAGGGATTTCCTCCAAACAAGTATGCGGCCATTCCTACAAACAGGGACATGTGTCAATAAAATAGAAGGACACACAAGCGTGGGAGTCATGTGCATTGCACACGACCCATAGCTGTTAACCTTAACGATAGCAGCGTCTCTCTCATCTAAATCAGACAGCCCCTCTCTCTCTCTCTCTCCTCAAACTCCTCAAAGGCTCAAACTCGCGTCTCAACCTTCTCTCTCTCATCCTCCTCCACCTCTGTTTTTCTCAAAACCTCAGACCGACAAGAGAATCCGGCCACCCACTGCACACAGCCAGCCTCCATCCGACCACCCACTGCAATGAGTCGCTACGATTCCAATCCTTTCGATGAAGATGAGGTCAATCCCTTTGCGGTGAGTTTTGCGCTTTTGTAT
Source organism: Quercus ilex subsp. ballota (assembly GCA_032727855.1). Classification (NCBI taxonomy): domain Eukaryota; kingdom Viridiplantae; phylum Streptophyta; class Magnoliopsida; order Fagales; family Fagaceae; genus Quercus; species Quercus ilex. Next base: position 24,480,296 of record CM064918.1, on the reverse strand, counting down.
ACCCGTATTTTTTGAATTTCGTCGTTCAAATTTGATTCTGTGGATTCGGGAATGTGTTGGTCTCTGGATTCGTCGAATTTTGTTTCACTTTTTGCTGAAACTCTTTGTCGATCTCGATTTTGTAATTAGATCTGGTGTTGTATTCAAATTCCTAATTCGCAATGTGATTCAAAATTTCAAATAGACAATTTTTTTAATAAAATAAATTTTCTGTTTGGTTTCCTAGAAAGCGAGAGAAATTTAAAGCCTTTCTAGCGATATGTTCTTTGTTAAATTTTTAGGTATCTGTCTCTATGTGCTAAGTTATTGAATTGAGATTGTACTCATTTGCTTGATATGTTTAAGACTGTTAAATAGTCTCTGTCTATGAATTTGAGTAAATGACATGTTGAATTTTGCCTATCAAAAACTAAGATTGAAATTTTACTCTATAGTAACCGAAGGTAAATGCGTGAGTTTGTAGCAGAATATGGTGATGATAAATAGAATGGAAATGGTTTACAGAAGGTTTATGTTTTTCATTGTTTTGTCTTGGAGAGTTCTGTGGTAGCCCATACACGGCAGTGAATTGATGGTGTAATACGAACCAAATTTATGGATTTTTCTTACTCATGAATTCTTTGATGGTTCTTCTTTTATCCCATTTTTCCCCCCTTCATTTTTATTTTTATATGACCTAGATATAATGGGTTTTTATTTAGCAATAGATAAATTCAAGCTTGAATAATTTCTAAATTCAAGCTCTTGATGCTAACATCCATCCGTTTCTTCTTGGACAGAGATATAACCACTTCATTCCCAAGTTTTGTTTTCCACTTGCAAGTTGATTACCCCTGAGTTTCTAGCCGACATCAAGTTGATAGTATTTAGCTGGAAGAGCTTGTTTTTCTCTCACTGCCAATGTAGCTGGAAGAGATTGCTTTGACCATTTTAGCTTTTGCCCAAATGGGTCTGAGCTATTTGTTTGTTGGTTGGTCTCAGTGTTTGTTTGCTTCACTGGAAATCTGAGAGGAAAGGAATTCTCTGGCACTTCATCATACTTGTGGTCAAATTGAGTTTGTGCTACTAGCACTTTGAGCAGTTGCCTCACTAGGTAGAAAAATTTGTAAAGTATACCATGACTTGCAGTTGAGGTGAAACTAAAAGCAGAAGTGTAGAAAATTGATTGGAAATTGTAGCCTTGGCTTCCCTCATTTTTATTTTTTATTTTTTTATTTTTTTGTAGGTTTGTATAACTATCTTTTTCAGTAAAAAGTGCAACAATGTGGCTTTTTTTCCCCTTTTGCGTAACCAGTGGCACTCAATTGGTGATTTGTGTACAAGTGCATGGTACCATTTCTGCATTGATGTTTTTCAACAGATTATCTTGGGTGATGTAATGAATGGAAAGTGTTACTGATCGTGTATTTTTCAAGCTATGTTGTGTTATTATTGTGAGGCAAATGAGCCTTTTCAAACAAAGAGTTGCAGAATATTAGTGATGAGTTATGGTATTTTATTAAGAAGATAGACTTCTTGTTGCACACAAAAAATGGACACAAATTAGCAAAAAAATTTATGTAAAATAAATTTTTAAGACCACAGACACAAGACCTATAGTACACCAGTTCTAATCATCAATGTTGAAATATAAAAATTTAGCAATAGATTTGTTGAAATATACATTGGCTCACAAAAATATTTCTAGGAAAATATACATCCAAATCCCCCTCCAATCATGGACTGCTAACAAACCAAACATCATCAACATAAAAAATCAGCATCAAGAACCAAAATTCTACTAAGTTCTTTACTTTCTTCTTTGTGATTTACAATCAAGACTGTCTAAGATTGTTTGCATCCTGGGCCGCATCTCTGGATCAAGTTCAATGCAATTTAGTGCAATATGAAATGCTGCAACAATTTGCTTCTTTGCACACACTTCAGGTAGCAGTTCTAGGTCTATAACCTTGTTGCCATGAACATATTTTCAGGGGCCGAACTCATGGGATTCATAACTATGACCCAGATATACAAACTTGTCATCCGCAAAGGTAAAAGCATTCAATCTTCTTCCTGAAATAACATAAACAACTAAATTAAGGAAAAGGTTACAAGGAAAAATGAGTCTAAATAATATAGTATATATGTAGAAGATACATTTAAATATAAATACAAACAAACAAGCAGATTAAATACACACAAGCAAAATATCTATCAAAATATATATAAATACACACACACACAAGCAAAATAAACAAGAGTTGCATGAATTTCATGTCCCAAAAAAAGGAACTAACAAAAGCAGATGACTCCCCCCAAATTGACAATATATATCAACACTGAATTTTGTAAAATCTAAACGTAATTTATATATGTGAAAACCAGACCTAAACGTAATTTATATATGTGAAAACCAGACCTACAAGGCAGCATAAGGATAAGAAATAAAAAGTAAGTTAAATTTTTTTTTTTTCATATCCAGAAAATATATTCCTTCCATCAATAGATGTCCAAATCAAATTCCTCGCTTATTCTTCCAGAAAACTTCACTCTCATCTTACATAACACGTGCCCCTCAGTTTCCAAGAGTGTTTAAAAACTCCTACCAATATTACTTCATATCATTTTAATTCCAAAGGTTTCCCTTCTTTGTTTACGCTAATCTTAGTGGTAATTCAGCTTTTACGATTTTTATTCTCAAACTTGTAATAGTGGCTTTGTTTACAACTAATCTAAAATTAGTATTAGCGTCTTTGCAAAAAGTAAATAAAATTAAGATTGCTTTAGCAGAAGCTAAATCCTTTAATAACTCAAGTGCACTCTCTACATAGGGGATTACATCCACTAAAGTAGCTTACATCATAGCTCTGAACATAATATCAAGAACAATAGAAAAGTGATTCAGAAGATACCTGAAGATGTAGGATTAAAGGCATTCCCTTCCTCTCCCTTTTTTCCATCAATGCTCATAAATGGTTTGATTAGATCCATGGGGCCAACTCCATCCATAAAGATCGACAAAGAGTTTCAGCAAAAAGTGAAACAAAATTCGACGAATCCAGAGACCAATACATTCCCGAATCCACAGAATCAAATTTGAACGACGGAATTCAAAAAATACGGGTATACAAAAGCGCAAAACTCACCGCAAAGGGATTGACCTCATCTTCATCAAAAGGATTGGAATCGTAGCGACTCATTGCAGTGGGTGGTCGGATGGAGGCTGGCTGTGTGCAGTGGGTGGCCGGATTCTCTTGTCGGTCTGAGGTTTTGAGAAAAACAGAGGTGGAGGAGGATGAGAGAGAGAAGGTTGAGACGCGAGTTTGAGCCTTTGAGGAGTTTGAGGGGAGAGAGAGAGAGAGAGAGAGGCTGTCTGATTTAGATGAGAGAGACGCTGTTAACGTTAAGGTTAACAGCTCTTCTCTTAAAATGGGTCGTGTGCAATGCACATGACTCCCACGCTTGTGTGTCCTTCTATTTTATTGACACATGTCCCTGTTTGTAGGAATGGCTGCATACTTGTTTGGAGGAAATCCCTATCCATGCTAGTTGCTTGCTTAATGTAGTGTTTGATAATAAATGTTGTTCGGCTAAAATTTACTTCCATTCTCAAAATTTGGTTTGAATTTGTAATTTGATAATAATGGCCATTCATAGGATTGATGATTGTTTCATATCAAGAAGTTTCACACTTCATACATACCTACCATGTGTAAAATTTGAACATTTTTTTAAAATGTGGAAACATGATTTCTATATTTACAAGTGGTTTATATGGATAAGTAAAAAAAAAAAAAAAAAAGGTTTATATGGACGGTGAAAGTTCAAATAGCGTGTAAAACACTATGAACGTTTAGACCCCAATTTACAAAATTATCAACTCAAGCTTAATGTCAAACAATATATGTGCGGAAAATAACATAAGCTAAAAACAGAATTGATAAACAATCTAAACCTATTAAAATCACATCCACAATGGAAATTAAATGACAAAGATTAAGAGAAGAGAGATGCAAACACAAGGACAACACAACGATGTGTTATCGAAGAGGAAACCGTAGCCCTCAGCGTAAAACCTCTCCGCCGCCCTCCAAATGGTCAATAATCCACTAAAGAATGAAGTTGGGATACATGAAGAGCAGAAGACCCTCCAAGCCTAATCTACCCAGTGTACCTAAGCCCTCCAAGCTTCTTGCTCTAACGAGGTTGCGCCGAATATTTGTCTTCTTTAGCTTACCAGATTCCGCTATAGCCCATAGCATCAACCAATAACCATTGATCCCTTTCTAACTGCTTCCCAAAGCACCAAAAAGCCTTCTCACAGATGTGGATATGGTGAGAAAAGGATTTGGCCAAGAACCTCTCAAAGATGTAACAATAGAGGGGGTGAGAGTAAAGAAATTTGAAGAGTCTCTATATAAAGATTGTGGATGAGTTAATCTTGTTTTTCTCTAGGGTTTCTCTCTTAAAATTCTCTCTGGAAGCTTTCTGCATTTCGTGGGTGTAAGGTTGAATTTTATCAACCATCTTGTTGGCTTTATTCCGTGCCAATTTGCTTGTAATTCAGCACTTAGTAACCCTATATTTAGGTGAGATTCATGTAAGGGTAGAGTGTGAGAGAGTGTGAAGAAATACTCAAGATTGTACAAAGAAGTAGGGATTCGCGGCTGGGACTCGCGGGTGACTCGCGACTAACAAGCCGCTAAAATGCAACACACGAGTGAAGCGTGCAAGAAGGTGAACAGTCATACTAGCTGGTGCATTACAGGACAAAAATCTAGCCTGGCTGTTCCGTTATCTCGCGACTTGATCTCGCGACTCAGTCAAGTCGCGAGGCCAAACCGCCAACCAGCCCTATTTGGGAAAAACTGACTCTTCGCATTCCTTTCTCACCCCACTATATATAGACCCTTATACCCACGAAATGAAGAGAGCTTTCAGAGAGAATTTTGAGAGAGAAACCCTTGAGAAAAACAAGATTGATTCATCTACAATCTTCATCTAAGAGACTCTTCAAATTCATCTACTCTCTTCCTCTCTATTGATACATCCTTGAGAGTTTTTTTACCAAATTCTTTTCTCACCACACCCACGTCTGTGAGAAGGTCTTTTGGTGCTTAAGGAAGCAGTTTGGTAGGGACCAATGGTTATTGGTTGATGCTATAAGCTATAGCGGAATCCGGTAAGCTAGAGAAGAAAAATGTTTGGCGCAACCTCATTGGAGCAAGAAACTTAGAAGGCTTAGGTACCTGGGTAGATTAGGCTTGGAGGGTCTATTACTGTTCATGTATCCCAACTACATTTTCTAGTGGATTATTTACCGCTTGGAGGGCGGCGGAGAGGTTTTACGCCGAGAGATTTGATTTCCTCTTCGATAACACATCGTCGTGCTATCTTTGTGTTTGCATCTCTCTTCCCTTAATCTTTACCATTTAATTTCTGCTGTAGATGTGATTTTAAATTGGTTTATATTGTTTATCAATTCTGTCAGTAGCTTATGTTCATTTTCCGCACATTTATTGTTTGATAATAAGTTTGAATTGGTAATTTGTTATTAGGGGTCTAAACATTCATAGTGTTTTCAACGCTATTTGAACTTTCAGTGGGTATAAGGGTCTATATATAGTGGTGGGTGTTTGGAATGCAAAGGGTCATTTTTCCAAAACAGAGTTGGCTAGCGGCTTGGCCTCACGACTTGACTGAGCCGCAAGTTCAAGCCGCGAGATAACTGAATGGCCAGTCTGGACTTTTTGTCCTGTAGTGCTCCAGCTAGCATGAAGCTTCTCCGCATGCTTGGCAAGTGAGCATCTTCTGGCAGCTTGCAAGGCGCAAGCTACCCGCGAGATCCAACCGCGAGTCCCTGCTTCACTACACACTCTTGAGCATTTCTTCATACTCTCTCACACACTACCCTTACATGAATCCCACCTAAATACAGGGTTACTAAATACTAAAATACAAGCAAATTTGGTACGGAATAAAGCCAACAGAATAGTTGATTAAATTCAACCTTACAGATGGTGGACAGGAAAGAGTGGCACAATATTCTTTCCTATTAATAGACAATTATTCCTATATTTGTAACAGTCTTCCTATTTTACAAGGAATCAATTACTTGGTTCGGCAATTTGCTTAACATTTACGGAGTTACAGTGATTTCACTATTTTCAAGAGAAAATACAAGATACGGCAATATAATTTTTCTCACTTAAAACAACACGACTAACTTAAATCTAGAATAACAGTATTTATAACTCACATACAATTTTTCTCACTTAAAACAACACGACTAACTTACATCTAGAATAACAGTATTTATAACTCACATAGTTGATTCACAATGGGCTAAAATGGACTAAACCTCATAAAATTTCTCATTAAAATCATAACACTTTTCTATTGGGTCTTGTTATAATCTGAATCAAACATAAAATAAGCTTCACATAGCCTAAAAAAATGTTCTCTAGAATTTCCTAAGAAATTTACAATATTCTGACCTGTAATTTTATATAGATGATTTTATATCATGTCATTAATCCATTAACAAAATCTTTAAAATAATAGTGCAACAACCGTTATTAAAAAAAATGTGAATTGGCGTGTCATATTTTATTAATTCATTTTAGTTTTTAAACATTTAAAAAATAAAAAACCTTGAAAAAACCCATTATTTTCAATCTTGGTGCCTCTCTCCTCCTCTATTCTTATCAAGTCATACTTTTCTTGCATTTAGTGCTATCTTTATTCCAGCCAATTGGAGATTGTTGAGTCATATTCTTTTGTACTTAATATTAGACATGACAAAACGGGTCAGAATTTTCTGGCCCGACCCAACTCGACCCGAAAAATACTTGACCCGAAGCAAAAATGGGTTTACCTATGACCCAACCCGTGTTTTTTGCGGGTCAACCTGACCCGACCTACGACCCAACCCCAAACCATTTTTTAAAACTTTTTTGGTAAAAAATAAAATAAAATTAAGACAATATTAGTTTAATTGTTTGTTATGAGCTTTAAGGAAACCATTGAGACATTTACATAACTGTATGCAAATTAATTGAAAGATGGATTATTGATTATTCTGTAATGAGTAAAGATTTTTAGATATCAAATAGCAAAGCATATGCCAAGATAATTTGGTTACAGTACAGTTAAATATATAGATTTAAAATTGTAGACATGTGTAAGAAACATTCACAAGTGTAAAAATAGTGAAGCCAAAGTATCAAATTAACATAAATTATGAATGCTTAACCTATTTTTTAACAATTTCTATCCAAAATAAACGGGTTTTCAAAATAAATTATAATATTTCTTAGAGTGTGTGTTGCTTAACAATGATATGATATTCATAAAAGAGATCATGTATAAATAAGTAAACAATCAAACTTTAATATATATCTACATGAGGAAAATTCTACATGAGGATACTAACCCACATGAGGAAAATTCTTGTATGAGACGATCTCATGAGACTTATGTCTCAATGACATGTGGGTCTCACAAAACCATCTCATACAAGGGACTCACATGTCATTGAGACATAGGTTTGATAATACCGTCTCTTACAATACGTACTTTCCACGTGAACTTGATAATTCAAAGTTTTAAAAACTTTTTTTTTTAATAATTTTTTTTTTTTTTTTTTTTTTTGAAAACCTTAGAAGTTTCCAATGGCAAGTAGGAAAAGACATTAATAATAATAATATTTTTATTTTTATTTTTATTTTTATTATTATTATTATTATTATTATTATTATCAACTAAATACTAAATACTTTAATGGCCTAATATTACTAATTAGCTCACACTTTAGCTAAAGGTTAACATATTAAGTGAATTTTTGATTTCTAAATTTAAATTTCTTTTACAAGTTATAGGGATTTCACTTAACATATATATATATATATATATCAAATTAGCGGTAATCTTGAAACAGTACACCAGCATTAATTGGTACCGAAATGTTTGGTTTTCCTAACCAAACCGAAACACCCTCCGATACGGTATTGACTCCCCTGGTCCTAACCATAGTACGAGAATTGTGGAAACCGGTAATGCCAAATTCATTGAAAATGGTGAAATTAGTGGGAGTGATAATCTATGAAATGTGAATGTTCAAGAAGTTAGGGTACAAGATCTACTACCTATAATTTCAAATGAAATTATTGTTCCAACAATTGTTGAACAGCGAAACAATGTTGAACAACAAATTAATGAACCATTACTCCATAATGAGTTGCTCACCAACGAACAAGTGATAGAAGAACCACAAGAAGTAGCATTAAGAAGATCTCAAAGAGAAAGAAAGTCTGCCATTTCTAATGATTATATGGTTTATCTACATGAATCTGATCTTGATATAGGAACAAGCAAGGATTCGGTTTCATTTTCACAAGCCATAAAAGGTGTTGATTCTATTAAATGTATAAATGCCATGAAAGATGAAATGAAATCAATGGACCAAAATAAAGTCTGGGATCTCGTCAAATTGCCCAAAGTAAGTTGGTCTTTAAGACCAAGGGCAATATTGAACAATTTAAAGCTAGACTTGTGGCCAAATGTTTCACTCAGAAAGAAAGCATTGATTACCAAGAGACCTTCTCCCCTTGTATCAAGAAGGACTCACTTAGAATCATTTTGGCATTGGTAGCTCATTATGATTTAGAGTTGCACCAAATGGATGTGAAAACTGCTTTCCTGAATGGGATTTTAGAAGAGGATGTCTGTATGGATGAACCTGAAGGTTTCTCCATTAAGGGTAAGGAACAATTAGCTTGCAAACTTTAGAAGTCAATATAAGGACTTAAACAAGCTTCCTAACAATGGTATCTTAAGTTTAATGATACTATTACATCTTTTGGATTTAAGGAAAACATTGTTGATTGGTATATCTATTTAAAGGTTAATGGGAGTAAGTTTATATTTTTAATTTTGTATGTTGATGATATTTTGCATGCTAGTAGTGATCTTGGCTTATTGCATGAAACAAAGAAGTTTCTCTCTAAGAACTTTGAAATGAAAAATATGGGTGAGGCAACTTATGTGATAGGAATTGAAATATTCCAAGATAGATCTCATGGACTGTTAGGGTTGTCTCAGAAAGCATCTATTGAAAGAGTTCTAGAGAGATTCAATATGGAGAAATGTTTTGCTGGGGATGCCCCAATTCAAAAAGGTGACAATTTCAGTCTTATGTAATACCCACAAAATGAATGGGAACAGAAACAAATGGAAGAAATTCCTTATACTTCTACAGTAGGAAGTTTAATATATGCCCAAACATGTACAAGGCCCGACATCAGTTTTGCAGTTGGTATGCTAGGAAGATACCAAAGTAATCTAGGATTGGATCATTGGAAAGCTGCAAAGAAAGTGATGAGGTACTTGTAAGGCACAAAGGATTACATGCTCACATTTAAGAGATCTGATAATCTTGAGATCATAGGTTACTCAAATTCAGATTTTGCTTGATGCATTGATAGTAGAAAGTCCACTTTTGGTTATTTGTTCATGTTAGCTGGAAGAGCAATATCATGGAAAAGTTCAAAGCAAACTATCACTGCTACATCCACTATGGAAGCTGAATTTGTGGCATGCTTTGAGGCCATAGTTCATGGGTTGTGGTTGTAGAATTTTATCTTAGGACTGGGAATTGTTAACTCTATTTCCAAGCCACTAAGAATTTATTGTGATAATTTTGAAGCTATGTTTTTCTTTAAAAATTATAAGTATTCTAATGGTGCGAAACACATGGAATTGAAATATCGTACTGTTAAGGAAGAATCTTAGAAACAACGAGTGTCAATAGAACACATAAACACATAGCTTATGATTGCGGATCCATTGACAAAGGGGTTACCTCCTAAGACATTTAAGGAACATGTTGATCGAATGAGTCTTGAATGTAGAACATGATGGCTGTTATTTTAAAGTTACTTTATGCTTTTGACACTTGGAGATCTCATTAAATGTGTTTCTGATTGTTCCTGTATTATTTTATGTACATTCATATATGATAATGAATGAATAATAATAGGAATAGTCTCTAACAAAAGAGACATTATTGTTGGACCATTTAAGTCACTTCTCAATGATAGCCATATTAGGCAGGTTGCTAGTGTTGTAGTACATGGAAGGAACTATGTCGTATAATTGATATGGAACTGCCATGACTCGCATTACTGGGTTGTTTAATTATAGTATTATGATGACCAATTTAAAGTAAAAGGATATATACCATTCTGCACCTAATAGTTAATCTTATTAAGCCTTGACGTAAGTTATCATATGGGCCAAGTGAAGAATGTAAGAATAAATTGTGTTATTTGATAACATATCCATTTGATAACTTCATATATGTTATGGTTTAACAAGATGTTACCTATCCTTAAAACATTAGTTAATGGAGAAGTAAGTTTTCTAAGTAACTCCAACTTTGATAGGTAAGTGGAGGTTATAGATACAAGGAATTTGGTCATCTTTTTGCTTATAAAAGAGACATTCAGCTACCCCCATCACATACACTGAATAATTAAAGAGAAAAGATGGTCAGAAGAGAGAAACTAATTCTATAAAAATTAAGTGCCTTATTATACTAAGACCTGATCTTAAGAAAATTTTAGCAACGGATCAAGGTAAGTTTTATAATTAATTTGTATAGTTGTGAATATTGGAAAAACATAGTTTGTATCACATATAAAACATACACAGCGGAAAAATAACAGATCTATTTTATTCACAATTGATAACATGTATTATGTAAATTTCAGAATTTAAAAACAAGAGAACGTATCTTGGTTCGATGAAATTCAAAACCAAAGATTAGAAGTACTTAGGAACACTTTTAATCTTCAGTCCAATTCCACTTATGCCCAAGAAGTGTGGTCTCTCAATCTATTTACACGTATGTGTTCAAGGTAGAATAAGAGAATGGCTTACACTCACATACACACCATTTTTATGCATTTCAAATTCTGTATGTTTTTTTCCTTATATATAATTGATTATCTAATTGGGGTAGTCTTTTGGGCCATTCCAATTGGGTTTTAGAATGTGGCTTGGAGTGGGACCAAAAGGGACAAATAAGACACTAGCTCCAATGGGTTTTAGGCCTTTTTGTCAACTCTTGACAAACCCAAAATTACCATTAATTATATTTAATACTACTATATAAATATAATTGCACTCTAGAACTTATTAATAAATTATATCCCAAGACTTTACTATACATTCAATCCCTTCATTAAAATAATTGTAGTAATACAAAGTCATGAATGTTGATTGCCACTTTGAAGATTACTACATCTTAATCATTGAGTACCCAGTTTAATCCTTTAAGTTATTCATTATATATTTATGAAATCCAATTTCATAAATATATACTTTAGTAACTTTTTACTAAAGTAGTTAGGCCTAACATTCTGAATAACCAAATTCATTAAACTTATCTCAATGAATTCCATCCTGAGAATATATGTTCCTTCAACATTAAATGTGGTTGCCCAACATACTGAGGCTTTAATCGTGACTTTAGACCTCATTTTTGATATATCAAAGCAATCTACACTTCATGATTAGGTTCATTATTCTTTCAGGATTGAAAGTTGATGTAAATAGAAGTCGTGAGATTTATTATTTATTTGACAGTTGTTAGTAGAATAATAAATCTAATAGCGGTCCAATTCAATATGTCTTAACACTTAAAACATATCAACATATCAACTAGAAGTCTCCACTTTCATGATCAAGACAAATCATCTTCATTGATATGTTATAGTCTTCGCAAATGAAATACCCAATTTCATCACCAACTACGAACTAAAATTCTGAGTTTAAAAAGAACTTGTGATTTATATCTTCTGTAACTAGATCACATACTATGCATCTCATGGACTATCTGATAATGTCCAAATATTCATGTTACAATTAATTTAGATAATAATAAAATAACTTTATTAATCACAACATAATATCATACATAATGTCATACATGGCATACAATAGGATTTTAGAGCACTAATCCTAACAGTGAAATCATAATAATTTGTTAAGACATATGTGAATCATGTTAGGAACATATGTCAATATAAAATTGGCTAATCTTTTGACAAAACATACTTTACTTATAATTGGGTAGATCTAGGATGTGTTTAATATTTCAAGGAATAAGATTTCAAGTTCAAGTGTTAAAGCCATACAAGTCTGTCCAAGAATCAAGTGAAGAAGTGCTGAATTTTAAAACTCGACAACTAGTTTGACAACTAGTATCTATCAAGGTTTAAAGTGCTGTTTAAGTCTGATACTCGACAGCTGCTCGATAGATAGGGTATCTATCGAGATTTAAGAAAATCAGTTTTTCAAATCTGATTTCACTCCAATTCGTGTATAGATGTTTGGATTTTCTTTTCTCACAACCCTAAACATATATAAGGATTGTTTTAAGGGCCGTCATAGTTGATGCACCTCAATGTAAAAAAATTTTACAAGCATATTGTGAACCAGAGACATATGCCCTAGTTCATCTTTCTCTTCAAGAAGTTATTGTGTTTGTACGCCCTAGGGTTTTGTAACCAAGGAGTTTCGTGATTTTCATGATATTGATGAACTGAAGAACTTTGCAGCCAATATTCTTCTCAAGTTGGCATGTAAGCCGCGTACTAGGATCCACGCATCGAATTGGTCAGTCACATATTAGGAACCGTGCATTGAAATGAGAGATTGTCACTACAGAACAAGTCCAATTGGGTACTGGGGTAAGGGTTCAACTGTAGGTTGGTATAAGATACTAAGATTCCTTTACTTGTAACCGCTTGTTGTGATAATAATGGATTCTCAGGAGTGGTGACCTTAAAATCACTCGATTGGATTTTTGCCGTATAAGTTTTCCTCATTTGTAAATAAATCACTGTGTCAATTTATTTTCCGCTACATATTAACTTACTTGGTAATTTGTTTGTATTACCACGTTTTTTGCATGCTAATTGAATTAATTAATTAATTAACTAATTAATTGGTTAATTCATCACAAGGGGTCAATACATTCTTGGCCTATCAAATGGTATCAGAGCAAGCATACTCTGATTAGGGTTAATTTTTGCTATGTGATCCATTGACCCCTATTTGTCATGGATAGAGGATAGTCTCTTATTATACCTTATTTATTTGATGACACTAACTATGCATACTAGAAAGTACGTATGACAGCTTTCTTGCAGTCATTAGATGAGAAAGTGTGGTAAGCTGTGGAGATAAGCTGGACCAAGGCAAAGAAAGCGTCAACCGATTGGGATGATACGAAGATCAAGGTGGCAAATTTCAACAGTAGGGCATTGAATGTGTTATTCAATGCAATCACGAATGAGGAGTTCAAGAAGATATCCTCTACTAAAACTGTAAAGGAAGCATGAACCATCTTCCAGACAACTTATAAAGGAACTAAGGCTGCTAAGGATTCAAAACTTCAAAGGCTTACCACGAGATTTAAAGAGATTAAGATGGAGGAGGATAATTCATTCGATGAGTTCTATGCCAAACTCAAGGACATAGTGAACTCAACCTTTAATCTTGGTGAAACCATTTCCAAATCTAAGATTGTTAGAAATATGCTCAGGTCTCTACTCGAGAGATTTCATGCCAAGATCACCGTGATTGAGGAATCAAAGGATATTGACGAAATTCCTTTGACAGAACTGGTTGGCAATATGAGATGAACAAAACTTAGGTACAATACTTAGGTGTTGTTCTTTAGATTTCCTCTCTTAAGATTCAGCCATGTGGTTATTTTCTTATAAGATAAAAATGTTTTTTAGTTAAGTACAATCACATAGCTAAATCTTAAAAGAAAAATCTAATATATAGCACATAAGAGCATCTCCAATAGTTTAGGTAAAAGCAAAATAATCTCTATAATAGAAAATGAAACCAAAAAATAATCCTCTAACAGCTTCTTTAAAACTCAAAAAGTTTATTGCTAATGAATAGTCATTCTCCAAGCCTTACGTATTACTGTTCATTAGCAGAAGAATAAAACATAATAAAAAATTAGCAAAAAAAAGGAGTGTGAATGGGGTATAGGGATAAGTGTATTAAAATATGAATAAATAATTAATGAAGAAATAATATTTAAATGAGATAGAAAAATGATAGAGAATCTAATGGAAGATGTATTTGAAAAAATAGGTAGGTGAAAGATAAATGTTACTATTCATTATTCACTATTCAAACAGTACAAAAATATAGCGAAATTGCTAAAAATGCTCTAAGTGCTGTATATAAGTTTTGCTAATAATCCATCTCTAGGACGACTTTAAACATTTTTGTGAATTTTGTGTATTGTGCAGCAAGCTATCGGCCAACCTTTTCCTCGATTCTTTAATCTGAAAGAACTCCGCGTTATTTCCACTCATTCACACCTTTCATATCTTTTTAAATATTAGAATATTTAGATAGATTGGTTCAATGACTTATTAAAAGGCAAAATCCTAATAAATCAATTATACAGAAGAATTAAACATTAGAAAATTAACATATTGACCAAACCATACGATATAATAAATAAACTTCTTTCGCTTGCTAAGTTAACAACGCTATTTCCGTGGATGCCTTTGACCTTTTTTTTTTAATGTATAAAATATTTTTTAGTTAGATCATGCCTCGGACTTAATGGACAAGTTTCTGTCCTTTCTTATATAATTTATTTATTTTTATCATTAATTTTTTTTAACTTATTGGGGACGTTAGTTGGCAAAGGTTATTGATGGGGTTTGGTATGGTTGACCTCACCGCACAATTTTCTTTTCTTTTTTTTTTTGGGTAATATATCGCACAATTTGACAACTTGTTGGGGGGTTTTATACTTTTATTCCTTTTTTTATTTACCTTCTTTAAAAATTAAAAATATAGTTTTAACTCAAGCCGGGGCTGAAATGGTTTGTTTCGGTTGGGTTTTGATTACCTCAACTTAATTAGGTTTAAAAAAAATTTTTTTTTTTAAATATTATAAAGAATGTGAGTGTTTTATTCCAAACTAAAGGAAATTTGAACGGTAAGTTTCAATTAACTAAACTGGTAAAATTTTTAATAATTGAATAAAAGATCTGAAATTTAATTTCCGCCCTACATCAAAATTCAATTGGTGTATTATCTTATTGGAAGGTCTTTATCAACTACCCTTCAAATTTTAAAAAGTATAGTCTATAGAAGTTCCTCTAAGAGGCGATGGCATCCTAACTCTGTTTCTATATTCTAGTTAATGAAGTTCCTCTGTTAAAAAAAAAAAAAAAAAGTATAATCTACAGATTAAATCATTGGGAAAGGTCGTGAATCATCAAAAAATTTTCCCTATATATAAACTTAGGATTCATTCGTTTTATTTTTTATTAAAAAAGAGAACCTAATGTTTACAAATTTTTCCATAGTTCTCAGAACCGGACCGAACCGGGAGGTCGGACCGTGAAAACCGTGAACCGTGATAAAAATTGATTTTTTAAGCATAAAGAACCGAGCATGTGTGGCAATTCCGTGAACGCCTAAAACCGGGGTTGGACTGTACGAACCGGTCAAGAACCGTGCGGTCCAACCCCTTAGCAATTTTTTTTTTTTTAAAACAACTTAACACAATTTTATTCTACTTAATTAAATTATCCATCTCTTACAAGGAATAAAAAAAAATTATAATTAAAATCTTTCAAAGATATTCAACTTTACTTCAAAAATTAATCATAAATTTTAATATTTTCATGGTTATTATTTTATTTTATTAACTTTCTTATTTAATTATTAAATATATGGTTGAAAATCATTAAATTTCTCTCACATATATAAATATATTAGTCAATTTTACTAGTTTTATAACTTTAATATCTATATTTAGGCTTTAATTAATTATTAAATTAATTATGACGTCATCACAGTTCGACCCCGGTTCAACCTCGGTTCGACCTCAAAAACTTTGAACCTCTCCCTTTTACGGTTCAATGAACAGTCCGAGTCTGAAAACCTTGTGTTTATCACGATCTTGTTTCTATCATTAGTGAAACCAAAGAGTCGAAATTAATTGTTGTTAGAGTCATGTACTTGGCGTCTCGTACAAAAGACTTTAAAACCATACAATTGCATGAAGACAATTTCATGTGTACATTTTAATGTGTATCAAAACTTAGGTTGTGTGCGGCAAAGGTGGTGACGGCAGTGAAGGAACTACCTTAGGGCTGAGGGGGCCATGCCCACAAGTATATATATTAACACCAAAAAAAATTTCAAAATTATAAATTACTTTTGGCTCTAAAGTAGATAACAAGAAAAATTTACAAGCTGGCCCATGAAATCCCAAAATTAGATAACAAGAAAATCTTTAAAAGAAGTGCACATATATTTTTGAACAAATCATAAGTCTAGTCTAGGCAAAAACAATAACAACAAATCAATTACAAATCCTAGCAAAATAAATCACAAATATCTAATAACATTTACCCAATTTCTCCCTCTCATTTGAGAGCTCTATTCATCTCTCAAATAACTCCACCCTTATAGCCACAAAGACAACTCCCATGCCATTGATTGTTTTATCCACACACCAATTAATATCACCACCAGCTTGGGTCAGTTTGTGTTTTTAACTCAACTGGGGAAAAAAATTTATTTATATTTTGAATGATAGAATTTTATTGATTTTTAATATTTTATTAACTTTGGGACACCCTAGGCATGCATGCATAAATAGTAATACATGTGCGAAAAAATAACAATTTATTATTTTGTGCCTAACCTAAATGCCACCAAATCATGTGTGGGATTAGTCTATTGGTAATAAATTTTGTGCCATAGCTAAATTAATGTTATGATGGGAACTCTCTCAAAAAAAAAAAAAATGTAGTGATGGAGAAAACTTTAATATTTACTTAGTTAAAGACTCAAACTTATTGTCCATTATCAAGTGATTGTTTAATAGATCTTTTTTTTTTTTTTTAAATACCACTTTTTCAAACTTTCATTTTTTTTAAGGAAAAAAATCTCAACCTTACCAAGACACCAATAATGGTCTTACCTTTTTTTCGCGGAATATTAATGCATGATATTTATTAACCATTATTTTAGCTATATTTTTTTTATATATACAAGATAGAAATTTTACTCTAACATAATCTAAGTGTATATGTGTATGAAGCGCCTTTCTGAATATTTGAACCACAGCCCTTACCCCCCACACTCCACAAGCACTTATACTTGTGAAGTGATAATCACACCAAAGGTGTGCGGTGGTTTTAGCTGTATTATTAATATAATGCTTGACATGGATTTAAACTTTTAACTATAGTTTTTGTTTTTTGTTTTTTTTTTTTTTTAGAATCTTTTAACTATATATATACACATATATACATACATATATATCATGGCATTATGAAGTTATTAGTTATAGAATTATGTGAAAAGAATAAATATTTTTATTTATTTATAATGTGGATAGAATAAATAATCAGTCTAACCTTTGTCAGACCTTGAAAACTATTGATTAAAATTCCTATTATTAATTTTTTTTCAAAAGAAAAAATACAAATAATTAAAAAATTAATGCTAATAATGCATCATTGTCAACCTCTAGTATTAATTCTCCAATTTTTTAAAATCTTTGAATAGAGAACTTTGACCCTCCTAAGTTTGAATTCTAATTCTATCCCTGGCTGGCTATCAGTTGGAACATGCTTCATTTAGTGGGAGCTTCTCACACGTGCCAACATAACCAAAATCCTTTATCGTGGGTCAACAAGAATTTCACAATGTAAACGGTAACTTGAGCGAACTTGATACAGAATGTTAAATTTTTTTTTTATCTTTTTATTTCTTTGAAGCCGAATATTGAAGTTCTTATAAAGCTCTTTTCCATAAACAAAGCATAGGTTGTAAGTTTCAAATGGCTTCCATGAGCACTCAAGAGACTTCTTCTTCACCATCTACTTCTTCAACACCCCATTGGTCATACGATGTTTTCCTCAGTTTCTATGGTTCTGACACCCGCAAGACTTTTGCAGATCAGCTATATACTGCTATGAAAGACAGAGGCATTTCTGTCTATAGGGATAGCGAAGAACTAAAACAAGGGACGTTCATTGGTCCAAAGCTCATGAAAGCCATAGAGGAATCCAGGTATGCAATCACAATTCTCTCAAGAAACTATGCTTTCTCAAGTTGGTGTTTGGATGAACTTGTTGAGATTGTCAAATGCATGAAAGAGACACGGTTGACAATTTTGCCCATTTTCTACCATGTAAAACCGTCTCACGTTCGAAATCAAACAAGAACCTTTAAAAAAGCCTTCTCTAAGCATGAAAAAGTCGCTGAGGTCAATAAAGAGAAGATACAAACATGGAGAGCTGCTTTAAGAAAAGTAGGAGATATTGCTGGATGGCATATACATGATAGGTAACATTTCACCTTTCCTTCTTTCAATGAGAATAGATGATATTCCAAAATGTTGGATTTATTTTCTCTTTTGGGGTTTCAAATGTTCTATAGCATCATTATTATCATCCATACTCATACTTAACAGCTCTCCCATGACTATAATCATCATGACATTTATTTTTGTAGGTTTCAAGTCAAACTGAACCAAAGAAAACTTTCAATTAGGTTTTAGAGCATTTATATCTATTTGTCTAAAATTTTCTTCTACTGTACATTAAAGAACTTACTTTTTCTATTTTATTTAATTTTTTTTTTTAAAACGCTCACATCATATTATTAATCGTGTTTTCTATTTCATCATAGTATTAA
Source organism: Quercus ilex subsp. ballota (assembly GCA_032727855.1). NCBI lineage: Eukaryota > Viridiplantae > Streptophyta > Magnoliopsida > Fagales > Fagaceae > Quercus > Quercus ilex. The sequence continues at coordinate 24,461,543 of CM064918.1, read as the reverse complement.
TTCTTCTTTTTTGAAAATAAATACTTCTCTCAACTATCTCCTTGTCTCACCAACCCCTTCAATTTCAAATCTCATCACCTTCGCAACAATCAGATCATTTCTCCAACCCTTTCACCTTCAGATCATATCCACTACAACAATCAGTCCGCACATTTTAAGAGAGAGAGAGAGAGAGAGAGAAATGCCTTTATGTTGTGATGAAGAGAGTGAGCAACTGAGAGAACCAGAAGCGAAAAGAAGAGAGTTGGTCACTGAGAAACAAGAGAAGAAACAAAGACTAGGAGAGAGAGAGAGAGAGAGAGAATAATAGAAAAATGAAGAAATGAATAAAATAATAAAATGTATGAACTAGCTTGAGTGCCTCCTAAAATTTGGACAAGTAGTGTACTGACATCTTATTTTTCATGATGAAAACATAAATTGATGTGGGTATTTCTAGAATTCATTGAGCAAAATTTGGACATTATGCTATTTTAGCACATTTAATGTGAATGCTCTTATACAATTAACAAAACTGTTGCAATTAAACCATTGTAAGAAGAGAGTTTCAATCTCTAGCGTCCGCTGCTAATGATAGTTTTTTATCATCAGACTAAAATACCAAATCAGTTTTTTATTGTAAGCAAGAATTGAAACTCTCAAAAAAAAAAAAAAAAAAAAAAACCATTTTAAGAAGTGTTTTATGGTTCATCTATTGCAACAGATTTTGTGACTACTTGTAATTGTTTCTCATTATTGTATATTTGTTAGTTTGTACTATTGACGTAAACAAAATAATTTACTATCGTAAGACATTTATTGTTTATCATTTACTAAATAAACTTCATTATTGATACACATTCAATAACTAACCATTTAGAAATGGAGACAAATAGAGAGCTAGAAAGCATGGATGAGATCATGAACATGGACACAAATACAACACACTAATACTACAATTTAAAAAAATTTAGGACATGACATGTCAGAGATATATATATTAATTAATTAATTATTGTTTATATAATCTTAGAAATATATCAATTTAAGACTAATAATGAATAATACTTTAACAAATTCTAAAATTCAAAATATACCCCTGTTGTGACCCATCATATATATATATATATATATATATACACACACACAGGAAGGGTTGGGACCCTTATATATATATATATATATATGAAGGGTTGGGACCCTCATGTAGCCACGTCTTAGAGTTGTTAGCGTGTCCAAAAGGTGTCTGGCGTCTAACACATGTTGGACACACAAAGCCCAAATAAGGTTTCCATGCTTCCGGAAGCTTGTGGGTTTTTAATATTTTTTCTTTTAAATACAGAGAAATTATATTCAATTTATAATAAACACATGTATGTATCATACATATGTGTGTGTGTATATATACCTTTTTACAAACTAAGGTAAAATAAGACCCCCCAAAATAAAATTGTTGGCTACATCACTAATCATTTAATCATTTTTATAGGTATGAATCAGAAGTTGTTCAAGAAATCATTAACATGATACTTCATGAATTAAATCATGAATTCCCAAATGCTTGTGAGCACCTTGTTGGAATGGACTCCCATGTCGAGAAAATGATGAACTTATGTGGCACTGAACTAGATGGTGTTCGTTTTATAGGGATTTGGGGGATGGGCGGCATTGGTAAGACCACTCTGGCATATTTCATTTATAAAAGAATTTGTCGTCAATTTGAAGCTAGTAGCTTTATTTATAATGTTAGAGAAACGGTTGAAAAACATGGTATTATTTATTTACAAAAACAACTTCTTTCTGATGCCTTTATGGAAAAAGAAGCAAACATTTGGAATCATCATGTGGGAATCGGATTGATAAAGAAGAGACTACCCACCAAAAAGGTTCTTCTTATTGTTGATGATGTTGATAAATATGAACAACTACAAGCATTAGCGGGGAATCATGATTGGTTTAGTCAGGGAAGTAGGATCATTGTAACAACTAAGGATAAGCACCTGTTGGAAATGTGTAGGGTGGATTATATATATAGAGTAGAGGGACTGGCCAACGATAAATCCCTTGAGCTCTTTAGTTTGACAGTGTTTAATAAAACCACTCCTAGAAAAGAATTTTTGGATTTGTCCAAAGGTTTTGTGAAGTATGCTAAAGGCCTTCCTTTAGCTCTTAAAATTTTGGGTTCCTCCTTGATTGGTAAAACAAGAAGTGTATGGGAAAATTACTTAAATCAACTAAAAGAAAATCATGATGGAGAAATTCTGGATACACTTGAAATAGGTTATAAGGGATTGAAGGATACTGTCAAAAATCTATTTCTAGATATTGCGTGTTTCTTCAAAGGGGAGGACAAAGATCGAGTGGTAGATATAGAAGGTTCTAGTTGCTACATGGATTTGGAAACTCTCAATGACAAATCTCTCATTACCATTTTAGGGAGAAAATTGTGGATGCATGATTTGCTACAAGAAATGGGTTGGAGAATCGTTTGTTGTGAATCATTTCAAGAGCCTGGAAGACGCAGTAGGTTATGGCTTTGTGAGGATATATTCCATGTACTAAAGAACAATACGGTAAGTGAAATGGTACGTAGATATAAATGTAGAAAAGTATATGTTTTTATATGGCTCATAATTATTTGTTTGATCTTGCCCTACACCAATTTCATTGTTTGTAAATATCAGGGAACAAAAATTGTTGAAGGCATGGTGCTAAACTCACCTCTACATAAAGAAGACTTGAATGCCAAAGCCTTCTCAAATATGAAAAGACTAAGGATGATTAAAATTTGCAATGTGCACCTTCCACAAGGCCTTAGTTTTCTTTCTAATGAGTTACGAGTGATGGAATGGCACGATTACCCTTTGAAATTGATGCCAAGGCATTTTCAACCGAACAATCTTGTTGAACTCATTATGCCTCATAGCCACATTAAGCAACTACCAAAGGAATTTAGTGTAAGTATTTTACTAATGCAACAGCCTTTTTTTTAGCTTAGATCGACTAAATTCCTGACTACTTCATTTTTCATATCTATTTATTGTTCTATCGCAGAACTTAGACAAGTTAAAACTCATGGATCTTAGTAACTCCCAAAACTTAATCAAGACTCCTAACTTTAATGGACTCCAAAGTCTTGAGAGGCTAATTCTTCAAGGTTGCATAAGATTGCATAAGATTCACCCATCCGTTGGATCTCTCAAACGCTTATTAGAGCTTAATTTGGATGGAACTGCTATAGAAGAACTACCTTTAACAATTGAGGATTTGACCAGTCTGACTTTAAGTCTTCAAAATTGCAAAAAAATTTTGAGCTTTCCAAGTGTGTGTTTGCCATCTCTTAAAATTCTCATTCTAAGAGGATGTAATAAGATTCAACCACCTAAATCATGGCTTCTGCAAGGACACTCCCGCATCTGTGCTCCACATGATTTATTGAAAGATTGCTTCTTCCCTACCCAAGATCCCACCAACTTGTTATTGCCAAGGTCATCTGGGTTAAGCTTCATGGTATCTTTGGATCTAAGTGACTGCAATTTATTAGACGGAGCACTCCCCAATGATCTTAGTTGCTTATCCTTGTTGCGGTCTCTGAATTTGAGCAACAACAATTTTACACACTTGCCTAGTAGCATTTCTCAGCTTTCTAGTCTTAAAATTTTTGAGTTGAAAGATTGCAGTAGGCTTCAATCATTGCCAGATCTTCCCTTAAGTACACTATATGTAACGGCACAAGGATGTCCACTGGAAAATTATTCGAATCAAGTTATGTGGACGTCGGGTGAAACAGGATTCACTACTGTTGATTTTTACGGGAATGAAGGAGAAATTACTTACTCAGGTTTGTTTACGCCAGTAGATCAGTTAGAGCTACTGTGGGAAAGACATGTGAAGGTAACTCTCTCTCTCTCTCTCTCAAACACACACACGCATGCATTGTACATCATTATACTTACTATTTTAACTATGAAATAGGCGGCAATTAACCAAGATGTTGAACTTGGCATCTATTCACTTGTAACTGAAATTCCGAAGTGGTTCATCCGTCAGGGCCCTCCATCATCTGTAACAATCCCTTCTTCTGATCTATGCACAAATAGTTATTGGAGAGGAATTGCTCTATCTGTTGTTTGTGTAGTCTCTGAAAATTTTAATGACCTTTCTTCTGGGATGGATTTAAAATTTCTTGCAGAGTTCAATTTTCGCTCCAATATGAATAGAGTTCGTGTAGAATATTATCCTCTAGTCCTAAAGCGCAATGGATTCCTCGATGCTAGTTCATTTACATTTCATGTATACATACCAGCTGCAAGACTTGGAGACCACTTAGATGATTGTGATTGCATTGGTGCTTCGATTGCAATTGAACACCCTTTTATTGAGCCTACAAAGTGTGGTGTGCGTATAGTGTTCAGTCAAGATGTGGAAGGGTTTGCACAAGCTATATTCCCAGATGGTGTCCAGAGCTATCCAAGTCGTGGAAGTTCCATATCCAAATGCCAGGTTGATATGGCGGAATCTAGTATGTCCAAAGGCCAAAATGACTCAAACATCATGCAAGAAAAAAAGTTCAAGTGTTTGCTTTCGACATTGTATCAGGTTTCCTGTGATCTTCCCAAAACACCATATTTCGGTATTTCATTTTATCTCACTCACTGAACTTATTTTTATGTAAAGTGTCCATACTCTTTTATATCATGTGTAAAGTGTATACATTCTTGAAAAATGTGGATGTTGTGTGAAGTAGTATACACTCAGGGTGTCAAACGATAATTTCCCATTTTATTGTTTGACAAATTAAGGCAAGCTTGTGACAAAACTCAGGAGTGCCGCAGGTAACACTATTTGGATAAAACTTCAAATCAGAAGTTAATTTACAAATTAAGGCAAAAGTAGAAAAGCTTATTAGTGCAAGCTTGGTCAAACCTTGCCATTATCCCAATTAGCTTACCAATATTTTTCTCATGTTGAAGAAAAATAGTTCGATCAGCTACTGCGTGGATTTCAGATATTTTCCTTTAACCAACATATGTGCTCTCATGAACGCCTACAATAACAATAAAATGTTCTTTATCATGGATGGGTTTTCGAGATACAATCGAATCAAGATGCAACCAATAATGCCTAGAGAACTTCCTTCAGAATGCCTAAGGGGATTTTTTACTACACGTTTATGCCATTTGGATTGGAGAACATCTGGGAAACCATAGTTGTGAAATCCAAAGCAGCTAACGATTACATTTCCCATTTAAGACTTGTCTTTGAAAGATGCAGACTATATCCATCTCAAAGTTTTTGGGGAATTTAAAAGCTTCTAAAAGCTTAGCAGCATCTCCTTCAAGAATGATGTTAGTTAATTCTAAAACTAGCCAAACACATCAAACAAATAACCAAAGCTTCTGCCCAAATTACATCCCCTGACTGTTCACGCTTGGCCCATCATCGTAAATTACTCCCTACTCATTTTGGCGCAGCAGTATCCCTCCTTTACAGTAACACCAAAAGTATTTTTCATTTATTTAGTTGGAGGGGACTTCACTTCGTTGGAGATTGATTATTAAGGTTCTTTTGGATTTATGGTGTTATTTGGAAACGATTTTTTTTTTTCCTCTGAATATTTGAAACGATTTCTTACGTTCATGAATTATTTTGATTCTTGCTAGCAAATGTATAACGTTGCCCCAAAAAAAGAGTAAACTTTTTGGCCCTATCCGCAATCCAAGTTGAAAGAAAAGGTTTGGCTGATAATGACTTCTCACATAGGGAAGTAGAAGAAATGGAGGAAGTAGAAGAAACGGAGATTAGGATGGATAGACCATAAAGAGGTTGCTCATAATTGTTGAACAAAAAGGGTCTTTCGTGAAAATATGAATGCTTGTTTCAGTTGGGATCCCACAGAAGGTGCATTGTCAACTAAAGCCCCATTTTAATCTCCCATCCATCTTAAGGCAAGGTTGCTGTAACTTGTAAGATTTGGGGCTACATTCGGCATCCTAAGTTTTGAGACGAAAAGCATTGGTTTAGAATTTTGAAGATCAGACTAAAATCTTCTGAACATGAAGTCCAAGTAGGAGATGATTCTCATCGGGTAACACGAAGGACATTAAATAGGATGGCATAGCAGATGCCACAAATCTAATTAACATGGCTTGAGCAGCCTAGGATAATCACTGCTTTCAACATTGTAATTTGTATTGAAATTTTGCACCGCACCTTCAAAGGCTTTGGATTTAATGGCACTAATTTTGAGTGGCAAGCCTAGATAGATGGCTTTTTTAGCATCTTCAATTGTAAACCCCAGGATTGAGGATAAAGGAGCTCTTTCAGCTATACTAATGCTCCTGCTGAAGATCTGAGACTTTAGTAGGAACATATTGACCGCTTTACCTGACCAGGCCGTGTAAATGATATTAGAGCTTCTGCTTGTTGCTTTTCATTGAGACTGAACAGAAATAAATGCAGTTGACAGATGGCTAGCGAAAGCTCTGCTCACTTTTAGCTCTTTCGGTTAGCCCCAAATAGTCTGTCCATTGAAAGTTTGTAACTACACCCTTGACAGAACCTCTACAACAAGGATTAATAAGAAAGGGGGGCATAGGGTCCCCTTCTCTTGGGCATTATTGAGGTTTGAAGAATCATGGTAACTGTCAATGATTAAGAAAAAGAAAGACATCATTGAGATGCATTGCTCTATCCACTTCACCCATTGCTCTGAGAATCTAAAACACCCGAGCTGTTGGAGAATGAAAGACCACTCAAGCCTAACATAAGCTTTCTCCATATCTACCTTCAAGTCAATCAATCCTTGTCTACTTTTCTTCAAGCTCACAGAACGAAATGATTTACTGGGCTAAGATACCATTATCCCAGATTCTTCTTCCATGAACAAATTTTACATGCCAATTAGATATCTAGGAAGAAGAGGCTTTAACAAATCTGCAAGAATTTTGGAATTTGCATTGTTAATAACATTGCAAAGAGATATTTGTTGGAATTGACTTTTAGTGGCTGCATTCTCTATTTTTAGGATGAGAGTGATGAGATTATGAATAAATTGCCGAAGAATGAACTCTTCCTCAAAGAAGCTGGTGATGGAAACTAAGGCATTGCCCGTTTTCCCTTGAGAAAATCTATGGTATGATTTATCCTATAGATTATTCTCACAGAAATTATTAGCATCTCAGGGCAAGGAAATCTTCCTCAAACCTTAAGGGAGAAGGATAGTATAATTCATACATTTTTTTTATTATTGAGTTTTCTTTTTTTCAATAATGTATCCCTCCCTCTGTTAGATAAGCTAGGCTGAGAGATGTTCTTGCCTCTTCCCCATAATGAAAACTTACCATTTAGCAAAAGAAAAAAGAAAAAGAGTTTTTGGCCCTAAGGAAAGGGAGAAGGGAGATTAAATTAGTGACCTTCGTTTCATGAGACACGGTTCGTATCTGGTTGTGTTTCTGTTTAGGATTCCAATTAAACACATGGTTTGGTCATAATCCATCAAATAAAATCCATGAACAAAACAGGTGGCATCCTATGTGATGAGCTAAAGAAAAATAACTTAATTATATGAAATCAAAAGAGGGGAAAAAAATAAAATCCAGAAGTGAACAAATTTTGAAATGAAATGTAACAGAATAAAATATATAGATTGGATGATCAAATTGAGCATAACGTAGTCGGCTTTGATTATTTGGCCTCTAAATGAATATAGATAGCATTGTAATTGCAGCAGTTTGTGCAAAATCCCACACTACCATCATGATTACTCTGCCATGGTAAATTGAAAATAAGTTACAATTGTTAAGCTCCCTTTGAAAACTTGAAAGTTGACAAATACAGAAATGAACATCTGAGATGAATCCCACTTTTGGATCAATCTCAATTTCCTCTTGTCACTATACACTTTGGGACCTTATAACTATGACTTTATTATATAGTATCAGACACATAAAAGTAAAATTCTGTAACATCTCAGCTTAGCAAGAACTTGTGACACATCAATTTTTTCCAGAAAACTTACTTGACAACATGAGCAAGATCAAAAGCTTCGCAAAACCAAGTTTCGGCTCTGGCTATAGTTGCCTAACTTGAATTTCCCACTCCAGGAAACAGATCTCTTCATGAAAATAGGCCTATTTGGCAGCAATCTCGCTTTTGAAGAACTACCCAATAATCTCAACAAATTCCTATTCCCATCACCTCTATTTCCAACAATTCTTGTGTTTTCATTCAATTTTACCAATTGGGTTTCTGAATTCCCAGCAGACTCTACTGGAACAATGTTAGCAACAGCAAGACTGATCCTTGAAGCTGACAAAGAGTCCAAGGAAACTGATCTTCTCAATGGTTGTATGTCATTCACTTCCACATTTGAATTCCCACATCCTTTCTCACCATTCTCAGACACTGATCCACCTTCTTCCTCTACACCAATCCTTAACTCACAAACCTCTTCTTCAATGTCCCGATCGGATTGACTACTACTATGTGAAATCTCCACTTGGGCTTCTTCCCCTGCATCTAAATTCTCGACATCAGGCTCTGGCACCGGCGTCATGGACGTGCTATTGATGATAGGCGCACGGCACATGGGGCAATTGGTGTGTGATCTAAGCCAAGTATCAATACAAGGGATGTGAAAAGCATGACTACACTTGGGTAACAGTCTAAGACTCTCATCTTCTTCAAACTCGCCCAAGCAAACAGAGCACTCTGTTCCTTCAACAAGGCCATCACCTCTCTTATACTTGCAAACCCTGATTGAACTTATAACTGATGGTTGTAGACCAACGGTGCGTATGTACCAGACGGGATGGTCAATTATAGGTCCTTCTTCTTCATCAAAAAACTCATCCTGGGTCTCCTCAGTTTGTGGCTGTGTGCTCCTCCTTGAGTTGCGCCGGCGTAAATAGTAGCGTGAATAGATAGCTAAAAAGCAAGCGATAATAAAAGCAGCGGCGACAACTGTGCCTATGGCAACCACATAAGTTGGGATCTTATGGGTTTTTTCTAAAGAGGGGGGAGGACTTGTTGGGGGTGTCGAAATTGGGTATTTGCAGAAACTCGGACAGAAACTTAGACAATCATCTGGGCATTCTTTAGAAAGATTATCAGGAGAACATGGTGATAGACACACAATATATGTATTGTATGAAAAGTTACTAGCTTCTAACAGCTTTCTATGAAGAAACCCCATTTCAAGAGACAGGGATTTAGTTATGCAGACAAAGAAAACACCAAAGCAAAACCATCAGAGAGAGAGAGAGAGAAAGGTTCAAGGTTAGGTGGGGATTGAACCAAGAGAGGAGAATTGTAGGTAGGAATTGGGAGCAGGTTTGGTTCAAAGACGGCTTCTTTCGTGAAAGGGTGATGTTTGAATTTGGAGAATAATGGAGAACAGAGATTGGACAGTGGAGATTAGCTGAGCTGTGTGACCTTTCTTTTTGATTGTTTATGCGTTGCTTGTTTGACTTTCTAACTCTGCTTTCGTATTTTATCATTTTATGGGGGCAGGCTTTTCTGTACTTTTTGGTTCTAGCCAGACCAGATAAACTCGAATCAATTTTTTTTTTTTTTTTTTTAATCCATTTCCAATCGGAAAGATTTACCATTAAAAAAATTAATGGGAAACAAAACATTAATTACGTCGAGACAATTTCGAGAGTTCATTCTTATAGGATTAAAAAAAAAGAATGCTTTTTGTTTCCCTATCAAAAGTACAAGAAAAGGCATGAATGATGCAAAATTACATGAATTGACAAAAAATTTAGTGAACGTATAACATTTCAAATTAATAAAAAAAAAAAAATTGAAGCCTTAAATAAAATCTTTTAGAGAAAGTTTAAGAACATAATTTTTTTTTATGCCACAATTTTTATTATAACTCTGATATGATCAATATTGAATAGCAGGGAAAAAGGCCGCATTTGTGGCACAAAACTTGTAGACGTTGAAGAATTGTTTATTTTTATCATTTTCGGACATTCAAGCGGAGAATGTTGCTCACAAAGTTTGCAAAGTACTGTGGTTCTAGTTAGTTTAACTGGTAAAATTTCTGAAAATTGAATAAGGGATTTAAGATTCAATCTCTACCTACACCAAAAATCAACTAATGTCTTAGTCTGATGATAAATAACATAATCATCATAAACAAACGTTATAGCTTAAAACTCTATGAAAAACAAAAACAAAAAATATATGCACATAAAAATATATAAGCATAACGGTGTGTTGTTTCGTGCATTCTTAATAGTTTAAAATAGATATTATAACATGATAAATGTTATTTCCACAATATATGCACAACAAATTTTAAGTGGTAAGTTGTTACTAGCTGTTGCTGGTAAATAAAAAAGTAATTTTGGTAATGAATTCAAATTAAAATTAATAACAACTTAACCCTAAAGATTTGTTGAGAAAGTGTGATGAAAATATTGTAGACATAACACTTTTATTATTATTATTATTATTATATTGTTGAAAACTATTCTTAATCCAAATGCTAGACTTAAAAATACTAGTGACAAGACTTTATTAATCCAATGATCCACTTCGGATGCTAGGGTTCAAATTCCAAAATTGATTCGTTGGAAAGATATTACTCTTCCTAATGAATGGTTGTTGGAATGAGAAACTCAACTTGCTAAATTTGCTTCTGATGAAATTAATCTTGATTATATCCAATAGTATTTTGATGGAATTGTTAAAATAAGTTTTGGTAATAATAACAACAAACCTTTAATGATCAATGAAAGAAGACATTCCTCGGCTTACCCCCCCTATTCTTGCAGTCATGCCTCACCCTACTACACTTGCTACTACATCTACTACCACACCTACTAAGTCTTATGCTAAGTCCAAAAAGAAGAAGTTTGCCTTCGATGGTCTCAGCAGATTTGCCATAATTGCTCTGTTAAAACAACAATGGAATGATGAAGAAAAAGCTGCAAATGCTAACTCAAAAGAAGAGGAAGATAACCAAGAATCCGAAGCATCCTTAGAAGCCTCTATTGCTAATAATGACAATCCTTATTATCCCTAAAATCAAGAATTATTTCAACATGATGAAGCTACTATGTCAGCACAAATAGCCAAAACTATTAAACCTACTACCCAAAAAAAAAAAAAAAAAAAAAATTCCCTCATTCTGTCCAATTGTCAAACCGCTCCAACATCAAAGGGAATGACTAGTCTTTTTTTTTTTTTTTTTTTTTTTTTTTTTTTTTTTTTTTTTTTTTTTTTTTAATTCAGCCGACTTTAGTGATTTATCACATCCGCTTCTAGCTTCTCAATGGTTTTTTTTTTTTTTTTTTTCCTTTTTTTTTTTTTTTAATTTGTATGGCTTTGTTTTCGATTTTTAGGGCTATAGTTTGAGTTTTGCGACCTTATTCCTCTATTTCTCACATGGGTTTTCATGTTTTAGATGCATCAAAGCATGGCAAGGTTTTCCATGATATAATTTGATCGACCTAAATGGAAGCAATTCCTCATTTGCTCTTCTAGATTCTTCATAGGTTATATCGGTAATAACCCTTGTGAATCTGTGACTTGTAAGGTATGTTCATTCAAAATTGACTTTCCTTTAAGAAAAAATAATAATATTCAAAGTTCTCATGTTTATTGTTGGGGCAAATGTAGACCCCAGGTTGTGCCAAATTACCAATTTTAAGTCTTACAGTAATAATTAACCAATTATGCTTGGATATTGAGTTTCTATTAGCCATTCACACGCCATATCGCAAAACAATTACAACGAAAGATAAAGAACATTGTGATATAGTGATGAAGAGAAATCTCAAGTCAGGAAAACAAATTTATTAATATAGAGTGAAAGTTTTACGATAGATTTAACCCTTAAAATTTAATGTTATGTCATGTAATACTTACTAATATGAATCCATAAAGCTCCAATTTCTTGAGCTCTTCTTTCTATGGATCTTATGGAACGTGCTCACGACTTCAAGAACCCTCTTGAAGATTCCTTCTAGTAGCTTGTGTATGTATTGGATATAGCAACATCAACTGGTTCGCCAGATCTTGAATGGTCTTCAACTTTAACCTAGAAGCTTAGACAAATGATTGGGCTGGATCTAGAATCTATCAGTAGCACAATTCTCGACCTATCAAGTTAAGTGTCATGTATCAAAAATCTTTATTGATCGGCATGAATCGAGATTTCAAAACTTGCAATTTTTTTGAGTACAAGTCTTAGACTTCAAATACACATGAACCACATTCTAAAAACACAACTTTTGCTTCCGATTTGCCTACCTACACTACAGAGTCAACATTTATGATTTTTCTTGGGAATGTTTGTGGTTGTTTGGGTTTGATTTTGATTTTGATGGCTATTTCTCATTTGGTTAATGGTTTTTTTTTTGGGGGGCAAATACCCTCTCTCTCTCTCTCTCTCTCGTGAGAATACCCTCTATTCGATTGCTAAAGATACCCTCTATTCGGTTGCTAAAGATATGTGTAAATGGAGAATAGAATGGACCTTAAAATTTTCATGGTTCAAGTTGTTTTTGATTTGAGAATATGATACTTTATGAATATGACTGGTGGTTTACTGATTTTTGTTTCACAGGATTTGAATTGACAAGAAATATAGAATTAAAAATTGAGCGGTGTTACAGATATTAGTTTTATTATATTGATCTTACAAACTGATGTGTTATTAATCAGAAAAAGGCAATTTCAAGATTTGATTATGAGGTAGTTGATACGTACTAATTACATTTATCGTCACATTAGTTTGTAAGTTTCATATAGTAAAACTTGTAATATCTTTAGCATTTTTCTAAAAAATTTACTTGTTGGGCCCAATACACCGCGAGTGGTCCAAGCCATCTGATCCAACTACACCGAGCCCATAAATACAGAAGGACACTGGTCGGACACGACCATTCTTGCAGTAAGATATGGTGCAATTGAGGATTTGGGAGAAAATAAGTAGAATTATGACAATGGGATTGTGGTGGATAAAAATGACTATTTTAGAAAATAAAAAATATGATATAGGGGGAAAAATTGCTGATACATTTTTTTTTAGGAAAAATTGCTGATACATTTACTAGTGAGAGGGTCATCTCCATAGGAGCTAAATGGAGGGTTAGGGATGGAAAAAAAATATTCAAATCTTTGAAAATAGTTATCTTCCCGGAGATAATGGTGGTAGGGTAATTTCGCCCTATGTAGCACGGGTACAAACTACAGATAAACCGGCGTACAACATGATATGAGAATAATGACATTGCATTTTTTAAGAAACCAGGATACAATATGTCATGAGTACAAAAATTAATTAATTATTATTATTAGTTATATTGTTTATATATTTAAGTATAATTTAGATTTATTTTAAGTTTTAAACAAAGTAAACTTTTTTTTTTCTTTCTCTTGTGACTAATGTGTTTTAATAATAAAGTTGAAAGAATAATTTTAAAAAATAAAACAAGCTGTATTGTTACTGTTTACTATTCACTATTTTTTCTTGTTTTATTATTTTTTTTCACTCCTTGAAAGTTTTTAAAAAATAGAAAAGTAGAACCTGACTGCCTACTTGTGTTGTTTCTTGGTTTCTTCGATGTTTACTCCATAAAAGAACACCCACAACCAAAACAACCGGCACCAAAAATGAAAAACCTCTTCTTTTTGCTCCCCAGAAAGTAAGAATTCAAAAAAAAAAAAAAAAAACAAAAACAAAACAAAACAAGAACACCCACAGCCGTAACAATCCGACAGAGAGAGAGAGAAATCTAAAGGCCAATCTTGTGCATAAAGTGAGGAGGAAGCAATAGATTTGCACCTATGAGCTTCAATTTGTGCCTGGAGCAGTGCCAATCTACAACAATGAGCTTCGATTTGAGCTAATCTATCTTTTTTGAGTAGTTGGAGTGGAAATCCAACAAGGTCTAGACGGAAAATGTTTCTCTCCAAACTCCTCATATATCTTTATATTGGATATGACTTTTGATAATTTAATCATTAAATTACATGTTCTTATTATATTATCCATACTTACAAAATTTCGAAAAGATCAAAGATCAATAGCTATGTCATCAATGCATGTTTGAATTTTAAGTTTTTGTAGTAAATAATTATGCACAAAAAAATAAGTTTATTGATCGAATCATAAATAACATCTAATCCAATTTGAACAAAATTTGACAAGCACATTAAAAAGATAAAGAACCTGTAATTTAATGGTTAGATTTTTAAAATTTAGATTCAATAAAAAGATATAGGAAAAGTTTAGAGAGTTTCTCTACAAACTAGTTTGGAGAGAAATCTTGTCCATCTAAGTAGTTGATTTTTTTTTTTTTTTTTTTTTTTATCATTTCTCCTATTCTCAATTTTTTTGGTGTCCATATCTTGACTATATCCAGACCGTATCCAAACCAAGTTCTAATTAGCTCAACTGGTAAAGTCTCTAAGAGCATTCTCATTAAGGGTGTCAAATGCCAAATATTTGGCATTTGACACCCCAAACCTTAAAAACACACCTCCATCAAAAGCTTTAAATGTCAAATATTTTGGCATTGATGAACAGTGCAGTCTCAAATTTGAGACCGCACTGTTCATCAATTGTAAAAATTTTATTGTTTTTTTAATTCAGGTGAGGGCCCACTATTTCCTTCTCTGCTCTCTCTCTCCCTCTCATTTCCCGTTTCTTTGCTCTCTCTCTCCCTTCACCATTTCTTTGCTCTCTCTCTCCCTCTGCTCGACGCCTCCCTCTCCGACGAAACCCAGGCCGGAGTATCAAGCCAAGCCAGGTTGGATCTTCAAACGCTCTCTCTCCGACGAAACCCAGGCCGGAGTATCTTCCCTCTCTTTCCTCTCTCACTTCTTTCTTCTCTCTTCTCTCTCTGTGCTTCACCGATGAGTGGGCTTTGCTAATGATTGTGCTCCGGCGATTGTGGGAGGCCGATGGCTGTGGTTTGGTGATTGTGGTCATGGATCGTGGATCCAATGGCTGTGGTCCGGTGGCGGCAATGGAGGTTTCTTTTTTTTTTTTTTTTTTTTTTTTTTTTTTTTTTTTGTTGTTGTTGTTGTTGTTGTTCTGCGTGGTTCTTCTTGGGTCCGATTGGGCTCCGATCGTGCGACGGAGCTTGGTGGTCAACCATGGAGCACGGGTCGGAGCGTGGATCGAAGGAGTCGTGGTCCGATTTGGTTGATTTGGTTTGTGGGTTTTTTTTTTACTGTGGGTTGCTGTCCGATTTGGCCGTGGTTTGTGGGTTTTTTTCCTTTTTTTTCTTGCTGTGGTTGGTGGTGATCTGATGCAATTGCTGTTGGTTTGTGGGTTTTTTTTTGGTCCAACGGTGGATGTGGATGTGGAGGTTTGTTTTTTTTTTTTTTTTTCTCTGCTGTTGTTTGTGGTTGCGGTGGATTTGGTTGCTACAGCAGTGGTTATGGCAAGTGAAACAGTGGTAGGGGTGGTGGAGTGGTGGAGGAGGAGGGAGTTGGCTGGTTGCTATAATTTTGGTGTAGTTTTATTATTATTTTAATGAGTAGTTTATATTATTTAAATGAAATGTTAAAAAATATAGAATCTTTGATGTATGGTGAATTGTAAAATGAGTTGTTAAAAGTTAAAATTTTGAGATTTGAGGTGGTATATGTTAAAAATTTTACCCACCTTGATGGGAATGCTCTAATGGTTGTATAAGAGATTTGGAGTTAAATCCCTGTCTATACCAAAAACTGATTGGTATCTTGGTCTAATAATAAAAAACTAGTATCAGGAGCGGATGTCATAAGTTAAAACTTTCTCAAGTTCCAATTAAAATGTTAATTGTTTTCCTTTCTTGACACGCACTAAACACAAATGTGCGTGTGTCAATGCGGTCCCCAAGTTTGACACGTGTCAGACATTAGTATGGCGTCATTTTTGGCATGTCCATGCTTCACATATTAAACCTCCTTCCCCATTTTCCTAATGATGCTAAGGTTGCAACTCTTACTCATGATGATTCGGGTTGGTTGAACTCTCACCTTGTAGATCATGTGTTTCTTCCTTTTGAGGCTCAAAAGGATTAAGGAGATCCCTCTCTATAAGGAAAGCCATAGAGACTCTGCTTCGTGGTCCAATATTGAGGTAGTACAAAAATTTTTCTAGTCTGGTATCTGAAAACTTAAAAAGTCCCTTGGAAGATTTAGCGGCTATTTGGATTTTTATTTTTCATCACTCATCACTCCTCACTCAATTTTCATCACTCATCACTCATCACTTAAAATACCCCATCACTCTACACAAAGTGTGTTTGGCACCATCACTCAAAATTTTCAACTATTTGTGGGCCCCATACCTGTCACTTAGTGCAACTTTTACTTTCTTTTTTTTTTCCCTTCAACTCCCAGCGCCCAAACTCACCGAACCCAGTGAAAAAAAAAAAAAAAAAAAAAAAAAAAAAAAAAAAAAAAAAAGAGAAAGAAAGAACTAAGCGAAGACCAAAAATATTATGTGATGAAGAATCCCAAAAAAAAAAAAAAAAAAAAAAAAAAAGGAAGAACGAACTGACAAGAGCGAAAAGGAAGGAAAAAAAGAAAGAAAAAGAAAGAACAACTGAAGAACAATGGAGAAGAAAGAAAAGTGAAAAATAAATAAATAAATTTGTGGCTGAACCTGACTAGTGGGTCCCTCTATGTGTGTTTAATAACCAAAATGCCATTAGAAACAGAATTATGAAAACTGAAAACATCTAAAATGTGTTTTCAATTTCCATAACTCATCACTCAAAAATCAGATAATTGAGTGATTGGTCCCACCATTTTTGAGTTATGAATTATGAAAACTGAAAATCCAAACAGCCCCTTAAGTTCTTTGCATAGAAGGCTTGTTCTGATGCTTTGCTTACAAATGTTAATCTGAATAGGAGGAAAATTCTGCCTAAAGCCATATGTCATTTGTGTTCAAAAGCCCCGATATCTACCATGCATGCTCTTTTTGGAACTATGAACCCGTTTGGTATCAAGATTTCTTTTGGATTGATTGGGCAAAAGTGTCACTTTTTTCCTTTGCTGAGTCATTTGCTATTACGACCGGTCCTTATGGAATTACAGGAATAAAAGCCGGTTGAATGAACTAGTTGTACCATTTGGATTGAAGATTCACCTCCCTTTGCTGTGGAGGCATTGTACTATGATTCTGCTTCTATTTAATGAATTGTGAGGATGTTATCCTTTTCAAAAAAAAAAAAAAAAAAAAACTAGTTGAACCATTGGATAAAGTGGTACAATTTTATTTAATTATTAACTTAAGTAAAAATCATATAAAAAATTATTTTAGTTTGCAAAATTTGGCAATAAAAAAGTCCTAGGTTTAGTTTTATAAAGGTAATTTTATGAATTTAATTGATTTTAGTAAATTCTTTGTGTTTTGAATATAATATGGTTGGCAATATTGAAGTTTTCAACATGAAAAAAAAAAAAAAAAAATCATGCTTTTGTCTCAACTTTTATTGTTGTTTTTATGTTTATGTATAGATATATGTTCTTCAAAGTATTTGGAGAAATTATTTAAAATAAATAATAAAAAAAATCTAAGAAGACTTCTTATGATGTTGGAAATTTATTAGATATGAAAAAAAAATTTGTTTCAAAGTTTGTACTTGTTATCGTTATATATATGTTTAAACTATTGTTTTAGATGTCAATTGAAAGAGGAAACAAAGAGCTCTATTTTAAACTCAGAATTTGTTTGTTCAACTATACTCCATCTTATAAGGTGAAACCCACCATGTTAGAAGTAGTTAATTTGTAAAAGCAAAAGAAATAACATTTGCCCAAAATAATTATCATTCTTTATATGTTCACACACACAGACACACACACACACACACACACACACACACACACACACACACATATATATATATATATATATATATAATTCTCTAAATTTTATGTCTATGAATATGTATAGGGGTTTTGAGCAAATATTGGCATTATCTCACTAACTAATTATCATTCTTTTTTTGGGAATTTTATGCTAAAAATGTCAACCGACATGACTAGGAAGGTGATTAAAGAAAGTGAAATAATATAGAACATTCATCAATTTGCTAGATTTGAATGTTTGATAATTTAAGTACACAAGAGATGGAAAAACCTACAAGGTAGATAAAAAAAAATAAAAAATTCTTTCTTTGAAGTTAATACAGAAAACATTGATACGCATAGCGAGAACAATAATGTAAAAGAGAGCGAAATAATCTAGAATATTTATCAATTTGCTGGACTACAATGTTTAATAATTTTCTCAACCTAGGGATGGCTAAACCTATGACGAAAGTTAAAACAAACTAGTACTTAAGATAACCTAACAAAAGCCTACCACTTAAACGGTTAAACCAACTCAAATAACAATCAAAACAAAAATATTCCTTGTTTAGTTATAAGGATAGTTTCTTATAAGAAAAATAATTTTAAAAATAATTACTAAATACTAAGAAGCCTAAATAGCATAGAATAGATTCAAGAAGTTTAATTGTGGTTGTATGATTACGGACATATATATATATATATATATATATAATTCTCTAGATTTTATGTCTATGAATATGTATAGGGGTTTTGAGCAAATATTGGCATTATCTCACTGACTAATTATCATTCTTTTTTTGGGAATTTTATGCTAAAAATGTCAACCGACGTGACTAGGAAGGTGATGTAAAGAAAGTGAAATAATATAGAACATTCATCAATTTGCTGGATTTGAATGTTTATTAATTTAAGTACACAAGAGATGGAAAAACCTACAAGGTAGATTTAAAAAAAAAAAAAAATCTTTCTTTGAAGTTAATATAGAAAACATTGATACGCATAGCGAAAGTTAAAACAAACTAGTACTTAAGATAACGTAACAAAAGCCTACTACTTAAACCAGCTCAAATAACAATCAAAACAAACATATTCCTTGTTTAGTTATAAGAATAGTTTCTTATAAGAAAAATAATTTTTTTTAAAAATACTAAATACTAAGAAGCCTAAATAGCATAGAATAGATTCAAGAAGTTAAATTGTGGTTGTATGATTATGGATTGAATAAATCTAATTCAAAGCTGCGACAGATGAGTCACTAGTCGATAGGTAAACTAGATCAAATGACAATCAAAACAAAAACACTCGAACAAAAATAAAAAATGCAAATACCGAGAAACCTAAACACCATAGAATATGTTCAGTTTAACTGGGGTTTCATGACTATGGATTGAATAAATCCAACTCAAAACTAAAGCAAAATGAGTTGCTGGTCAATAGTTATGTTTCTTATGGATATAACATAACAAACATTAGAATTGGTGAAGTTAAAAATAATTTTCAATAAAATAGTTATGTTGCTAAAAATATATTCACTTATAAGTATGTTTACGTTTAACATGGTTATATGTTTGTACATATGTTTATCATACCTTCATAATGTGCGGGTATTGTAATATCAATTGTATTAATCATTTTGGTATGGTAAAGAAAAAAAATTATATTAGGCTTATATATTAATTCATTGTAGATATATATATTAAAAAAAAAAATTTAATCTTTGTACTTGCTTTGGTTGTATAAGTTAAAGATTTTTTTTTTTTTTAAAAGAACAATATTGTTATTGAAATTCTCTTATTGGCATCTCAGAGTTGAACATATTATCACGTAAGTATTATATATTAAAAAAAAAAAATGAAGAAATGCAGGATCTACAGTTGTGGAACTTTTCTTGTCATATTTCATACTACAGACAAGGGGAATTGATCAATTTTTCTGATCTCTAATAATCTTGAAATTTTGCAAGGATAATATACAAAAACAATGTAATCTAATAGTGGATTTGCTAACATTCACATTCAATATATATTTTTGGCATGCATGTTAAAAATATAGAGAACATGTAATCTAACGGTTGGATTTTCAAATTATTTATCCAATGTCTGGTCCCTACACTTTTTTTACTTGATGTGGTCCCTGAAATTGAAAAATCATTCTCACTTTAGTTCCTACCATCATCTCACTAATGGAAATTGTCTAAATGACAAACAAAGTGTACCGTCGGCATGTTAAACACTGATATGGTCAATAAAATACTAGTGAAATTTTTTTTTTTTTTGACATTTTAAAAATGCCATGTTCATATGTAATTTAAAAAATAAAAATAAAAAAAGTCAGATAAAATCAAATTCTAAACTTCTAATTTTTTTTTTTTAACTAAAATATATATATTTTTTTTCTTTTCATTATTTAGTTGCCAAAACTGTTCATATTTTTTCTCACTTCTTCAGAATTGTTCATGTTCTTCCTCAAATAATTGGTTGCCTAGAAAATTAAAAAATCAATATTTTTGTGTCTTTTCTTGCATTTTCTTAGCAACCAAACATCACTACAAAAAAAGAGGGCTATAGCCGCATTTGAAAAACGCAGCTATAGACCCTAAAAAAGCAGCTATAACCTATAGCTGCGTTTTTATAGCTGCGTTTCCAAACACAACCTATCCAATGTGACTATAGCCCCCCGCGGAACCTAGAGCTGCGTTTTTATAAATGCAGCTCCAGATCAGGACCTAGAGCTGCGTTTTATGCCCCCTAGAGCTGCGTTTTTGTAAAAAACGCAGCTATAGACCCTCTTTGGGCTGTGTTAACCGCATTTTAAACGCAGCCCAAAGTAGGTCTATAGCCGCGTTTTTTACAGCTTATGGGTTGTTAAAAAACGCAGCTATAGGTCCCGATCTTTCTGTAGCCGCGTTTTTAAAAACGCAGCTATAGGTAATAATTTTTTTTTTCTCCATAACCACATTCCTGCCCAAAACAAGACCTATAATTCCTGCCACCACTCAACAGATGCAACCAATTGGAACCAACAAAACAAATTGCCAACACTACAAAAATAAAGGTCTTATTTTCCTCTCCCTTCATAAAGTCCACATCATACAAAAAAGAGTAAAATTCCATGAAGAATCATTACTATGACATCCAAACAAAACTTTCCATCATAGGAACACATCAATGACCTTCACAGGTCTCACCCTATAAACCCCAAATTACTATGACATCCAAACAAACCTGAAATCCAACAAAGAATAAATCAATAACCTCCATAGGCATTACCTTGTAAGCCCCAAATAGAGAAAATGCATCAGACCGTGACATTACTTAAATTAATTAGTTCTGAACAAAGATTGATGTTTAATCCATATTAGGTTCAACCCCAAACCTTATGTTCACATTTAGGTCTAACTTCTCACCTTAACGTTAAGGTTTGTGCCCTCCTAGAAAACTAAAATTTCATAAATTATAACAAGCATTATATCAAATTTCACTTCAATGCTTAGACAAAGTGCCATAGGCCCCCAAACAAGTGGAGCTTTTGAGCTTCCCACTTTGCTGAGCAACAAATCACTACTTGCATCCTATACTAAAACCCTTACACAAAAAGCATAGAAAAAGGAAGAAATACCAAAGCAAAGTTGACAATCTAGACATCCATCTGGGCCAGAAAATAAATAAAATCAAAACCAATACATGATGCACACAGCGGCACAAGCCATTATACTAGATGATCTACACATCCCTATGAGAAGAAACCAAATAAGCCCAAAGCATTATGCACCCAACTTCCACAGTTCCTCATAATCCTCAAACCAAATCATAAACACTAAAGCACTTGAGTATCTAGAAGCCATTCAATAAATTCAATATGCACACAAACACATGGCACAAATTAACTTTAAATTGAAAAGCTCATGTTGCAAAGGACAATTCATAATCAAAAACAAAGATATAATAATTTTTTAACAAATACGAGTTAATTAAGTGTCCACAATTAACTGGCAAGGATCCTAAATAAGGCCCTCATGTCAGCAAAGCAATACAAATGCTTGCCATAGAGTTCCACTTATTGATTATATATATATATATATATATATATATATATATATATATAAGAAATTTTATTGAGAAAAGACTACAATCATGATCAAGGACAAAAAGGAGACAAAATAATTACAAAAAAAGAATTATGAGCTCCACTTATTGATGTGATCAATCATAGATTGATGTTTGGCTAAATAGTTATGGGATGTGATCAATCATAGATTGATGTTTCATTGAAACTTGAAACCAGATTAAGTAGCAACAATGTTAGGATGAAATGACCCGGGATAAAATTATTCAAATGGGCCATAAAGAAATGTCAAAGAGTTGCGGGCATAAACAAAGTCATTATAGAAAGGCTACTCCTAAGGATTTGGAAAATTCTTTGAAAAGTATTAGACATTGTGGTTTTATGGTCATAAAGAATGAGTGAGCCATCACATTTAGGATATTACAATAATTTATACGATATTACAGTAAATAAAATGCATCACATACTAACCAAGCCACACTCATTAAAACCCATCAGCCATCACATTTATACACTTCAATAATAATCCACAGTGCTTTCGTCAAATATCATTTACCCTTTATGTTTAGCATTTAGGATTTAGGACTGTATATTTGTAATGATATTTGTATAAACAAAAAATAACTAAAAAGTATATAAAACATTACCCGAACAAATGATGCTGTAAATCCATTAAATTGCAAAGTTCATTTCACTTACATTTTAGGTAGAATAGGCACAACTCACTTAAGGCATCCTCAAATTGAAAATAGTCCTATTAGCAGTCGCCTGGGTACATTTGAAATGAAGAAGAGCTTAAGAACATTATTGAAAATAGTCCTAATGATTTATGGAATATTATCTTTTGTGTATTATTACTTCAATCATAAACTACACGAAAAATAAAGGTAAGTGACTTTTACTAGAATTTAAAAACAAGCCACTTGTCATGCTCATGCGCCCTTACTTTCTAAGTTGTGTAATAATAACTAATAACAAATAATGGATTGGAAAAAGTACCTAATGGTTACTGCTTCAACCAATGACTAAGACTTCTTAGAAGGTGCTGTGTATCCTGTCTCATATTGCTGCGAAAATTCACATTTTCATTCTCATTAATAATGGAAAACTTGTCACGTCTCTACTTATAAAAGCTATGGATATTGACAGCAATTAAAACAAGAAAGAAATACAATGCACTACACAACAAGGGGGTGGCTTTCCCTCTGCCTCAAAAAGCGTCAAACTTGATAATTGCTGGAATATTTGTTTTAGTACAAACAAGCAACTTTTCTTTCATGGTGTTTAAATGACAATTTTTTATTCTTTTCAAAATTTAATTTTAGCTTTCACTAGCATCTCTAACTCAAAAAAAGGGTTTTGTTTGTTTTTCTTTTTTTTAAGCTGGAGTCAGGGCTTGAATGCCTTTCTAAAGAGATGTAAGAAAAATCAAGGGTCAATAATTCAAAATTTTCTATTATTATTTTTTTCCTATTGACCAACAATCTAAGATTACGAATTAAAATCCAGAGAAATAAGTTAAAACCCATAGAAATTTTAAATGCTCACTCACTGAGACTAAAACTAAACTAATAATCTGCCTAAAAACCAAAAACAAAACCTAGGAAAAGCAGTGAAAGACCCAAGTATTAGAAAGAACTAAACACGAAAATAAACTATCCTTAAAATTCTTATGATTGTAAGAGAGAAAAATATGTTAGGAAAAAAGAGTTTATTGCCATATCAGGCTCCATTGCAAAGTAACACTGTCACCATTTTGGAAGTTAGGAGTTTACCTGCTCTGAGTATTCAGCAACACTGTCACCATATGACCTGGCTATTGCCTCTGTTTTCTCTTTGATACCAATATCCAATGGATAGAAAAACCTCTACTTTACTATCAAGTTAAAAACAAGAATAATGTAGAGCACTTGGTTGCAATTAAACCACTGTAATTGATACATAAAAGAATTTGTAATAAACTTACATCTGCCATTTGCAGGCAACACTATCCTATTTAGGATGTAGTATATAAGGAAAAGAATTATAAAAAGTTTACTAAGATATATTGGCACAGAAGGAGCACATCAAGAAATCCTTTTTAATTTCTCATAATCTCATATCAGCAATAATAAAAAAATTTCTGTTGATAGTTTACTAAGATTTACGATGCATTGCAAGTACAAATAAAAAGTATCAGAACCTTCCAAAAAGGGGCCCCATGAACTAGTGCAAACAATATGGTCATAAAGAATGAGTGAGCAATTCAGGCAGCTGATTTGATCCAGATATAAACAATTTAACAGTAAAATATCTACACCACTCTGCCCCTTATTTCAATTTGTCTTTAGAAAATCATTTTTTTATTTCATATTATGAAGTCCAAGAGTTTATGAATTAAAAAGAACTCAAGCTCACCCAATAAGTAACAGCCTATCTATAAGACCCTTTGAAATTCAAGAGAGAGAGATGTTGAGTAAATGTACACTCACCATTCCTAAAGAAAGGTTGACCTGTTGGCTTTTTCTTAGCAAAGTACGTTGCAAGTTGAAGGTCACCAAGCTCCACACTACCGGTATTTGCTACTCCGTCCAACAAAACTACTGAACATAGGGAGAATGGGAACAAAAATAATCATGAAATGGCAACTATAACAAGTAGTTAAAGCACGAAGAACATATATCTTAACAAAACCCACTCATGCAAATAAGGTAATTTACATCAGGTACCCCCGAATGAAGGACATACCAATTCTTTTCCAGACTGCCAAAAATTAAGCACAGTGTTTGCTCCCAAATGAAAACAATTGATCCAATGTCAACGAACATTCACTAAGAGTTAGTATCTATCCATTAACTACTGCCAGAAACATGAGAATTCATCCGCAAAAAAAGAAATAGGTCTAGATTCATTTTTACATATAAAAATGGTGATTTATCAACGAATAAGCCAGAAAAAACCCAAAATGTGAGAACAAGAGTTAAATCGATTAGTACATAGCAAATGAAGAATGTGAAATGACGGCATATTTTCGTAAGTACCTGGAGAAAATGACGGCGTCGAGGCTGTTGAGGATCCAGATGGCTCTGATGCTGCAACCACCGCTGCCGCCGCAGCCGCCATGGTGATTTGAGGATTAGAGAGAGATTTCGAGGTTGAGAGAGTTGATTCGGGGATGGAGAAGACCACCGTAGTGGTGGTGCTGGTGATCGAAGTGAGAGAGAGTGACGGCTTCGGCCATGGTGAGGAGGATCGGTGGTAGAGAGGGGTGGGTTGAAGGTGAGGGTTTGGGAGTCAAAGGGAGAGAGTGAGAAAGAAGGTGAGAGATCGGGGCCAAATTAGCCATATACCATCAATTTTCGAAATTTTTTGCACGAAGACACTGTTTCGGAAATAAACAACAATCTACCACCTTTTTAAGTACTCGAGTTTGGTGAACTCGAATACTATGTTTTGTAACTCCACCGTGGCGTGCCTGACCTGGCATTTGGGGTTTAAAAATTCCAAACAGTACTCGAGCTCAGGAAGCTCGAGTACTGTTTAAGTTATTTTTCTACTCTCACTTCTAACTTTCACTTCTAACTTTCACTCACAGAACAGACTCTCACTCACACACTCTCACTCTCCTTCACACCTAAAGCCCAAACCCTCACACCATCGGCGGCAGAGAACCCGGCGGCGGCAGAAGACTTCGTCGGCGAGCTCTCGCTCTCAGTCTCGCTATCTCCCTCTCAATCTCGCTATCATCTCCCTCTCAGTCTTGCTCTCGCTCTCTTCTTCGGCACCAGAAGCTCTTCTTCTTCTCCATTTCTCACGACAACACAGGTTTGTCACTCTAACTTTTCTCTTCTTCGTTGACCTCTCTAATCCTCTATTGTACTAAATCTGAATCCATATAGGCTCTGGGATGTGGATTTCATTTGAATTTTTGTTTTTTTTTTTTTTGTGGGTTTTCTTCGGTTTCATTTGATTTATTGTGGGTTTTGTTGGGGTTTTGTTCATTTGTTTGTGCGTTTTGTTTCATAGTATTTTCAATGATTTGTTTTGGGTTTGTCTTTATTTTCTATTTCTGTAGACTTTGTTGTGGGTTTGTAATGCAAATTTAGTTTCTAGGAGTTGATTTTGTTTCTACAACCTAACATAGAGGGACTAAAACAGTTTGGAAGAAAGAAGGAACATTATCAGAAAGGCCTAAATGCTAAATGTATTGGTTCTATGACTTGTATATATGATGTATTATCATGTATCATGAATATAATAGAAATGTGGATTAAAAACTGTGAAGTTTACAAGCTTTGTTTTGATTGAATTATTGTATATGACACATATAATAAATAAGTTTGTTACAAGATTGCAGTTTAAATAGCTAGTATATATATATATATATATATATATGTTGAAATTTTAAACTGCAATTACAACTACTGGTTTGTCAAATGGATAGCTATTGTTGTTTTCGCTGGTTTGTCAAATGGATACTGAGATTTGTCAAATTGTCGTTTTCGCAGTTTAAAGAATAAAATAAGTTTTGTAGGGGTAATTAATTTATGCATGCACAAGTAATAAATATCTTATTTCGTACTTGTAGAACTGTGGATAAATTAATAAGCATTTGTTACAAGATTGATTCCTTTGGAGATTATGGATTGTTTTATTAAGGAAAAAGTTTGGCTCCAACTCCAAACTGGCTTGGAGCTATCTTGCTTCAGCTCATGATGTAGTGAATGAAGAGACAATCCATATGTAATTTTAGTCACATGACCATATAATGGGTTGGAAAAAATTGCTCCAAGCTTAATTTTAAAGAAATAGTTAGCTATAATGGGTTGAAAAAAATAGCTTAATTTTCAAGAAATAGTTGTCGAGTATTCTATAGGATTGTTAGGTGTGCCTTTGATGTTGTTAGGTGTCATACTGAAACTAAAGAATTCATCCATGTTATGGACCTCTTGAAGATCTAAGTCTATGAAACTGTTAACGTAACGCTCGTTAGCCATCAAATTAGAGCAAGGATAAGGCTCTAATACCAACTAATGTGGGTGGAAAGTCGCAAGAAATAGAACACATTTATCTTAAGAAAATAACCTTTGAATCCACAAAGAAATTTATTAAAACCACCAAAAAGGAAAAGGAAAAGGAAAAGGAAAAGGAAAAACCGTTGTGAAAGTTTATAGATCAAATTCATAATAGTCTGAATGCTGAGAAGGCTTAGTTTATGACAAAGAAATCCTAGGTCAAGTAGGAGACCCTTTGGGGCGATGACTACAAACGTGTCCAAGTGCTTCAATGGTGTTCTAAAGGGTGCTCGTAGCCTGCCTATTACGGCAATGGTGAAATACACATGGTTCAAACTAAATGCTTACTTTGATGATCGTCGCAATAAGAGCATAGCGCACTTGAAATCGGGTCAAAGATGGACTAAATATGCCTTGGATATCTTCATGAGAAATAAGGCGAAGGCGGAGAATCACAGGGTGACAAGATTGAGCGCGCAACAACAATCATATCAAGTAGATACATCGCATAATCCAGGGACTGCTGGACGTGGGGATCACACACATGGAGTTAATCTGTTGCAAAGAACTTGCACATGTCAGAAATGGAAACTGTACAAGATACCATGTTCACATGTCATTGCAGTTTGTATTAGGTATCGACATGATGCAGAGCAGTACATTGACCCATGCTATAGCGTGGACGCACTGTTCAGGAGCTATGCTCCCGTTTTCCCTGTGTTGAAAGATAGATTATCATGGCCGGATCCTACAAAAACTCGAAAGGTCCTCCCTGACCCTCGATTAATCCGAGAGAAAGGTCGCCTTGTCTCAACACGAATTAGGAATGAGATGGACGAGGGCGGGAGACGGCCGAGAACCACACCATGGAAGGAGGGGGGGAGGAAGGTGCAATGCGGGTTGTGTGACCAAGAGGGCCATAACCGAAGAACATGCCCTAAGCAGAACGAGGTACCGACGAGTGGTGGTCTCGCGGACTAGGTACGCTAAGTTTGAACCATGGCATCCTTTTAAATGTAAAATTTTTCCATTTTTTTAATGCTCATCGTAAAAGTTCTAACTTCTGACTTGTTCTTAAACATTGCTACGAATCAAAGGAATTGCCTAAAGAATCACAATTGCACGCTTTAGTTCCTCCTAAATGTCTTTGATTGCACTAGTTCAAAACTTCAAATTATTATGCTTATGATGATGATGACTTTCTCTTTATATTTAAATTATTGAACTTGTGTATTGTTTTACTTAAATGCCAATTAGCTTACAAAGCATCTCTACTCCCAACAATTCTATCACCAATAAGAAAGATGATTTTTTTTTTTCCTTACTTCAACATTGTTTGGAAATAAGATTGTGTTGGCAAGGATTTTAACTTAGAATATAAACGTGTAAATTTTTATTAGTTTGTAATTGGTAAGCTGTATTGTTTTCACATAATTTGGTAACTTGTGATTGAGAAAAAAAATACATGGTAGCATGGCAATGACTAAGAAGTTCATTGGTAGCATAGGGGGCAATGACATCCATGTTATAGAAAATGAAGATCATCTTCATAACAAGAAATCTTCTCTTCGATCCATTTTAATTTCTAGCCTTTAGGTTCCAAAATTTATATTGATAGAAAGTTTCAATCTATCAACTCAAATTTTGTATTGATGGAAAGTTTCAGTCTATTAACTCACCAGCTATTGTCAATTATAACTCACAAGCTATTGTAAATTATAAAGTGTATTTATATGAATGGTCATCAAACCATTATAAGGTTTATATTTTGCATCCAATTAGAACTAATGCATTTTTACATAACCAAAGGAACCTAACAATGAAGGAGTTGCATTCACATTGAGACTACTAATATAAAGTCTTGTGTCAATGTGCCTATGTCAGAAATTTCCTAAATATCATGCATTTTGTTACATTGCTATGAAGGAGTCAAGGGCACAAAAATTTAAAAACAAATCATCAAGCATGAAATGGTGGCCTTCATTGTATAATAGCAACTAAAAATAAAGATGATTTGCCCATGTAGTTATTTGCTAGGCTCATATGCTCTTATTGTCACAAGATGCTCTCTGGTGGTAATCAAGATTTCATCTTGGTATTCTTTTTTTATCAGATGTCTCTACAGGTCACTTACTTTTTTCCCCTGATGAATGCACATAGGTTGAAACAGTGGCCCAGTTTGGTGTGGTTTTTCTTCTTTTTGCACTGGGCTTGGAGTTCTCCATAACGAAGGTTAAATTCTGTTCTTTGGCCTGCTTCATTTTCTTTCTCTTTTAGTGAAATTATGATTCAAACTCTATAACTATGTCATTGCAGCTTCGTGTTGTTCGAGCAGTTGCTGTTCTAGGGGTCCTGCTATAGATTTTCTTATTTATGTGCCTGTGTGGCATACTAATATCGGTATGTCTACAAATTATAACTGAAAATTCACAAAAGTTTGCCCCTTTCTACTTGTGAAAACTACTTGCACCTGATTATGTGCCATAGAAAAGTTTGACTGAACTGGGAATATTGGAAACGCTTAAAAGAGATGCAAGTTTGAAAGTGATAAAGAACGATTGGAAATGGATGACAAGTTTACTAAGGATTCTTGTATGATATCAACTTCATCTCAAGTCCATTGAAGAGTTATTTTGCTCTTTAGTTACATATCTTGTGTTATATTTTGTAATTATTTTCTTAAGCTTCGGATTTGGGCTCTCAAGTTAAAGCTTTTTGTTTTAAGGCATCATTAATATAGAGTAATTTGATGGTGTTGATTGATTCAATTTAGTGTACTTTTATGAATTAATCAAAATAACTCTATGAACATGACATCGTCGTGCGCTAGCTATTCAGTTGTAACGTCATGCTGTAGATAATATCAAACTTGCTGCACCGACTCACAATTGAAAGGCAGGGTACTGACACCTGAAACACTGATAATATCAAACATATCATAGTTAGGTTGATCCAACCACTGGTGAGACAAAGGATGATGGTGTTGAAGATGAATACCAGCTAGAGGACCTGGAGGTTGTAGCAGCTAATTACATGTTGAAAGTTGGAGTCTCCAAATTCAGAAATGCATGGGAAAGCATGGGTGATGACTGCTTCCCATGCATTATACTATTACTGGCAGGGGAGATTTTCTCTCTTTTATTTTTTTTGGGGGATGGGGGTGAATCTTAGTATGTAAAGAGCAACAACTTGCAAATTGCAATGACCTATGCATTACTGGATAGTTTAACAAGTTCATAAAATTTTCTATTTGGCTTGGAGGGATGTTAAGTTCTAAAACAAATAGAACTGTTTTGAAAAAAATAATTATACAAATTGACACTGGGATTAAGTGAAAATGCCCAAATAATACTACCTCTGAGTTCTCAAGGTTACCATATAAGTTGGGTGCTGAATGAGTTATGATGCTGGTGATTTTATAACCAACCTTTCCATATACCACCCATTTTGATCACATGTAAGTATTAAAAAACCTTAGGCATGTCATAATATAATATAATATAATAATGAACGGAGGTGTAGGGGGAAGAAAATCAACCAATTGGGAAAAAAAAAATTATATATATATATATATATATATATAATATTGTGAATTTCTTCAAAAAGCAAAAAGAAGAAGGTGAACCAAACTGATTAAAGAAACCATTGGGCCATTGTATTCTGTTTCTAATGATTTGAGTTAGATGGCTAACCAAAACCACACAAAAAAAAACATATTCTTTCTTTGTTTTTTTATTGAGAGAGAGAAAGAGAGGGAGAGCATGAGCTTCTAGCCAAGTGGACCTACCAGTGAATTTAGCTAAGGGCAGCCACAACCCCAGAACTGGGACGTAAAGATTGCATTTTCCAGAAATTGGCAAATAGACTAATACCCGAGTTTGGTGAACTCGAGTACTTAACACAGTACTCGAGTTTCACGTACTCGAGTATTACTTTGAACAGTACTCGAGCTTCCTGAGCTTGAGTACTGTTTGGAATTTTTAAATCCCAAATGCCAGGTCAGGCATGCCACGGTGGAGTTACAAAACATAGTACTCGAGTTCACCAAACTCAAGTACTTAAAAAGGTGGTAGATTGCTATTTATTTCCGAAACAGTGTCTTCGTGCAAAAAATTTCGAAAATTGATGGTATATGGCCAATTTGGCCGAGAGATCGGGTTAGAGATTTGAGAGTAGTTTAGGTTTTTTTTTTTTTTTTTTTTTTTTTTTTTAATTTATAGCAATCCTAGAGCTGTGTTTGATAAAACGCAGCTTGTCAAAGCTGCGTTTAATCAAATGCAACTCCAGACATGTTGAAGCTGTGTTTAATCAAACGCATATCTATATCAATTTAAGCTACGTTTATTAAACGCAGCTCTGGAATATAGGGTCCGTTTGGATTGGACTTATTGTTGCTGAAACTGAAAACTGAAAACTGAAAACTGAAAACTGAAAACACTGTAGCAAAATAATTTTTAAATGTGTAAATAGTACCGTGGGACCCATTTTTAATATTTTTTATTGTGTGAACAGTAATTGTTGTTCCCTGTACAGTGATTTTACTGTTCACTTGTAGGAAAAAAAAAAGAAAAAAAAAGAAGAGAAAACGCGGAATGCAAATAGTGGACGCGGAGTACAAACACTCACATATTGAAAAAAAAATAAAATCCTCAGATGGGCCTAGAAGTCCAGTACTGGAAACAATACCCCGGAGCTGCGTTTTTGAAAAACACAGCTCAAACAATACCCTAAAGTTGCGTTTTTGAAAAACGCAGCCCTGAAGCGCGTTTTTTGTAGTGCATGCAAAACACATATAGAAATCTTCAAACTAAGACCAAAATTGAGACCAAAACTCAGCAATCACCAAAACATCTCAACTAAAACACCAAAACACACCAACCCAACCCACGACCCACTCCAAAAACAAACCCACTCACGACCCACCAGTAGACTCAATCAACCACCGCTTCACAACCACCAACCACCACCACCAATATTTTTTTTACAAGGGAAATCAGAGAGAGAGAGAAGGTCAAACTGAGAGTTTCAGGAGAGAGAGAGAGAGAGAGAGAGAGAGAGAGAGAGAGAGAGACCAACAGTAAGCCATGGAGCCACCAATCTAAGAGAGAAAGACCCACCAAGAGAGAGAGAAAGGGAACCACTAATATGTAAGAAGAGAGACACCGATATGAGAGATAAAGAGTTTGGAATGAGAGAAAGAGAAATTGAGATGAGAGATCGGAAGAAGAAAGAAGGGGAGGTGACAAGATTTGGAAGAAGAAAGAAAGAAAAAGAAACAAACACACACACACCAACACACACATACACAGAATGATAGGGAGTTAAAATTATTTTTTGTTTATAATTATGTTCTTTTTCTTTTCCTTTTTTTAAACTGATAATTTTTTTTAAGGTCAAATGTGATGTGGATGCTAACTAGGAATTTATTATTATTATTTTATTAGCCACATCTGAATCTAACATGCCAACGGTGCACTCTGTCTACCACGTGGGCAATTTTCATTAGTGAGATGGCAGAGACAAAAATGAAAATGCTTTTTTTAATTTTAGGGACCGTATTCAGTATTAAAAAAAATGTTGGAACCAAAAATGTATTTCCGCCACACACACACACACACACACACACATAAACAAGCATGTCACAAATCACAAAATATTTATTCAAATATTTATTTATTATATTGTTTAAGTAGCGCTAATCACATTTTTACCTCATCAGTTTGTAAACCTTCTGATGTAAATTTTGTAATAGCTTTAGCATTTTCTTTTATTGTTTGTTCCACTTTTATTTTTTTTCTCACGGCAATTCAATTAGTGGTTCCCATAGTTTGAACAGAATAGTTTTTTTTTTTTTTTTAAAGAAAAACACTTAATATTGTGTGGATTCTAATTATCTCAAATGGTAAAGTTTATTGTGGTCAAGAAAGAGATTTGGAATTCATTCGAACCCAAATATTAATTGATAAAGATGAATCATCATGGAACCTTGCTTACTTCTTTCAATATTGTTAATAATTATGAATTGATTATTTTGTTTATCTATACCAGTGTTATTAAACCCAGCCCGGCCTAGCCAGTTGGACCGATGACCTGGTGACCTGATGCATAGACCGGGCCGAGTGATCAATTAGATCAAAACAGTACATGACCTGTTCAAAACCAGTGTAACTCGGTGGATTTTAAGCAACCTGTGTGACCCGGGTGGGTTTTATTAACCCAGCCGGGTTTGTGAATTGTGTAAAATTACATTAATAGGACCACTTCATTGACTCTTTTATTATTTAAATGTGTGATAATATGGTAATTTGAACAAGAGTTTGAGATTTTCCTTTTTATTTATTTAATATACATAATTTTAAAACATGTAACAAGATTTTATTTAGCAAAGACTTTATTGCAATCTTATGACATTCGTTTATTTTCCTTGTGAATTTTATAGAATTTCTAATGCTATTGCTTATAAAACATTGATTTTGAATTATAATAGTGAGTTTAATTTAGGCAAATGCTTTTTTTCATTTACATATTCAGGTTATGATTTCTCAAACTTAATTTTATATATATTTAATTTTAAAAAAAAAATTATTTGACCCTATGGTTCGACCAATGACCCACTAGTTGAACCAATGACCCAGCTCACAAACCGGGTCAATTTTCGGTCCGGGTTTAATAACTATGATCTATATTACTATTTAAGGGGCTTCCCCTATTTGGACTAGACATATTTTTTATTCAAAAATACTCCAACAACTTACATTTAAGTATCCTCAACAACATTGATTCTCTCTTCCATAGAGTCTTCAAAGCAAAGTTCTTTCCAAATTGCTCTATTTTGGATGCAAAGGAGTCAAAGGCAGGTTCTTATGCATGGAAAAGCATTCTCAAAGGGCGAGATGTGATTCTGGAAGGCGCTTGTTGGAGGGTTGGCGATGGAAAGTCCATCAAAATTTGGCAACACTACTAGCTACATACAAAAGACCCAACCAAAATTTCATCCCCTATCCTGGATTCAATGGAAGAAGCAACGGTGGAGTGCTTGATTAATCAAGACAACAAAACTTAGAACCATGAAATGATTGATGGGATGTTTGCTCCACAAGAGGCAGGATTAATCAAAAGAATTCCCTTAGCAAAAAATGCAGCCACTGATTCATTGTTTTGGCTTGCAAGTCCGGGTACCAATTTTTGAAAGATCAAGATGCTGGTTTCACTCATCCAGCTCCACCAGACCCTGCTCAATCTCTTTGAAAAAAACCTGGGCTCTTGATGTTCCAAACAAGGTGAAACACTTCACATGGCGTGCCTGTAGAAACTCTCTGCCAACGAAATGCAATCTAGTTTGTCGCCAGGTGCTCGCTGATCATCACTATGACAGGTGCACCACAACTCAAAAAGATATGCTTCATGCACTTTGGTCATGTTCCGAATTGGATGGGGTGTGGGATGCTGCAAAATGGTATTTCAGGTCTTGGGTAGATATCCAAAACTTCAGGGAGTTATTGAACTGGATTTTTAATCATGGCAAGCGAGCTAAAATCTTTTCAGTGACAGCGTGGTGCATTTGGCAGCAGCGAAACAAGGTGAGAAATCAACAGCCCCACCATCCCATTGATCAGCTATCTTGGGTTGCTGCAGAATGGCTTGCTGAGTTCGTTGCTGCCCAGCCAACCACACCTATACAGACTACACAATCCAGTCGCATACAGTGGAAGACCCCTCCTCCTAGTTCCTTCAAAGTCAATTATGATGGAGCTGTTTGTTCAAGGTCAAACTGTTCAGGTATAAGAGTTGTAATCAGAGATCATGATGGTTTGGTTATCGCATCGCTTGCTCAAAATCTTTGTCAGGCTTAAAAACTGGTGGAGATCGAAGCTATGGTAGCAACACGAGCCATTGAGTTTGCTGCAGAAGTTGGTGTGGACAGAGTTGTGATTGAGGGGGATTCGAGTGTTGTTACGGAAGCATTAAGGTCCAACAATGTAGGACTAGCATCATATGGTTTACTCGTTGAAGATGTTAAGTTGTTAGAAATGAACTTTTCAGAATTATCCTATTCTCATAAGAAGAGAGAGGGTAACAATGTGGCACATGGTTTTGCGAGATTAGCACTTAACTGAAGAGAGAGGATAACAATGTGGCACATGATTTTGCGAGATTAGCGCTTAACTTGTCAAATACTGTTGTATGAATAGAGGATGTTCCACCGTCAATTTCTCATTTTGTTCAACTGGTTTTATAGTTTCATTGGAATAATATAAATGCACTTTATTCTTTAAAAAAAAAAAAACCCTTACGTTTAAGCTGGGGCAAAACTAAATGATAATCTAGTAAAAATACATTTCTAAAATATTGCCTTTAAGATAAGACCACTTTTTTGTTAGTTTTCTCTAAACAATTATCTATTTCTTTTTTTATTTATTTAAAAATACCCACATAAAACCCCCACATTGCTTGCCATCCACTTTTTGTTAGCACTAGTGCCCTTAAATCCTATTGTATGATGCTATGTATGATATTATGTATGATTTAATGTTATGATTAATAAAGTTGTTTTATTATTATCTAAAATAATGGTAACATGAATATTTAGACATTATCATATAGTCCATGAAATGCATAGTATGTGATTTATGTGATTTAGTCACAAAAGATATAGATCACAAGTTCTTTGTAAACTCAAAATTTTAGTTCGTAATCGGTGATGAAATTTGGCATTTCATCTGCGAAAACTATAACATATCAACTAAGATAATTTGTCTTAATCATAGAAATTGAGACTTCTAGTTGATATATTGATATGTTTTAAGAATTAAGACATATTGAACTGGACCACTGTTAGATTTATTATTCCCTTAACAACTGTCAAATGAATAATAAATTTCACAACTTTAATTTACGTAAACTCTCAATCCTGAGAGGATAGTGAACTCGATCATGAAATGTAAGTTGTTTTGATATATCAAGAGTGAGATCTAATTCAACGGTCAAAACCTCAATATGTTGGACAGCCACACGTAGTACTAAAGGAACATATATCCTCGAGATGAATTCATAGTCTCTTTGTAGAGATATGTAAAGTTGTTATTTACAACTATGTGTTTTTGTTGACTTTTATTCCGTGACAAATTTTATTGTAATTATTATTCAATCTTTTGTACCCTGTATGTATTGTGGGATTTGATTGTAAAGGTTGTGTGATAGAGAGAGAGTGTGAATACTCAAGCAATTGAAGACTGAAGTGTTCTTGCAGGTATCTCGCGACTAAGCATCTTACGAAGTGACTCATGTGCCTTGCACATGCTAGAATGCGAAGAGTCAGACAAGGATGGAGACAGCTGTGTCTCGCAAATATCTCGCGGGTAAGGCCTTCCCGCGAGACACCCGCAAGACATTATGTTCTGCCAGTCTGTTCATTTTGATACACACTTTCTATCATACACAATTTATACCCACATTACCCACAAATATTGAGGAGTGCTTCTAAGAGAAAATCCTAACCAAACACCTTGAGAGTTAGAGATTGTTATACCCACAATCCTCTACACATTTGCTTATAGAATTTCCTCAACTCCTACCTCTCCATTTCCATACCATTGAGAAGTTAATAGCCCAAACACTTACCACATCCTTTCAGAGTGTCAAGTGAAGTTTTGGTGCTGCTGGGAAGTATTGGAAGAAGCCAAGGATGGCAGATGCAACATGGAGCTTGTTGCGGGATTCGAAGAGTGAGACAAGACACTGTTCCGAGAAGCCTTGTTGGAGTAGGAGCTTGGAGGGCTTAGGTACATCGGGTAGATTAGGCTTGGAGTGTCTCTTGCTAACCCATGTATCCTAATTGATTGTCTAGTAGATCAATTACCGATTGTAAGGCAGCGGAGAAGTTTTTCGCCGAGTTCTTCAGTTTCTTCTTCGATAACACATTAGCATGTTATCTTATGTTTGCATTTTTCTTCCCTACTCTTTTACTTTCTATTACTGCTGTGTTGCTTTAATTATGGATTAGAGTAGCTTGTTTGTTTATTCACTCACTTTACACTGTTCCGCACTTAGTATTAAGTTAGTGTAAAATCAATCGAGCTGTAACTTTTAATTGGGGGTTCGAATAGCTCTTGTGTTTTCAACACATTTTCGAGCTTTCAATTGGTATCAAAGTGGGTACGCTCACTGTGGTATAACTACTTGAGCGTGATCCTTGACCCCGTTTGAGATGGACCGATCTCAATCTTTAAATGTTCCACCATATTTTGATGGTAGTAATTATACTTTTTTGAAAGTCCGAATGAGGGCATTCTTGTGTTCTATTAATGATACTGTTTGGGATGCGGTAGAAATAGGTTGGATTAGGCCAGAGGCCGCTAAGTCCACTTGGGATAAAGCAGCTCTTGCGGCAGCTAACGCTAACAATAAATTTTGGAATGCAATCTTTTGTGGTGTTTCTCCAGATGAGTTTCACAAGATTTCTCACATGACAGTAGCCAAGGAAGCTTGAGAGATATTGGATACTACTTATGAAGGAACAAAGAAAGTGAAGGATACAAAACTTCAGATGCTTACCACCAACTTTGAAGAGCTTAAGATGGGAGATGATGAGTCCTTTGATTCCTTCTATGGGAAGCTCAACAAAATTGTAATTGCTAAGCTCAATCTTGGTGAGAAGATTGAAGATGCTAAGGTAGTAAAAGAAAAATTGAGGTCCTTACTTGAAAGCTTCTAAGCAAAAGTCACAGCCATAGAGGAAAGCAAAGATTTGGATGAAATTAAAATCCAAGAGCTCATTGGATCTCTTCAAACGTATGAGCTGGGACTGCCTTTTTATAAGTCAAGCAAATCTCTTGCTCTTAAAACCATCACCGAAAGAATGGATGATTCCTCCGAAGAAGATGGAGTGGAGAAGGAGGTAGTATTTCTTGCTAAGAACTTCCGAAAATTTCTAAATATGAAGAATAGTGGAAAACCGTTCAGCGGAGGGAAGTTTTCATCCTCCAAAGGTGATAGGAAAGAGTTGAAGAAGAAAGAAGGGAAGGATACCCAATCTCCTCAAGGCATTGTGTGTTATGAATGCAATGGCCATGGACATCTCAAAAAGGAGTGTCCCAACTATCTAAGAGGGAAGGGCAGGGCATATGCCACAACTCTTAGTGATTCAGATTCATCCAATTCTGATTCAGAAGAGAGCTGTGATGGAGAAGAGAATTACTCCGCCTTTATGACTACTGCTCATGTTGAGTCCTTGAAGGACTTGAGTTTGCTAGTGTAAGAACATGGGGAGTATAGTGATAAGGAATTCATGGGAATTGTAGAATAATCAGATGCTGAAGGAGATTAAGATTCAACCGGTCTTCAAGAAAACTACAAGTCCCTACTTGAGAAGTCAGAAGTATATACAAAGGTGGCCAAGGTAGCTGTTAAAAAGATGAAGAAGGCAGAGCAGGACTATAGAAGTCTCCTAGTGCGATATAAGGAGGCCAAATGTGAAATAGAGACACTGAATGGAGAGCTAACAGAAGCCTACACAAAGATAAAATTCCTTGAGCTTAAGGTGGTTCAAGCCAATGCAAAAGTAGAGCGAGTCTCCTCCAAGAAGCTTGATGAAGTCCTCTCTCATCAAAAACCTTTCTCCAATAAAACCGGACTGGCATATACTGGAGAAAGTAGTTCAGCTGTCAAAATCACGAAGGATGTGACGTTTGTACAAGTCAAAGAACCAGTAGTGGCTGCCTCTATACCTAAGAAAGTAGATGATGAAAAGAAGAAGAATATAATTGACCAGTGGGTGTTGAATAAGCCTCGTAATCAATCTGTGGTCAAGCCTAAGGTTCAAGGGAAATCACCTCCAAAGTTGAAAAGAGATCCGAGAATTCAACATTTCTGTCATTTCTATGGACTTCAAGGACACACAAGACCAAATTGCCATAAGCTGAAGGCATTGAAGAATGCAAGTGTTCAGAGGTCAAAAAGCCCTAAAAATGACAAAAGGAATTGGGCTGGTGAGCAATCAAGAGGTCGAAATAGTGATTCTGGCGTGATGGACGTGATGAAAATGATCGGTGCCTTCACCACTTGCTTGGAGAGCTTCACTAGACAGTTTGAAAGTCCTAACTCTCGTACCCAGTCCTTTAGGGATATCACCCCAAACGCACGTGCCGTGTGGGTGAAAATGGATACTCATGCATAAGCATTTCAACATGTACATGCATTAATACTTCCGATGTTTAGGGACATTTGCTCATGCATCTCTACATGCTTGATTTGCTTTGTATCATTTGCTTCTGGTTTTAACATGTTTCTTTTACAAGCTTTTGCTTTGATTTTGTTTTTGTTTTGCTTTTGAGTGTGTTCAAAAAATTCAAAAACCCATAAAAATTGAAAAATCTTCAAAATGTTTGTTCGCTTGTATTGTGTATATCACATGAGAGTTTAGCTTGTTTTGTATGCACATTTATTTGTGTGGAAGAAATCTTGAAAATTATGTGTAATTGTTATAAATAGATCTTCAAGCTTGTCATGAATGATTGGTCAATAGTCTTGATGGTCTTGATACTTGCATAAACTTGTGCCTATATCTCTTCCCAGTTTATTTTTTTGTTTTTGCAAAAGAGCTCACCAAATGTAAATTTCCAAATGAAAAGAGATATTGAGCTGCAAAAGCCTGTCACAGATACTAATATTTGACTAGAAAAAAGGGAAAGCAACTTTTGTTTTTGAAACGTATGTTGCTCAAAAAGCTAAAGGCTAATTCTAAATGTTGATATATCAAAAAATATCAAGCACTGATCTCAAAAAGAGATGTATTATCCAAAATGGATCAAATGTTATGATTTATTCAGAAGCCAAATGAAAAGCTTCTAAGATTTGTGATCATTTTGTGGGATGTCATATATGTTCATTTCTATAATTGAGATAGACCACTTGATTTAGTACCAGTTGTGTATGACTTGATTAAATTGATCATCGAAGCTTCACTCCGGTCTAAGGACAATTTCACACTTGATACTCACCCATAACACACAAGACTTTGATTCAATTAATGCTTATCTCATTTGTTTGTTTGTACATGTTCAAATGTGGTGTGTATGCTCAAGTACTTGCTGATCAAACCCAAAAATATTTTTGAGTATTTTATATATTTTTTAAAGTGATTTTATACTTTCGTATCTTTAGTTTTTGTTAAAAATACATTTTTGTGTTTTTCTTCAAAAACTAGTTCAAAGGGTGTTTCACGAGAAGCTCGAGACTTAGAGCTTCCCGCAAAAAGGATTTAAGGGAAATAAATTTTTGGTCATTTCACTCAGAGACTCTCGCTACTGTCTCGCGAGTATTTCGCGACTAAACACTTCTCGCGAAATGTGTTTTAGACAAAAACTGGAATTTCTTCAAATTTAGACAGAAACTCTCGCGACTGTCTCGAAACTGATTAGCGACTTAAAGCTTCTTGCGAAAGTTTTTATGCTACAGTGGCCATTCTTGCAACTGTCTCGCTCCTGTCTCCCTACTGTCTAACTCACAAAAAATGCGTGTTTTCAGTTTTACATTGCAGATGTGACAGTTTTTCAAAACTCTCTCATTTCCCTCGCTAAGCCTCTCTTGAACCCTTTCAACCCAAAATCACATTTTACTCAAACCCCATCATTCTCAAGCCTAATTTCCTCATTTTCAACTTCAAGGTATGTTTTCTAAAACATTTTCTTCACATTTTTTCTAAGATTATGCAATTATTTGAGTTAGGGTTTCAAAATTTGGGGATTTTTCGAAATTGGGTTGGGGTTCTTCATTTTGCAAAAAAAAAATTTAATATTTGATTAGGCTGTGTCCCATTTGTTGTTTGTGCATCTGTGTTGGCCCCATGAGGCATTTTAGCATGTATTGGTTTTCACCATGTTCATGCATTATCCATAATTGTTGTGCATTATTGCATGTTAGGTGTTTGACAGAATGTTCGAATGACATTTCTGTGTTGAATTGGACTCAACTGAGTTCCAATGTGTGTTTTTGGTCTTGAATGATCATGTTTTCTTTGTTTTGGTAAATGGTTGTGTGTTTTACACACTTTGTCCATTTTGTGTCTCAACGCCATGCCATGCACACCTCTAGGCACACCTCATGCATCTCATGCATTAGCACATGCACACATATGCACACACATGCACACATATTCACACACATGCACACCTACTTAATTTCATGCATCGTTTCTATGTGTACTTGGTTTAACTGTTTTAGCATGTTGTTTTGAGTTATTTATGCTCTGTTTTAGGTTATTTTGCCTATTCTTGGAACTAACTTGAATCTAATCAAGTTCTGTGTTTTGTTTTGTGCTTTTGCACATGTATCTAGTGTGTTCTGTTTTGCGTTTTTGCAGATGTCCCCATTTAAGCGCTCAGCTGTGAAAGGAGGTAGCAGCAAAGGGAAAGAGCAGATAATTGATGTTGATGACCCGTCACCAAGGTCAAAGAGGACTTGTTTTTCAATAGAAGTGTATGATCCTGACATGTTCAGATCTTATGATGCATTTCAAACTTATTCGAGCTATTTTTGAGATGCTCCATTGCTGGTTGAAAGGGCTGTTGACCAACCATCTCTCTGTGAAACTAATATTCCAATATGGTTTGCCACTAAGGATTGGAACTTTCTGCTTTCAACTCTTGAGGATGCATACGAGAACATGGTAAAAGAGTTCTATGCCAATGCCATTGTTGAAGGAGAAGAGTTAAAATGTTAGGTTAGAGGAAAATGTTTCTCAATGACACCAGTTTATTTGGCGAAAATCTTACACATTAACCAGCCAATACTCCCCATACCACCGATATATGATGAGCTAAATCCAGATGAAGAGGTTCTTAAAGAAGCTTTAGGAGCTAATTTGGAATTCTCCTCCAATAGGAAATCAATTAGTGTGGCATCCCTTTCCCCAGAATTGAGATTGCTCACAATGATCATGTGTAGCAATCTCTATCCTTTATCCAGCACCGGGTATATGAACCTCGATCGAGCATTATTCTTACATGATCTGATCATTGATGAAGAGATTGATGTGTGTTCTCATATTTTTCACATCTTGGCCAAAACAGTTGATCAGACTGCTTTAAGGAATTGTATTTAGTTCTATTGCCTTATCTCAAGGATCTTAAAGCTCAAAGGTGTCCATCCCTCGAAAGATGAGCCTCCATACCTAGGGCCAAGTCCAATTAACATTCGTACTCTTCATGCAAGTATGAGTCACACCAAGAAGAATACTAAGCAAGAAAATCATGCAACTCCGGGAAGCTCAAGTTCTACCCCCCATGCCTTTGATGAACAACTAGAAAACATTATGGCTACACTTTAAGAAATTAATACCAAGATTTCCGGAATATCTACTATCATGTACTCCCAGCACATTCGCTTTGATACAAAGTTCACATCTCTCCAAACTTAGATGGACGAAATTCAAAGAAAGCTAGAAGAAAATGGAGACTAGCTATTCCATGACAAAAACAGGGAGATGGTGTCCATGATATAAAGGAGGAGAAAATGGTGTCATTGATAGGGGGAGTGTAGTGATAGGGGGAGGAGATGCTAGAAGTGGTTTTTTATTACAGTTTTTATTGTTACTACTTTTGTTTAAAGTTTTAAATACTCTATTTTTAATTTCAATTTATTTTCAATATTTGTGATTATCTCTATTCTTTATAGCACATTTTTTTGTACTTTTAAGATATTGCTAATATGTCTTAAGTACCTCACTCTTGTGCCCTAGTAGGATTTTGTATCCTAGATGCAAATACTCAATTTATTTTGCATTGGTTGAGTGTTGGACATGCAATTGATCCTTTGGATTGTTCTTAATTGCATTGCGTGTCCGGATGAGCATTTACTTGCTAAATGTTTATTGTAGTCATTCTTTAATGACTGTTTTTGTTTGATCAAGACATGCTTACATGTTTTATAATGTTTACAAACTTGATTGCACTTTACTTGCTCATGTGCGTACCTTGTGTTCAACTTGTCATAAGCTTAATGAAAGTTTTGTTTGTGTGCAAGTGTTTCAGGTAATAGGTATATACGTGAAAGTGCTTCACAGCTTCTAGATTAGGTGTGAATGAGTTTTGCCACTATTCCCAAACTCATGTTTAAGTCTAGAGTTTGTTTTAGGGGTTTTCTCACGGAATAGCCAAAGGGAGAGATTGTAAAGTTGTTATTTACAACTATGTGTTTTTGTTGGCTTTTATTTCGTGACAAATTTGATTGTAATTATTGTTCAATCTTTTGTACCCTGTATGTATTGTGAGATTTGATTGTAAGGGTTGTGTGATAGAGAGAGAGAGTGTGTGAAGACTCAAGCAATTGAAGACTAAAGTGTTCTCGCGGGTATCTCGTGACTAAGCATCCCGCGAAGTGACTCATGTGCCTTGCACATGCTAGAATACGAAGAGTCAGGCCAGGATGGAGACAACTGTGTCTCGCGAGTATCTCGCGGGTGGGTAAGGCCTTCCCGCGAAACACTCTGTTTTGCCAGCCTATCCATTTTGATACACACTTTCTGTGCCTACACTATTTATATCCACATTACCCATAAATGTTGAGGAGTGCTTCTGAGAGAAAACCCTAGCCAAACATCTTGAGAGTTAGAGATTATTATACCTACAATCCTCTACACATTTCCTTGTGGAATTTCCTCTACTCCTACCTCTCCATTTCCATACCATTGAAAGGTTGCTAGCTCAAACACTTACCACACCCTTTCAGAGTGTCAAGTGAAGTTTTGGTGCTGCTGGGAATCATTGGAAGAAGCCAAAGATGGCAAATGCAACATGGAGCTTGTTGCGGGATCCGGAAAGCTAGATAAGACACGGTTCTGAGAAGCCTTGTTAGAGTAGGAGCTTGGAGGGCTTCGGTACATCGGGTAGATTAGGCTTGGAAGGTCTCTTGCTAACCCATGTATCCCAACTGATTGTCTAGTGGATTGATTACTGCTTGGAGGGTGGCGGAGAGGTTTTTCGCCGAGTTGTTCGGTTTCCTTTTCAATAACACATCGGCGTGTTATCTTGTGTTTGCATCTTTCTTCCCTACTCTTTTACTTTCCATTTTACTGCTGTGTTGCTTTAATTATGGATTAGAGTAGCTTGTTTGTTTATTCACTCGCTTTACACTATTCCGCACTTAGTATTAAGTTAGTGTAAAATCAATCGAGCCGTAACTTTTAATTGGGGGTCCAAACAGCTCTTGTGTTTTCAACACATTTTTGAGCTTTCAAGATATAAAATATTCCCTTGAGATAAGTTTAATAAGTTTGGTTATTCAGAGTGCTAGGCCTGACCACTTTAGTACAGAGTTACTAAAGTTTATAT
This sequence comes from Quercus ilex subsp. ballota, assembly GCA_032727855.1. NCBI lineage: Eukaryota > Viridiplantae > Streptophyta > Magnoliopsida > Fagales > Fagaceae > Quercus > Quercus ilex. Next base: position 24,417,355 of record CM064918.1, on the reverse strand, counting down.
TTTATGAAATTTGATTTCATAAATATATATGAATCAAGGAAGTTAATACCATACCGTACCGGCCGGTACGGTCGGTTTTTTTTGTACCGGTGAACTGATCAGTACCAAAACCCCCCTTGACTTGTATCGCTCTGAGTACCGGCCCATACCGAATTATTTTGGCCTTACCGACGAAAGTTGGATGTTTCGGCCGGTAAATCTAAACCGGGCCAGTACAAAAAAAAAAAAAAAAAAAAACAAAAAACAAAAACAAAAAACAAAACAAAAAAAAAAAAAAAAAAAAAAACCCCCAAAAATCATCAATTTTTGTCGTCACAGCCACTCACCACCACGTTGCCAATTGGCGGTCACTCCCATGCCTCCAGCCACTTCCATTTTGTCAATCGCAGTCTCCCCAATTGCTTCAGCTTCTTCTTCCTCACCTCTTCACTTCTCTGTTCTCTGTTTTTCTTCGACTTTTCTACTTCTCTATTCTTTGGTTTTTCTAGTTTTGAATGCCTTCAGTATATCTTGTTTTGTACGCTAGAGTCCCACTCCCACATGAATATACTAAAGTCATTAAATGAGTCAAAAGTTTTCAAAATTTTCAAACTTATCTCCAAGTACCCACGTGTCCTAGTTTTAACTTTTGCACACTGATTTGTATTTCTTTTGTTTTTTCATTACTGCATTTAGTAAGCACATGTACATAGTACTATTATTAAACTACAGCTCTTCTTAAAATAAAAAGTTATACTACAACCATAATTATTAATACTTAAAGGAATTATTATTATTGGTCACACTTTAAATTATTTTATATATTTAAGAGAATATATAAGAAAAATTTAAGAGAATATATATATTTAGCTGTAATCCCGAAACGGTACATCGGTATTAACTGATACCCGAAATATATCGTACCGCTAGCCAAATTGGTACAGCTTCCAGTACGGTATTGACTTCCTTGATATAAATAGCTTAAAGGATTAAACTAGGTAAACCGGGTACTCAAGGATCAAGATGTAGTAATTTTCAAAGTGACAGTTATATATTATGACTTTGTATTACTACGAATATTTTTATGAAGGGGTTAATTGTTTAGATAATAAAGTCTTAGGATTTAATTTAATTAATAAAGCCTAGAGTGCAATTATATTTATATAGTGGTATTAAATATAATTAATGGTAACTTTGGGCTTGTCAAGAGTTAACAGATAAGTCTGAGACCTATTGGAGTTAGAGCCTTATTAATCCCTTTGGTCCCATCCCAAGCCATACACTTTAGCCCAACTGGGCTGGCCTAAGAGGCTAACCCAATTAGGTAATCAGTTATTTATTTATTTAATAACAGTTATTAAATAAAGTAATTGTCAAGGTAGTTAAAACGTACGTATGATTAAAAAGGAAGAGAAAACATTTTTTCTTAAGAGAATCTTGAAAAACACACTTTTCCAAAAGGAAAATCAATGTACACAAGAACTGATTGAGAGACCACACATCTTGGGCATCAGTAGAATCGGGGTGAAGAGTAAAGGTCTTCCCAAGTTCGAAGTTCTTTTGTTTTAAATTTCACTCCATCAATGTACACCTTTCTATTCTTTGTTTCTAAAATTCTAGATATTCCATGTTATCTTACATGAATGAACAAGATACTTGTGTTGCTTCCACTATGTGTTTTGTATGAGATGCAAAATCAATTTTTTTTTTCAATACTTTTTACTACCTATCAAATTTTTTTTATGAGAAATTTTTTTTTTTCTTATCCACTTACTTTTTCAATGTATTTTTTTTTTTAACTGCTTATCAATTTTCAAAAAATCTTTACCACTTCAATAATAATAAAAAATCCACATAAAAAATAAATAAATAAATAAATAAAATTCTATACTCCCACTCCTACAAATTCAAACTAAATGGTTTTAGTTTCAAGCACTTCCCACATCCCACGTTCCCCACTTCCAATCTCACTTTTTTTTTTAATTAAAAAAAAAAAAAAAAAAACTTTTTCTTGTTTATCTTACTATCATTATATAAGCACACACTATCACTATGGTGGGCAAAAAATGGGACAAGTTAGTCTCAAGTTTAAACTTGCTACTTTTGCTCACACAATTAATTCTTAAGAGATGGGATGCTTAATCAACCTTAAATACCCTTAACAAGATGAAAATTTTAACTAGAGCTGATTGAATTAATTCTAAGTATGAATGAATGCGCATAAGAAAGAAGCGGCCTCAAAGGGCCTATATTGAGTTCCTCGGGTTTAGTCCGAGGTAGTGATTACAAATACTTTATAATTCTAAAAAAGTGAATCCCTTCCTCCAGGGGCTTCTCAGCTTTATATAATCAAACAAGTTGTATCTGAGCCCTACATTTGGAGGGTCAGGGTTCGATTTCTTTGATACTTGTCCCATCAATGCTTTACTAGAAGGCTTCTACACTTGACTATGAGCTAGGTTGACACTGTTCAGAGGTTATTTCCTCATTAATGAGGCCAGCTAAGTGGGTGCAGAGCATTGAATGCAGAAGTGATGGATGCTTTATCTGTCATCTTTCCTTTCGTCCCAACTTGACGACAAATCTTCCTCCTCATCCTCAGTTTGCATCTGACGGCCTTTAGCCTTGGTTCTCGGTTTCCCGAGGGCATGTTGGTATCCTCGGAGTCCTCAGGTGTAATAGTCTCTTTGCATGTGCAGAGGGTTACTCATATTTTCCCAAGGATGTTCTGTTGGTGCTTTTCGAGATTCGTACTCCTGACATTGTCCTTAGTCTATCTGTGTAAATTCTCGGATTCTTGTCCTCCCACAATCTCTATTTATATATATTTCACCTGTCCCTTTGTCAATTTCTTTGCAAAGACTTTTGGATTTCATAAATTTTTTGCTCACTTCATTATCATTTCCAATTTCAAAAAGGTTCAGCTCAAAAAAGAAATTTCTAAAAGGTTTGTTTCCTTTGACATTGTTAAAATTATTAATTTATTAGTTTGTGTATTTTTGTTTTCATAGTTTTTTTACTAATCTCACCCATTTTTTAATTTCTTATTCTTTTATCTCTTTCCCAAGTCTCTTTTCCAGCTTATATCTACAATTCCTTTGATTTCCACAATTTTTTCTTCATTTTATCACTATCTTTCTTTTCAAACAAGTAAGTTTCATTCGACATTGTTGAAATTATTATTTGTAGGTTGTGTTTCTTTCATTTCATAATTGTTTTTCTAATATTACTTTTTTTTTAATATGGTCATAGTCAAAGAGATAGAGAAGCGACAGAAGCGAGAAGATTATCATTTGAGTATATTTAGATTATCTTAATTGTTTTGATACTCTCCACAACAAAAATCAACACCTATATCTTTCCAGATTTGCCACAAATCCAATAGAGGGCAATCTTCTCGGGACACCTGGCAGCCCCCTCCTACTTCGATCTTCAAGCTTAACTTTGATGCAGCTTTGTTTTCGGCTCTTAACAGTTCAGGTTTTGGTGCAGTTATCCGGAATGAAAAAGGTGAGGTTATGGCAGCCATGGCAGCAAAGGGTCCCGAGGTATCTTGTAGCGAGGAGGCTGAGTTTCTTGCATGTCGGAAAGCTATTGAATTTGCTGTTGATGCTGGCTTCTCTGAACTTGTCATTGAAGGGGATAATTCTTCTGTCATGAAAGCTGTTTCGGCTTTGCAGGATGATTATTCTTTGCTTGGGAATGTAATTGGGGATATTCATCATTTGGTTAGGAACTTGCAATGGGTTAGGGTTGAATGTACTAGGCGAGGGGGGAATAGAGTTGCTCATGTGTTAGCTCAATTTGTTAGAAACATTAGTCAAGAGTTGTTTTGGATGGAAGATGTTCCTCCAATAGCTAGGGAAGCTTTGTACCAAGATGCTAATTTTTCAGATTAATTGAATGATATGCTTCTGTTTCAAAAAAAAAAAATAGAGTAAATTTCTCTTTAAAAAAAAAAAAAAAAAAAACTTACATGATGTATTATTATTATTTTTTCTTTTTTTTGGGAGGGGGTTTTTCTTTTTTTCTTTTTTGTTTTCTATTTGTATAATATAGACTTTATAAAAATTCAAGTCGTACATCTTTGCTGCTTTCTTTTCATGCCATTTTTTTTCCTATTTTTCACTTAGCTTTGTTTCGGAAATTTGTTGTAATGATCATTGGCCTTTTTGAGGTTGTAGCTTTGAATTTGAGTTTAGCTGATTATGTATCGAAAAGCTAACTTTTTTTTTTTTTTTTAATTCATAAAAACTTACAAAATATTTAGTTTCGTAGTAGTATTATTAAGGGTATTAGCCTTCAAAAGGGGTAGGTAATTTATTTGACGGCTTTAAGTACCGACCAGTACGGCTAGTATTTACCATGCTGAAACCTTCGCCGGTACAGAAATACTAGCATTTCGTACCGATTTAAATATCAAACGTACCGGAGTTATTTCGGCCATACCGCGATATATACTAGATTCTGGCCGGTTAGTGGATACCGAACCGATACAAAATTACACACAAAATGCTTCTTTCCCTCCCCTCATGCTAGTCATACTTTCTGCCTCCCTTCATTTCTAACTCTCTTTACACTAACAATGAAGTCATGCCATTTGGTGGAGAGCGGCTGCACCGGTAAATATCCAGCGAGCTTTGAGCCCTTGAGAAGGGGCTAAAGGTCTGAAGCTATGAGAGAAAGAGAGAGTCTGAGGTGAAAGAGTTTTGGAAAATAAAGAAATATTTAATAGTGAAATGATAAGTTTAATCGTGTGAAGATGAGGGCTTGTTGGAAATTGTAATGACATGCAGGTTGTACTTGTATGTCTTAGGCGTGTGATGTGGATCAGAAAAAGAAAATGAAATTAATAGAGGTGGGAGGCAACTGGCAAGAGGCATCATGCATGTGTTTGGTTTTATCACCCACCATTTTTATTTTTTTAATTATTTAATCTTTTTCTATCAAATTCCTCTCACGTAATATCTCAGCTGTCACCTATTACCCCTTCTTTTTTATTATCTTTTTTTGGTCTTATACTTTTATCTCTATTCAATTTTTTTTTTTTATATAATAAACTTATAAGCTTAACAAGTTTAATTGCTTAACAAATTAACTTTTACAAATAATTAAAGTTATAAATATGCAAATAATATTTATTTATTTATTTTTAAAATATATACAAATAATTGTTTTTTTAAATAGCGGTAAACCCGAAATTGTACACCATTATTGACCTATACCGAAATATATCATTCCGCTGGCCAAACCAGTACAGCCTCCGGTATGAGATTGACTCATTTGGCTTTAACACTTTAGCTGCTTATTTGTATTGAAGATTCAAATTGGAATATACTAGCGGACATTTTTTGTGTGATTTGTGTGTATCATCTTACCCAGTTTGTAAATAGCGGCAATTTGATTTTAAATATGTACTAAAAACATGATGTGAAGCATTGTATTTCAATCCAAAGTACAAAACACCTAGGTGTATGAGGTTGTGGGTGTGTAAAGAGGTTTTACAATGCATAAAATTGCTAATATGTACATTGTACAATTGTCACACATCTATGTTATTTGATAAAGGTTTTAGTTCAAGAAGCATTCAAATTGAGTAATGTTTTTAAAACTATTTTTTTAATGATATAGATAAATTAATACTAGTGTAATCACACGCACTTTGTGCATGCAATGATACTCTTTATTTTTTTTAGTGTCATAATTTTTCATTTATCTCAATTTGATGTTTACACATTTGTCTACAAATATTGCACTTTTGTGGATTGCTAATACAACTAAGAGTGTCAAAGGCTAACTTTAAAAAATGAACACTGAATTAGCATTGAAATCACATAATTGCCATTAATAATTTGCATCAATTATAATTTGAAATTATTATATTTTTCAATCACAAAAAAACCTAGAAGTGTGGTAAAAAATTATTAGTGAAAACACCATTTTAGTCCCTATATTTGGGGTTACAATCAATTTGGTTCCTGCTATTTTCAACTTGCACTCAATTTCGTCATTAACGTTAACTCACTAACGAAAAATGTCTACGTGGCAAACGGTTTGCACAGTTGGCATGCATAATATTAAAATCTTAAATAAAATGCTTATGTGTCTAAATTTTAGTGGCTGATTTAGCCACATCAGCGCTTAGATGGCACCCAAAAAAAAAAAAAAAAAAAAAAAAAAAAGAGAGAAGCCACACTAACTTTAAATACGTATTTTTCTTTTTTTTACCGATCTTTTTTCCTTTTCTTTATCTCTTCTTTTAATATTCTTACAATTTTTTTATCCATATAGAATTACATTTTAATTTTCTCAAAATTATTTTTTAATTTCTTGCTAACCAAACAGAATTTCATTCCAATTCATTTCTTGCAATTTTTTGATAATAAAACAATAATCTAGTCCAACAATTCCAGAACAACACATATCACATTATTTCTAACCTTCAATTTGGCTTTCGATCACTGGGAATCTTATGCAATCGATCAACAAAGATAAAATTAATTCCATAAATTTCAGCCAAAATCCCAAATGAAAACTAAACCCCAAACTCAAATTCCCCATAACCATTCGTCCATCACTACAGACCTACCACAGAGCCCGATCCAGGGCCATAGATCGACTATGACTCCTCTGACCTGAATCACTTCGTCTCAAGCTCTACCTGTAAGAACCCAGCCCCGCGTCGCTACCGCCTTGTCAAGTGTTGATGACAGATTGGTGGAAAGTTGACACAATGGAGTAATGAGATGTGATTGATTTGGAAATTAAAAGAGAGTTGGAGATGAAGATGAGTGGTTTAGTGGATTTGGGTAAGGTTTGGGGTTTAGTTTAAATTTGGGATTTGGGTTATATGGCCATGAATAACAAATAAGAAAAGATTAGAGAGAGAGAGAGAGAGAGAGAGAGAGACATATATGAAAGCTTAGAGATTTTTTAGATAACCAAATGAAAGCTTAGAGATGAGCTTGAGCGAAAATAAGAGCATCTCCAGCAGGGTTGGCTATCTCTAAATTTTGGAGAGAAAATCCACTGTTCACACCAAAAAAGACCTCAAACAGCCTCTCTACCTCTAAATTTTTTTTTTTAGATTTGCTACAATAGCTCTCGAGGCCTAGAGAGCACTGTAGCAATCACTGTAGCTTATGCAAAGAATATTTCTCATTAAAATAATACCTGGTTGAAAAAAAAAAAATTTTCTTTCTCTCTCATCCCTTTTCTCTTTCGTTCTTCAATCTTCACTCTCTCGTGCTTCTCTATCTCAACAATTACAAACTAAAACATACCACAATCAAAACAAAAACTCAATCGAAAGATTTGAAACACAAAAAAAATCTTTCTCATAAGTCTAATGAAATCTGAATAATAAAACAAAACTAATCAAACCAGAAAAAAAAAAAAAATTAGAAGCACAAAATCAACGGAGCTCTCAATCAAAATACAAACTCAAATCACAATTTTAAAACTAATCAAATTAGAACAAAAAAAAAAAAGAAGAAGAAGAAGAGCAAAGTTGACCCATCTGAGCCTCGGTGGGAAGGACATGCGGTGGCGGGAGGAGAAAAAAGGACCCGTCTGACCCATTTGTGTGTGAGAAAGAGAGAGAGCTTCTTGAATGCTCTGGAGTAGACAAAGTGCTAGAGAAAAAAAGAAAAAAGAAAAGTGAAGAGACGAAATGCTAGAAAAGAAAAGAAAAGGAAAGAGAAGTGGTGAGTTGTTATTAACTAATATTGATGAAAAAAAAATATTTAAGTAATGTGTTCAAATTAAAATCAGTATTAACTTATTACATATGATTTATTGTGAAAATATTGTAAAATGTTAAAAATGTAGCACTTCTCATTAAAATTAGATTAATGAAAGAAGATTGAAAAAGAAATATTAAAGAAAGAATGAAGAAATAATATTTAAATGGGATAGAGAAAATGATAGATAGTCTGTTGGAAAATGTATTTAAAAAAGTAAGTAGACAAAAGGTAAAATGAACTGTTCACTCTCTAAACAGGCAAAAATTTGAAGAGGCTGCTAGAGATGCTCTAAGAAGAAGCCAGCTGCCAGCCCAGACGTGTCCTTCTTGTGATACTATTGTGGGTTTCTAAAAAAAATGTGAAAATCTAAAGAAAAGGGGGGAAAAAAACAGGTAAAAAAGAAAAATATATACTTAAAATTTGACGTGGCTTTTTTTTTTTTGCCATCTAAATGCTAGTTTGGCCACATCAACCACTAAAATTTAGACATATCAGTATCTAATTTAATATTTTAATAGTAGCTATGCCAACTGTGCAAACCGTTTATCATGTAGACATTTTATGTCAGTGAGTTAACAGTAGAGACCAAACTGACTAAAGTTGATAATACGTGTCCTTCTTGCAATACTATTGTGAGTTTCTAAAAAAAAGGTGAAAATCTAAAGAAAAGGGGGGGAAAAACCGGTAAAAAAGAAAATATATACTTAAAATTTGACGTGGCTTTTTTTTTTTTTTGCCATCTAAATGCTGATTTGGCCACATCAACCACTAAAATTTAGACATATCAATATCTAATTTAATATTTTAATATTAGCTATGCCAACTGTGCAAACCGTTTGCTATGTAAGCATTTTCTGTTAGTGAGTTAATAGTAAAGACCAAACTGACTAAAGTTGATAATAGCAGGGATCAAATTGACTGCTATCAAAAAGTACGGACCAAATTGGCTGTGACCCCAAAATGTAGGAACTAAAATTGTGTTTTCGCCAAAATTATTTAACCCATAAAGGCATTATTCTCATCACACCCCCTAAGTGCTAAGTTTTTTTGTGATTGTCTCCATTACTGTCTTGGCCTTCATGACCTTCCCACTTTCACACTTCATACCCTTCATAGTTGTGATACCTGGTTCAAAAAAAAAAAATACACACACATTTGTGGTCTTACAGATTAGAAGTGGAAGTCTTGTAGATTAGAAAGGCTAGGGAGAAGGCTGCGTGGGTCTATAAAACAAAACAAAAACAAAAACAAAACAAAACAAAACAAAACCAAAACAAAACAAAAGGCTTGATTTTCTATTTGTTTAAGAAGTAGAAATCATATTGGTCCAGCTTTACCACTTTAGGGTGTGGGTGAAAATATTGTACAATTGGAGATAAAATTTTAGAGGAAGATTTTCAGTCCTTATAAGCGTGTAAGGTAACCTTTCTCATAATTGGTTTTATTTTACATATACTACTTTATTTTTACTACTACATATTGTCTTATAATTGTTTTCAATTTTATTTTAATTGTTTTAGCTACATTGATTTAAAGTAAAGAATAATGAATCATCATAAATATATTTAATAACTATATATATGATTTTATATATTTATTTGAATGAGATATATTTTTGTTTGAACTGTGATTTGATATATATAATTTTGGACAATTTGACTATGTTTTAACTCTGATACCCACCATATGAAGGTTATTCATTGGTACTGAAACTAGTTCTATCTAGGGCATCACGAGCCCATCGTGTTTCTAGACCCAGTTAATGGGGGGATATACATTAGCACGGAACTAGTTTCATCTAAATTTGATGCCCAATCTTGAGGATATAGCATGACCATAATCATAAAAGATTGTTAAGAATATCAATTATGTTTGAATATATGAACTATTTTAAGTCTATGAAACTTCTTATGTTTGTTTTGAAACTCATAGTATATCATAATTTTTTATATATGTGAAATATTTGATCCTATGTAAAATGTATTATTTTGTCAATATATATGCTTGTCTTGGCTAGTTAGGATTTGGTTACTTATTGAGTTGTCAGCTTACCCCCTTTTTACCCTCCAGTTTCAGATTGTGAAGAATAGCAAGTTTTGGGATTTTTGTTGTTGTGTTGTGAGCAGGGAAAGAAGCTTAGTGATTTTGGGATTAGATGGTCTTGTAATAGTCTTATACCTATTGGCCAATTGGCATTATGTACATAAGGTTTGGATTTTGTTCCATTTGAATTAGTGGAGATCTATTCATAAAGAAATTGTTGAGATATTTTGGATTTATTTGATGTAATTTTTAAGGATAAATTTTAGTTTCTAAGAATAATTTGCACACTTGTAGTGTGTTCACTTTATAAGTGTGCGGCCGTTGTCACGTACCTAGCTTTTGCTTGGGTTTGGGGTGTGACAATTTAATGGTATCAGAGCTCTAGGTTTGATCTATAGGGATTCTCACAGATCTAATTATTAAATGATAGTTAGGGTATGTCCTATTCAGAATTTGGAGTGCTTGATCATTATTAGAGAATTAGAAATTGCAGAACAATTTAGGGGGGTTAAGGTTTAATGTTAGAGCTATGATTCCTCGATTTTAGTTTATATGGAGTTAAGAAATATTCAGAAAATTCGTAGTGTGAAGGAAAATCAATTTGTGGTTATTATAGTTCAAGCTATATTATATGTTATGGATATAAATTGTGAGGTCATTTAAAGAATTCATTTATAATATCGGTGGATTTCTTTGGATTCTACTGTTAAGGACTAACTTTCTTTTGGTCAGATCATTGTTCTTCTTATTGTTGACCTACTTGAATTACCATAACCTAATTTATGAGTGAGGTAGTCCTCAAATGTTTTTGAAACATGTTCTGTTACATAGAAGTTTGAGGTCCTCAATTTCTTTTCTATGGACTTGGAAGATTGTTTAATATCTTGGGGAATAAGTTTTGATGCCAAAATTGTAATTCTTTGATTTTAACTGATTAGAGTTAATGGATTGACTCAATAGAACATGAAGTGTGTAGGAAGCAATGTTTGTGGTATTATAAAATTGGATTAGTGAACTATATTTTGATTGGATATTGATAGATTTGGGTGGCAAGAGAGTTTATTTTGAAAGACTATTTCAATTTGAATTATAGTCAATATTGTGGTACCTTTTGTTTTATATTCGCAAATAGTTAATAATTATAAAGTCACATTATACTCTAAGTTCTAGGCTGTTGGGATAATATTATCTGCAAGGTAAAACAGAGAGGGGAGGGGGGGGTTGAGATATTTCATGGAATTCTCTCCTAGCCAATGTACACTTATAGATTATGATTTCATAATAAGCCATATATTTATGAGGAACTCAACTCTTCAATGAGTTCAAACCAAGCATCATCCGGAGGTTAAAGGTAAATAAAATTTTGCTTAATCTTGAAGATAATTTATAAGATTAAGATAGACATTCTATGACAAACACTATATCAATTCTCAATTGATTTTTATAGAGACTTTGGAAATTTCTATTTTACAATTGAGGACGAAAATGTCTACACATCTGTTGTGAAATAGTTTTGAACTTATATTTAAGTATACCGCTAAGTGGGATGTCAGAGCATAATGATTACGTAAAACTTTGATCATATGGATTTTCCTTCGTCATAATCTTGGAGGCTCTTTCACCGTTTAGAATTATTGGAGAGTATTTATCAAAGAAATATCATTTTTAATGGGTTTACTTGAACATGTAGGTTTTAAAAGTATTATTCGCTATGGAGGTAGTTTGTAGAGCAGTTTGGGTCAGAGTGATGGGTGTTAAGAATAAACGTATAACCATTGAATCAACAAATGGTTTTGATCAAATGATTCCCAAGGGCTAGTTCCAGTCAACAAATGGTTTTGATCAAATGATGCCCAACGGCTAGTTCCAGCACTGCAGCAAACAGTGTCGTTCTATCTCATGTTGTAATGTAAATGTATTTAAATAAAACGCAGCGTTTAGGACTTGTAATATTAGTTCGAACTCTGCGTATTAGCTCTTATGAGTTAGTTCCATTAATATTGTGTGCTTTGTACAATCATGAGATCAGTTGGGCAATTAAGTGTGTTAAGTGTTAGTTAGTTGGTTCCTAATTTTCCTTCGCATTATACGGATCCATCCCGAGAATTTAGGGATTAGATCAGGTGGTTACTAGATCTTGTAATCTATATATATATACTGTACATGACATGTAATACGCAGTGTAGCATTCATTTCTTTTTCCAGAAATCTCTTTTCTCTTCGTCTCTCTCTTCGTCTCTCTCTAAACTCTCTCTAAACTTTCTCTTTGTGCTCTCTGTTCTTCACTACTTCACATAGAGTGTTTCATAGTGTGAACACCATTGTAGAATCTTCTCAACGTTAGTTAGATTCTTTTCATGGTATTAAAGCGTTAATCAATCCCAGCAACAATGGCAGAAAATTCCTCAGCTCCACCTTCAACAACTGTGCCTTCAACCTCCACAACCTTACCATCAATTTCAACACCTACCTCCATCAATCTTACAAATCAACCTCTGCTTCTACTATCAAATATTCAAATATGATGACAGTTAAGTTGGATTCTTCCAACTATATCGTTTGGAAATACCAAATCTCCATGGTGTTAGAGACCTACTCCATGTTTGAGCTTCTTGGTGAAGTTCCACTTGTTCCTGAGAAATTTCTCAAGGACTTATCTGGTACAATTACTTCAGTGATTAATCCAGAATATCTCATCTGGAAATCCAAGGAAAAGGCAATTCTTACCTTCATTAGCTCAACCCTCACTCCTTCAGTTTTGGCTAATGTTCTTCAGCACAAGAAGTCTGGAAGGTGCTTGAAAACAGGTTCTCCTCAATCTCAAGGTCACACGTGATGAACCTAAAGGGTGAGCTGTATAATGTGAGGAAAGGATCAGATTCTGTAGATGCATATTTGTAGAAGATTAAGGTGATAAGAGATAAACTTATGGCAGTAGGTGTGCTATTGGATGATGAGGAGCTACTTCATGTAGTAATCAAAGGTCTCCCAAAGGAATTCAGTGCATCCAGGTCTGCAATCAGAACCAGAAGCACCAAATTGAGCTTTGAAGAATTAGCTACCCTGTTAAATGTAGAGGAAGAATCGTTGAATGAAGGAATGGAGATCAAAGACTCCACCTTTGCAATGGCAGTTAACACTGCACCAAGATTTAACAATACTAGTGGCTATAACACTCACAACCAGACAATAGAGGGAGAGGAAGAAATAACAATGGAAGAGGTAGAGGCAGAGGTCCATTACCTAATCATTTCAATCATCAATTTTCTTCATCTCAATTCTCACGACCTCAAGGGTCTAATACTAGATCAAAAAGACCTATCTGCCAGATTTGTGGAAAGGCAGGACATCTTGCTTTAGATTGTTACCACAGGATGGACTATGCCTATCAAGGCAAGCATCCACCCACTAAGCTAGCTGCAATGGCCACTTCATCAAATTCAATGATCACTCAGGAGCAACCTTGGTTGGCAGATAGTGCAGCTACAGACCATGTCACCTCAAGCCTGAGTCACTTGAGCTTTCCTAAGCCTTATACAGGTCAGGAGCACCTCATAGTGGGCAATGGTCAGAATTTACCTATTACTCATATAGGTAACTCTCTCATTCCTACTTCCAATACTCCTATTCAACTTAGAAATGTTCTTAGAGTTCCATCTATTGCTTCTAATCTTGCCTCAGTTCACAAAATATGTCTTGATAATAACTGTTGGTGTTACTTTAATGCAAACACCTTACTCATTCAGGCCTTGGCCACGAGGAAAACTCTTTACAAGGGCAAGCGTGAAAGGGGTGTGTACCCTATCTATCCTCACAAGGCCACTAACCTTTTGCTTCCCAATAAACTGTGTAATTCTGTTCAACTCTCTTCCTCTATTTGGCATTTGTGGCACAACAGACTTGGCCACCCTAACTCTCAAACTCTTAAGCTTTTGTTGCAAAATAATGGTTTGTCTTGTAATAACAAAGCAAATTTTGTCAATTCTTGTATTCACTGTCTTCATGGCAAGATGCATAGACTTCCATTTCCTAGTTCAAGATTTGTAGCTACTTCTTCGTTTGATCTTGTACACACTGACCTGTGGGGTCCTGCACCTCTTAATTCAATAAATGGCTACAAATACTATGTCATTTTTGTTGATCACTTCACTCGTTTTACATGGCTTTTAATTTCTTTCTACAAAATCTGAAGTTTACTCCAAATTTGTCATGTTTCATGCTATGGTTAAAACACAATTTTCAACTACTATTAAGACTCTTAGATCAGATGGTGGGGGATGAGTACACTTCAAAATCCTTTGAATCCTTTCTCACCTCTAATGGTATTAATCATCAAATATCTTGTCCCTATACTCCCCAACAAAATGGTTTGGTTGAAAGGAAGCATAGACACCTAATTGAAACTACTATTACCCTTTTATCACAAGCTTCCTTACCTTCTTCCTACTGGTCATTTGCTGTTCAATCTGCTGTGACTCTCATCAATTTACTCCCTACTGCTACATTAGGCTTTAATTCTCCTTGGTATAAATTCTATGGTCAGCCACCTGATATCTCTTCACTCAAAGTCTTTAACTGTGCTTGCTACCCATTTCTTAGACCATACACCAAGCACAAGTTAAATCACAGAACCACAGAGTGTCTCTTTTTAGGCTATTCTGCTATTTCTAAAGGTTACTTGTGCCTTGATCTGCTCACTCATACTCTATACACTTGTAGACATGTGTTGTTCAATGAAACTAAATTTCCCTTTTCCCTACAACCATCATCTGCTTCAAATTCTTCTACTCCTTCTTCTAATGTCTGGCTGTCTACTCTTCTCTACTTACACTCTTCTAACCAACCATCCATTCTAGGACCATATTCTGCTTCTCCATCTCATTTCACAAATCCTACTCATAATTCTTCTTGTCAAGCCTATCCCCCCTCTCCTACTCCTCTCTCCACACCCCCATCTCCTCCATTATCCTCTATCCCTCCTCCTTTCCCACCTCCTGCACCTACTTCCTCACTTCCTGCAGTCACTACTTCCTCACTTCCTGCAGTCTCACTACTTCTTCTCTCCCTACAGCCACTACTTCTGTCATTGCTCCTGTGAACTTACACCCTATGACCACCAAATCAAAGAATGGGATCTCCAAGCCTAAGCTATGTTACAAGGCTGTGGTTGACTATACTCACACTGAGCCTCCATCCTACAAAATTGCCTGTAAATTTCCTCAGTGGGTTCAAGCCATGGATGAGGAATTCTCTGCCTTGCAGAGATAGAACACTTGGTCACTTGTTCCTGCTGCTCCTAGTGTTAATCTAGTGGGCTGTAAGTGGGTGTATAAGCTCAAATTGCACAGTGATGGCACCATTGCTCATTACAAAGCAAGGTTGGTTGCAAAGGGCTTCCATCAACAGGCAGGTGTGGACTACACTGAAACTTTTAGTCCAGTGGTGAAACCAGCTACAGTGAGACTTGTGCTCTCCATTGCAGTCAGTTGTAAGTGGCCCTTCAGACAATTAGATGTCTCCAATGCTTTCCTTTATGGATTTCTAAAGGAGGAAGTGTATATGGCACAGCCTCCAGGCTATGTGGATCAGCAATTTCCTTATCACATTTGCAAATTACATAAATCCTTATATGGTTTGAAACAGGCTCCACGTGCCTGGTTTGATAGATTCACCTCTCAGCTGTTGCATCTTGGGTTTGAAGCTTCCATGGCAGATTCTTCCTTGTTTGTGTTTGCCTCTCATTAGACTATCATTTATCTATTGGTGTATGTTGATGATATTATCATCACAGGAAACTCTTCCTCACAGGTTTCTCATCTTGTCACTGCACTTAGTAAGGCCTTTGAACTCAAGGATCTGGGTGTTCTCTCATATTTCTTAGGCATTCAAATTATGCCTTCCAAATTTGGTCTTACTCTGTGCCAATCCAAGTATGCATCTGATGTGCTTCATAGATTCCATATGGAGAACTCTAAACCAACTAAAACTCCTTGTTGCCCCAATGTCAGACTTACTCCTTTTGAAGGCTCTATTTTACCTGATCCAATTGAGTATCGTACCATGGTGGGTGCCCTCCAGTACTTAACTTTCACAAGACCAGATTTGCCCTTTAGTGTCCATCAGCTCTGTCAGTTTATGCAGCATCCAACTACTTCTCACTTGGAGGCAGCCAAACGTGTTCTTCGTTATGTGAGAAGTACTTTGCACTTTGGGCTTCATCTTGCTCCTAGTCCACTCACCTTCTCTACCTTCTCTGATGCGGATTGAGCCGGTGACCCTACTGACAGAAAATCCACTATTGGGATACTGGTTTTTTTTTTGTTCAAACCCCATCTCATGGTCTTCCAAGAAACAATCCACTGTTTTTCGTTCTTCCACAGAGGCAGAGTATCGTGCCTTGGCTTCCACAGCAGCTGAGTTAGCTTGGCTTCACACTCTGTTTAGGGAACTTAAACTTTTTCTTCCTCACATTCCCATTATTTGGTGTGATAACAACTTAGCTATTGCCTTGGCCTCTAATCCAGTCTTTCATTCTCGCACCAAGCACATCAAGGTTGATTATCATTATGTGAGGGGTTGTGTTCTTTGCAGCACTTTGGGGGTCAAATTCATCTCTGGCCGTGATAATTTTGCAGACATTTTCACAAAACCTTTGCCTGGCCCTCACTTTCTGGTTCTACGTGGCAAACTCTTGGCTGATACTGCCTCGTGTTTGAGGGGGATGTTAAGAATAAACGTATAACCATTGAATCAACAAATGGTTTTGATCAAATGATGCCCAACGGCTAGTTCCAGTCAACAAATGGTTTTGATCAAATGATGCCCAACGGCTAGTTCCAGCACTGCAGCAAACAGTGTCGTTCTATCTCATGTTGTAATGTAAATGTATTTAAATAAAACGCTGCATTTAGGACTTGTAATATTAGTTCGAACTCTGCGTATTAGCTCTTATGAGTTAGTTCCATTAATACTGTGTGCTTTGTACAATCATGAGATTAGTTGGGCAGTTAAGTGTGTTAAGTGTTAGTTAGTTGGTTCCTAATTTTCCTCCGCATTATACGGATCCATCCCGAGAATTTAGGGATTAGATCAGGCGGTTACTGGATCCTGTAATCTATATATATACTGTACATGACATGTAATACGCAGTGTAGCATTCATTTCTTTTTCCAGAAATCTCTTCTCTCTTCGTCTCTCTCTAAACTCTCTCTAAACTTTCTCTTTGTGCTCTGTTCTTCACTGCTTCACATAGAGTGTTTCATAGTGTGAACACCATTGTAGAATCTTCTCAACCTTAGTTAGATTCTTTTCAATAGGTATCTGAAAAGAGTTCAAAAACTATCACCAAATTTCTTAATGCGGTTACCCATCAGTGTTCTTTGGCTCGGTATCGAGTTCCAAACTTGATCCCTAACAATAGAAAAGGGTGTGGCAAGGTTAACACTCTAGCAATTGACAAGAGACCACACAAAAAACTATGCTCCAACACAAAGCGAAGTATTTTTTTTGTTGGAAAGTGGAAGAGAAAGAACACAGAGAACATGAATTATTTATTTGCGCATCTTTGGAAGTGTTCTATATTGTCACGTACCATCTCTCACAAACAAAAATATTGATAAGACTGGCAGTCTGGCACAGTGGTATTTGATACAAAAACTAATTAATCATCTAAGACTAATGTTTGGTGTCATATTTATAGACACACAATCTTTGTAAAAATTTGTAAGTTGTAACTCATTACTAACGATCAAACATATTTATTAAGAGTCACATCCTTCAAGTAAGAGTTACAACTCTTTGTTATGGGCTGAACTTGACCCACTAGGGACAATTCATTGGGTTCCACTCGGCCCAATATTTTTAACACCTTATTTTCTCATAGACATACACGATACATGCCTTATGCCCAATACAAAACAAATACTCTGTTTTTACCTCTTTTCTATATAAGTAATTAACGTTACGTTTCACAATAATTTTATAATAAATTATAAGTTGACAAGCTTTTATGAATCAATAAAACAGTAATATCAATGGTGAAGTCATATTAAAACTTATAGTAACTTGTCATCTACAATTTGTTGTAAAAATATTGTAAACTCGTTATTACTTTTTGCATATTGCTTGAAGCAAAATGAAGACCATGCCAAGCAACAAAAAAAGTAGTCTCTTTTTTTCTTTTTTCTTTTTTCTTTTTAGGAAAGAAAAAAGGATCTTTGAAGCTCCTGAACAGAGTACGAAGTTTTTACTTGCAAGGAACACAAGTGGGTTAGCCTTATTTTAGGTATCAACCTTTAGCTTGGAGTGACAAAACATGCAAAATTAGCGTTATCCCTTAGCGTGTTCTTTCCAAGCACTTTGTTAGTCCCGCAAGCACTCCCTCACGCAAACCCCATTGGAAAAGTATAATAATACTATACTAATCTTTATCCTCCTTAGTCACATTTTGAAACATAATCTATATATATGCATATTCTTCTGTTGATTGAAATTTCAATGTGCTTTAATTCTCCAACAAGGGTTACATATGATCATTTTCAGAGATAAGAAAGAAAACCGTTCAATATGTCTAGAACAGGTTCTGGGCTTTCCTGCAAGTTGCGAAGCATTCTTGAAACAATTCACCGTGACAGGTCTTGCTCCGGTTATATATCTCAGGGACACCGGCCGGTTTTGTCTGTACATAAGCTTGGAAAGGGTTATGGAATGAACGAAGGGTCAAAGTTTTTCAGCACCAATAGCAAAACGTGGAAAAAACATGATGCTAATACGTAATCTTCTCTTGCTTGATCATTCATTCATCTCTCTCCAAATAATCTTCAGGTTTTTCAAGAATAATTTTTTAATTGTTTCTTTGCTTTTAATTTTAGGGTCAATCAAGAAAAGGGCAAGGTTCAACCACCTGCACCAACCCCTCCAAAGTTCAACCTCCCTTCTTGGTATGTATTCCCATTAATATTTGTTTTTTAAGGAATTATAAAAACGTTATAAATTATTCAATACTTCTAGACCTATATTTCTTCCTCTTGATCACCTAGGATGCACGGACACAAACACGTGTACAGGTACAAGTACAGGTACGATATGGCAACACGAACAATTTTAAAAAAATTATAACTTGATACAGCAAATTGGACACCGTTACGACACAAATACGGCACTCCAAATAAAGTGTCCGTGCACCTTAGTCGATCACATGATAATAAGTCCCGATAATTATATTTACAACTAAACCTACCATTTATATGAGATAAGGAGTAAATTGTTGCCTGAGTATTGAACAATTTTTTTTTTAAATGTGGGGCATTCAAAGATATTAATATAGAAATTTTAGGTTTTTTTTTTTTTTTTTTTTGGTCGGTATAGCTCCTGTGCACTGAATTCAACTCTCTGACTTGTTCCTATATTAATAATCTAATAGAAGTCGTACAACCTATCCCCAAAAAAAAAAATAAAAAATAAAAAATAAAAGAGTCGTGCTGTGCTATATAAGTATAACAATGTGGTATATATAAAAAATGTGGTATATAGGAATTATTCCATAGTGGAATAGCATATGATTCTTAGGAAAACTGGAAAATCATCAGGTTCCATTAGTTTAATTAGATATTAATGATATATATTAGAAAATTTTGAAAATAATTAAAGAATTTGATTAGTTTGATCACCATTTCGCATGAGGGTGGGGCAGTGTCATCATGTGGGCAATTTGATGAATTACCAAACCATACAGGGCAAAATGGATTTTGGGCTCTAGCTTTGCTTTCTCGCTACCATTGTGGAACTGGAAGCAGGATTGGAGGAAACTACAAATGATCGAAGGTAATTTCAGCTGTGCAATTTGTTAAACTTGAATTTTCTATCAAGCTTTCTTATGTTATGTCTCTTAATCTGCTTAATTAGAATTTAGAAAATAAATAAACATACTTGTAAATTGTAACTATTCTTTTTGGATTCAAAACAAATTCCAATATTGGCATGATCAAACTTGGGAAAAGAATTATGTCCCAAATTAAGGGTATAATTGGGGAAAAAAAATGAACTTCAAGCAAAACACAACTACAAACTTGGCCTAGAAGAGTAAAAAATAAAAACACTTCTACTTCTATCTATAAGGTAATACAAAATATATAGTATCATTTTCTCCCAATATTATTACTAAAAGGTTTTAATTCATTTATGGAATTATTTGGATGTTATAGGAGAGGCAGAAATAGTGGCTAAAGAGGTTGAAATTGTAGCGGAAGTAGTAGAAAAGGTGGGCACTGCGGCAGAGAAGGTATCAGCAAAAGTTGCAGATAAGCTTCCTGAAAATGGTAATCTGAAGAAAGCAGCTTTGTTGGTTGAACGTATTTCAAAAGAGGTTGTCCACGATGCTCAACTAACAGAAGATTTTATCCACAAGGTATTGCAATATAAAAGTACTCCCTTTGAACCATTGTTAATTCTCAAGGTATTGCATTCAGTTGCTGATACCTTCTCTTCCTTTACTTTATTAGTATTTTTCTTCATTGACCAAGCATCAGTTATTGGCAATATACATAATCATTCACTATCAAAACAACACAATTTTGTTTGATTCAACATAGTGCATTAAAACACCACCCGAGGAGGTGGCCTGATGTCCTCGTGGCTCATCACCTTGCAAGTATAAGGTTATGGATTTGGAATAATGGTACGTCCCATCTAGTATTGAGGTGGTCCCGCATCATACATGATAAGTTTTAAGTGGGTCAGGGACATTGAGCTCACGTACAAATCCCCTTTCTATAATTCCAAAAAAACTAAATATATATATATATATATATATATATATATATATATATATATATATATATATATATATAAACAATTTTAAAGCATTACTTAGGCACCTCCCAAGGCTGTGCAAACATCATAAACATGCATTACGCGAGTAGTACATACATGTATTTCCATAATGTAGAGGTATTGAATGATTTCTGTTTGATCAAAACATAGGTGGATACATTGAAGGAAGATGTGGAGACCCTGGTTGAACCCGTTATTGACCATATTGCGAAGCAAGAATCCAAAGCGAAGTAATGTTAGAATTTGGGAACACTCTGGAAAACTTCATGTTACCTTGTAATGTATACGTGACACTCCCAAACAAAGAAAAGCACCGTATGTAAATAAAAACTAATAGAGGATTTAGAGTATTTTGATCTTTTTCTCTTAAAAAATAAGCATATTTTGTACTGTTTCTGTTGGAGGACCACAATTTGACTCTCTATAGCTATTCTAAAAATATTTCCACGTGATGTGATGTCGAATTTCATAAAAAATTTGAGTATATCTTTCTTGTCACCAATTGGTTTTGAAGTGGAATGCCACATCTCATAGTCCGACAAATGGTATCATAGTCAAGGTCATGGGTTCAAGAACGGGAGTGTCATTGTGAGAGAGAGATTGTTGGAGGGACCACAATTTGACTCCTTACAACCATTCTAAAAACAGGCTCGCGTGATGTGATTTCAAAGGCCATAAAAGATTTGAGTGTGTCTTCCTCATCACCAATTGGTTATGAGGTAGAATGGCACAGCTCACGGTCCAAGAAATGGTATCACTTGTTTGTTTGTTTAGACCCCTTGGAAACAGATTAGTTTAACATAATTAATTAGCTAAGTAATTACTTAGGTTAATTATTCAGTTCTAAGTTGAACACATACAATCATATGATATAGTGCGGAAAAATAAAGAAGAAAACAATATAATTACCCAAGAAAACCAATAAAATCAACCATTTTAAGGTAAAAACCTGTAGAGAATTTAACTTAACTATTCTCAAAGTAAACAAATCCACTATGATAGAATGAAAGATTACAATAGATTTAAACCCTAAATCTAAAGCTAACTTAAATAAAACTTACTAACACGACCACGTGCTACTCAAACTCCACAGACTCTTCTATCTTGGATTTGCTAAACACAAATTCCCCATTTGTATCTTTGAGATCCCACTCAAAGGTTTCAAATCACCATCAATAATAGATCTTTATGCAGCAACTTGTTTCCACCGATTCTTGATTGACTTATCTGCGATTTTCGATCAGTTGAGTGTAACTTTCGATCGATCAAGCTTCACAGAACTTAAACTCTCCTTTCTGCAACTTGAATGTTTTTGAATCTTGATTTGTACAATCTTTAGCAATGTCTAACACCTAATCTAGACATGTTTTTGTGTTCTCAGTTTGCCAGCATACACAAAATAAGAATCTAAACATTTAATCCTAAATATATAGAACCTAACAGTTCCCATTAGAAAAGATTGTAATCATTCTAAGAGAAATTATTTAGTACTTCAAAACCAATGTTTTTTTCCACTTATAAGAGAAATGCGCACAACATTTTCACAACACTTTCGTAACAAATTCTAAGTGGAAAGCTGTTACTGGCTATTAGGGGTGAACAAAAAAGTTTTAAGTTTTAGATTCAAATTATAACCAATAACAACTTATCACTTAAGATTTATTATGAAAGTATTGTAAAAATGTCATGGACATAATATTTCTTATTTATTAATGCATAAGAGCATTCACAACAACAATGATATAATGCCAAAAATGCTATTAATAACAACCAACACACAAAAAACACACTACATCAAACATGCTATACGCTATAATTTTTGACACTCAACTTCAGTGTGATCTCATTTTTGACAATTTACTGTAGCTAAAATCTTATAACAAAAACTATTATTTTATTTCTTCTCTCTTCTTTTCCTTTAAAAAATAATTTTCTTTTCTCTCTCTTTCTTCTCTTCCCTATTCAATCCTGTTTGTCACTTTCTTTCTTCTCTGTTCAATCTCATTTCTCTCTTCTTCTTCTTTTCTTCTCTTCTCATCAGGAGATTGTGGATTGTTGTCTTCGAATCTCCGTGGTGGTGGATTATGGATCTCATGGGTTGACTTCACATGGGTTGACTTCACAAGCTGGGTGGTTAGTGTTCTTGTGTTGGTGGTTTTAGGTCGGCTGGGGCTAAGATTGGCTTTTTTTGGGTTGCCTAGGGTTGAGATCGGCATTTTTGGGTCGATTATGGTGAGGTATTGAAGGTTAAGATTTATGGGCTGTTGTTTAAACTTGGGTTGGAGTTGGATGTGTTTATTGGCAATGCTTTGGTTAATACCTATATGAAATTTTGGTTGATTGTAGAGGTACAAGAGGTGTTTGAGATAGGGGTTTTGTTGCTGGGGTCGTTTTTTTTTTTCGGTTTTATTGATGCTTATAGGTTTGTTTGGTTGCTAAGAAAACAAGAAAAAGGAATGAAGAGTTTCATTAATTGTTGTTGCTTGAAGTTAATCTAAAATAAAGGGTTGTGGCAAGGAGTTTGACAGATTGTGTGTCGTAGTTGGTTGTGGGTTTGTGGAGTACTAAATGGTTGTTGTGCATCATATCAGACGAAGAAAGAGAGAAAAAGGGAGAGAGAGAGAGAGAGAGATAGAAAAGGGGAGAGAGGATTACTTCTGGAGTAATGAATAATATTCCTCATTCAAATTATGTATTTTAAATGTTAAAAATCAACTAGTAAAAAGCCATATAATTATGTGCTTTAAATTCTTAACCCGTCATATACTTATGTGCTTTAAATTCTTAAAATGTATGTAACATGTGTTTACATGCGGAAACATTCAATAGTTGTGATAATGAGATGATCTTACCCATATATTTCAAAACGTGAATTGCATCGTGAGTCTTTTTTTTTTTTTTTTTTTTTTTTTTTTTTTGGTATCATGTATCTTATCATATCGTATATTGTAAGACACAATAACACTTAATAAAATTTATATTTAAAAAATATAAATATACATATAAAATGTATATTCATTATAAATTTGAAATATGATGGTGAACTAAAACTCGAACCATCTCCAATTCGTCCATAGAGTCGTCCAGAATAAAAAAGGTTAACCCAACATAAGAAGGTTATCCACCGTCAGGAGGTCATCCGTGGGTATGAAGGTCATCCATCAAGGAAGCACTTGGACGACCTCTCAACACTTAGAAAATTTTCAGAATGGATTTATGTACAAAAGCCTATAATACGGACCACGTTCTACTATTTTAAAGTATAAGCAAAATCCTTGTTCATCGCTATAACTTCCCACTAAGTACTTAACTTCTAATGGAAAATTGAACCTTCTAACTTCTATAGCAGTTGTGGAAGTTAAGTCTAAACCTTCTAACTTCCGTACACGTTGAGGTAGTTACTAAACAAGTAACCACTCCAAGGCTCACTATATAAGGACTCATCCACATCAAATGAAAGTAAGTTTCCACCACTCCGAAATTGGAATTCTTGAGTTCTAGAGAGAAAAATTAACTTAAGTATCAGAAGGTTCTTGGCCGGTTCACCCCGGTCACCTTTGATCTTGTGTTTCTTTCTTTTCAAGCTTTCGAAGCAACTTCTAGCCCATTGAAGCCCGGAGCATTTAGCCTACTGATTTTCTATGCACCATCAAAATATATTCAACTAAAAACTAATTTAATCATTATTTATGTAATAATATTTAACAAAGAAAATTTAATAAATCAAATTAAAATATGTTTATAAAATACACATTCAAATTTATTGAAATCAAAAGTGATAATATATGACATATGAGCCAAAATAATAATTTTTTTTTTTTCATTATCTTGCCAAATAAACTACATTCAATGTCAATGTTATCATCATGTTCATCATCTTGAAAAATTATTTCTTTCATTGTGATTTTTTACATCAACATCAACATTTACTATCTCTTATTGTTCTTTATTTTAATAATTTTTTCTTTATATTTCTAATTGACATTCTAGGCTTCTAGCTTCTTTGAGTTATAACAATAATAACATATATTGTTATTTAATACCTTATTCATACTATAGAAAATAAATTTACAAATATTAAAGGGGCATGTCAAGTGTATAGTTCAAATTATTAAGGGGAAAAAAAACTTATGGATACACACCTATGTATTATTCGATTCATGAACACTTCCGACAAACCCTTAAAATATTGAACTTTCTGTACACAATATGATACATATCGTACAATACGTATTGCATATTGTACTATACTGACAACTATGGTCTTACCTAAATGAGTAAGGCGGTCATCTTAGTTTTTGAGATGGGTATTATGAATGGGTCACTTGACAGTTGACACCAAATTTTTTTTATAAATAAATTCAATTAAATTAAATTGGACACATTGAACAAAGTTAAACTACAATTGAAAACTAATTTAAATTTAATTTGTTCTTCGACTTTCATATAAATATATGATGGTTTTAAGATTCATCTAATCAAATTATAATAATAGATGCCTTGGGCTCAGAGTTGCCATGATACAGCTACCATGTTGAGCTTGATTATTTTTTAAAAAAAAAATTAGCGTAAACATTTATTTATTCACCCTAACCCTTTACCAAAATGTATGATACTTCTCTTCCGCAACAATTCTCCTTCATCATTACATAGTAGTTCTAAAATCATAAATTATTTTACAATTTTTTTACCATAAACTATGATGTAGCAGACTATGAGTGGTTAACTATCACTTATACATAAATCTTTTTTTTTTCTTCACTAATCACACTACCACGTCACAATTATGGCAAAAAAATGTGAAAAAATTTATGGCCCTATACTTTTTCCCTCAGGTTGTGTTTGGTTCAATGTAAATCGAATTCCGAGTGTAAAATGAATGCAGGAGAAAGTGAATTATCATAAGGAAAATGAGACCTGGGAGTTTGGTTCTGCAATGGAAAATAGTCCAGAAAACGATTTTCGGTGTTTGGTAACATTTTGAAAATGCTATTTTCCTACAAATTTTTCACATTTTCTCAACTCCCAAACAAATTTTATAACAGAAAAATTCAAAATATACACTTAACACAACCAAAAATCAAAATAAAAACATCTTTTATTCACAAACTCGATGAGAGGAGGAAGAAAGAGTGAGAGATTGAGGGAAAGAGAGACAGATCGGGAAAAAGAGGATTGGAATGGATGGAGGCGGCAGCGGCCAAATCGGGTGGGTTAGGGGGTGGAGTGGAGTGGGCTGGTGGTCGATGGCGGCCAAATCAACGATCGGTGGTGGTGGCCAGTGTGTTGGAGAGCCTAGTGGAGCACAGCCTGCGGTTGGTTGTTAAGATCGGAGCTCAACCTGTACTCGTCGGTGCAAGGCTGGCAATCGGAGAGGTGGGTCTTGGGTGTTTGTGGATCGGTGATGAGGGAGGGGTAGGCTAAGATCTTCAAGTGTGTGATGTCTATGAGGAGTGGGCTGGTGGTCGGTGACGGCCAGATCAGCGACGTTGAGCAAGAGGGAGAAGAAGAGTTGAGGAAGAAGAGAGAGAGAGAGAGAGAGAGAAAATTAAGTTTGGCTAGCGCATGATCTAGGCGGTGGGAGCGGCAGTGGGGGCAGCACGATCTAGGTTGGCCGAAGCTTAGCTAGGCGGCCACCTGTGCTCTCTCTTCTTGCTCTCTCCCTCTCTCTCTTTATCTGTGAGTCCTAGAAATCATTTGAACGTAAAATAGAAACTGAAATTCATTTCCGGCTTGGGAGGGTTATTCTACAGTCAACGTGGAAAATGATTTCCGTTTGACCTAATTTTTTGTGCGTACCAAACACTTAGGCTAGTGTAATATGATTTCCTGAAAGCCTTTTCAAGTGAAACAAACGCAGCCTCACTACCAATTCTTTTCGATACCCTTTCGTCAAGAGACAATTGACCACCCGTGACAACAAGAAGTGGAAATTGGAGTGAAGGAGGGCAACAAGGGCCTCGATCCCCTCCCCTACTCTCTTCTGGCAGAAAAAAAGGGGATGTGAGATGAGTGTGAGAATCCATGAAGATCTATATATTAAGGACATGTGACTGATGAGATGGCATAAACATAATATTTTAATTTCATCGATAGTCATTTCATATTTTTCCATCTACTACTTAAGGGTTGATAGTATCTTAACATGGCATATTTGAAAGGTTAGAAACCATTTTGACTTATGGAGTAGACATTAGGGACAAAATGGTAATTGACTATAATTAAAATCATCAATATATATTATAATGAATAAAAAAAAAAATAAGCACAATTTAGGAGACAGAAAAGGATCAGTCCATATACTGATAAAAATATGATCACGACGAAACGATATTAAACCAAGACATCATATAATCAAATTATCTATAGAAGAATTAAGATAACAGTAGCAAACTCATGTCCAGTCGATGAGATATGACAACAATATACAGCCTCAGCGAGAGAAGAAAAAATAAATGGTACATCAGGTAAATAAATAAATGGAAATAAGCAATAAGAAAAAAAAAAACCACGAGAGTTGTTGACTTCACTCAGTGCAGCGCAAGAGCAAACAAAAGGCTCTAAATGACCAAAACAGCAGCGAAAAGACCGACAGCCAGGGACCCAGAGACGGCAACTCTGTTCGAAACAGCAGCGTTATGTGAAGATGGAGCAGACGCATCAGCTGGTGGAGTTGCGATCGATGAGGGAGGAGTGGCACTGGGCGGTGACGGAGCAGAAGGTTTTGCAGGAGAAGGAGAAGGAGAGTGAGAGTGTGGAGGTGGCGTAGGAGTGGCCTTTGGAGACGGCGATTGGGCCGGTGGAGATGCTTTTGGAGATGGAGTTGGAGAAGTATGAGGCGCAGCTGGCGGCGGAGTTGGAGCAGAATGAGGCGCAGTTGGTGGTGGAGTTGGTGCAGAATGAGGCACATTTGGTGGCTTAGCAGGAGACAATGATGGAGAGGGAGCTGGAGAGTTTGCCAAAGTGGAGCCAAGAGACAATGCCAAAACCAAAACCACAAAGCTTAGGTGCGCCATTGCTCACAGCCTCACACGCACAGAGAAAGAGAGAGAGAGAAGTTCGAGGCTTTTGTGAGCTCGTCTGAGAAAGAGAAGAGAATGGAGGGTTAGTACAAATAGAAGGGGAAGAGTTTAACGTAGGGAATTGTCAACCATAGACGTGGGTTCTCCTTTGTGAATTGACTGAGGGAGTTGGAGCTGGTTGAGGTTTATGGGAGTTTGAAGGTCGTGCTCCACCACTAAGGGTACAGTTGGCATTGAATCTGGCGTGCATACTCGGGATTGATCTTTGAATTTGATTGTTCCAAGAATTGGGACTTCGGGATGTGTTAGATTTTATAATAGTTTGACCCTTGCTTTGCCCAAATTTATACTTGGTTGCTTTTATTACACACAAACTCTTACGCATGGTTGTACATTCCATTTTTGAACTAAAACCAAATGTGTGTAAAACTATGTGGAACAAGTATTACTCTTATAATGTGACGTTTGGTACGGGGTAATATTTTAAGATTCTTAAGAATGTTTAAAGATTCTCGTGTTTTGTTGCAAATCACGTTAGGAAATTAGATGTCAGGAAATTTTGGATTCCCCTCTTAAATCCCTCTTAGTAAGTGACGGGTCTGATGAGTTCGTGTACACACGGACGATCCCACCGATACGGACGAATCCAAACTCTGGCTGGATGAGGCAATTATGTGCTTTACTGACGAAGATACCCAGACCATTCAATGCAGGCAATCAAACCTAAAATGGTTACAGGGACAGCTGTACAATCCGTTGAAGGACAGTGATGGCACATTAAACGGCCCCAGATGTTACCAAAGGGAGCATTAAGACCTCCATAACTACCCCAACGGCTAGAGGCCATAAGAACATATATAAGTCTCCCACATTGCTAAGGACCAGGTACATACATACAAACTAAAATACTAAAAGATCTTTTTCATTCTTTCCAATTACATTGTTCATTTCCTAGAGAGCTTTTTGTACTGACTTTGGCATCGGAGGCTTCGTGGCAGGCACCACACCGGTGACCACCTTTGAGAGTACGATCATACAGGCTGAGGATTGCTTTCATCTAATCAACTCTACTGACGAATTTATTCTACTGACGAACTTACGCTTCATCAGTTTGGCGCCGTCTGTGGGGAACGACATTTTTCGTGTTCAAACTCGAAATAGTGATTCCTTATTCTTATTCTTTTTAGGATGGAGTCTAATCAAGATTCTACAGCCCTAGCTCAGCAAGTTCAAGCCCTGGCAGCCACAGTTGAAGAACTGACTAGGCAAAACCAAGAAATGAGGTCACAGCTTCAGCAGGAGGAAAATCGTTCGAAGGGAAATCAGGAAAGTGAGGCGGATAGCAACAGAAGAAGTGACCATCGAAGGCCAGACACTCCCGCCGAGCAGAATTCAGATATTCTTCGGGAGATGAGGAGGGAGATGGACGAACTAAGGAAGACCATCAAAGGAAAAATGGAGCGGAGCGTGGATCGGATGCTCCGGGCGACGGATTCGCCATTCACAACAGCGGTCCTCTACTGTCCAGTGCCGTCAAAATTTCGGTTACCTCAGCTCGAGCCTTTTGATGGGCTGAAGGACCCCCAAGATCACCTAAATACATTCAAAATGACCCTGAGACTTCAACAACCCCCAGATGAAATATTGTGTCGTTCCTTTCCAACTACACTCAGGGGAGCCGCCTGAGAATGGTTCACAAAGTTGCCAACATCGTCGATCGATACGTTCGAGCAGCTGAGCAACGCCTTCCTGCGCCACTTTATTAGAGGACAACGACCAAAGAGGACCGCTGACTACTTGCTTACCATCAGGCAGGGAGAAAAGGAAACCCTGAGGTCGTATGTAAAACGTTTCACGAGGGAAACACTGGAGGTGGACAAAGCCGACGATATGGTGCAGCTGACGACCTTCAAGGCAGGGCTGAGGTCCAGGGATCTCGTCAGCTCACTCGCGAAGAACCCCCAAAGACGATGGCTGAAATGCTCGTCAAGGCGCAGAAGTACATGAACGCTGAGGACGCATTGGCTGCTATCAAGGACAGGGACAGACCAGGGGACAAAGGAAGAAAAGAAGACGATCGTAGAGGGCAAAAGCGGGACCGACTAGATCGTCGAATTAATGATGGGGTCAGAAGGAAAGATGATAAAAATCCACGCACGGTAAAATTCACTCCTCTCGTTATGCCCGTTGACAAAATTTTAGCGCAGATCAAAGACGAGCACTACCTTAAGTGGCCACGACCACTGCACTCATCTCCTAACGTCCGCGACAAAAGTAAATACTGTCGATTTCACAAAGATCATGGCCATTACACCGAAAATTGTAGGGATCTCAAAGAGCAGATAGAAGAATTGATACGGAGGGGGAAGCTGCAGAAATTCGTGAAGAAGGGGGAACACAATAGATTCCGAGATGAAAACAAAGGCCAACATGGGTCCTCATCCAGGAGCAACGGCCGTCAATCACAACCTCCTCAAAATGTGGTCGAGGAGATACAGACGATCGCAGGGGGGCCTATCACCGGGGGCTCATTCAAGTCACTCAAGAAAACACATCAACGACAAGTGAATAGCGTCCATATGACACCCCTGCCAAAGCACAGACGAACTGATCAGGATATGACCTTCAACGAGAGTGACTCCAGAGGAGTGAAACAACCTCACAATGACCCCTTGGTCATAATGCTCACTATAGAAGGGTTCAACACCAAAAGGGTCCTCGTGGACAACGGTAGCTCTGCCGATATCATTTACTTTTCCGCATTCCAACAATTGAAGCTGGATCCCAAAAGACTTCGTCCATTCGATTCCCCACTCGTCAGTTTCAGCGGTGACAGGGTGTATCCCAGAGGCATAGTGACGCTGACGGTAACAGTGGGAACGTACCCAAAGCAGTTGACTCGTCAGATAGACTTTTTGGTAGTAGATTGTCCCTCATCCTATAATGTCATCATCGGAAGGCCAGCACTCAACAAGTGGAAGGCGTCCACGTCCACCTACTGCTTGAAAGTGAAATTTCCTACGGAGATGGTGTTGGTGAAGTTAAAGGAGACCAAGTTCTAGCTCGAGAATGCTATCAAGCTATTCTAGCAGCTAAGGAGAACCACGCGTGGGTAGTGGAAGAAAAAGAAGAAGAAAATGTGGAAGCACTGGAAGTAGTGGAGTTGATCGAAGGGGAAATGACGAATACAACCAGAGTAGGGACGACCTTAAGTCCTAAGATGAGAACAAGGCTCATTCAATTTCTCAGGGAAAACTTGGACGTCTTTGCTTGGAGCCATGACGACATGCCGGGCATATCTCCAGAAGTTATTCAACACAGGTTGAGTGTGGACCCAGAGAGGAAACCCATCAAGCAGAGACGAAGAACTTTTGCACCTGAAAGAGACCAAGCAATTGCTGACGAGGTGAGTAAACTCTTGACTGCAGGCTTTATCAGAGAGGTGTACTATCCAGACTGGCTGGCAAACGTCGTCCTCGTAAAGAAAGCAAATGGAAAATGGAGAATGTGCGTGGACTTCACGGACCTAAACAAAGCCTGCCCGAAGGACAGTTTCCCTCTTCCCAGAATAGACCAGCTAGTAAACTCTACGGCCGGACACAAGCTGTTGACATTCATGGATGCATTCTCAGGGTACAACCAGATAAAAATGGCTGACGAGGACCAGGATAAAACCGCCTTCATCACCAGCCAGGGGCTCTACTGCTATAAGGTAATGCCCTTTGGACTGAAGAACGCAAGAGCGACGTATCAGAGGTTGGTGAATAAAATGTTCGTCAAGCAGATAGGCAGGAATATGGAAGTGTACGTCGACAATATGCTCGTCAAGAGCAAAGAAGAACTCGCGCATCTGGACGACCTTAAGGAGACATTCGATACCCTCAAGCAATACCAAATGAAGCTAAACCCTGGTAAGTGTGTTTTTGGTGTCGCCTCCGGAAAATTCCTCAGATTCATGGTGTCTCAGAGAGGAATCAAAGCAAATCCTGAGAAGGTGCAAGCTATACTCAATATGGCATCACCTAAGACCGTCAAGGAAGTCTAGAAGCTCACAGGCCGGATTGCAGCTCTTAACAGATTCGTGTCTAGAGCAACGGACAGATGCTTACCGTTCTTTAAGACCCTGAAGCAAGCCTTTGAATGGACCGACGAATGCGAAGCGGCCTTCCAAGAACTCAAGCGTTACCTTAGCAATCCACCACTCCTAAGCCTGTCCAAAGAAGGTGAAAACTTATACTTATACCTGGCAGTTTCATCT
This sequence comes from Quercus ilex subsp. ballota, assembly GCA_032727855.1. NCBI lineage: Eukaryota > Viridiplantae > Streptophyta > Magnoliopsida > Fagales > Fagaceae > Quercus > Quercus ilex. The sequence continues at coordinate 24,385,478 of CM064918.1, read as the reverse complement.
ACAGCCATCAGTGCAGCCTTAATACGAGAAGGATAGGAAACAGCTCTCAGTCTACTACGTCAGCCAAGCTTTCCAAGGAGCTGAATTCAGGTACCCAAAGATCGAGAAAATCACGTTTACATTGATAGTAGCCTCGCGCAAGCTCAAGCAATACTTCCAGGCAAACCCAATCTTAGTGATGACGGACCAACCCATCAAGAAGTCTATGAATAAACCCGAGGCAACCAGGAGGATGGTCCAGTGGGCAATTGAACTCAGCCAATTCGACGTGGAGTACCATCCCAGGACGGCCATCAAAGCACAAGCTCTGGCTGACTTCATCGCCGAGTTTACCCACCCAGAGGAGTCGAGCCTTGCCAACATGAACGAGACATGGGTAATGCAGACCGATGGCTCGTCAGCCCAAAAAAGAGGGGGAGTAGGGGTCGTCATAACCACTCCCGACGGAGAAACATTGAAATATGGAGTCCAGCTGAAATTTCCAGCCACTAATAATGAAGCTGAGTACGAAGGAATTCTGACGGGTTTAAGGCTCGGGAGAGAGCTTGGAGCCAGGAACCTGCTAGTCCAGAACGACTCAAAGCTAATAATCGGGCAGATCAGAGGAGAGTACGAAGCAAAAGAAGAGAGAATGCAGAAATACCTCAGGTTGACGAAATGCTTGACTCAAGAGTTCGAAAAAGTGGAGTTCATCCAAATTCCAAGAAGCCAGAATATGGCCGCAGACAAAGTTTCAAAGATAGCCTCGTCGGAAGAGACAGAATCAAGGACAGACTTGATGATGGAGATACAGAGAAACCCCAGCATAGAAGAATTTTCAATATTCGCAGTTGAGGGCACAAGTAGCTGGATGACGCCCATCGTGTCCTTCCTTCAGGATGGCCACCTACCCCAAAATGAAGATGAAGCCAGGAAGATCAAGAAGAGATCCGCCAGATTCACAATTCTTAATGATACCTTATACAAAAGAGGTTTCTCCATGCCCTACTTGAGATGCGTTGACGAAGGAGAGGCCGAATAAGTCCTGAAAGAGGTCCATGAAGGGATCTGCGGAGACCACGCAGGCCCAAAATCCTTGGTAAGAAAAATTATGCGAACAGGTTACTTTTGGCCGACCATGCAAGATGACGCAGCAAGGTTCGTTAAGAAATGTGACAAATGTCAAAGGTTCGGGAACATTCAACGGCTCCCATCAGAAAAGCTGACAACGATAACATCTCCATGGCCATTCGCACAATGGGGAATCGACATCGTTGGCCCACTACCTCAAGGCAAAGGTCAGGTAAAATTCTTATTAGTTGCTATTGATTATTTCACTAAGTGGGTTGAGGCAGAGGCATTGGCAACCATCACCGAGGCCAGAATCCAGGGGTTCGTATGGAAGAATATAGTTTGCAGGTTCGGGATCCCACGGACGATTATATCGGACAACGGACGACAGTTTGATAGCCAAAATTTCAAGGACTTCTACTCAGGCTTGGGCATCAAGAACTAGTTCTCATCACCAGGCCACCTACAGGCGAATGGACAGACGAAAGTGACGAACCGCACGTTGCTCAAAATCATAAAGACCAAACTGGACGACGCGAAAGGAGCCTGGCCAGAAGAACTACCCAACATCTTGTGGGCTTAGAGAACCATGACTAGAACCCCAACAGGAGAGACCCCCTTCAGACTCACCTACAGTACCGAAGCAGTGATCCCTGTCGAAGTAGGAATAACCAGCACCAGGAGAGAAGCGTTCAATGAAGATGAAAATGACGACCTACTGCGAGTTGACCTAGACTGCCTTGATGAAGTACGAGACAAAGCCTTCAGTAAGATGACGGAATACCAGAGAAAAATGACAGACTACTACAACAGAAGGGTGAAGCTCAGGAGACTCAACATAGGGGACCTCCTCCTGCACAAAGTAACCCAGGCAACTAAAGACCCAACTCAAGGAAAGCTCGGTCCTACGTGGGAAGGGCCATACAAAGTCATACACTACTCCAGACAAGGCAGCTACCACCTGGAGACCCTAGACGGACAAAGGCTCCCAAGACCGTGGAACATTGAACACTTGAAGAAATATCAGCAGTAGATGTAATGGAAAGACGTATTCGTCATTTACGATCAATAAATGAATTATTCAGCCAATATTTGTGTATGAACAAGCCTGGAGAAACTAACGAAAGCCAAAAATGGTTAAGTAACAAGATTCCGCCTAGACGGATGTAAGTTACTGACGAGTAGACCCACCTAAAAGCCAAAAATGGTTAAGTAACAAGATTCCGCCTAGACGGATGTAAGTTACTGACGACTACAAAACCCTAAAAAAGGTGTAAGTCCTAAAAGCCTAAAAATGGCTAAGTAACAAGATTCCGCAGAGACGGATGTAAGTTACTGACGAAGATAATTTCACTAAGAGTGATTAAAAAGCCAAAAAGATGGCTAAGTAGTAAGATTCCGCATTGACGGATGTAAACTACTGACGACGATGAACTAAGAGTGATCAAAATGCCAAAAAATGGCGAAGTAGTAAGATTCGGCATTGACGGATGTAAACTACTGACGACGATGATTAAAATGCCAAAAAATGACCAAGTAGTAAGACTCCGCGTTGACGGATGTAAACTACTGACGCTCACAGTTACAAAGAGGTATGTCTCACAGATGTTTCACCAAACACATCACATGTGCAACTAAAAACATATAACTTGTAAACATAGGGAAGATGCAAGAAGTAAATGAAAACTACCATTGTTTCTTTACAAACCCATAAACACTGGGCTTAAATATTGTTCCCCAAAAAGAAATACGTTTCTCTATAAAATTTACAAAAGAAAACAGGGGCCACAATAGGCAGTAATCAAAAGAAAAAAACTGAAGTAACAGGTTTAGGCTTCGAAAGTCAGGGGGGCACCAACGGCCGCATCATCATCAGTAGGGGCATTTCCTGGAGCTTCATCAGTGGGGACTATGGACAGAGCAGCTTCGTCAGCAGCCATCTCTTTGTCCACTTCTTCCAGGTCCAGGCCTCTAATGTCAACGCCAGTTGGGTGCTTGACCATGTACCTTCGAAGAAGTTCAAAGCCTTTAAAATACCAACTGAAGAGCACAGTATTGTACTCGTCAGTGGTTTGAAAGGCCTCAACGGACCTAGCCGCGATGGTCTTCAACGATTCTTTGGAGATTTGAAGCTGCTCGTCCTTCTCCAGGTTCAACTGGCGCTCAACTCTAAGGTCGTCACCCAAAACCTTGACCTTCTCCTTCAAAGTAGTGGCCTCGTCCATGGACTCAATGAGGTTCTTCTTCAACTTTGAGTTCTCACTCTCCAAAGCTAGCACCTTGGATGAAAGGGACGCCAGCTTAGCCTCTTGAGTGAGATACTCAGAGGCGATGTGTAAGCTTTCTCCCAAAACCTGAAAAGAAGTACCAATTCTTCAGTAAAAAAAAAAAAAAAGGGTTGCTCATGAAAGAAGTAAAAGCACTTCACCTAAACAAGCTTATGGACATGGCCACCAGCGACCGTATTAAAGGAGACCCCAAAGAAATCCTTCAGGTCGTCAGCCGTCACAATGCTGTGGGCCCGTTCAACTACCAGCTTCTCGTCACCCCAGATTGTTGAGCGACCAACATCCTCTTTCTCTTTCTCTTTCCCCGTCAGGCGTGGCCTCTTGGAGACGGGCGTGGGGAGCTCCTCCACCGAAGTAGACGGAGAAGCAGTCCTCGTCGTCTCAGTGCCGAAGACGAGGGGAGTGACAGAAGCTGGCGGAGTGGTAGAAAGACCCCTCCCTACTACACGCACGGTCTTTTTTCCTATGTTGGACAAGGGCTTGTCCTTCTTCACCCTCATCTTCGCATACATATCTTTATTGAATTTCGACATCATCTCTGTCAAAAGAGGAACATTAGCCCCGAGGAAAAGCACAAGAAAGAAAGGTCAATACTGACGAAGCTAGAACTTACTCTTTTTTCCTTCTATTTCAAGGTTTTTCAAAACAAAGGCAGAGGGCTCAGGCCCGAGACAGTAGAACGCAAGAGTTCTGGGATCGACGAGATCGTCCTAGCTCTCGATCGTCTGCGCGTACGTGACAGCCTTCTGCACACGTTCTCTATACCTGCTCTTAAGCTTTGGTCGTCTTTTAACTAAAAAAAAAAAAAGGGAGAGAGAGAGGGTGTTAGCAGCCATAATTGTAATCACGACAGAATTAAAGAAATGAAGAAGAAATGTCGACGCACCTAAAGTCGGGGTTTCCCACCGACGACGTAACACCGGGAGATCACCCCAAACCTCCCCCGAGGGCATCTCAAAATCGTCCCCAGACACATAGAAGAATCTGGACTTCCAGTACCTGAATGACGAAGGTAATTTTTTGACAATCCTAGTCCCTCTCTCCCAAGGCACTAGCTCATAATACCCATGCTCCTTTGATGCTTTCAATCTATACAAATACACCAGCTCATCAACCCTGATCATATCCCCGTCATTAGCTGCCAGCCATATCCCCATACAGCTGATCAAAATTCTCCACGAGTTGGGCATAAGTTGCCCCGGAGCGATACCAAAGTGATCTAACAACTCCATCAAGAAAGGATGGACGGGAAACCTCAACCCACAAGTAAAGGCAGCCTCGTAAAAGCATACCTCACCTGGGAAGAAGTAACACGCCCGGTCTTCCTCACTAGGCAAACGAACCCTAACTCGATCCGGAAACTGGAATCTATCTCTAAACCTAGCCAATGTGTCAGCATCTAGCCCACACTCCTCTCCCAGGGCATAAAAAGCCCTAACCTCTCGAGAGCTAGAGACGGCGGTATCTTGCTCCGCTGGGCCGCCGTTGGACGACAACCCAGTTTCAAGCTCGCTCGACCTAACTTCGAACATACCTACTCGCACTCCAACCTCGTTCACAAACCAATCTAAAGACTAACGAAGCAAAGGCAACAGATCAGCCAAAGCAACACTCAGACAGTTACCCTCAAAAACAAAATCCTCAATATTAGAGGAAACCCCCAAAAACCCTCCTAAGCGAGCAAAAAGGAATGAAATTGAAGGGCAAGCTACCCTAACCTCAGAGCTACTAAGCATGAAAACCAAAAGACACAACGGCGAACTAAACCCCCATGGAATTTAGAACAAAAAAGAAAGAAAGAAAGAAAAAAAAAAAAAAAAAAAAAAAAAAAAAAAAAAAAGATCAGATGCAAAGCCATAACAAGGCGAAGAAGAGTAACACAGGAGAATGGGCATACCTTAAGGAAGCGATCAGAAGAGGGAGCACCACCACGTCAATTGCTAGTTCGCAGAAAGGTTGCAGAGAGAGGTCGCCGGAGAAGATGATCAAAGCAAATGATTGAAGGATTTTTGAAAAATGTGAACAAGAAGAGGTTTTAAACTAAGACTTTGGAAAACTGAAAAAACCAGCGCGAAGCCCAATAGTCCCACCAAATCAAAGCATTAACTCCACCCACCAGCGCGTGCCACGTGCGCCACGATTTGCGAAACACCGCCACTTTGCATTTAATGCGTATCGAAATCCCAAACGACACTCGTAAACTGTAAAACTCTTCGCATTCTATGATCGTCATTTAAATAACGAACACAGAATCGGGGGGCAACTGACGGGTCTGATGAGTTCGTGTACACACGGACGATCCCACCGATATGGACGAATCCAAACTCTGGCTGGATGAGGCAATTATGTGCTTTACTGACGAAGATACCCAGACCATTCAATGCAGGCAATCAAACCTAAAACGGTTACAGGGACAGCTGTACAATCCGTTGAAGGACAGTGATGGCACATTAAACGGCCCCAGACGTTACCAAAGGGAGCATTAAGACCTCCATAACTGCCCCAACGGCTAGAGGCCATACGAACATATATAAGTCTCCCACATTGCTAAGGACCAGGTACATACATACAAACTAAAATACTAAAAGATCTATTTCATTCTTTCCAATTACATTGTTCATTTCCTAGAGAGCTTCTTGTACTGACTTTGGCATCGGAGGCTTCGTGGCAGGCACTACACCGGTGACCACCTTTGAGAGTACGATCATACAGGCTGAGGATTGCTTTCATCTAATCAACTCTACTGACGAATTTATTCTACTGACGAACTTACGCTTCATCAGTAATAATGTGGATTCCCTTTAAAATAGGTAGGAATCTAGATTCCCAAGCTTAAAGGAAATTGTATTTTTTATAAATTGACAATTTTAACCCTTTTGTCTTATCATTTAAACAATTAAGATAAAATATAAAACAAATCATCAATATATTTTCCCTTGTCTTCATCTTTTCCCGTCAAAATAACATAAATAGGATAGACAACTCTGTAGATATATTCTTTAACAAAGTTTTATTTAGGTTTCACATGTGGGGGAAAAAAAAGTTTGAAGGGAACTCTTCATTATTGCCAGGTATTCACTTTTACTATTGTGTGTGTGTTGCTCAACAAATTATTAATGGATTTATTTTCATGGAAATTTGTTAATGTATTTATTCGTATCTCAGATCTTGGTTTTGTTTAGTTGCTAGAAATATAGATCTAGATTGGTGGCTTCATCTGGTTTTTTTTTTTTTTTTTTTTTTAATATTTAGATTAATGGCTTTGTTTCTAGATTCATACGTTACACAGGGTGAGTAACCATCAAATCCTAAACACAGTATATTCTATTGTTTTCCAGCCTTGATTCATTGGTTTGATATTATTGTGAGAATATATAACGGAGGAAACTCATTTTACTCTTTTTGCACTAGTCATTTACAGGCAATAGCTAATCTAAGATTAAAAACAATAGATTTTTTTAACTAATAAGAATTTATTAGTAAGTATCCCGAGTAGTTTTCTTCCATTATATTAGTTACATAGCTATATGTCACACTGGAAGCTAGTCTAGTAGCAGTTGTTTTAATAATTTGTAATTTTCTTAAATGTCAAGTTTTTATTTCTTGTGTATGATTCAGTGATGGCTCGACCACCAAGGAATCATAAAAAGAAAATTTTAGTTGTATTGCCACATCAATTAGATTTACTACGTCAAATGTGGATGACGTTAGTGCACATGTGTGCAATAGTGATTCTTTCTAGGAATAGGAGAGTTGGAAGAATTGGAGGTTGGGGTGACCAAATATTAGAGAGAGCAAATGTGAGAGTTGTGAATATGAATCAAATGGTTTGGATGGATGATACAGCATCCATAAACAATGTACGAATGGACAGGAGAGCATTTAGAAAACTTTGTGACATGCTCCACATACATGTGGGTTTGAGGCCATCTAAGAATATGGAAATGGATGAGATGGTAGAGTCTTTTCTACATGTACTTGCACATCATGCAAAAAATAGAGTTGTAGCACAACAATTAGCTCGGTCAGGTGAGAGTATAAGTAGAAACTTCAATGTTGTATTGCATGCTATCCTTCATCTTTATAGCATCCTTTTTAAGAAACCGAAGCCTATACTTGAGAACTGTACTAATGAAAGATGGAAATGGTTTAAGGTACATTACTATTTAGATTAGAATGTTTCTATGTATTTCTTATTATTGATTTAAATTTAATGAATAAGTCCTATAATAGAATTGTCTAGGTGCGCTAGATGGAACCTATATTCCAATCAATGTGTCAATTGAAGACAAGCCTAGATATCGAACCAAGAAAAATGAAATAGCCACCAATGTGCTGGGAGTATGTTCGCATGATATGCAATTTATCTATCTATTGCCTGGTTGGGAGGGTTCAGCTGCAGATACTAGAGTTTTAAGAGATGCAATTTCTAGGAGAAATGGATTGAAAGTCCCTCAGGGTAAATAAATATTTTTTAATCACTACTTTTTTTAGACACGTCTATTTAAATTGTTTTAGCTTAAAAACGGTGTTAGGTTACTACTACTTGTGTGATGTTGGTTACACCAACGGTGAGGGATTTCTTGCACTTTATAAAGCACAAAGATATCACCTAAATGATTGGAGGCAAGGTCACCAACCTACTTCTCCTAAAGAGTTTTTTAATATGAAACACTCTTCTGCTAGGAATATCATTGAGAGAGCATTTGGCCTACTAAAAGGAAGATGGGCAATACTTAGGAGTAGATCATTTTATCCAATCAAGACCCAATGTTGGAACATTTCAGCTTGTGCACTACTCCACAACTATATAAGAAGAGAGATTACACTTGACCCTCAAGAGAATTCTCCCTTGTCTGACAACTCAGGTGCTCAAGAGTTGGATGGTGAGCATATAAGGTATGTGGAGACATCTGATGCATGGAGTGATTGCAGAGATAAGTTGGCTAAAGAAATGTATGAACAATGGAGGGCCTCTAGGCATTGAATTGGAGATGATGTTTACTTGGTATCTTTTCATTCTATTATATAGTTAGGTGCTACTCAATTTGACATTATAGTTACGTAATTTGTAATTTTTCTCATTTACAATTTAGGTTCAATTTGAAATATGGTTTTTGTTATTTATTTAAAAATTCCATGAATTTGTTTTATAATATAATTTCAGTTGGTGGTATTTTTTTGTCATGTTTTTTGTTCTTTTACAAAGTTTTTTGACCTTAATTACCATCCTGAATTTCTTGTATAATTTTTTTCTTAAAAATGCAGTACTTACATTTTTATTTGGATAATTATGCATAATGTTCAATTTTTGCATAGACATGGAAAATACAAATAGTGAACCTATCAATGAAGGAAAGAAAGGAACTAAATTTCAATGGACAGCTGAAGAAGATGATAAGTTGGTTGAGTGTTTATTGGAACTGACTGGCGATGTTAAATGGAAAGCAGACAATGGTTTTAAGCATGGATTTACAGTTAAATTAGAGGAATTGATAGAGAAGAAACTGTCAGGATGTGGTATAAGGGCAAGTCCACATATAGAATCTAGATACAAAACTTTAAGAATACAATATCGGGCAATAGCTGACATGCTTGGTCCAAATGCCAGTGGTTTTGGTTGGAATGATATTGAGAAAATGGTTGTGGCTGAGGAGCAAATTTTTGAAGATTGGGTCAAGGTAATCTATTTATTTTTTTGTCATCCATGTTTAAAGACCAATTTTTATTTTATTATTGAATATATATATATATATATATAATATTTTTGTTTCCTATCAGGGTCATCCAGATGCTAAGGGATTGCGGAATAAGCGCTTCCCTCATTTCGATGACTTAGCACTTGTGTTTGGTAAAGATAGGGCCAGTGCAGATAGAGCTCAACATGCTACAGATGCAACAGAGGAGTTAACTAGAGGACAAGAAAACCAAGCTCCTACAAATGAAGCTAAGACAGAAAAAATTGCTGGTATAGAAGAGATCAATGGAAATTGTTATGGTTCCCAAACACAAATACCCAATCAAGGTGCTAGCTCAAAGAATCTAAATAAGAAGAGGTCAAGATCCAATGATGAACTAACTGAGACCTTAATGGAGATAATGAAAGACTTTGGAAAGAAGTATGAAGAAACTAATGGACATATGGTCACCATTGCATCTTGCTTCAAGATTGAGTCAAAGGAAGCTGAGAGAAGAATGAAAGTATTCAATGAGCTATTGAAAATTGAAGGACTTTCTAAATCAGAAAGAATCAAAGCTGGAGAATTGCTTACAGCTAATACACGTAAATGTGATTATTTTTACTCATTGCCTGGGGATGTTAGGTATGACTACGTTATTCAAGTGCTCACATATGCAAGGGTGAATACATTATATATGTAATAAATCGCATTTGTTTCATTGTTGATGAACTACTTTTACTTTTATTGCTACTTCTATGGTCTTATAGACCTAAACGTTGTCAGGTTGTTTTGTTATGGATTAAACTCTTTAAAAAATTATTATTAAGAATAAAACATTTGAGAATTTAAATAGTTATTTTTGTATTGTACTTGTCATTTTGAAATGTTAGACTACAATTTTAATGAATTTGTCATAATTAATAGTTTATATTTGGTTTTTCATTATTTATTTAGAGGAAGATTTTTTTTTAAGGGACTTGGTAGTTCATATTCAAATCTAAGGATAGAATGGGAAAAATAAATAATTCATTTAAGATTCCTAAGAATAAACCAAACATTATCATCTCACATTCCTAGGAATCTTAAGAGATTCCTAATGAAACCAAATATAGGGAATCTGGATGTGATTCTTAGAAATGTGATTCCTAGGAATCACATTCCTAGGAATCTAGATGCCAGGAGTAATGTGTATTCCCCAGTACCAAGTGCCACCTTAAGTTATTTTATAAAGAAATGATTTTTTTTATTCTTTTCTAACAATTATATAGTTTGAGAGGAGCGTTTGAGGTTTGAACATTAGACATCTATATTAAAATATTTATATTTATATTTATATAATAATTTTTACCAATTTAATTTACCATTTAAAATATTTTTGCACACCCGGATCACAAACTATTTTTTTTTTCTTCTTAAATCACAAACTTTATAACAAAATATTATTATAACATGATAACATTACACACACATGTAATAAACCCTCTGTATTTCCTAATTATTAAATTGTATAAAGTTATATTATATTTATACTATATACATTCACACACATCACAATTCGCACAAATAACATTATAACATAATAATAATAACAACAACAACACCACATATCACTCACACACACACCTATATATTATAAATTTATAATAAAGAGAGAGATACTCACAATTTACAAATACTTACTATTTACTCTTAGAGTCCGAGATATCGAAATAGTCCGATAAAGAAGAGATATGAGATGAAATTCATCAAAGAGATACAAGCATTTGATTGGTTAAATAGACTGTGGGGGGGGTAAAAGCCCAGATCTGGTAAGTGGGCCTGGGGCCCTGTTCTGTGGCATCTTACATCCGAAGAGCGCAAGCGGGCTGGGACACTTCTTTTGCGGACATCAGGCCCAAAGGTGGCCGAAAAGTATAATCCGAAGAGAACATTCATCGTCCGAAGAGATTTTACTCCTCGGATACGGGAAGTTCTGATTAAATACATGTACAGGGAGCCCGAGTGCCCTTCCTGGCAACCTGAGCAACAAAAATCAGCTCTGGGCACTCCGAATGATGATAAGAATGAAGAAATATCTAAAGGAAAAGCTGCTACCCCCGTATTTAATGCACTGCAACAGCTTTTCTGGCCGCATTTATGTGGAGAGGACCCCTGAACAGTGAAACCTCAGCTACCACCACTCACAAAGAACTAAAGTGGGCGCATGATATGACCCGCGCTCAAGTGTATACCCAGATGGGGAACAGATGGACGATGGAGATGAGGGAGAAAGGTGCTATATAAAGGAGGTCGATCCCTGAGAAAGGGGGGGAGGCTTGACTGTAGCTCTGAACGTTGTAATTACTGTTTATTCAATAAGATGTCTCTTCGGACTTTCACCTAAATATTCTGAGTCATTATTTTATGCTATTTCTGCCTCACGTAACTTAATCATCCATAGTTTAATTCAGATCCAGCCCAGCTCTTTCACCCACTCTCTACAAATTCATTGTGATGGGTTCGTTGGGCCTCTAACCCATCCTTTTTGGGCTTGGGCTACAAAAACTGACCCTACAATTGGCGCCGTCTGTGGGAAGAGCTTGTGCAGGGGAGAAAACAACAGTAGGTGATGGCTGAACCGAATCAGCAAGAAGCAGAGTCTAGGGCATCTCAACACGTTGACCCTTTTTTCAACTTGGAGAGGGGACAAGATCAGGAAGGTAGTGTACATACTGTGCCCTGTGACCAGAATCGATCACATGGTGGGAGTTACATGTCCCATGCAGAAAAGAATCGAGATCTGCAGCGGGAAGTTGAAAAACTAAAGAGGGAGTTACGCCATGCAAAGAGGAAAAGGGCTTCCTCGTACTCCGATGAGGACCCCGTTGATGAGCCAGATGTTGCTTACCAACATAAGTCCAGGACACCAGACAGCGAACCCTACTCCTATGAACAAGAAGCCCATCGTAAGGGGCAACATAGAATTCCATTACAAGAAGACATGAGAAATGACGCCATGAGCAGGGCTTTAAATCAGATTTCTAGATCACCCTTCACGCGCAGGATAGAGGAGGCGAAACTTCCTCGGCGCTTTAACCAACCGACATTCACTGTCTATAATGGTAGGACGGATCCCGTGGAACACGTAAGTCATTTCAACCAAAAGATGGCTGTCTACTCCAGGGACGAGGCACTGATGTGCAAGGTTTTCCCCTCCAGTCTTGGACCAGTGGCGATGAGATGGTTCGATGGACTAATCCCAAATTCCATCAGCTCCTTCAAAGAGCTCACCCAAGCCTTTGGTTCGCGCTTTGTTACCTGCCGAAGAGTGGCCCGACCTTTGTCGTCGCTGCTGTCTCTAAGCATGCAGGAAGGGGAAACCCTGAAGGTGTATTCGGATAGATATTGGGAGATGTTTAACGACATGGAGGGCAATTTTGATGCAATGGCCCTGGAAACATTTAAGCTCGGTCTTCCTACCGACCATGGTCTAAGGACATCTTTGTCTGGCAAACCTGTTACTAGCATGCGTCAGCTAATGGATCGCATTGAGAAGTATAAGAGGGTCGAAGAAGATCAGCAGCAAGGAAAAGGCAAGGACAAGGTTATTCCCCAAGAGAGGAGGGACTTCAGGTCAGATAGGTACCATAATAACAAACCGAGGAGGGATTTTCCTGCGCAGTCAGGATCAGCCAATCCCCAGGCAGTCAACACAGTATTTAGGGATCCAGTCCACCAAGTTTTGGAAAAGGTCAGGAATGAGCCATTCTTCAAGTGGCCGAATAAAATGGTAGGGAATCCAGATAGACGCAATCGCAATCTCTATTGCCAGTACCACCAGGATCATGGACACACGACCGAAGACTGCAGGAGTTTGTGGGATCATTTGGATCAGCTGGTCGGTGAAGGGAAATTGAGACATCTCTTGCATCACTCTAGTGGTCGAGGGGGCCAGGTTAGCACGGAGCCTAGGAGGGACGATCCTTTAAAACCTCCTCTGGGAACCATCAACGTCATCTTTGCAGCACCAGGAAGAACAGGATCCTGGCCATCTAAGGTCATGTCAGTGGACCGGCTGCCTGCGGGGGACTTTGGCCAGGGTCCGAAGAGAAGCAAAGTGGACGGACGTCCAGTTTTAGGGTTCTCGGATGCTGACACGGTGGGGACTATCCAGCCGCACGATGATGCGCTGGTCATAACTCTCAGAATCGGAGGATACGATGTAAAGCGGGTGATGGTCGACCAAGGCAGTGCTGCAGAAATTATGTACCCCGATCTTTACAGGGGGCTGAACCTCAAACCCAGTGATCTAACGCCGTATGGTTCTCCATTGATCAGTTTTGAAGGAAGGGCCGTGACTCCTAAGGGCCAAATACGCTTACCTGTGCAGACGGGCTCCGAGATAGTGGAAGTGGACTTCATAGTGGTAGACGTATTTTCTCCATATACAGCAATTGTAGCCAGGCCTTGGCTTCACGCTCTGGGGGCAGTCTCTTCCACCTTACATCAGAAAATCAAATATCCATCAGAAGGCCAGGTTTGCGAAATCCGCGGGGACCAACTCACGGCTAGACAATGCTTGGTGGCTGCCATTCAACATGAGCCAGAAGCAAAGTCAGCAAAAACCGAAGAGAACTTATAGCAACGAAAGCATGGGTTATCGCCCACTAAAGATCTGGATAAGGACGCAGGGTGCGAGGACTTAACAAAAGTGGTCATTGGGGATGATCCTGAAAAATTCTTTCAGGTCGGATCCCATCTACCTTTACAGGAAAAGGAGGGTTACTGAAAATTCTTAAGGAAAACCTTGACGTATTCGCCTGGAACGCTTATGAAGCCCCTGGGGTGGATCCGGAATTCATATGCCACTATTTGAAAGTAAATCCCACGGTCACACCCAAGAAGCAGCCTCCTCGACGTCCATCCAAAGAACATGCCGAAGCAGTCAGAGAAGAAGTGGCAAAGCTCAAGCAGGCTGGAGCTATTAAAGAGATTTTCTACCCAGAGTGGTTGGCAAATACTGTGGTGGTGAAGAAGAAGAACGGGAAATGGCGAGTATGCGTGGATTTCACTGATCTGAACAGGGCGTGCCCTAAAGATCCGTTTCCTATGCCAAAAATCGATCAGCTCGTGGACGCCACTGTCGGACACCCCCGGATGAGTTTCTTGGATGCCTTTCAAGGCTATCATCAGATACCTTTAGCCCTGGATGATCAAGAGAAGACCGCTTTCGTAACTCCCGTTGGAAATTACCATTACAAGGTGATGCCATTCGGCTTAAAAAATGCGGGTTCCACATACCAGAGGATGATGACGAGGATGTTTGAATCACAGCTAGGCAAAAATATCGAGATCTATATAGACGACATGGTGGTAAAGAGCAAAGAGGTGGCTGAGCATGTAAAGGATCTTGAAAGTACTTTTAGAGTTCTCAGAAAATACAAGCTGCACTTGAATGCTTCTAAGTGTTCATTTGGGGTGGGATCAGGCAAGTTCTTAGGATATATGGTGACTCACAGAGGAATTGAGGTCAACCCAGACTAGATAAAGGCCATTAACGAGCTACAGGCTCCTCGGAATCCGAAGGAGGTTCAGAAACTGACGGGGATGACCGCAGCCCTAAATCCATTTATCTCACGATCAGCGGACAGGTGTCGGCCTTTCTTTTCCTTGATCAACAAATGGAAAGGGTTTGAATGGACAGAAGAGTGTGCTACGGCATTCCAGAAATTGAAGGATTATCTGGCTCGACCACCAATTATGTCCAGCCCCGAGCCGGACAAAGTCTTATTTGCGTATATCGCTGTAGCCCCTCATGCGGTAAGCTTGGTGCTGGTCCGAGCGGATGGCGGTGTCCAAAAACCAGTTTACTGTGTAAGCAAATCGCTGCATGAAGCCGAAATCCGTTATTTACCCTTGGAAAAGGCTATTCTGGCCGTAGTTCTGGGTACACGAAAGCTCCCACATTATTTTCAAACCCATACGGTCATTGTTCTCACCCAACTTCCGCTCAGGGCAATACTCCGAAGTGCGGATTATACTGGAAGAATCGCTAAATGGGGAACGATCCTAGGGGCTTTTGATATCAAGTACATGCCACGCACTTCGATCAAGGGTCAAGTGATTGCTGATTTAGTAGCTGAGTTCACGGAGCCCCGACTAGAAGAAGTAAAGCTGATGCCAGACATGGATGAAAAATCAGTTGGCATGATCTCTCAACAAGGTCCTTCCCTTTGGGAGGCGTACATGGACGGCGCCGCGAATCAAAAAGGTTCTGGAGTGGGGCTAGTATTGCTATCTCCCGAAGGAATTATTATCGAGAAAGCACTAAGGCTAGGCTTCTCGGCAACAAATAATGAGGCGGAATACGAAGCTCTACTGATGGGGATGAGCATGGTCCAGAAAATGGGAGGAACGGAAGTAAGGCTGTTCTCGGATTCAAGATTGATCGTGGGTCAAGTACAGGGGGAGTTTGAAGCAAAAGATGAAAGAATGCAGGGATACTTGAGTCGAGTCAAACGTCTGCAAACCAGGTTCAAATCTTTTAGCCTGGAACATGTGCCCAGGAGTGGCAATACACACGCTGACTCCTTAGCCACACTAGCCACCTCGTCGGCACGTGATTTGCCGAGAGTTATCCTCGTCGAGGACTTGTATCAATCTACCGATGCCAGAAAAGAAGTGATCCAAGTACATCAAGTCGGGGCCGGACTCAGTTGGATGGACCCTTTAATTAAGTTTCTAAAGGAAGAGGTCTTACCTGAAGAAAAGGGGGAGGCCGATAAAATTCGAAGGAAAGCGACCAGGTTCTGGCTATCCGAAAATCAGAAGTTATACAAACGGTCCTATTCGGGGCCTTATTTACTGTGCATGCCTCCTGAAGCGGCCGAGCTACTACTAGAAGAACTACACGAAGAAATCTGTGGAAGCCACACTGGGGTAGGACTTTGGCTCACCGTGCTCTTACTCAGGGTTATTGGTGGCCCAACATGCAAGAAGAAGCCCTGAATTACGTCAAAAAATGCGATCAATGCCAACGGTTTGCCCCACGTATTCATCAGCCCGAAGGAACTCTTAACCCGCTAACCAGCCCGTGGCCTTTTGCCCAATGGGGCTTGGATATCGTGGGCCCGTTCCCTAAGGCCGCAGGGAACAAGAGATATCTGCTAGTCGGCACTGACTACTTCACGAAGTGGGTTAAAGCAGAACCTCTGGCGAACATCCGAGACGTAGATGTGCAGAAGTTCGTGTGGAAGAATATAGTCACTAGATTTGGAGTTCCACACAGTCTTATCTCGGACAATAGCCTCCAGTTTGATAGCAAAGCATTTAGGAGTTATTGTAGCGAGCTGGGAATTGCGAACAGATATTCCACCCCAGCGTACCCCCAGGGTAACGGCCAAGCAGAAGCTGTTAATAAGGTCATTGTGAGTGGCCTGAAAAAAAGACTTGACGACGTGAAGGGAAAATGGGTCGAGGAGTTGCCACATGTTCTTTGGGCTTACAGAACTACTCCACACAGGTCTACTGGAGAGACTCCTTTCTCGATGACCTATGGGGCTGAAGCTGTCATACCCCTAGAAACTGGATTCCCAACGTTAAAAACTAGCTCATTCAACCTGAAGGGCAACAATGATCAGCTAGAAAGGAGTTTGGACCTAATCGATGAAAAGAGAGAAAATGCAATGGTCCGATTGGCGCATTATCAGCAAAAGCTCAGGCAGGGTTATAATGCCAACGTAAGGCTCAGACCCTTGGACCCCGGTGATCTGGTGTTAAGAAAAGTGGTCGGCACTGCGAAGAACCCAGCTTGGGGAAAACTAGGACCTAATTGGGAAGGGCCATATCGCATTACTTCAGGGGCTGGCATTGGAGCGTACTTCCTTGAGGATTTGGACGGCCATGTGATACCGCGCCCTTGGAATGTAAATAACCTTAAAAGGTATTATTATTAATCGAATTTTCCTTTTAATCTATCTAACGACAAGTTGTATAGTCAGTTCTTTTAAGTGTTTAAACTTAAATCCTATCATGCCTGTAGTCCTCAGACCAGATGATTTGGGTTAGTTAACACTCCCTTACAGTTCTTTTAAGTGTTTAAACTTAAATCCTATCATGCCTGTAGTCCTCGGACCAGATGATTTGGATTAGTTAACACTCCCTTACAGTTCTTTTAAGTGTTTAAACTTAAATCCTATCATGCCTGTAGTCCTCGGACCAGATGATTTGGGTTAGTTAACACTCCCTTACAGTTCTTTTAAGTGTTTAAACTTAAATCCTATCATGCCTGTAGTCCTCGGACCAGATGATTTGGGTTAGTTAACACTCCCTTACAGTTCTTTTAAGTGTTTAAACTTAAATCCTATCATGCCTGTAGTCCTCGGACCAGATGATTTGGGTTAGTTAACACTCCCTTACAGTTCTTTTAAGTGTTTAAACTTAAATCCTATCATGCTTGTAGTCCTCGGACCAGATGATTTGGGTTAGTTAACACTCCCTTACAGTTCTTTTAAGTGTTTAAACTTAAATCCTATCATGCATGTAGTCCTCGGACCAGATGATTTGGATTAGTTAACACTCCCTTACAGTTCTTTTAAGTGTTTAAACTTAAATCCTATCATGCCTGTAGTCCTCGGACCAGATGATTTGGGTTAGTTAACACTCCCTTACAGTTCTTTTAAGTGTTTAAACTTAAATCCTATCATGCCTGTAGTCCTCGGACCAGATGATTTGGGTTAGTTAACACTCCCTTACAGTTCTTTTAAGTGTTTAAACTTAAATCCTATCATGCCTGTAGTCCTCGGACCAGATGATTTGGGTTAGTTAACACTCCCTTACAGTTCTTTTAAGTGTTTAAACTTAAATCCTATCATGCCTGTAGTCCTCGGACCAGATGATTTGGGTTAGTTAACACTCCCTTACAGTTCTTTTAAGTGTTTAAACTTAAATCCTATCATGCCTGTAGTCCTCGGACCAGATGATTTGGGTTAGTTAACACTCCCTTACAGTTCTTTTAAGTGTTTAAACTTAAATCATATCATGCCTGTAGTCCTCGGACCTGATGATTTGGATTAGTTAACACTCCCTACAGTTTCTTTCAAGTGTTTAAACTTAAAACCTGCCATGCCTGTAGTCCTCGGACCAGATGATTTAGGTTGGATGATACCCCAATCATGCCTGTTTAAATCTAAAATTAATGCAACTGCTATGGCTGAAATATCATTCCATGATGATCCATGATTGAAACTGCTGAGTATATCTAAATTATTCCTATCTCATGTTGCCTTTTCATTGATAGTTCCCACACATTCTGCTTATTTTTAGTAACACCTATAATCATGCACGCTAATAAAGTGATATTGGGGTCTCACAGCGTTAAAATATGAGACTAGATAATCAAAGTAAAAGAAAAATTACTTCATTGATCGAAAAAGAGTAGCTTACAAATCTCTTATGGTAAAAATAAAAGTAAACAAAAAAAAATAAATAATAATAAAAGAAAAATCCCGTGTTTATTCTTTTGCTGAGGGGATCACGTTATCAGCAGCCTGGCCCGTCCGAGCAACAGCTTCTGGGGCTTGACCCTTGGGCTCATCTGAAGTCTTCTGTCCCTCCAACCCTTTGCCCTTGTCCTTCTCCTGGTCAGTTGGTTTATCCTTATCACCTGGCTGACCAGTTTCTTTGGTGGCACCAAGGGTGGAAGGAGGAGCTTGGTTGGCCAAGTTTGGCTCTGAGATCTCCGAAAGCTGTGGGGCAGGAGGATCAGGACCTGGGAGCTCTCGGATTTCGGGGTCATAGTATATGCTCCCTGGTAGCCTCAGGGGGGAATCCGAGGGGACCCCAGCCGCGTCCAATGCCTTTTGCCAGGTTATGTCGCAGTAATCACGACTAACCAAGGCAAACTGTTCGGTAAGCTGCTGCCCGGTCTCCTCCACCCCCAACTGATACGCTACTCTCTTTTCAGCTTCAATTGACTCCTTGGCCAGTTGAGCCTTCTGTTCGGCGGCTAGGGCGCGCTCTTTGGCTTTTTTGAGTTCATCTCTGAGGCCCTTCACCATCTCCCTTTCGGTCTCCAGG
Source organism: Quercus ilex subsp. ballota (assembly GCA_032727855.1). Lineage (NCBI taxonomy): Eukaryota > Viridiplantae > Streptophyta > Magnoliopsida > Fagales > Fagaceae > Quercus > Quercus ilex. Next base: position 24,366,403 of record CM064918.1, on the reverse strand, counting down.
TTGATCTCTGTCATATGCAACTTTTTGCGCTGCTCCTCGGCTTGGGTCTCGGCGTTCTTTAGGCCGGCCTTGAAGCTGTTCCTTTGACTGGTCATGTCTTTTAGCTGCTCTGACATTTTAGCATAATCCTCCTTCAGCTGACCCAGAGACTTTTCGACCTCAGATTGAGACTGCGCTGCTGCTTGAGCTTCGAGGTAGGACTTCTTGTTCCATTCCTCGGCTACGTATATTTGCTGAGTAATCTGCATGGCAGCACGTTCAACATCAAATGAAGAAGGGAATTAAAGCCAAATGCAAATAAAGTCTGAGTTAAAAACGAATATTCACCATGGCCACGTCCCACTTAAGGGACAGGAAAAGCTCCTTCTGGTTGAAGCGCTTATAGGAGTCCATGTCGTGGGGGAGGAGGAGTGGCTGCTGCAGAGCCTCAGCTACGTACCCTGCCCTTCCCCCATCATAGTTGCGGAGGGAGGTGTCCCAAGGAAAAGGAGCGCCGTCCAGCTCTAACCTCGGCGACCAAATACGAGTTCCCCCTCCTCGGCGGATGTCAGCCCCACCCAAGTCCTCTCGGCTCTCGGTGGAGGAGGCCCTCTTGCTCCGGTGGTCTCGTATCACTTTTTGCTGTTTATTAGTTTTGGTGGGCACAACTCCCTCCCTCTCCTCAGGCTCGTATGGCCTCTTCTTCTGAGGGTTTGGGATGGGCTTCGAACCTGGATCGGAGACCTGGGTAGGCACTGGGGGCAGGGACGACACCACTTTTGACGCCCCAACATCCTTGTGCTCGGTCTTTTGGACCCTCTTCTTCATCAAATTCTTTAGGTCCATGTCTTCGTCCGATGAGTCTTCAGGGCCGGCAACAATCACAACAGGCTGAACACTTGAATGCCTGTCGATCTCTTCCTCGGCGTCCGAGACCTCTACCACTTGTTCTCCTGGAGCGTCCCCCTCGAAATGGAACTGGTCTATTTGCTCTTCAAGGGATGAACCAGAGGATCCAACTCTTTCACCCTCAACCCCTTGTCCGAGGGGAACTTGTTGAAGGGGTTGGACGAGAGGAGGTATGTTCTGAGGGCGTGGATGTGGTACGGGCGGAAGTTCGTACGGTGCCAAAAAACCCCTCCAAGATACGTTGATGCGGTTGAGACGGTGATCTCCCTGAGTTATCGCGTTACCCACTGGTTGGAAGTCTTTGGGCTTCGCTTTGTACCCTAAGATGAGGGGAGCCGATCGCAGTTACCCGTCCTCGCTAACGAAGATCTCCGACCGCAATAAAAAGTTCAGCGCAGCTACGTTGGTAAGGCTAAGCCGAGGAGTAATATGTTCTTTATCTGTTACAAATCACACCAGAGTTTGATTAGAAAATTGGAAGCAACGATAATCAAAAATAGATCCTAAACCTACGGTTAGAGTGCCTAGAACTAGTGTCCCACCTGGCTCTCCATGCTTGGTCGGACAGTGAGGGCCGTTATGCCACGCGCCCGAGACGATCACATAGTCGTCCTTTAGCCCTTTGTTGGACTTGGGGAGGTAGGAAATTAGCCGAACAATGTCGGACCGGGATTTTAAATAATATCCCGCCCCTTGTTGGCTGTGGAACTCGTACATGTGCACCACGTCGTGCCAAGTGAGTCCCAATCCTAGGTGGTGGTTAAGGTCTTCAATTGCTCCTAGGATCCTAAACATGTTAGGCGCACATTGCCAAGGGGTAATCCTATGGTTCCGGAAGTAACTAGTGGTAAGGGGGCCTATAGGAATCGTCATTCCTCCCTCCAGGAAAGCAATAAGAGGGATCACCACTTCCCCGGTTTTTCGATCAGTCAATATTTTCTCGGGTGGACAATACCTCACCCCCACGTTCGGGGCTATGTGGTAGGTGGCCCTAAACTTCTCCAATTGGGCAGGACCGTCTACCATGTACTCGAGTTTGCCCATCTTTCTTAAACGAAAAAATGAAAATGCAACGCAGAAGATAGCCGAAGAGAAAACAGATGGCCTGGGGCGATGAGAACTTACAAACACGAAGCTAGAGATTGATCTTTGACTTCGTAGGGAGATTCGTAAGGGTTCTGAGAAGGATTGGAGGCGGCGATTTAGAAAACTCGGAGCGCTGGGATGCCTGATCTTGTTGGGTAGGATGAGAGCTTCAAGGTAAAAGAGAAATGGTAACCGCGGGGGCTTTATATGAGGACGATGGAAGGGGCAGAAATTATTTCGCCCAAATCCCAAGAAAGAACCCTGTCCGTTGGATCAGCAATCCGCCGTTGGATGCAAAGGACAAGACGCCGCCTGAAGTAATTAATGTGGCGCTTTGGGAATACGGAAAACAACTGCAGCAATGATGGAACGTGCACATCCACATCTACGCACGTGCCAATTTGAATCTTCGTCTGTTCCCAAGCTAATTACCCCGCGGCAAGTCAAAATCTCATTTTTTCTCCTCGGATGAGAGGGAAAAATAGAAATTTTGAGGGGCTATTGTGGGGGGGGTAAAAGCCCAGATCTGGTAAGTGGGCCTGGGGCCCTGTTCTGTGACATCTTACATCCGAAGAGCGCTAGCGGGCTGGGACACTTCTTTTGCGGACATCAGGCCCAAAGGTGGCCGAAAAGTATAATCTGAAGAGAACATTCATCGTCCGAAGAGATTTTACTCCTCGGATACGGGAAGTTCTGATTAAATACATGTACAGGGAGCCCGAGTGCCCTTCCTGGCAACCTGAGCAACAAAAATCAGCTCTGGGCACTCCGAATGATGATAAGAATGAAGAAATATCTAAAGGAAAAGCTGCTACCCCCCGTATTTAATGCACTGCAACAGCTTTTCTGGCCGCATTTATGTGGAGAGGACCCCTGAACAGTGAAACCTCAGCTACCACGACTCACAAAGAACTAAAGTGGGCGCATGATATGACCCGCGCTCAAGTGTATACCCAGATGGGGAACAGGTGGACGATGGAGATGAGGGAGAAAGGTGCTATATAAAGGAGGTCGATCCCTGAGAAAGGGGGGGAGGCTTGACTGTAGCTCTGAACGTTGTAATTACTGTTTATTCAATAAGATGTCTCTTCGGACTTTCACCTAAATATTCTGAGTCATTATTTTATGTTATTTCTGCCTCACGTAACTTAATCATCCATAGTTTAATTCAGATCCAGCCCAGCTCTTTCACCCACTCTCTACAAATTCATTGTGATGGGTTCGTTGGGCCTCTAACCCATCCTTTTTGGGCTTGGGCTACAAAAACTGACCCTACATAGACATTTAGTGTATTATTAACATATGGATGAATATGGTTGTGTAAGTCAATAATTAATATAGTGAAAATTGGTTGAGTTTTATCATTTAGTTTAAAAAAATTTTATAAAAACAATGACAAATAAATAATAAAAACTACATAAAAATAAAAAACGATGTACAAGCTTAGCAAAATAAAACAGTCATATGCCAAATTGACAATAGATAATGATAATTAATAATAAACTATCGTATAATGATTTCAAAATTAAAAATTCGTAGAAGAAAATTGTAAAACTTCACGTATTTGAGAGTTTTTTTTTTCTTTTTGTCGATAACTCGATATATTCAAGTTTTCTTTTTTATTAAATTATGTTTAATTCAAATTTCTCAGTGACCCTCATGAAAAAAAAAAAAAAAAAAAAAAAAAAAAAGTGGTTTAGGAGCCACCACTGGCTAAATTAGGTAGAAACTTTTGCACAAACTAATGTGATTGCTCAAGTTAGTATTTTATAATGAAATGATTTTTTTTTTTTTTTTGTGACAATTATATAGTTTGAGAGGAGGGTTTGAACATTAGACGCCTACATTAAAAACACAAGAAAGAGTCTGATTGAACTTACACGGTTCTTCACAAAATATTTTATAATGATATTTCATCAAGAGCCTTCAAACTCGATTAATAATTTCTATTCATTGTAACCTAGATGTTCACAGTTCAAATCTCATTTCCCCAACTATTGAATTATATAATTTTTAAAAAAATAAAATGAAACCCTTTCTTGGCATGAAAACATTTAAAAGTGAGTTTATTGTTTATATTTTAGGTTAATAGTTTTTTAAAACTACATTTAAAATATATATATATATATATATAACTACGATTTCATCAACATTTTAGCAAATAAATTTTCATCTAATAAACTAATTCAATCGCATGTAAATCCCTAATTTATTTTAATTTGCATAATAATACTGATGATGTGAAGGCAAACTCGGAGTGATACCAATGTAGTGTAGGCCAAAATTTCTCCCATGCTCAAGTTAGCATTCAATATCCCCATAATACAAATAGTAAAGGAGTATTTGAGATTTTGTCTCATGCCGGCATGATGATTGATGACATCCGGGGGTTTATTATTATTATTATATAAACTCTTTAATCTTTTACTCCATGATTCTCGCCATTTCCCCCAATTTTAGGCGTGGAATGCGTCATGCCTTAAGTCATGCAGTTCAAGGTGCAAATCATGTTGCTCATTCCTAATGTAATTGTACCCTGAAAGACACAGTATGAAATGTCGGAGAGGGACTGAAATTCTAGTCCGTTTGGTAAAGTTGTTTATATTTTTTGAAAGAACAAAACTTAGTTAGAGTACTTTGGTGTTGTTTCTTAAATTTCCTTTTAAGATTCTGTCATATGGATTTTTTCTCATGAGATGAAGTGTATTTTTTGCTCATTCCTAATGTGTACCCTGAAAGACACAGTTTGAAACGTCGTAGTGGGACTGAAATTCTGGCTCATTTGGCAACGTTGTTTGTATTTTTTGAAAGAGCAAGACTTAGTTACAGTACTTAAGTGTTATTCCTTAAGTTCCCATTTAAGATTCTGCCATGTAAATTTTTTCTCATTAGATGAACTGTATTTTTTAGTTAAGTAGCCACATAACTAAATCTTAAGAGAATAACGTAAGGAACAGCATATAAGATACTGTACCTAAATTTTGTCCTTTTTGAAAATACGTGTGGGTGAAAAAGTATGTGAAAATACGTGTAATGTTATTTAAAAGGGAAATGATATGTCTACAATATTTTTACAACATTTTTACAACAAATCCTAAGTGACAGGTTGTTACTGGTTGTTATTGTTGGGGGCAAAAAAGTAATCTTAGTGTTAATTTCAAATTTAGTTACAGTACTTAGTTATAGTACTTAAGTGTTATTCCTTAAGTTCCCATTTAAGATTCTGTCATGTAGATTTTTTCTCATTAGATGAACTGTATTTTTTAGTTAAGTAGCCACATAACTAAATCTTAAGAGAATAACGTAAGGAACAGCATATAAGATACTGTACCTAAATTTTGTCCTTTTTGAAAATACGTGTGAGTGAAAAAGTATGTGAAAATACGTGTAATGTTATTTAAAAGGAAAATGATATGTCTACAATATTTTTACAACATTTTTACAACAAATCCTAAGTGACAGGTTATTACTGATTGTTATTGTTGGGGGCAAAAAAGTAATCTTAGTGTTAATTTCAAATTTGAACCAATAACAACTAACACGTAGCATCTCTCTATTTAAAAACTGAAAATTGTTGCCTAAAATCCCATTCCAAACGGCCAGAGGGTAAGGGTTTTTTGTTTTGTTTTTTGTTTTGGGGATTATTTGAGGTTATTTCAGCCTGAAATTTTACTGTGTTTTGGGGATTATTTGAGGTTATTTTCAGCCTAAAATTCTATTGTGTGTAAAATGTGTAAGGGTTTTTTGTCTTGTTTTGTTATATTCTTCTTTAAAAAAAAATTGAAAAAAATATCAGTCATAAAATCAAAAGGAAATTTCGAAAATTAAAAACGTAAAAAGAACTGCAAGCTGCTTGCAATGAATCTGTAATTTAAAATCGAGCTTGCAATACAAAGTCCAATCAATATCCAAACTCTCTCTCTCTCTCTCTCTCATCAAACAATCTCAAATAAACAGCCGAAACAAATAAAATTAATTACACAAATAAATAATAAATAATACTTAACAATCCATAAACCCCATTCTTCTACATCACTAAAAACCCAGCAAACGCCACAACAGCCACAGATCCAGCGAGAGCGAAACTGTTCGAAACGGCACCGTTCTGTGCGGGAGCAGGTGCTTCAGATGGTGCCCCGGAGATCGATGAGGGAGTAGTCACCGGAGAAGGCGATGGAGGAGACTCCACGGTGGCCGGAGAAGGCGCAGAGGCATGAGGAGACAACGCCGGAGATTTCTTTGGAGAAGCCACCGGAGAAGTCGCCGGAGATTGAGCTATGGCGGATACCACCAACATTGCAAGCAAAAGAATCACAATGCTTGAGGAATGAGCCATCTCAAAAACAAAAAGCTTCGTAAATTACGAGAATACAACTATGGAAAGAAAAGAGACTTTAGAACTTTAGTTTAGTTAAGTAACGTTTAGTACTTTGTGTTTGTTTTGAAGAAGCACCAACGTTGGAGTTGTATTTATAGGAGGGGAATTAAAAGTGAAAGTACGAGAATGCCACTACGTAAATCACGGACAACTCACGCCAGAAACACGTTTTGATGCTTTGCCACTAAGGGTACAGTTGTCATCGACTCACTGGCGAACATGTTTGTTGGGGTGTTTTCTTTTTTGAAATATGTTAGCAATGTGAACCGTTGGATTGGGTTGCTTTACGTGCAACGGTCGAAAATGTGACGGTGCAGATGTCACAAATCATTCACACATGGGTACCAGATCGATAATACAAGGTGGGACCATTTTGGGGACCATAATTGAAACGGTCCAGCTGGTTTAGTAATCAATCATTATTAATCTAATATTTTAATTCCTCCCCCTCAAAAAAAAAAAATATTTTAATTCCTAAAATAAAGTTATTCTTGAACTTTTTTCTTCCAAACACCAAATAGTACACATTAAAGAAGTTGTCAGTCTTGGCTAGATATAATAAGCTACTATTACCTTTCGGTTTTTCTATATTTCAAAAATGAGATAGAAAGTGAGTTAAAAATAATAATAAAAAAAGATAGAAGTGATTTTTTTTTTTTTTTTGAAAATTTCTAAGACCATATAATTTGTGCCATAATTGTTTCAGGTGACAGATTATGAGTGATGAAGAAAAAATAGCAGATTCATGTGAAAGTATCACACTCTGACACATTAAGATAATTGCAGCAAAAATTATGGTAATTTATATTATATTATAACTACTCTTTTTTATTAAAAAAAATTAACACCTGAGCAAACTGCAAAGACATGGTTTGTTATTTTTTATTGGATTAGTCAGTGCTGTCTAATTGGAGTGATGCAATTGCAAGGTGTATTATAAATTTTTATTATTTAACTAACCATTAGTAATGGTGTTATGTGAATGAATAATCCGTCAAATTGGGTAACTCTTTTTTTATATCTATTTTATGTGAAACACAAATTCGTATTTTGTAAATTTCAATTAGTTCAACAGGTAAAGTATTTTATTATCAAATAAAAAACATAAAATTCATACAAATTAAAAATATATATAATTTGAATGTTAGATTTTCAAATTTCAAATTTCTATATCTTGATAAGCATCTTTCAAATAAGGGAATGACAATATACACTATTTATTTTCATTTCATTCCTCTCAAATTCCTTCAATTCAAACGGTAAGCAACATAATTTACATCCTGGATAGTGATTATGACACATCAGGCAAACCAAACGAAATTTTCTACAGTAGCTTATATTGTCTTTTCCTCTAACAGTTTCCTTTTTCTTCTTACATATTTTTACAACTTTTAATTTGAGTCAAAAACTTAGAGCATCTTGCTAGGCAAAGGAGTCAGAGAGGCACTAAATAAAGAGTAAAGTAGTAACCCTCTAGCAAAGGTTTACTTTAACTTTAATTGCCTAATCAAAGGTTTCACTCTCTTTAGTGTTTTTTTTCTTTTCAATTTTATTAGGAGCTTTATAACTTTTTTTTTATTTTCTATTTTAATTAGGCTTTGGACTTTAATCTTATTCGTCAGTACATAAGATTAAAATACTGTGAGAGGATGTTCTTACTTTTCTTCCTATCAGGCAATTGAAAATTGCATCTTTCTTGGTAATGAAACTTAAGCAAAATGAAAAATTTCACCCATATATGTGTTGCAGGATTTGCAAATAACTAAAAAAAGAGGCTAAAATACAAAACTTATTCTGGTCCTCTATTTTGCTTCCGTTCACTTTCAAAGTTTATCAAAAGCTTTTCCAATCAACTTGTTGATTAAGAAAATAATCCAATTTATCTTTTTTTTTTTTCTTTGAATTAAAATTTTTCGATATGTTGCGGATTTTTGCAATGTAATATTTTTGAAAAAAGTGTACTTCTAAAATGGAGAAATGCTAAAGTGGAAAATTGAGTTCCTTTTAAGTTCTCTTAACACTTCCTTTGGTTCTATCAGAGTGCAAAATCAATTAAAATCATTTCACCTATATTATCTTGGCAGTCGCATTCGCATGTCAAGCAAAACTTTTTCTTTTGCATTTTTGTAACTTTTGTATTCGTAAAGTCTTAAAACAATTGCTGCGATTTTGTTTGAGCAACAGCTACAATAAACCCATAAAGTTGGTTTCCTTAGACTTTCACAATATTTAACACCAATTGCGGAATTAAGAGAATAAAGAAAAAAATTATATTAATGGGTATAGTAAATACCGTAATAAAACATCACATATAATACGACCAAATCCACTGTAAATGAATGAATAATGAATAAATACAATAAAACACTAAAACCCAAAAAATAAACATAGAATACTTTTAATTTCTAAAACACCAAAACGGCAGCGAATACTGCTACAGCCACAGATCCAGCAGCGAACCCAATTCTGTTCAAAACGGCACCGCTCTGAGCCGGTTCAGGAGCTTCAGCGGGTGGAGCACTAATCGAAGATGGAGTACTCGCCGGAGCATCAGAAGAAGCCGGAGGAGGAGATGGTGGAGAGTTCACCACTGCCGGAGACGGAGCAGGCACTGGAGTCTTTCTAACTGTAGGCGACGGCGCTGAAGCTTTAGGAGCGGGTGCTTGTGTTGGCGACTTTGATGGAGATTGTGAAGGAGATTGGGCTAAAGAGGAGCCCACAAGCACTGCCATTAGAACCAAAGCCACAAAGCTAAAGCGAGCCATTGTAGAAAAAAAGCTAAGACTGAGAGAGAGAGAAAGAAAGTTTTAAAGACTGAAACAGAGAGAGAAAGAGATAAAGTTTGAGTGTTTGGGTTTGAGATATGAAGAAGAGAGACTGAGCAGGGTTTATATAGTGATTTCTTAACGTCTATATCACGTATCTCGAGAAGGATTGGACGGTGGAGATTGTTTCTTTATAAAAGGCAAGAATAAAAAAACACGGCTAAGTAATAGGTGCTTTTTTGGTGACCAGTATGACTATGAGCGTATGAGTAGGGAACACTCTTGGCTGGATATAATAAGATATGATATTATTACCTTTTGGTTTTTCTATATTTCAAAAATGAGATAGTAGTGATTTTTTTTTTTTTGGAAAATTTTAAGACCATATAAAATAGTAAAATTTACCCCACAATGGTTCACGTGAGAAACTATGAATAATAAATAAAAAATGATGAATTTATATAAAAGTGACAAGTATTCAATCACAATTTAACACGTTAAAATAGTTATAACAAAAATTGTAGTAATTTATATAGTATTAGAACTGCTCTTTTTTATTAAAAAAAAAATTAACAATCAGTGCAAACTGCAAAGACACGGTTTGATTTTTTTTTTTATTGGATTAGTCAGTGCTGTCTAATTGGAGTGATGCAATTGCAAGGTGTATCATAAATTTTTATTATTTAATTAGTATCTTTTTTTCTTTTTCTTTTTTGGTTAGGAATTAGTATCTAAACATTAATGGTATTAAGTGAATGAATAATCGGTCAAATTGGGTAACTCCTTTTTTATATCTATTTAATGTGAAACACATATTTGTGTTTTGTAGGTTTCAATTAGTTCAATGGATAAAATATCTTGTTGTCAAATAAAAAACATAAAATTCATAAAAAAATTTAAAAAATACAAGTTTGAATGTCAGATTTTCACATTTCAAATGTCTATATCTTGATAAGCATCTTTCAAATAAGGGAATGACACTATTTATTTTCATTTCATTCCCTCTCAAATTCCTTCAATTCAAACGATAAGCAACATGTTTTACATCCTAAATAGTGATTATGACACATCAGGCAAACCAAACGAAATTTTCTACAGTAGTTTACAATGTCCTTTCCTTTAACCGTTTCCTTTTTCTTTTTACATATTTTTACAACTATTAATTTTGAGTCAAAAACTTTGAGCATCTTGCTTGGCAAAGGAGTCAGGGAGGCACTAAATAAAGAGTAAAGTAGTGACCCTAGCAAAGGTTTACTTTACTTTAATTGCCTAATCAAAAGTTTCACTCTCTTTAGTTTTTTTTTTCTTTTCAATTTTATTAAGAGCTTTATAACTGTAGGAGGCAAAAAAATTTAAGCCAATCATAAAATGCCACATCAAAATTTAGTGGCAAATTCTAAATTAAGGTCATTAAATTAATTAAATTAGATGATGACATGTGTCATCCAAATTGATATCACATTGGCATATCAAAATTTGCCACATGTCATTTGGCCCACAAGATAAAGATAAATTTCCTATAGGATAATTATCTTCATTAAAATAAATAAATAAAATAAAGATAAATTTTCTATTCAAAATTGATAGATAATTATCTTTATTAAAATAAATAAATTAAATAGAGATAATTATTTATCTTTGTTGATTATTATCTTTATCAAAATATGATATTTATCAAAATAGATAAATAGAGAGAATTATTTCTAAGAAGAATTTGGGCTAATCAAAAGTCTACTACATACTTTCAAGTATATCAATTCAAAGTGGAGCTATACTCTGAAATCACTATAAATAGAGGACATCACCTTTCATTTTGAACACCAAGTTTTCAGGAGGCCCAAGCTCTGGAGAAATTCCGTCTCAAGAATCTTTGAAGAACTTGAATCATCTTTGAAGAACTTGAAGATCATTCAAAGGGCTTGAAGAACTTGAAGGACAACAAATCTCTAACAAGCTCAAGGCTAGAGATTCATTGTGAAGACTGTTCACAATCCATCTCTTGTTCAAGTTCTTTAAAGTTCTATTAGAATTAAGCTAAAAAACCTCCATAAACCTCAACAAACCCAAATATTTGAAGCTCAACGAATCAAGCCTCTAAAACCCCGAAGAACTTCAACCTAAGAGGCCAAGCTCAATCTCTTGTTCGAGTCAAGTTTAATGAAGATAGAATTAGAGAGTATTCTTTTGTAAAAGAATTGATCATCAATACAAATTTATATTTGCAAACCACTTTTCAATTGTTTGATTTCTGCAATTGGGAAATTTTGTGTTTACAATAACTTCTTTTATTTTCTATTTTATCTTATTTGTCGCTACATAAGATTAAAAATACTGTGAGAGCTCTTACTTTTCTTCCTAGCAATTGAAATATTTGCAAATAACTAAAAAAAAAAAAAAAAGGCTAAAATGCAAAAACCCCTTTTGGTTTCACCAAAATTTATTTTTGGTGGTGAAGTGCTAAATTAATTTAAATCATTGGTTCTATCAGAGTGCAAAATTAGTTTCTTGGCAATCGCATTTTTAGTGGAACATTCACATTTTATTTATTCATTACATTAATATATTTCAAGCAAAACTTATTCTATTGCATTTTTGTAACTTTTGTATTCGTAAAGTCTTAAAACAATTGCTGCGATTTTTTTTGAGCAACACACTGCTAACTACCCAGGTTTACTGATTGATTTCCGTTTAATCGCCCAATCAAAACCCATAAAATTTCACAATATTTAACAACAATTGAAGAATTAAAAGAATAAAGAAGAAATTATATTAATGGGTATAGTAAATAACATGATAAAATACGACCAAATCCACTGTGAATGAATGAATAATGAATAATTAAATACAACAGAACGAACACTTGTAATTTTCTAAAACACCAAAACGGCAGCGAATACTGCTACAGCCACAGATCCAGCAGCGAACCCAACTCTGTTCAAAACGGCGCCACTCTGAGCCGGTCCAGGAGCTTCAGCAGGGGTAGGTGTAGTAGTACTAATGGAAGATGGAGGACTCACCGGAGCCTCAGAAGAAGTCGGAGGAGGAGATGGTGGAGAGTTCACCACTGCCGGAGACGGAGCAGGCACTGGAGTCTTTGTTACTGTAGGCGACGGCGCTGAAGCTTTAGGAGCAGGTGCTTGTGTTGGCGACTTTGAAGGAGATTGTGAAGGAGATTGGGCTAAAGCGGAGCCCACAAGCACTGCCATTAGAACCAAAGCCACAAAGCTAAAGCGAGCCATTGTAGAAAAAAAAGCTAAGACTCTGAGACAGAGAGAGAGTTCTAAAGACTGAAACAGAAAGAGAGAAAGTTTGAGTGTTTGAGTGTTTGGGTTTGAGATATGAAGAAGAGAGACCGAGTAGGGTTTATATAGTGATTTCCTAACGTCTATATCACGTATCTCGAGAAGGATTGGACGGTGGAGATTGTTTCTTTATTAAAGGCCAGGAAAAAAACAAAACACGGCTAAGTCATAAGTGCTGTTTTGGTGACGAGTATGTATGAGTAAGGAACAGTTGGCTATGAAATGAATCATGGGCGTACACGTGGGGGTTGGTAGCGAAGAATGCGGAGCCGTAAGGATGAATATTAAAAGTGTGGTGTTTGTAACGGTCGGAAAACGGTAAGTTGTGTAGGGTTTTGTGCGGGGCAGTTCACAACGTGGGGACGCGGTACGACCGTATCTGGGAACATCGAAGTTGAACACGTCTGTTTGAAAAAGTAATCTGGACTCTTGACCTTTTGAGGTGCATAGACTTGAAAGAGATGAGAATGGGTAAGGAAAAGAAAGGAAGAACGGGTTAAAAAATAAAATAAAGCAAAATATTTTGTTACACCCATTTTGCATCCACTATTTTTGCACTCTACTTTTAGGTTTACAATATTTTCACAATAATATTATTAAAAATTTTAAGTAGCAAACTATTATTAGTAGGTAAAAGATATAATGTCAATGAAGAGTTTAGTGTAGAATGAATAATAACATATCATCTAAGATTTGTTATGAAATTATGAGAAATGCTACATTTTTACAACATTTTCACAACAAATTATAGATAGTTGTTATTGGTTCAAATTTGAACGTTATACTAGGATTACTTTTTTGCCCCAACAATAACAACCAGTAACAACCTGCCGCTTAAGATTTGTTGTAAAAATGTTATGAACATATCATTTTTCGTGAAATTATTGTAAAAAAATGTTATGAGCTTAACATTACTCTTTAAGAGAAGTGTTATATCCACAACATTTTCACAATAAATCATAAATGGTTAGTTATTATTGGTTATCATTTAAATCTATTACTAAAATTACTTTTTTGCCCTACCAAAAACAACCTGTAATAATTTTTCACTTATAATTTATTGTGAAAATGTTGTGGACATAGCTTTTCTTATGATTTTTTCTCAAAAAAAAAGATTTTCACTATCTTTTATTTTGTATATAATTATGAAAATTGATAATTATTAATGGACATTTATTATGATTATATTTGTATATGAAATATTAAATATGAAAATTTAATCATTATGATAGTTGTTAATGAGTACTATTTATTATAATTGAGTTTTTATGATAATTATTAATAGATATTTATTATAACTATTTTTGTATATTTAAAGAAGAAAAAAATATGATTTGACAAGATTCTAATGAGTCAAAATCTTATGACTCAAACTCTCCATACCACTCTATGCTCCACGAATTAAAATGTGACATGTGTCCACTAATTCCTAAATTCATGCTTCTTATTTCACTTACCAAAAAAAAAAAAAAAAAGGCCCAACATCATCTCATCCCACCGACGTGAGTTTGCCAATGCCATCAGAGGCTGTCACAGCCATGGCTCTGCCTCCAGGTTCATATGGATCAAAGCTGGTTTGAAACCCCCATGAACCCATCGTTGCTCACTCTGCCTTGTTCTCAGAAAGGTACAACAGGTTGCCCCCCCACTGCCACCACCTCGGCCTCTTCATTTTCTTGTCATCAACACTAATCCCATCCCCATCTCTGTCGGATCTGCCTTGCTCTCAGAACATCACCACCACCTCTGATTTGCTCCTCTTCTTCTTGCCATCAATGCCACCAAAGAGCATATCCTGTCTAAAGATGAAACCGGCATGCCAAACCAGAATGTGCCAGTGATTGGTGGTGGTTGTCTCTTAGTAGTGGTGTTGCCGGAGTTGATGGTGGTGATCGATGATGACCTGATGGGACGTGAGTTTTTTTTTTTTTTAAGAAAGTTCTATTTGGCCTCGTGAAATATGAAGCATGAATTTAGGAATTAGTGGATACATGGCACATTTTAATTCGTGGAGCATAGAATGGTACAGAGAGTTTGAGACAGAATATTTTGACTCGATTCTAATAAGGGGTTTAAATATACAATAGAATTTGAAAATAGATTCATGATTTGTTACATTTACCCTTGGACAAAGTTTAGCTATAAAATTGGTTGTGATTTAAGGTTACAACCTTAATAAAATAAACATTATTATATATTTTGAAAATCTAACCGTTGAATTGCATGTTCTCTACGCTCTTAATACACATATCAAATTTTGTATTAATCGAATATTATTTACTATATGATCGATAAGCTTATATTTTATGCATAATTTTAAACTACAAAAACTTACAATTTAAACAATTTATTGATGACATAGCTATTGATATTTAATTTTTTAGAAATTTTGCAAGCGTGGAATATATAAGAAGAAGATGTAATCCAATAGTGGATTTGTCAAAGGACAAAATTTAGCTACAAAATTGGTTGTAGCTTTAGACTATAACCTTAATAAAATAAACATTACTGCATATTTTGAAAATCTAACCATTAAATTACATGTTCTTTATGCTCTTAATAGACATGTTAAATTTTGTGTCAATTGGATAATATTTACTATATGATTTACAAACTTATATTTTATGTATAATTTTTTTTTTTTTTTTGTATTTTTAAAGAGATTTTATGCATAATTTTAAACTGTAAAAATTTGCAATTTAAACAATTAATTGATGACATAACTATTGATATTTAAATTTCTAGAAATTTTGCAAGTATGGAGGATATAAGAAGAAGATGTAATCCAATTGTGGATTTATCAAAATCTACCTTCAGTAAAAAGATATTAAGTAAGGTTGTTGTAACCTTATACTATAATCAATTTTGTAACTAAATTTTATCCTTTGTCGAAATTCACCTCTAATAAAAAGATATTGAATAAGTTTTATATTCTTAGGCTACAACCAAATTTGTAGTTAAACTTTGTCCTTTACCTTTCCTGTTATTTTTGAATCAACGAACCCCATTATTGAGTTATGGAAATTCTTTTTTTTTTTTTTAAGTAAAAATAATTGTATTGAATCCATTTTTGGAAGAGAGAGTTTGGATTTTGGATTTCCAAATCAATAGACCTCATTATCGTTTGGATGTAAGTGAGTTGACGGTAGAAATTAATTTAACAAAAAGTTAAAAATAACCTAGATCAAATTGACTACTGAGAAAAAGTATGGACAAAATTGAAAGCGATTCCAAACATATTTCAAATTGTCTGGGTCAGTATCTCTTTCACTTTGTTCATTTCCAGCTAAAATTTGAATTCTGTCATGGAGAAACTAGGGAAACACATTTTGATCCAAACCTATGCAGCCGCCAACAACAATAAGTAGATAGCTCTAGCTCGTTTCATTAATTATGAACAAAATACGTTAAAATAGCCTTGGTAGAACCTTGAAATCTTAAAGAGAAATCACTCAGTTGTCACATCTTCATGAACAATAATTCAGAAATTCACCTAGCCATCAGACGATCTAAATTTTACAAAAAATGGGATTTATTTCTTTTGTTATAATTACAATATTTAAGATGATAGAATGAATGACAATACAGTACAATTAAATGCCAAAATTTTGTAAGAGAGCTTTTGGCTAGACATGTAGCAATGCCTTGGATTCAGGCTGAGTAATTTTAAATCAATTGACAAATTTAAATGTATTGTCTGATGGATAACTACAATTTCCTCAAAGCTAGGATTATCTGTATTTCACACTTGAATTGTGTGAGTCCCATTTGTGCTGCATAAACTAGTGTACCATTTTAGGGGCATGCATCATGACTTATGTCTCAGATGTAGCATCAGAAGGACGACTGACACTCGGTTTACCATTGCCACTGATAAGATTGCTTAAGCGGCCATTAAATTCTAATCCATAGACATGACCCATTTTAGAGCGCTTTGTCTCCAAATATCTCTTGTTTTCAGTTGTAATGGGTGTTAATAGAGGGACCCTGCCCACAACTTCCAAACCATAACCCTTGAGCCCAACATACTTGGCAGGATTGTTTGTCATCAGCTTCATTGTTCGAACACCCAAATCCCTAAGCATCTGCAGTATCAAAGGCAATAAAATTCATGTAAAAAAGAAGGCAACTTAAACATGTTTAAGTATTTCAATTTGGAATTACTGTTTTCAGCTTCTTGTTTTAACAAAGCACCACTATATTTTTTTAAGGATTGTATTGTTTACAATTTAATTTGTTGTTGTTGTATATAAGTTTTTATTCAAATTGAGCATTTAAACAAGGGAAAGATGCATTTTATGTTTTAAATCCTAATTAAAAAATTTGAAATACAATTATTAGCATATTAAATAAGTTGTAATTATTTTTATTGAATCAACAATGCTATAATCTTTAAGTGTCTGCTTTATTTATACCCCATTAAGGTAATAATTCAATGCACAATTGTTGCATTGAACAGTGAAAACCAACTTTTTATACCGAGTAAGTTGTTGTAAGATCTGAAATTTTGTGCATTTGGAGTCCACACCGAAAGATGTCATTTCATCTTGTTATCAAAGTATGTCCAAAAGTAAATCTTGTTTCCAAAAGCATTTGACAGGGTCATGATTAAAAATAAGTTAAATGCTTTGTTAAACCGTAATTCAACATGTCCAAAAAAGGTATCAAGTGCATCCGACATATGCATTCTTTACAATATGTGGATCCCGCAATTGTGTGAAGCCCACATGCTGTGATACAGATGATGCATAAGCCAGATGCAGGAGATAAATATTGGCTTGTCCAATTTGCAACATAGAAATCCAACTCTAAAGTACCTGAGCACCAATGCCATATTCTCGGGAGTCAACGGGCAATCCCAACTCCTCATTGGCTTCCACTGTATCACACCCATCATCCTGTAGATTATAAGCGCGAAGTTTGTGACCCAAACCAATGCCTCTCCCTTCATGTCCACGGAGGTACACAAGTACACCCCTGCCAGCAGCCTCAATCTGCTGCATGGCAAGTGCCAATTGATTCCCACAGTCACATCTGGCTGATCCAAATATATCACCTGTGAGACATTCCGAGTGTACTCTCACAAGAATATCTTGCCCATCCCCAATGTCACCCTGTTTCCATGTTTACATGATTAAAATCAATACGACAAATAATAATGGGAAAAAAAAAATCCTTATAACTTAAAAAAATGTAATTTTAAATTTTATTTGTCATGCTAGTGGCAACCGTAAGAGTTCTGACTCTATTAAAGGAGCTTACCCAAATGGATGTACATAACGGCTCTCCCCTTGGTTTTAATTTTTCGTACAGACTAGAGGATTTTTAATGCATATATATATATATGGGTAAAATACTATTTTGGTCCCTAAACTTTACTAAAAGTATGTTTTTTGTCCCTAAACTTTAAAAAGTTCTTTTTTCATCCCTAAACTTTGTAAAGAGTTTTTTGAATAGTATAAAAACAAAAATAAGGATGAAAAAAGAATTTTTTCAAAAGTTTAGGGATCAAAAACAAACTTTTGGTAAAGTTTAAGGACATAAATAAAACATTTTCAATAGTTTTAGTACGAAATATGAACTTTTCAATAGTTTAGGGACGAAAAATGATCTTAAAGTTTAGGGATGAAAAACAAACTTTTGGTAAAGTTTAGAGACCAAAATAATATTTTACCCTATAAATATATATATATATATATATATATCTCTATCTCCCTACCCTGTTGCACGCACGCACACGATATAACAGATTGAGACAAATTGTGGTACATTCTGGAAACCACAACACCAAAAGAATTTGAGTAGCCTATTAATGGCCCCTCAGTTAATTTTTATTTTTTATTTTTATTTTCTTGATAGGTAAATACAACCCAGACACCAATATGACAGTGAAACCATCGTCCAAAGACCATTGGGCCTTCAAGCAATTTTCTTTGTGTTTGCTGTGAGACTAATAAAAATAAAAATCGCAGTCTTGACTATCAAAATTACAAGCATCACTTACCTTAACCATTGCAATGTGCTCAATCCCATCTAAGATGGATCTATAGCAGTAGGCCATAGATGGACCCCACATGGTAGGTATCCTGGCAGCAGCAGAGCGATCTACTAATTTATCTCTCTTCCTTCTATACCTGACAAGGATTATCGATGTTAGAACAATGATCTCTTTTATGTTCCAATGAAAAAGCACCAAAACTACAAATAAATTGAGTATCAAACACTTCAATAGAAGTTACTACTTAACATAAGAAAACTTGCCACTCTCCCATCCCCCCTTCCAAAAACAAAAAACACACACACAACCCAAACCCCACATGCACACACACAAATCAGTGTTTCGGGGACCCTGGCCAGTTTAACACCCTAAAATGAAACAGATTTTGAGTTGACAGCCTGCCGTATTAACCATTTTGTGTTGGCCTAAGGTCCCAGTTTAGCCTGAAGCTTGATAATACTCATCCAAGTTGTGCATATCTTAAGCAACCAAAGAGGGCTGACTTTCCAACTATCGCTTGAAAATTTATAAAATTCAACATTGATTAGTATGAAAAAAAAAAACTTGACATTAAAATTCAAGTAAAAAAACATTAATTCGCAGCTATGATGTATATAATCATTCATATATAACTCGCCACATTCTGATGGTGTTAAGGCAATTTGCAATATAATAATCAGCTGGCTCTTAAAGGGGGTTGGATTCAATCAATAAATTTGATCTCCTTACATTTTAACTGAAGATGAACATGTAGACATTAATAAAGAAAATCAACCATATGTTTTTGTAAAAGGCGTATAATTAAGAATCTTCAAAACAATATTTACCTAATCAGATCAGCAATAGATATAATTTTCAACTTCTCCTGCTCTACAAATTGACGAAGCCTTGGTAATCTAGCCATGGAACCATCATCATCCACAACCTCACAAAGAACTCCAATGGGATCCAACCCAGCAAGCATGGCAAGATCAACAGAAGCTTCTGTATGCCCAGCTCTTTTCAAAACACCACCTTCTCTGTATTTCAGTGGAAAAATATGGCCTGGGCGGTTGAAATCATCAGGTTTTGAATCTTTGGATGCAAGAGCCAATACTGTTGTTGCCCTATCACGAGCTGATACCCCTGTGGTTGTACCATTTTTGGCGTCCTATAAAAATAATTAACGAGGATGAAATCAACTACATTTATTGAAAAGATAATTTATTTAAATACTAAAAAAAGCTAATTCTATACTAAAAGCAGAGCAAAATACTCATCCTTTATCAAAAGTCACTATCAAATTCAACTTCTTTGAGACAGTAGACGTTTAATAGGTTTTATTATTATTTCCATAATCATAGTCACCAATATTAAAAATCTGAAATTAGTACAAAAAATCAAGGAAAAAGTCCTATTTCTCTCTTTCCATAAAGTTCACGAGACATGATAGTACTATAGTCCACTCTATATCTCAAAGGATTAGGTCTCCTTCTTCAACACTGAAGCAACATATTTCACTGATTTAGGCATCACCCATCATATGCAGAACAATACAAAGTCAAAAGCCCATCTACACAGAAATTGGACAATGGATGGCAAATGATCTGTGTCCTCGCCCTTGATTGCATGTACAATATAACAATCACTGATATCCCTCAAATACGTAATTAATATTACATTTAGAATTTGTTAAAATGGCCTAGTTTGTGAACATACAATGCATTATATAACTGCAATTTTAGACAAAACCCGTAAATTTCAAAAGTTCAAAGGACTCGACTCTTGATGGGATAATAGTTTGTCTAAATTCAAATCTATATGATACCCAAGACAAAAATATTAAGATGACAAAAAAATCTCAAAATTTATAGATGTCAACTAGGAAAAGTACATACCACTGTCACAGTGAATGCAGTACAAAGCTTCTCCTCATTTTCCTTCTGGGTTACCATCAAAGGGATTTGTAATCTCTCCAGATCTTCTTCTTTCATGCTCACACAAACTATCCCAGTTCCATGCTTCACTATAAAAGCCATAGCCTCAGGTGTTGCTAATTGTGCAGCCATTATTAAATCTCCTTCATTTTCTCTGTCCTCGTCGTCCACAACCACTACCATCTGCATCACTGTACAAAATCAGTGATGGAATAACAACTAATAAAATATAGTGGAAAATCAAAAGTTTATTGCTAATAGATTTCATAACAAGACAAAGCTCAGGAAACAGGCTACCTTTCCCCGGCGAATGTCTTCAATGGCCTCTGGGATGGAAGAAAAACCTTTGGTAGGGCAATCCAAATCAAATTCATCATTTTCAATGGGAAAAGCACTACTTGTAAGAGCAGTATCAGCTGTAAGTGTTCCAAATGCAACTGTATCTGGCTGTATCTCAATCCCAACCGATTGATCTCCAATGAGAGTGTTATTTTCCTCAACATTATTTTCATTGGCATAAGACAGAAGGTCACCTTCTCCAGATATCACCGTAGCTCTAGTTCTACCAACACCTTCAATACTTAAGGATTTGCCACCCAGCTGGATCAAGGGCAAATTGGATGCATACCCTTTTGCCAGAGAAAGATTAACTCCGTGCAATCCGTTGAACATTTTGAAGTTTTTGCATACTCTAAATTCAAGAGAAGGTTAATAAGTACCGAGATGTAATGGCAAAAGCAGTAGAAAGGAAGCACAATGAGCTTGGCATTAAAATACCATATTCACTAGAACCGTGTCTATAAAAGAATGTTTATGATGCAAATCTCAACATAATCAAGGACCATAGATTTTTTTTTTTTTAATTTTATTATGCCAGAATGTGGAAACTATCCAGTTTAAGTATCCCTCAAGGCCCAGAAGAAGAGATCACGTTTTCGAAAAGTTGATATAGCATAGGAACCTTTATACATACTTTTTACCAACGTGAAGCTAAAAAAAATTCATTATTTTGGAGAGGAAAGGTAATGGAAATGGAAATCCATGCTCATGATTAAATAAAACATTGCAAAGTAGTGGATAATAATGCATGACCAACTCCAAGTTGGATCAAGACATGTAGGGCTTTCATGTTTTTTTTTTTTTTAATATGTTTATAAGAATAAGGCTTTTATGGTATTGGTTGGGCCAATGGTAGTCTAGCTGGGTAATTTGCAGTAGATTTTAGTTGACTTGGGGATCTCTCAATCTAAAAAATGTAAACAAAGTGAATTGCAAGATGAGGCTCCATGAGCTTTGCCAGCTTGTTATGCAAGAGATGCTTTTAGTGTTCATAAGAGTAGAGAATTAATAATATCTGCTAGAAAGGGGTAAAAAAAAAAAATAGATGTGCAACAGCCATGTCAATGCAAAGCACTTAATGCAAGGACTTTAAACTAATAACAATTTTAAGGACCAGCCAATTACTTAGCATAAAAATATCCGCTTCATTTGGCTACCAAGCAAATGTAGAAATATAACGGCAAATCAAGGATCTGTTTGGTTCTGGCCTCCACTGAAACATATCAGTTTCTAAAGACACAAAAGAACAAAAACAGAACCAAGGTGCATTCAGTAACCTACTTTTCAAGATCTTTTTTTTTTAATGCAGTCCATGGAGAGAACATTATTTGATATTCATCACTTCATGCTCTTTGTTATCAAAAAAGAAAACACTTAAATCAGCATGTTTGAAAACTTCATTATCATCCTTTAAAAACTCTTTAAAAAAAAAAGGTTTCTGAAACACAATTACAGAACCAAACAGATGCAAGAATTCGAATCACTGATATATATATTATTTAAGACTAGCTAAAAAATAAAGGCCGACATTCGACTTTGCTATGTGGAATTTAGTGGCTTGGTAGAGATGTGTTTCGACTAAACCAAATTATAGAAACAAGTGAAAACAGAAATTGACTTTTTTTCAACCTCATTTTTTGTTATTGGTAAGTTAGACACGCACCCAATGAGTCTTGAACCCACATCCTCACCCTCCACCTAGTACTTATAAGGGGAGGAGGCGCCAAATGAG
Organism: Quercus ilex subsp. ballota; assembly: GCA_032727855.1. Lineage (NCBI taxonomy): Eukaryota > Viridiplantae > Streptophyta > Magnoliopsida > Fagales > Fagaceae > Quercus > Quercus ilex. The sequence goes on along the minus strand of CM064918.1, from coordinate 24,343,999 downwards.
CTAGAGCTCATTGGTTTTTATCAACCACCATGTTACTCAGCAATTAAACAGAAAAGTAGCTTCCTACTTAACATAATAGCATCATGTCAATCTTATACCCTATCTTTAATACTAAAAATTGCACATCCTTAAAAAAAGTTGGATCAGATCAGTATAAGGGAGAAAACCCACATCCCCATATACAATACCAATAATAAACAAGTGCCACAATAAGCAAACAACATAAAAAATAGTTAACATACTGGTATTTCCCATCACAAAGATGATGAATTCGAATATATGAGATGACACAATTGACCATTAAAAAACCCAAGTTTGGTCAACAAATCACATTCAACTATAAAGTTTTAGAAGATTTAAGAAAAAAACCAACAACACCCAGATGGAGTTTTAACTCAAACAATCAATAATTGAATTGTAAAGGTGATAAAAATTTCAAAATATAAGCATTAGAAAGGAAAATGAAGAGAAAAGAAAAAGCTTACTGCAGGTGAGAGAGAGATGTATTTGAAGAACAAGAGATGTTGATGGAAGCCATTGTTTGTTGCTTGAAGCCACCAACAGCTCAAAAATTAAAATAGCTTTTTGATTCCTCAAAAACCAAAATGGGGTCTCTTTATATATAGTGAGGGAAAAGAAAAGAAAAAAAATTGGAAAAGGGAGGAAGACGAAAGAGATGAGGAGCCAACGGCGAATTGTATAAGGAAGAGAGAAATTTCAGTCAAACACACGCGACATTGTTCTGTCCCCAACCAATCAATCACTTAAGTGTTTTTTTCTTTTTCTTTTTTAAGGAAAATTTTGGTAAATTTCCCATTTGTGAGCTGCCTTAAATTGTTTTATAATTTTTGTTCGATAAACTATATATTTGGTCCTATCATTTACATCATATTTTAATTTAGTCTCTAATATTTAAGTGCCGTGTCAATTTAGTCACCACCATTATTTGGATGGAAATTGATAATGTTAACTTTTTGAATGGCATCCAAAGTTATAAAAGAAAAAAAAATAAGTTTCAATCAACTAATTATTTATTTTGGTTATTAGTCACGTTAGCAATTTTCATCTAAGAGATAACAGTAAGGACTAAATTGACACAACATTAAAAGGTTATAGGCCAAATTAACATAATTAAATGTTAGGGATCAAATTGAATTATGATGTAAAAGATAGAGACTAAATACATAGTTTACCATATAAGAAATTGATTTTTTAGTTTTATATATATATATTCTCCCTATCACCCAAGTGAGGTGAAATTCAAATGGCACAATTTATTAGTGAAAATATAAAGATATAGTATTGTTCCTAAGATGGCATTTACTTTATGCTAGAGGTGACTAATTTTTCAATAACTTTGTTTAGGTAATTGTAATATAAGAAATTTAATTTTTAGTTTAATTTATTTGTTTATATATATATATAAAGATATATATATACACACACACTAGCCTCTAAGCACCCACGTTGTGCGTGCTCAAAGACTCTTTTATTTATTTATTTTTTTGTAAAAATTAATAATTTACATTTATTATAAATAAATAAATAAACTAAATTTTAGAGAATAAAAAGATGAACGTGAAGGGAAAAAAAATTCTAAATTTTAGGAGCTTTCTTTTTGAATTCAAAATGAAATTTGTTATTTGCATTTATGACTCTATTTCTAAAAGAAGTTACCCTTCATTAATGAGGGTATTTTTGATCTATATAAAAGTCTAGTTCAAAGAGGAGAACCTCTTTTACTCCTTATCTCCCAAGGTAGGTGATATTCAAATGGCACAATTTATTAATGAAAAGATAAAAATAAAGAAGTTTTCCTAAAATAACATTTACGTTATACTAGAGGTGGCACTACTTTTTTAATAATTTTTTTTAGGTAAGTGTAATATAAGAAATTGAAGAGAGAGAGAGTTATGTACTCTATATCTCCTGAAATTCAAATGGAACAATTTATTAATAAAAAAATATAGTAATGTTCCGAAAATGTCATTTACTTTAAACGAGAGGTGTGGAGACAATTTTTGCTTCAAAGGCCAAGGGTTAGACTATGGTTGGAACCTTAGACAATTTTTGTTGTCCCACATTGGTTCATGCCTTATAAGGTGCAAAGAGTGAGGCTTTCTTTCCTATGTGGGACAACAAAAATTGCCTAAGGTTCCAACCATGGTCTAGCCCTTGGCCTTTGAAGCAAAAATTGTCCCCACAAGAGGTTATACTACTTTTTTAATAATTTTATTTGTTCTTTTTTAAGGTAAGTGTAATACAAGAAATTGAATTTTTATAGTTTTGCAAAATTTCATTTATTTTAGAATAGCTAAAAGTATTTTGGCAAATAAAAAATATATATAACTTCTTCTTGTGTGGGTTAGAGGGGGTACCTTATTAAATAAATAAAGGGCTTTTAAGCGTTAAAAAAAAAAAATTATAAAACAAGTAAGGCAAGTTAGAACTCACAATTAAGAAATTTACCAAAATTTTCAAATTAATTTTTTTTACAATATATAAAAATGATTTTTAGCTCTTCGAATAAGAATGCTCTAATAAATCAAAATAAATTATTTTAAAGCTTAAACAAAAGTGGGTAAACTTCGTAATTGGTCTCTATTTTTTTACATCATATTTTGATTTGGTCCTTAACTTTTTAATTGTATTAATTTGGTTCATAACATTTCAGTGTCATGTTAATTTAGTCTCTACAGTTATCTTTTGGTGTTGTGTTAATTTAGTCTCTATTGTGTCAATTTAGTCATGTCAGCAATTTTCATCCAAAAGATAACAGTAAGGACTAAATTGACACAACACCAAAATGTTAGGGAACAAATTAATACAATTAAAAATTTAGGGACTAAATTGAAATATAGTATAGGAACCAAATATGTAGTTTACCCTTTCTTATATTACACTTACCTTAAAAAATTATTAAAAAAAGTAGTGCCACCTCTAGTATAAAGTAAATGCCATTTATAAAGGGGAAAAATGTAAATGCCATTTATATACTCCATATCTCCCAAGATTAGGGGAATCCAAATGGTACAATTTATTAATGAAATGATAAAGATATAGTAATATTTCTAAAATGGAATTTATTTTATGTTTAAATTTTACACTTAGAAGTTTTAGAATTTAGATTTTACTCTTTGAAGTTTTATTCCGTTTACATCAGCAACTTTTTGTCCATATTTTTCGTTAAGTGCAACATAAACTTGTCACACGTATTTAATTCATCCAATAAAATGATGTCATGCTATTTTTAATTATTTAATTTTTTTTAGGCTGCAAAAATAATGTGGCATCATATTATTGGATAAATTAAACATGTGTAGCAAGTTTATGTGGAATTTAAAGGAAACTATGGATGGAGGGGGATTGCTGATGCAAACAGAATAAAACTTCAGGAGATAAAATCTAAATTTTGAAACTTTAGGAAGTTAAATTCAAACACCCCCAAACTTTAGGAGTATAGTTTGTAATTTAGCCTTTTATTTAAATATTATTTTTATTATTGTTATTGCTTTCACTTTTCAAAATACTAACTTTTCTTTATTTCAATTAATAAGAGACAAAATTAAAAAAAAAAAAAAATCAGATTTGGAAAAACAACCATGCTTAGATTTTTTTTTTTTTTTTGGTTGTAAAAACAGAAAAACAGCAATGAGCGTGATGTAAAAGTATTATGGACTTTTCTCCTTAAATTGGGGTCTTACCCTAAAATAGATAAGTCAATAATAATAAGAAAAAATCTAGGATCACACTCTTTTGTGCCACAACTCTGCATGTTAGACTATGACTGGCGAAGAAAAAGTAGTGGGTCAAACCGTCAAAGTAGTGTGTGTATATATATATATATATATTATTACTTTCATTTTTCAAAATACTGATTTTTCTTTATTTCAATTAATAATAAACAAGATTCAAAACAAAAATCAGATTTGGAAAATCAACCATGCTTAGATTTTTTTTTTTTTTTTTTTAAATGAAAAAAGAAAACCAGCAATGAGTATGATGTAAAAGTATTATGGACTTTTCTCCTTAAATTGGGGTCTTACCCTAAAATAGTTAACCCAATAATACTAAGAAAAAAAATCTGGGATCACACTTTTTTGTGCCACAACTCTAACATGGTAGACTATGACGGGCGGAGAAAAAGTAGTGGGTCAAAGTAATAGGTAACCAGTTATAATCTATCACATAACTGTAAAAAAAAATAACGTGATAAAAGGTGTGGTCCTAAAATTCCTAATAAAAAAAATCTAGTACCGCAACCTTCTTTGCCACAATTTTGATGTGGAAAACTGTGAGCGGTGAAATGAAAAACAGTGAGCTCATGTAAAAGTGACAGACTAGACATGAATCTAATGGGTTAGAAGTACACGTTTTAATGGATTAGATAAGGAGTTTAAGAAGAATAAGAAGGCCTAAATGACTCCTCCTCCTTTCACTTTCCCCATGTGCTTGTATCTAATCCAATATGTGCTCCAATACATTTCTACCTATTAATCTCCACACTTAAAAAAACAATAATATAGTCTCTTTTTTGGGATTAAACATTTTGACTAGCTCATTATCTTTAATATTAACTTCCAAATCTTTACATTTAGTTTTCTAATTTTATTCATTTTAACTATTTAATATTAAAATGCTAAAAAAAATAATTGTAAAAAAAAAATCTGATAAAAGTGACAAATAACTATTCATAACACAAAATAAATGCAAAAAAAAATTGTAATACTAAAATTACTCGTTTCTACTGCTAAAGTAGGTAATGTTCATATCTTGCACGACAAAAACGAGATAGGGTCAAGACTCAAGAAGAGTGAAAGAGGATGGGCCACTGAAAAGATTAGATGTAGGACTGTGTTTGTGTATTCATTAATCAAAAGGCTGAAAATTGAAATGGCCAAATGGGCATTCAACCAGAAAAGGACAAAAACAAATGCTGAAATGACCGAAGATACAATGCAACTTCCTCCGAAGTTACGAAATTGATTTTCCCCGCATGCAGCCTCGCACCACATCATTGACTTTGACCAGACTTAAAAAAAGAAAAAAAGAAAAAAAAAAAAGACCTTGACCAATGCAATATATACCGAAATTGAAAAAGTTATCATCATGCTCGAGATGAGCGCACGAGATGGCATTTACTTTATGGGCGGCATATGCATCTAGAGAAGTTATATTATATTGTCATCTAAAAAGTTATAATTTTTGTCGTAATTATTGTAAGTGACAGATTATTTTTCTATCATTTGCGGTCGGTCACGTATAAAGTTATAGTAAAAATTGTGATTTTTTATTTAGTTATAAAATTTTTTATACCGCTATTTTTAACAATTTCAAAAATAAAATATATACCTATCTGTAATCATTTCAAAAAATATATAAAAATATATGAGCTCACAAGAGGGCAATTTGATGACACTTAGTATGCGTTTGGATTGCGTCTTTTTTATTTTTTTTTAGAAGTTGCCTTTCACGTGGGAATGTGTCTGTTAGTGGGTCCTGTGCACTGTGCACGAGACCCACTACCTCTTTGAACATCCAAATTTTTCACTAGAATGTGACTATTCAGTGGGTCTCGTGCACTGTTCACGAGACTCATAAATCTATTTTTTTAATAAAACTTTCATTAAAAATGGGTCTCACGGTACTATTCACACATTTAAAAATTATTTTGCTATAGTGTTTTTAGTTTTTAGTTTTCAACAAAATAAGCGATATCCAAACGAACCCTTATTATGAGTTTTGTCTTCTCATAACCTCGTATTAAGATTTTATATGGTGGGCCCTGCATATGTGTAGACATGGCAAACGATCGGGTTGGGTTGGGTCAGGTCATTCGGGTTGTTGGCCAAAAACAAGCCATTTTAAACGGGTTGGGTCAATCAGGTTGCGGGTCGGGTTGGCCCATATTTTTCACATTTAAAAAATAAAACAAATAAATGCTAACTTTTTAGAGAGAATGAATCAAATCAAATAGTTAGACTATTTGTTACTAATTTACTATTATACATGTGATGTGAAGGGAAAAAAACAGACAAACCAAAAAACATAAAAGTTTCTTTATCCTTGCAATTCAAACGGTTTTAACTTTTGAGCATGACTAAAATTCTTTACATACTTCAAAATCAAAGTTCACTAATGATATCATTCCACAAAAGAACCAAAAGAAAAGAAAAAAAAAATTACAAAACTAAATGTTATGGACCATGGTAGAAGGACTGAAAAAAAAAGGAAAAAAAAAAAAGGAGGCGAAGAATAGAAGCTGTTGAGCTGAAAGTGAGAGACAGAGTCACAAAGACAATAGAGTTACTGAGGTTTTTTTTTTAGTTTTGCTTTTTGGCCTTTTGATTTGAGTCACTATTGAATTATTTTGTTTTGTTTACTGTTTGTCACTAACTCACTATGGCTGGGTTTGTGGCTTTGTGCTAGTTAGATACTTAGATTGGACAGATATTAGTATATTACATTATTACTATTAACACTATATTAAATAGATAAACTTGGATTAAAAACAATTCGGACATGTTGTTAGATACTTTGATAGATATTAGTATATTACTATTCCTTTTGTATATATATTTTTTCTTTTCATTTAACTCTTTATTTATTTATTTTAGTAAATAGGGGGCAGAACTGTCAAAACACACAAGTTCATTGTGCATTTTATAATAATGTTATGTACCTATGAGTAGTCTAGCACACCTTGCCATAATGCCATTTAGTTTTTAAATATTTTCTTGGGAAAAAAAAAAGTTAAAAAAACGGGCGAGCAATAGTTCAGGTCGAGTTGGCTCACAAAAAAACAGGTGGGCCGCCGGTTGGCCCATATTTAATTCGGAAAAAAATGGGTGGGTTCGGGTCGGGCCAGCAAATTTCAGCCTGTTTTGCCATATCTACATATGTGGATATTGCAAGTGGTTTCATTTTCATAAAACCTCTCATCAGATTATTTACTATCTATGTGTTGATAATATGTAACATCACTTAACTCTATATGATAGGATTGTTTCATAATTGTTTTATGGCGGAAATCACATTTTCATCCCTACATTTTCAGGCGATTCCCACTTTAGTCCCTAGATTTTATTTTTACCGTTTTTAGTCTCTATCCTAAAAAACGCTTCCCATTTTGGTCTCTGCCATTACATCAGAAATGGAAAATGTACACGTGGCAAACGGCAGAAATTTTTTTTTTTTAATTATTGTCCACGTGGCCTATCTACCCTAATTAGTTCCATTCCTGCCCTTAAATAGTCACGTGGCCCTCACTTGACATTCCCTAAACCACAGAACCCCAAATTAGTTCACATCAAAAACAAAATAAAAAAAGACCAAATCAGCGACCACAATCCCTAATCTCTTACCCATTGCTCATCACATGACCATAGACTTGCACAAAAAAACCACAAATCAACAAGCACAATCTCAGATAGCGTCAGAGTGTTTGTGCTGAGCAGATTGCGAAGGTTCTATTTCTCTCTCTCTCGTTATGTCTCACTCTCTCTCTCTCTCTCTTATGAATGCCATTGTTAAGTGCTAGGTCTGAATCTCAGCTTTTGGGTTTTGTAGTGGACATAATATTGACTGTAATAGTGGAATATTTTTGGGATTTGCATTGTTTGGCTATTGTGTGTTACTTTTGTTTATAGCTTTTGGTTTTGCAGCTCTATTTGTTTTACTTTTGTTTATTAGGGACCACAATACTGACTGTGATAAACAATGGGATGTTTTTGTTGGTAATTGCATTGTTTGTCTGCATTATGTCTTGATTTTCGAGAAGTGGCTGGGTCCATGTGTTCCCTTTGTTTGTATTGTATGTTTTTTATTTGCTTATTAGTTTATTAGCCTAACAAAGTATTATTAATTTCAAAAAGTGGATATCTATTTTCATTTTGTTTTCTTTCCGTGACTTGCATGCAGGATGGATGAGCTTTTTACTCTGCATGTCCACCATGGTGGGCATTTCATGTGGGACCCTATGTGGGAGGGACAGTTGATATAATGGATAATTGTGACCTAAATAAGTGGTCAAAAGTAGAGGTTGAGAGTATCTATAGGGAGTTTGGGTACACTGCAGTAGATAAGTTATGGTTTAAAATGCCTGGTGTGAACCCAAAGCAGGCAAATTTCCATCAGGTGGTTGATGATGATGTTTTTACGTTCATGATTGACTTGGTGAAGGGATATGGGGAGATTCATGTTTTTGTGGAGCATCCAATGCATGAACCACTTGAGTTACCAATGGAGGATTTTGAGCCCTTAGCTGCTAAACAACCTGGTAGTGAACCAGAACGTGTAGATGCTAAGGCCTTAGAGGTTTTTGTTAGTGATAGTGAGCTTCAGAGTGAACACTATTATGAGTATGCTGAGTATGATGATGAAGAGTATAGACCTGATTTTTCATAATTTGGAAGCCATGATAATGCTGAATTCACTAATGTTGACCATGGTGGGCTATGAGGTAGATGCTGAGCAGGTTTATGCTAGGAGGGCTGGCAAAGCACCAGTTGTTGATGACCAAGTTGAGGAGAGTAGTGAGAATGAGGGCAGTGATTTAGAAGAAGAGCTAGAAATGCAACCAATGAACATTGGTGAAGATAGTACTAATAGTTAGGACAATCAAGCTAAAGATGATGAGGTTGAACCAGGACAAATGGGTGGTGGTGTCATGAATTCTAACTATGAGAGTGAGGAGCTACTTGGCCTTGACGAATCATCATCAAGCAGTGAGCATGGTGATGATTCAAGTGATAATGACATCCCTATTGCTAATATTGACAATTCTATTAGGAGGAGCGGATACCCAATCTTTAGGCCAATAGCCAAAGCCGAGCACCTTAGGTTTGAGAATGATATGTTGTTCATCTCAACTAAACAATTTAAAGATACTATAACTGATTATGCAGTCCATGGTGGGTGGGGTATAAAATTTGTGAAAAATGACTTGGTGAGAGTGAGAGCCCGATGCTAGCCAGGGTGCAAGTTTGTTGCCTGCCTTGCAAAGGTGCCAAGAGAGAAGAGTTTTAGATTGAAAACACTGAACATGGAACACACATGCAGCAGAAGTTATAGAAATCCAAGGTGCACAACATCATACATTGGGAAGAAGTTAGTGAAAAGGGTTAGGAGATAGCCTGACATAAAGCTCAAGGACATTCAGGATGTTGTGCATGAGAAGTATGTGGTTGACATAAGTGTAGGCAAGGCAAGTAGGGCTAGAGAGAAAGCTCAAGATGTTGTTGATGAGGCCCACACTGCACAGTTCAACCAGCTGTGGGAGTATTGTGATGAGTTAAAAAGGTGTAGTCCTGGGAGCACAGTATTGATGAAGGTGCATACTTATAATGATGGTGATTTGACAGCTGAGCATGCCTTGGCAATTGGGCTACCATATTTTGAAAGAATCTACATATGCCTAGAAGGTTGCAAGAAGGGCTTCTTGGCAAGGTGCAGGCCAATCATTGGTCAAGATGCATGCCATCTAAAGACCAAGATAGGTGGTTAGCTGATGTGTGCTGTTGGCAAAGATCCCAATGATGAATACTTCCCCTTCGCATATGCAGTAGTCGAGGCTGAAACGAAGGACACTTGGACCTGGTTTCTTAATTTATTGCTTGCTGACATAGGAGATGGCAACAAATGGGTTTTCATATCTGATCAATAAAAGGTTTGATGTTAGCTTTATTGCTTGCTGAATTAATTGTGGTTGATGGTAGCTTCATTGCTTGCTGAATTAAATGGTTGTGCTTTGCAGGGGTTGGTGAACACCTTTGTTGACAATTGGCCATAATACGAGTACAGGATCTGCTGTAGACATTTATACAATAACTTGAGGAAAAATCATCCTAGTGTCCTTATTAGAGACCTTTTTTGGAAAGCAGCCAAAGCTACCTATCAGCAAGCACATGAGAGGACAATGAATGAGCTAATGGAGGTGGATGAAGATGCATTCAAATGGCTACAGTCTCACTTAACAACTATTTGGGCTAGGCACATGTTCAAAAGTGATGACAAGAGTGACACAGTCCTAAACAACATGTGTGAAAGTTTCAACAGCAGGATAGTTAAGTTCAAGAGCAAACCTATAATCACCATGGTAGGCTATATCTATGCATTATGATCCATAGACTTGTGTGATTCATGAATGATTAATTCTCCCTTTCTCTCTATGTGCTTGCAGCTTGAGTGTATTACTCTATATCTGATAACTAGATTTCAACCAAACAAACAAATGATTATGAAGGTGGAATCTGAGTTGTGTCCTAAGATGAGGAAGAGACTGTACAAGGAGAAGTTGGCATACAGCAAGTGGCTAGCATGTTGGGCTGGTCGTACCAAGTTTTAAGTCAAGAATGGGCTGGAGAGTTTCACTGTGAACTTGGAAGAGAAGAAGTGCAGCTGTAGGAAGTGGGACATAACTGGCATACCATGTTGCCATGCCATTTCCTGTATCTTTTTCAACAGGGAAGATGCTGAAAAGTATGTCAATGCTTGCTACAAAAGGACTACCTACATTGAATGCTATGACCCCATTATAGAGCCTATCAATGGCTAGAATATGTGGAGACCTAGTGGACTGCCACCTGTGCAACCCCCTATCAAGATGAGACCTCCTGGCAGGCCTAAGAAGAAGAGGGCATTGGAGCTTGATGAACCTAGAAGTCATAGAAAAAACAGAGGTCTAGGCATCTCAAAACAATGCAAGTCATGTGAGAAATTAGGACACAACAGGAAAAGCTGCAAGGGAGAAGTAGGAGGGAACTCCTCCCTGCCTGGGAGTGCATCCCAAGTCAGCAGGACCACTAGGAGGGTAAATATACTACTTTGACTTAGATATCCCCATTGTTTTGTTTTTCAGTTGGCAAATTATTAATTGTTATTGTGCTTGTGCTTGCAGGCAGCCAAGGATGGTCATGCAAACAGCCCAGCTGATAACCAGTCCAATCCAAGACCAAAAAGATAGAGGAAGAGAAGTGCAATTACCACTGAGACCTTGAATGCAATTGGGAATGCAGCAAGGTATATGGCAGCAATGAGATCTACTGGAAGATAGTAAGCTAAAGCAAGACCTTTTTTTTGGTGTGCTATATGTTGAAAGCACTCTTCATATGTTTATGTAACTGCCAGGACAATTGGCATTTTGATATACTTATATAATGACTAACCAAGTCTTTTTTTTTTTGTATGAATGTGCTGGGAAGACTTTGTCCCATATTTTGTAATTATTGTGGTACACCAAAAATTGTCATTGGTGTTAATTAGTGATCATTAATATTTACAGGTGATGTTATGTTTCTGTGTTCATTAGTATTTACCCTTTCTCCCATTGTTGTGATGATTCTGCTTCCATTATTCAGATTTGCTACTTTTTAGCTTTGGTTTTTAAAAGGCTTAAACTCATGTCTTTTGGATCAAGTTTGAGTGTATTATATAGTCAACCTGTATACAGGTAATATTTAGCTTAAGTGTATTATATAGTCAACCTGTGCAGATTGTACCATCTCTTTTGGATCAAGCTTCTTTTATTTTTGAGTGTATTATATAGTCAACCTGCATATTCAGTTTGAGTGTATTAATGGTTTAGGTTCCATTTTGTTGCTTGGCAGACACATATGATGTTTTTGCAGTCTCAAATTGCTGTCTAAAACAGGACATTTAAACCATTCACATTTTACAGGTTGTAGAACAAGTTGAATTAATTGTTTGTGATATTATTGCAACATGCTGACTAGCTCTCTTATGAGGAGTTATGGCATTGAATATTGCTGCATTGGTGGTTCAGACAATGTTAGATTGCACATTGTTTGGGTACAGTGGAGCACCATTTAAAAGACCATTTACTTGAACATTGTTTGAGTTTTTATGCTGTATGCATATAGCTGAGGAATTAATTTGCTTCTTTCTTATGGTTCCCAATAATATCACAAACAAGCCTTTTAAGGTACTGTTCAAACTGCTTTGATGTTAAGTGCACACAAGGCACAAACACTTCACAACAATGCAATAAATTGGTATACAAGTCATAGATTAATTAAAAAGACCATGTTCCATTGCTAAAGTCTTGGATTACAAAGAGAATTACACCAAAGTTCAGGCCTTTTCCCACTAATACATACCAACACATACCAATACAAATTCAGGTCAACACATACCAACACAAACATTCTGCCAAAACCTACCAGCACACACCAAAATTATGGCCTTTTCCCACTATTACCTACCCAACTAATGACCCATTTCCCCCCTACCTATTTAGCCAACCGAAAGAAGCATCAAGCAGAGTAGCATCCCACTTATCACCAGAGACAGCCCTAGGCAGATGAGTAGCATCTTCTCTCTCTTCCTGTAGTCTCTGCTCTGTTGCCTCTTCAACCAAAATCATGAAAAACAACAACAAATAGAATTAGCGAAATCTGGTCACAGCCAATCCAACACTTGTATTAGCAAAATACTAAAATCCTTGAAACTAAAAAAGACCTACTAAAGAAAATAGCTATAAAATAAAAACCCTTATGCTTTCTGATCTTCCAAAACTAAAAAGCATTTGCACCCTTGTGCTATCACATAAACAACATACATTGAAGAAAAACCAATTGCACTTCACAGATCAATTTCCTCTTGAATTAATATAACAAGTAAAAACACAAGAACCAAAAGTAAAAAACAAACATCTCTAATAAAGGCAGACTTGTGTACTCGAAACACTCTTCGGCCCCTTGAAATGCTTATGATTCCAACCACAACACACATTACAAAAGAAGCACCACCTAGTACTGTATAAGGCCAACATCACATGTACCTTCACCCATAAACGACACAATGCTTGAAAAGAAATCAGGAGCACCATTGCCAAGAGAAAGCAAAGTAACCCAGCCATTGTAGGAGACAATTTTAGTAAACTTGATAAGCTTTCAAGTGAAGAACAAAAGTACTCAGAAACCCAGAAACCTAGAAACTGAAAAGAAATTTAAAAACCTAGAAACTTACCCAGAAATTTGGAAACCCGTAGTATGAGGTGAGCGAGGAGCTGAGTTCGTGGGTTAGGGATCAAGCTTGAATCCATGAGAGCAAGGAGTTGAGTTCATTCAATCTGTGTGGTGAGCGAGGAACTAAGTGAGGAGCTGAGTTAATTTGGGGGTTAGGGATTTCAATTTGTCGAGCAGCTGAATTTAAAATGTTAGGGAATGTCACATGAGGGCCACGTGACTATTTAAGGACAGGAATGGAACTAATTAGGGCAGATAGGCCACGTAGACAATAATTAAAAAAAAAAATTTCTGTCATTTGCCATGAGTACATTTTTCATTTCTGATGTAACGCTAGGGACCAAAACGAGAAACGTTTTTTAGGATAGGGACTAAAAGCAGTAAAAATAAAATCTAGGGACCAAAGTGGGAATCGCTTGTAAATGTAGGGACGAAAATGTGATTTCCGCCTTGTTTTATATGACTAGTTTTGCACGTGCAAAACACTGTCTAACTTCAAATAAATATTTTATGATATGATTAGAATAGTTAAAACTAAGTCATTTTTGGAATAGTAATTAAGTTTTTTTTATTTATTTAATTATTGATAAGTTAGAGGTGCCCTTTCTTAAAGGGAGAAGTAACCCTTGAGCTATAGTGTTCATTGGCTTAAACTATTATATTTTGAAAGAATAAATGATGCCCACAAAAACAAAAACAAAAACTAGGTTAGAAATTATATTAGGCAGCATAAACAACTCTACCTCATTTGCTAATAGAGAATGCAAGATAGCATTCATCAATTCATGCTAATTTTTTATTCTTTTTTATTAGCTAAATGTCTGAGCCCCACAATAACTCATCCTTTATAGCTAAACTGACCTCTAGCCTTATTGAAACAAAGTCAGATTAAAAAATCGAGACACATTGCAATCAAACCCCACTTTCACTTAGAAGAATTTTAGTTGATTTAGCTAGAAAGCAATGTCAAGTTATATTATTCATGAGATGAGATGAAATGTCCATGACAGCTCAAGTATGTTGTTGTGAATTCCCATATGCAATAACCCCATGCTATCCTTAATGTCTAAAATTTGAAGATCACCTACGGATAGACCACCACATTCTAGCAATATTTTATGTTTTTTCAAGATAGAAGAAATAGAATTATGTGACTTGCCCAGGAGAAACACAGGCAGAGCCTAGACCCATTCCTTCATTAACATCCTTGTAAACACAGGCAAAGCCTAGGCCCATTTTCTCCTATTTCAAGATAGGCGAAATAGAATTATGGTTTCAAAATAGAAGATGTGGGTGTAAAGCAAAAGTGAGAATTATAATTACCAGCTAGATCAGCCAGCTACCTCTATTAACATTTTTGCTGCATATCAAATTTAAAATTCTAAAGACATGCTCCTATATCCATTTTCTTCTTTGCAAGAAAACAAAAGTTTTTATCACAAAACATTTGTAAAGCTATCTTCTATATATAATACCAAAAATGTAGGAACTTGTTTTTTTATTAACTTGGCCGGGAAGTACTATAATCATTATCATCCAAAATAAGTTTGACTCCATTGTTCCTAAGAGAATTGACAATGGCCCAAATCTTAGTGTAGTTATTAAAGCCTTTCTTCTCTACTTCCTTGTTTAAATCAACATGAATCCCTTTGCCCTGCCCCTGTTCAAGACCCTCCACCCTAAGTCGCATAGCCAACACCTCTCCAACAACAACAGCTACCTTTGCATTGCAAGATCGACCACACTCAAGTGAATCCTTAAGTAGCTGAACAAAATGACAAGGAAGACACAAACGGCAATATTCAAGAAGCATCTACATTCTAGAGTTAATAGACAAAAAGACAAAAAGGCCCTCATACACTTTTAGCCTACCCATGTACTTAGGAGTCAAGATTGTAATTTCATTAAAAAAAAAAAAAAAGCAACACATATGGTAGCACTATAAAGTTGAACGTCTGGCAACACCATAAAGTTGACAATAAAAAGACAAAAAAGCCCCCACTTTTTCTTTAGCTAACAAATGAAGTTAGGAGCAACAAAGTAATTCCAACCAAATGTGTCAGCAGAAAATTATAGAAGAAAAGACCAAAAAGGACTCCAAGATCCAACATTTTTTTCAGCTCACATATATCTTTAGGAGCAACAATGTAATTTTACCAATCTGTTGAGCCTCTACCATTTTAAGTCTTTTAGTGTCGTTTTGCCAAACACAAGCAGCTCAACTGTCATTTTTTATATGGAGTATAGATACCACCTTTAGGTGATAACCTTTCCTACAAGACAACCAAAGAGAATGTTGAAAAGTATAGTTGTACATTCAACCAACCAACCTAATTGACATGATCCAATCTAATTTACCGGTTTATGATAAATTAGACGACAATCTTTTCAAATTAAGTGATATTTCTTCATGAAACACTAAGTGAAATATCAGTAATAGTTCACTTGCAGCAATCACATTCTAGCAACCTCTTACCTCTGCGAATCTCAACAGCTAATCTGAAAAAAAAGAAAAAGAAAAAAAAAAAAGGAATGTCATGGATAAGCTAAAAGCTTAGTAAATGGTAGTTCACATACTACTATCAAGGGTAACAAAAGGTAATAAGTTCACATGAAGCAAGAAAAAGTAATAAGTTCATATGAAGCAAGAAGCCAAGAAGTAAATGAAAGGATAAATTGCAAACTACACCCCTAAAGTTTAGGGATGTTTGGATTTTACACCTTGAAGTTTCAAAATTTAAATTTTACCCCCTAAAGTACTATTCTGTTTGCATTAGTATCCCCTATATCTATATTTTCTATGGCCAAGTATTACACGAGTAATAGTTTAGGGGGATAAGTGTGCATTCTCATAGTTTGGGGGAATAAGTGTAAAAGATGTATATTTTAAGGGGATAAAATGTAATTTCCCCTAACTTCTAAAGAATACACAAACAATTCTATACCTAACTTATTATATGCTAAAATTTACACTTAGGTATTTTAATATAATATTTCACCTTCAGTTTGGCATGAAAGCAACTTATCCCCCTAAAAAAAATGGTTTGAAAGCATTAAGAGCATCAAAATTCCAATTTAATTACAATTTTTTATACTCTGTTCACAACCACTTCCACCTTAATCTACATAAATTGCCCTCAAACTTATTAGTTCTCATTTAAATTATCAATACCTAGTATTAAAAAGATACACCACAGCAAAAACGTTGCCATACTGTTACCTGGGATACTATTACATCCTCGAAAGAGGCAGTAGGGCTAGGATTAAAAACGAGCCGCCACATGAATCTAGCCATGCTTATGAACTAGGTTTGGAGACTTCACCAATAGCCAAATATGTTGTGGGCGCAAGTTTTGAAAGCTAAATATTTTCCCCACACGAACCTTTTTAACAGTCTTAGGACTCCTTATGGAATCCACATTTGGAAAGCCTTCCAGGACGGCATACAATGGTTACGACAAGGAATGAGATGGATCCCAGGGGATGGTCAAACTATTCGGCTTTGGGCGAACCATTGGATTCTGGGGGGCACACTGAGGAGTCGTATTGCAGGACCACTAATGCCACATGAGGAGCAACGAGTTGTGTGCTCGTTGCGTAACAATCATGATTGGGCCTTAGATGTCCTTCAGGTCCCCCTCACTATGCATCTTGAGCAACTTATTTAAAGGTATCCCTGTGGTGCAAATTACTAGACTACCGGATTCCTTTGTGTGGCCCCACAATAACGACATTTGCTTGGTTAAGTCCGCCTTGAAATATTTATACCAACAAGCTTAAGTCAGTACGAATAAGCAATTGTGGAAGTGGATTTGGCAGCTCCGATGTCCCACTAAAATCCAAATTTTCATTTGGAAAGCTATGCACAATTGAGTTCCCACAAGGCAGTATTTAGCCTTTTCTCGTGCACATGTGAATATCATATGTCCACGATGCAACTCTCCAGAAACCACAATACATCTCTTATGAGATTGCCCTTGGGCTAAGGAAGTATGGGGCAATTCCCTAGGCATCCTGCCACTATCTTTTTTTCAGCTACCCCTTCAAGCCTTGGTTCGAACCAATGCCATTTCCGATCGAGTCATTTTGTACCAACAATTGCCTTGGAATATATATTTTTCATTACTATGTTGGAATTTATGGTTAGCTAGAAACGAGTGTATCTTTAAAAACCACTCTCTTTCCCAGCATAGAATAGTCCACAAAATGATTCAAGCTGCCATCGAATTCTTTTACTTGGCCAGCCTTGTCAAACCTGTTTGGCATGGTATTCCTTAACTTATCAAGTGGTTTGCCCCCACTGACCCATTTACTAAACTAAACACGGATGGAAGTGCTGTAGACAACCCGGGGAAGGCTGGGGCAGGAGGGCTTCTACAAGATAGTTCAAGTTCATGGATTTTCGGATTTTCTCTAAGTATGGGTATTGCTATGAATAATATGGCAGAATTGGGAGCGGTGCGTTAGGGTCTCACGTTGGCGTGGAATTTGGGTTTCAAATTTATCCAACTAGAGATTGATTATGTGATAGTATTATCCTGGTTAACTGCTTTAACAATTTCCCTCTTGATGTACTTCCCTTAATCTATGATTGCAAGAGCCTTATGGAGCGGGCCTGGGTGGTTCAGGTGCGCCACGTCTACCGTGAGGCCAATACATTCGTAGATGCATTAGTGAAATGGGGAAACCACCACCAGCAAGTTTTGACTATCTATGATATTTGTCCCAATTTTGTATACCACTGTTTTATAAGGGATAAGGCAGGCCTAGGGATTAGTAGGGTATGTCTCATCAGCGCAAATGGAATTGCTTATATATAAACTATATTATATTTAAATAAGATTTCCCCATTTCTACCCCCCAAAAAAAAAAAAAAAAAAAAACCTTGTATTTTTTTTTTTTTTTTTTGGAGAATGCTCAATACCTAATATTCTGAGTGTTCTCAAATGATAAAATTGTTATTATAATAATAATTATTATTATTTCTTTCCGTTTGTTTCCTATTTTTTATTAGATTATCAACTTCTCACTTTTATAGGTTATCTCTAGAATATCACCTAAAGTATTTCTGAAGTTCACCTCCCCTGCTAAATTACCTCCCCAATTGATTGTATTGTGATAAACTCATGTGCGACCAATCAATAAGAGAAACAGTGAGCCTCAAAGAATTTTGAATACCTAGAGAATTCTAATTCTAAATGGGGTGGAGGGACTAATATTGGTTGCGGCACTCTAGTCTGGGAGAAGGTATTTGGTATCAAATGATACCATATCAGCAGTATCAAAATCCAATAAGTGTGAGACATGTCAGCAAAAAATAACTAATCTACTAACAAATGAAAGACATGTATTAGTGAGTAGTTATTTTTGCACACATATCTCTCGTTTATTGGATTTTGGTACGAATGACATAGTATCATTTGATATAAAATACATTTTCCTAATATAGAGAAAGATAAGGAAATATGAGAGAGCTGGGAAATGACAAATAAAAAGACTAGGGTTCTAGGCCCATTTACAAAAATTAGTCCAACATATATTCTTATTGTCTAACAACCCACCAATTTTTATTTTTATTTTTTAGGAAACAGCCCACTAAATTAATTCATGATTCTCAACCCAAAAAATAATAATAATAATAATAAAGGATTTATTTTTTATTTTTTTTAAAATAGGTATTATTTATTCTATATTTTTTTTTTTTGGGGGCATAATTTTAAAATTACTCTTGAAAAAATAAATAGTTTTAGATAATAATTAATTTATTATTGAACCATCTTTATAGGGGATGTTGAAGTGTATCCTAAGGGTAGGGCATTTAATCAACCATCTCCAAGGGGGTTGAAGTGTGTCCTAGGGGTAGGGCATTTATTCAACTATTTTGAGGGAGGTTGAAGTGTGTCCTTAGGGTATGACATTTATTCAACTGTTTTCAAGGCGGTTGAAATATGTCTTAAGGATATGTTGAAGAGTATTTTGGAATTACTAACCAACTTTAGGAAATTCGAATGAAAATTTTGAAAATTTATAGAACCTTGGTATTTTGAGAATTTTAATTTCTAGAGGATAAAAAGTTTCCAAAATCAAATCTTGAGCACATGCTTAAAAATCCTGATAAAATCTTTTTAACTTTCATAGTTGAAAGAAGGGTAATTTGGAATTCTTATGTTTCCGAACAAATTTTAGAAAAATCTAGATTTTTTGATGAACGATTGATTCCTTTGAAAAGAAATTTTTTGGGCTTAATTCTTTGAGACTTAATCCCAAGTTGAAATCTACTTTCTTAAAAAATAATAATAATAATTAAGTGGTTTTTAAGCCAAAGTTTTGTTTACAAATGTTGACGATTCTTTTTGATGGACATTTGGGATTTTGGATGACTTACGGGTTCTAGGGCCATGGGCCTTTCAAATTTTGAAAGTTCTTCCCTAAGCCAATATTTTTTATAAAAATCTTTATGGGTCAATGGGCCTTAAACTTTTGAGTCAAATTCTTGAAAAACTTTGTGGTTCTTTAGGATTTAAGCCCTTAAGCTAGGGATTCTTTTGAAAAGTTTTGAGAGTTTTTTCAAGGCTCTGAACCCTTAAAACAAAAATATTGGATCCAAATCTAGATTTTTTGATGAACGATTGATTCCTTTGAAAAGAAATTTTTTGGGCTTAATTCTTTGAGACTTAATCCCAAGTTGAAATCTACTTTCTTAAAAAATAATAATAATAATTAAGTGGTTTTTAAGCCAAAGTTTTGTTTACAAATGTTGACGATTCTTTTTTATGGACATTTGGGATTTTGGATGACTTACGGGTTCTAGGGCCATGGGCCTTTCAAATTTTGAAAGTTCTTCCCTAAGCCAATATTTTTTATAAAAATCTTTATGGGTCAATGGGCCTTAAACTTTTAAGTCAAATTCTTGAAAAACTTTGTGGTCCTTTAGGATTTAAGCCCTTAAGCTAGGGATTCTTTTGAAAAGTTTTGAGAGTTGTTTCAAGGCTCTGAACCCTTAAAACAAAAATATTGGATCCAAATAAATTGGGCCCATTTAAAAAAAAATTTCTCAACTGCAAACCTGGAATTAGTACCATTCAACATTGATGGCCTTGCCTTTTGTCACAAGGCGCTTCATGAAGATGAGGTATGGAGAACGGTCAAGTGAAATGACTTTTGACCATTGTTATTGATTTCGTTCCGTTCCGGTCGAAACGGCCGAAATTTTTCGTACCAGTATGCAAATCAGTACGAGAATACCTCACGTTCTACCTCGGGTCAGATTTCGGGCCGTTTCGGGTCATTCTGGACAATTCCAGCCAATTTCGGCCAAGATTTGAATTTCGGCCGGTATAGGATTTGGCTTGTTAATTTTTTTTTTTTGGTTAAGAACTTAGGAGTTAGGAGTTAAGATTAAGTGTTAAGAACTTAAGATATGTAATTGTGGTATACATTGTCATAAATAATGTCTTTTGTTTTTTCATTCCTTCTCCCTCTGTCATAATTTTTTTTTTCTTATGATTTGTTTTGTGGTTAAGAACTTAGGAGTTATTATTTGATATTTAGTTATTGACTTGTAAATCTTCTTATTGTGTGATGTTAAATTGATGTTATATTGATGTTTAAGACTTAAGAGTTAAGACTAAATGATTTGTATTATTTAATATTTAGTTATTGACTTGAAAATCTTCTTATTGTGTGATATTAAATTGATGTTATGAGTTAAAGACTAAATGATTTGTATTATTTGATATTTAGTTATTTATTTATTAAAATTGACAATTTTATGTTCTACAAGATTATATATAAATTATTTTGTAGGAACCCCGAAACACTCTGAAATAATACGCCGAAATCGGACGGTACCGAAATATTCCATTCTACTGGATAAACCAAAACGGGTCGAAACGGTATTAATAACAATACTTTTGACAACCTGCAAAAGACAACAAACAAAACTTCCTTTCCTTTCAATTTTCTATTTTCTATTGGGTAAAATGTAAATGCCCCTCTGATACAGGACAAGTGAAATGACTTTTGACAACCTGCAAAAGACGACAAACAAAACTTCCTTTCCTTTCAATTATCTATTGGGTAAATGCCCCTCTGATATAGGACCTTTTGTGAACCTATGGGCCGATGCCCCTAGTTTAAGAATTTCTTTATAACATATTCTCCGCATTCAAAATTTTGTAGGTTCAAAAAGAAAAAAATGTGCTCATGTAAATAAATTCCTATATGTTTGTATGCAAATTTCTTTTTTTGGCAAGACTGAATAAAAATTTTTATGGTGTAAATATTACATGTTAGGAGTTCCCTTTTGACAAGAAAATTCATCATGATCAAGATTCTCATCTAACAAAAAACTACAAGAAAGCTTTAAAATCTACAATTTTGCTCAAGGCGCAATCGTCATCATTTAAGAAACTTAAATTTAAAAAAGTTTGAATTGCAAGAATTTTAGAAAGCTACCCATTCATTGCTTGAAAAACATTTATAGTGGGTAGGATGTTAGAGCAAACCTTGATCCTTAATCATGTGAAGAGTGACATACCTTATGAAGTATTTTTGGCAAATGGAGTGAGAGGAATTCATGGGAAATTTATTCAAAGAAGAAGAAAAAAAAGTGCAAGAAATTAAGAAGGAAAAACTCAAACTTTCAAAAGAACTAAAAGAGAAAAGAAGAAAAGATGCACAAAGAGGACTATATTATGTCCTCAAAATTTCGACCACCTTGAAATTCTAGAGGCAGAGTTCAACTTTAATTCTTCCCTTTCGGCCAAAACATGCTAAGAAATATAAACTTTTCATTGCCTTCCAAGATTCTTCAAAAGAAAATTGTTAAAAACGATTCAAAGACAATTGAGCTCAAATCACACAGAAAATTGTTAACGGAAACCCTAAGGGCATTGGTTTAATAAATATTTTTAGAAAAATTTTATGGGAAAAGAAAATTTCAAAAAAGAAATTGATTTTTTTTTTGGTAGCTTTTTATATTTCTTATTAAAGTTGTATTAAAACTTTCCTAAAACGATCTATTAACAAATGCTTTAAAGGCAATTGTTAACTAGACTTTTTGATAATAAGAGTGACATATAAAAATTCATCCTATTAGCAGTCTTTGTGAATAAACACTTATAATATTATTTTGTAAAGTGAACAAACCTTAAAATTAAGAGGGTCCCTAATCTAGCCTTTGTATAAAAAAAAGAAAAAAGAAAGAAAAAAAAAAAAAAGGTGTTTTCCATCAAATAGTTTTCTAGGAGAAGGCTATAGACTAGAATAATTCCTTCATTTGTAGTAATTTCTTTTTTGTAATTTTTCATTTTACTGTATGTTTTCTCTACAAAACACTAAAAAACATACGGTAAGAATTAGATAGTCTTCCAGTGTTGTAGATTTTTTGGTAGGTATTTCATGCATGGGTTAGTCTCATAAGACCATCCTCTTACAACATGAGAAACTTGCACGTATAGAATCTACAAGTATCATGAGAGAGAAGCCTCATAAGATCATCTTATAAGATTATTATTAGTTTTAAATTTTATATTTTGTTCTTGTCTTCTGCTTTCTCTCTCTAATCATAAACATGATTGTACTAACTAGAATGGTAGGGAGGGAGGTTTCAAATGTCCAAAATGATCCATAAGTTTGAATTTTGACTTTAAATTTATAATTTTGTTTGCAATGTAATCCTTGTATCCATCATCTATACTACTATTTAAGGGACTTCTCCTATTTGGGATCATCAATTTTGGTACCCAAAATACCCTTAAATTTACCAGTTTCCAAAGAATAAATAATAGGGTTATATATGTAAAATTGCTAATTTAAAAACTCCTAAATTTTAGCTAAATTAAAAAAAAAAAACAGTTTTTTCTCCCACCTCCACATTTCTCTCTCACGTTAGTTGTCAAGTACTAATACAACTTCTTCTTTTTAAAAAATAAAATAAAATAAAATAAAACTATTTTTTTTTCCCCACAATCGTACCATTTTTTTATGAGAAATGATATGTCTACAACAATTTTACAACATTTTTACAACAAATCCTAAGTGGCAGATTGTTACTGGTTGTTATTGTTGGGGCAAAAAAAGTAGTCTTAGTGTTAGTTTCAAATTTGACCCAATAATAACTGACCACATGTGATTTGTTATAAAAATGTTGTAAAATTGTTGTAGACGTAGCATCTCTTTTTTTTTATTATCACTAAACTTTTTTTCTCACACCTCTACATTTCTCTCTCACATTAGTAGTCAAGTACTAATACAATTTCTTCTTAAAATAAAAAATAAAATAAAACTGTAATGAGTAAAAAACGTAAATACAAAATATAAAAAATAAAAAGCCTCATCGCCAGTACTAAATTACTAATGATACAATAACAAAAATCAATGAACGTAACTCATCTTAATATTTTATCCAAAAAAAAGTAACTCATCTTAATATTTGTCACGTCAACAAAGTCATCAATTTGGATCAACTGACCAGATTCTCAAATTTGAAAATTTTAATAAGATTAAAAAAAAATATTTTTTTGTTTTATAGGAAAACTCTAAAATATAATGATTAAATTAACATAGTATAATAGTAACACATATGAGTATAGTTTGACTATCTAGCTTTGTCACTTAAATGATTGACTTCTCTTAATATTTTCTACTCCAAGACATCTAGAATTCAAATTCTCTCACTTTCTATTGTAATTATGAAAAAAAAAAAAAATATATATATATATATATATATATAATTTGACCTCACATTAAAAATAAATAAATAAAAAAAAGAGAGTATAATTTGACCATTTAATTCTCTTGTTTTGCATTCAGACAATTGTGGCCCAATACTTGCTATTATTATAGTTCTTCTGGGCCAGGCTATCTTCAAGCGCAATTCCATTTCCTTAACTTAAAAGCCCAAACTAGCCCACTTATCAATTAAATTGACTAAGCAAATCAGCTCAGCTGACAGATGAGTCGACTCAATTTTGCAGCCTACTAAGAATCACTTCACACTTGGCGGCTCCGAAATGATTATTTTATTTTTATTTTTTTAAAGAAAAAAGAAAAAAGAAATCTGAAATTGTGAAATGATAATGAATGACTTTTTTTTAAGAAAATAAATAGTAATTAAATTTTTTCTAACATAATCCTTTTTCTTCCTTTTTAGGATGAAGTCTTAAAGCTTAACTCATAATCACAAGAGCGAAATGTATCTTGAGGATTATTTTATAATTTGTGAAATAAGAGCTATTAAAAAAAAAAAAAAAACTAAAATTGAAATATTTTGCTATGAGGTCAAGTAACCAAATTGCCAAGGTCTTCTTATGTGGCATTTAAAACACTTTTTTACAATTGATGAATTTTCTGTATGTAATTTGGCTACTTGACCATACCCACTCACATATAAAATAAGCATTTAAAATATTTAGTCTAACAAAGTAACCGTCCATGAGCTTACCATTAATTAAAAAAGAATTAATCATACAAACACATAGGAAATAAAATATTAGGTGATTTGCTTCTATATAGTATAGGATAGGAAAAGGCATGGCATACTCTAGCAGAGAAAGAAAGTATCCAGAAACTTACCATTAAATCCAGAAAATTGTCAATCAAACAAAAAAGATTATAAAAAATAAGAAGGTTTTATGTGGTGTTAGTTTGGTCCTTCAAAATGATCTTTAGGTGATTTGCAACTATAGTGTAGGAAGACACAGCAATATCTGGGCTAAAGGGGACCATCTCTCTACTATATATATATATATTATTTATTAAAATTTAAATTTTAGGAGTTTGACTCCCTTAAAAATAAATAAAATATTACAATGATATTATATAAATTTTATAAAAAACCTCACTCAAATTTATCATTTTTATGAAACTTAATAATACATGACAACTCTTTGGTGGTCCTTATGCAATTATATATAAGGCATGCGACTAAAAAAAATTCATTGTCAAATTCAAAATAAATTATATATTTGGTATGAGTAATAAAATGTAGTTTAAACTTTAAAGAGTTTTTGGTATAATTGTAAGCGTTTGATATGCTTGTTTTTTGTAATTATTTTGAGCACTCAAATACTTCTTTTCTTCAATTTTTTTTTTTTTTTTTGAAGAGGAAGTTATATATCATAAAAAACAATAGGCCCCTAGGCCAGATACAAAGAGTCACTATGGACAAGCATAGAAACAGCAGGGGGAGGAACTCCATTCCACAAGCAAGTAGATTCCTCTCTTGGGGCCAGCTGAGCCAACTCATGTGCAACAACATTAAAGTCTCTACTTACATGCTTAAAAATGCAAAACTCAAAGGAATCACACACAAGCTGAATTCTTTGTAATATATGGCCTAACTCACTTTCGGTAGAGTTATCATTCAAGGCTTGGATCACAGTGAGGGCATCACTCTCCAAAAAGACCCAAGGCAAATGCAACTCCCGAGCAAGTAAAATGCCCTGCTCCATAGCTAAAGCTTCCACTTGGTCAACAGCAAACCGGCTTGGAAGGTATTTACTAAGAGCTGCTACAACATGACCAAAGCAATCCCTAATGATCACTCCAATGTTGGAATTTCTTCCTTGGTTAGATGTAGCCCCATCAACATTAACTTTGAAAACACCCTGAAGAGGAGCCTCCCATCTATTTTGAGAATGCCTTGGGGGAAGGATGTCTAAGGAAGCAGCATCATTTTTGAAGTCCTCCAAGGAACTGTTTGCCAAAGTCCAAACCTGAGGTGGGGAAAGTGGAGAATCATTATGCACTAATTTGTTTCTGTTAGACCAAATGGCCCATGATAGTACAAAAAAAAAGTCCAGGGCTTGTGAGGCATTAGAATGGTTTAAATGCAAGGCCATGTCTAAGAATGACCTATGGTGACCTTGAGGAGGTCTGGGATAATCTGGCCATAAGCTCCATACTAGGGAGGCTGCCTCACAATGGAGGAGAGCATGATTTATATCCTCAGGTTCCAAACCACAAACGGGGCAAGCAGTACTACAATTGATTCCTCTTTTGCTTATATTATCATAGGTGGGCAAACCATTGACACAAGCCCTCCAGGCAAAAATTTTAATTTTTGCCGGGAGGTTTAGATGCCATAAATTCTGCCAAAGCTGTCTATAAGGATCCCCAAAAGAGCTTTCACCCTCTTCAGAAGCATCAACCATGCTATGGGCAACATGATAAGCACTTTTCACTGAAAATTCACCTTTCCTATTTCCAATCCATATAAGCTTATCTTCCGGCAAATTATAACTTAGCAGAATCCTTAGAATGGTATCCACCTCAAATGGAAGAAAAGTGGCACGAAGAACTGCTGCTTTCCACCATCTAATGTTCGGATCAATGAGAGAGGAAACCATAGGAAATTCAAAATTTTGGATCTGGGGAGAGATAACTTTATAGGTGGAAGGCGTTGAGAGCCATCTATCCTCCCATATATGGATTTGCTTCCCATTACCAACTCTCCACCGGGTTCCCTGCCTTATAACTTTTAAGCTACTATGAATGCTCCTCCAGGAATAAAAAGGGGAAGAACCAAGCTTAGCATTTAATAGATTACCTGTGGGGAAGTATTTGGCTTTAAGCACTCTTGCAACCAACGAGCTCGGATTATTGAGAATTCTCCAAGCCTGCTTAGCCAGCATGGCCAGATTAAAAGCTTTCAAATTCTTGAACCCCAACCCACCTCTTGCCTTAGGATTGCACATCCTCTTCCAGCTAACCCAACCCAATTTTGTTTCCTGCTGCCTTTGGCCCCACCAGAAGTTTTTCATCATTCTTTCCATATCATCACATAGGCCTTGAGGAAGTAGAAAGCAACTCATAGTATATGTTGGAATAGCTTGTGCCACTGCTTTGATAAGAATTTCTTTCCCACCCATGGAAAGAAGCTTACCTTTCCAACCCGCAAGTTTTTGACCAACCCTCTCCTTTAAGATTGCAAAGACTTGCTTTTTTGACCTGCCAATAAGAGAGGGGAGATCAAGATATTTAGTATGTCTTGAATTCTACATAGGGCCAAGGATATTAAAAATCTCATCTCTTGTTTCTTGGGTTGTGTTAGGACTAAAGAAGATAGAGGATTTATCCGTGTTTACTTTCTGTACCAAATCTTCTTCATATTCCATCAAAGTTGATCTTAGCAAGTGGCATTTTTCCAACGCTGCTTTACAAAAAAGTATGCTGTCATCGGCAAAGAAAAGGTGGGTCACCTTTGGGCAACCCCTAGTAATGGAGATGCCTATGATGAGCTTATTCCTAGCAGCCTGGTGAATAAGAGCTAAGAGACCTTCAGCACAAAGAAGGAAAAAGCTCGGAGAAAGATGGTCACCTTGGCAGAGGCCCCTCGAAGGATGGATGTTTCCATGAGCTACCCTATTAATAAGAACTGAGTATGATACTAATGTAATGCATTGCATAACCAAGTCTCTCCATCCGTTACAGAACCCCATTTTTTCTATGACTTTTGAAATGAAACCCCACTTAACCCTATCAAATGCCTTGCTCATGTCAAGTTTGACGGCCATAAAGCCCTCTTTCCCCGCTGTTGTGTGATCTAAGTAGTGCATCAACTCAAAAGCCACTAGCACATTATCTGTGATGAGCCTGTCAAAGGTGAAGGCACTTTGATTTTCGGATATAATATAGGGTAGGAGAGTTTTTAGACGGTTGGCAAGAATTTTTGAAATGAGCTTATAGACAACATTGCAGAGGCTGATGGGATGAAAGTCCGTCATTCTTTTGGGGTTATTTATTTTTCGGGATTAGGGAGATGTTGGTTTTGTTGAGCTCCGATATGGGTATGTTGTGGTTGAGGACTCTTAGGACCATATCAGTAATGTTGTTGCCAACAATACTCCAATATTTTTGAAAAAACACAGCGGACATGCCATCTGGTCCAGGGGCCTTATTAGGGTGGATTTGTTTTAGAGCCACAACCACTTCGTCTCTAGTGAATTCCCTTATTAGGCTCTCATTCATTTCATCTGTCACCTTAGAAGGAATAGCATCTGTTACTTCCTCAATTCGGCTTGGGTGGGAGGAGCTGTATATGTTATCAAAGTAAGAAATAACAGCTTGGGCAATGCTTTCTTCATCATCACACCATCGCCCCTGCTCATCCCAAATGCCCACAATAGTATTTTGTTTTCTCCTTTCTGATGCTTGCGCATGGAAAAACTTAGTGTTTTTGTCTCCCTCCTTAAGCCAGTGCACTTTTGCCCTTTGCCCCCGATACATTTCCTCGTCATCAAGAAGATCATTGATCTCTCCCCTTAGTCTGTTAATCTCCAAGCTCAGATCCTCATCTTTTTCTCGCATGGCAAGGGCCTCCAGCCTATTTCTTTTATCTTGCATTTTCTTTGGGATCTGCCCATATACCGCTGAATTCCATCTGGAAAGTTTAGTAGCACAAATTCTAAGATTTTTTGCTATGCCTTCTGGTGTACTCAAATCCACACCAAAACCCCAGAAGGCCTCAATAATGCTCTTACAATCCTCTCTTTTGGCCCAATGAGCTTCAAAGTGGAAGCGTCTTACCCTTTGGTCGTTGTCTAGCTCTAAAATCAGAGACAAGAAGTGCACAGTGATCCGAAGTTGAGTCCATTAAGTGGTGCACTTTCATTCCTTCAAATCTGGCCGACCACTCTAGGGTAGCCAAAGCCTTGTCCAATCTAAGGCAAATTCTATTCTCCCCTTCCTACATATTACTCCATGTATAATCTGGACCAACATAACCCAAATCATGGAAACCACAATAATTTACAATTCCCCTAAAACCATCCATCTGTAGCTAAAAGCGATTTGCTCCCCAAAATTTCTCATTTATTGAGAGTATTTCTTTAAAATCACCTAAACATAACCAAGGTAGTTGGAATTGATTATTAAGGAAAGCAAGAAGGTGCCGGGATTCGTACCTTTTATGTGTCTCTAGATGGCCATAGAAACCAGTTATTCTCCATTTATAATCACTGCTGGCCTCTGTGATTACTGCATCAACGTGAAATCTTGTGTAGCTTTTAACCTCCAAACTGATTTCCCTTGTCCAGAGAAGAGCAATACCCCCACTTCTACCAACACTATTCTTCTTTGATTTTGTCTCCATAAGGAAGACAATTTTGGGGTTCCAACACTGCACCAAATCATGCAATGCCTTAACTGACCGGGGATTCCCCAATCCTCGACAGTTGCCTTTACTTTTTGTCTTCTTTTTTCTACTATTTGGATTACACTTTTTCATTTGTTCTTACACGTGCTTCTATTTTCAAAAAACCCCTTTAATAGAAACTATTAAGTAGTGCAATATGGATAAAAGTTACATAATATATAACTTTGTACCAAACAATTTGGATTTTATTTATATTAAAGAACTTTTAATTATTTACAGAAATATGTTCATGCATTAAATCCATCATTCCTCTTATTGTAACTATCAAATTATTAAAATAAAATAAAAGAGCATATTTAGAAAAATGATTTAGAAGAAATAATTTCCATAGCTATTTTTAGGTGTTTGCAAAAAGCTGTAATATTACAAAATCTAATAAAAACTTATGTAAGCAGTAAAAAGGTCCTAAAAATAATGTTTTTCATTTGATATATTTTTAGACCAATCCTGACATGTTTAATGTTCAATTATTGGCTATCGTTGTATTACAAGTGGAAATGAAGAATAATTAATCAAACTATGTAGTTTTTCAAATATTTATTCACACCACCTTTTTTTTTTTTTTTTTTTTTTTTTTTTTTTTTTTTTTGAGATAGTTTCATCATATGGCATCTGCTCCTAATTGGTGTTGGCAAGGGTTGAATCCCAGATCTCTTATTGAACCATCAGAGACTTTACCAGTTGAGCTAACTGGAACCCACTTAGTTGAGAATCACATTAGTATATGTGTATAAGTGTATTAGTGTATGTGTATAAGCGTATAGTTTTGTTTGAATTTTTCCAAAGAAATATTAAACTGTTAGCAATTCACCTTCTTTACTCCATGTTTCATAAAATAATTAGTGAGTGAAAATTGAAAGCTTCTATAATACCATACATGTTTAATTAAGGGGAAATTGCAATTTACCCACCTGTGGTTTGACCCGTTTTAATAATACCCGCCGGTGGTTTGAAATTTATCACTTAACCCACTTGAGGTGGTCTCTGTTAGACCCTTATTACCCACCTCTACCATTTCCGTTAGAAAATCCCATTTACTATATAAGTCAAAATTAGAACCCAAATAGAACCCTAAAAAAAAAGGAATGAGCTCTCTCCTTCTCTCTACCTTGGAACCCCAAACCCATTTCCTCTATATCAACTTGATCTTCGGCCATGGACTTGGAATCTAACTACAAAATTGCCCCCACTGTCGATTTCGTCTACTCCCGCAACATCTACCCGCAACTTCAACAGAAGCTTTTAGAGAGATTGCACAAATTCAGTGTCTTTATTCTCTGATTGGTTGCTGAGAAACTGAAGGAAAGGAAAATAGAAAGTTAGTGCGTGTCAGTGAGAATTTAAGTTTGATTAGTTTGCTAGCTTCGGTCACTTTCTTCAAAGTTTCTGGGGAGATTTTGGAAATTTTATTTCCTTATTCTTTGTTTGTTTCCTGAGAAAATGAAGAAAAAGGAATAAAAGGATACTGTGTTAGTGAAATTTAAATGTGATTAGTTTACTTGCTGCGGTTGATTTCGAACCTGGTTTGGTTTAGGAGGAGTTTTGTTGCGGCAGAGGATCTCGACGAGTGGGACCACGAAGGCTAGGGTTTTGCCAGAGCCGGTGGCGGCATCGACGGCGACGTCTTTGTAGCTACAGAGTAAATGGACTGTGGCGGCTGGACTAGCCTGTAGAACTTGAAGCCGGCTCGGGTTAGGGCTTTGAGAACTGGTTCGGAGAGTGAGGGGTTGAGATCTGTTTCTTCATTCTCTGTTTGTTTGCTGAGAAACTGAAGAAAAGGAAGAAAGAAAAAAAATTGTTTTTCAGTGAATTTCTCTGTTTGTTTGCTGAGATTTGTTTCTTCATTCTTTCCGATTAATTTACTAGTTTCAGTGAATTTCTTTAATTTTTCATTCAGAAATTCCGTTCAAATTCTATTCCTAAATTTCTATCTGTGATCAAAGAGAGAAGATTAGGGTTGACTTTCAATGTTCATTAGTCGAAACCCAATTGCATTTTGTTTGAATTTCAGTTTCCAGATGAGTTATTGAAGGATTCAACGAGAGTGGTGAGAGCTCTACGCGAACAACTTCATTTTTTTGGGGGGGTTTTTAGGGATCTTGATATAGAGGAAATGGGTTTGGGGTTCTAAGGTAGAGAGAGGGAGAGAGCTCGTTCCATTTTTTAGGTTCTATTTGAGTTCTAATTTTGGCTTATATAGTAAAGAGAATTTTCTAATGGAAATGGCAGAGGTGGGTAACAGGGGTCTAACGGAGGCCATCTCAGGTGGGTTAAGTGACAAATTTCAAACCACGGGTGGGTATTATTAAAACGGGCCAAACCACAGGTGGGTAAATTGCAATTTCCCCTTTAATTAATGACGCCTATTGTTGTATTACAACCGGAAATGAAGAATAATTAATCAAACTACGTAGTTTTTCAAATATTTATTCACCACTCGGTTGAGAATTACATTACTGTATGTGTATAAGCTTATTGTTTTGTTTGAATTTTTTCCAAAAAAATATTCAATTATTAGCAAGTCACCTTCATTACTCCATGTCTCACAAAAACCATGAGGTGCAAATTGAGCTATAAACTAATGGCGATTGGGGGCATAATTAACTTATATTTTCTTGTAAAAAAAAACTTTAGGGTTAATTATATATTGGTTCTTAGCCTTTATCTCATATTTCAAAATGATCCTCATGGCTTGTTTGATAGACTATAATAACTATCCATATAATTTAGTTATTTTGTAGTTTGATTACGTTTTTATTACAAAAAATAATCATTTATTATTAAAATGAGGAAGAACTATTCATCTTTAAAATGGTTGTAATAATTATTCCTTAGTAGGTGTAATAATTTTTAATATTAATAATATTTCCAAATAAACAAACTTTCCATATGCAACATAAAAATTATGAAAAAAAAAAATCATAAAAAGTAACTTATCTCTCTCTCAAATTAAAAAAAAAAAAAAATTATTTTCTAGAAAATATAATTATATCAGTAAGATATTTTCTAAAACAGAACTTAAGTTTATATATATATATATATATATATTAAAAAAGATATTAAGTTTTATTATAATGTTTTAACTCATGACCAAACTTATAAATAAGTTAAGGGTTTTTTTTTTTTTTTGAGAAAAATAAGTAAGTTTAGTAATTCCATTATAATACATTTTATTGCTAGTAATAAATATTACCATTCCTGTCATAATCCACATTCACTGTATCAAACATATCCTTATTCTGTCAAAATGTTTAATTTTAATCTTAATATTTTTAAGTTTGTGTCAAAAAAGTCTTTATTGTTAACGGTTGCTTTGATTTTTTTTTTTTCTATCTCAAATCAAACATAATAGAAGCAAACAAAACATTTAAGTAATCTTCTCTTGTTTGTTGCTATCAAAATCTTTGAGATTTCTTTGAACAATCTTATCTTAAAACCAAAGCAAGAATTAATTGTAGGGTTTAAAGTAAAAGAGAAGTGCTATGTCCACAACTTTTTCACAACACCTTCACAACAAAGCATAAGTGATAAATTGTTGTTGGTTGTTATGAGTAGACAAAATAGTAATTTAAGTTATATATTCAAATGAGAACCAACAACAACTTATCACCTATACTTTTATTGTGAAACATTTGAAAGGATATTAATCATTTCAAAACAATGGACAAAAGTTTTTTTTTTTTGGTTTCCCACAATGTTCATGGGTGGCTTTACATTAAGGTGGGGGGGTTCAAATGAACCCCCTGACCTAGCTCAAACAAAATTTTTATATATAATTTTTTTTCATTTTGACCTCTTAAAATAAAAATTTGAACACCCTAATCCTAAATTTTGTTTGAACTCAAATGAAATAAGCTTGAAGCTTGAATATGATCATCTTATTTTTAATTTCACAATATTTTTACAATAATATGAAGCAAGTTGTAACTGCTTTTTATCTGGACTCACAACTAACAATATTTTTTTTATCTACCTTTATCAATTGGCCACCTAGATTTTGTTGTGGAATTTTTTTGAAAGTATTGTGTCAATTCCAAAAAATTTTGCTCATTCATTAAAAAAAAATATGAATATTCTTTCCAGGATTTTGGCTTACTTTGTAGTTGACAACGAAATGAAGTTGTTTTTCCTTACACTTTTCTTCTTCATTAACAAAAAAATTACATCACTGCTACAACCAACACGGTTGTACAAATCTGTATCTATATCTGTAATTTTTTCCTCATTCTCTCTATCTTGCTTTCTCCCTTCTTATTTTTTCTTAGTTTTTCTTTTTATCTCCAATTCTAAGAAAGTGACTATGTCTATGTGTGTGATTAAGAAGTCATCCACTTCAAATGTAAAAACTTATATCAATTAGTATTTTATTTTCTTAGTTTCACATTTACTCATAGTTCTACTCCTAAGTGTGTTATTAGTCTTCTCCTTCTTTATCATATATTTTTATATAATTGACATTACATATAAATATAATAAGTTATTATTAATTTGACAAAAATGTATGATTAGTAATTTAATTATATTAGTTCATGCATTTAATAGTTGTGGTCTTACCTATTTTATAATAGTTTTAGACTATTGTATAATATAGTTCTATTGTATACTAAATTGTATTTAGAATATTATTTTAGATTATTGTATATAATATGAAAGTTTATCTATAGAAAAAAAAAGATTAATCATTTAATTTTTTACTCGCCCCTCATGACAAATGACAAATTCCTAGCTTTGCCATTATTGACCCCCCTAGAAAAAAATCCTGAAGCTACTACTGACAGTGTTTTCTCAAAACTTTCAACTAGAGATTAATCATTATTTGCGACGGGTGAGCTCATAGCGGGGTAAATCGCTGGCTTATGAAGTTTTTTTTAAAGTGCTGATATCCAGACTTGAACTGGAGAGCACTTAATCAAATCCGAGATAACCAGTTTAAGACTAAATGCCCAATCACTCGGCAATCCCGCTAGGTTACAATGGACAAAAGTTGAGGACTAATAAACAAACGTGTAATTCATCCAAAATTCTAATCTTTCTTTTTTACTCTACGCCTTGCAAAAACTCTTCTACTATAGTACTGTGGGTCCAATACACATGAGCCGTTTAAGAGTTTGGGAGAAAGTAAAGAGAAAAAGACAAAAAAGCTTTTGGTTAACAAGCAAACAGACGTCAACATAAAGAAGTACTATTTTCCACGAATTTCCCTCCTCACAAACCAAACTCCCAAAACCTTTTTTTTTTTTTTTTCCTTTTCTTTCCACCTTTTGGAACTTTGGAAGGTCCGTTCTCAATTCACACACTTTGACATCAACAACAAAAACAGAACAAACTCAAGAACCCAATCTCTGTACTCTCCATCTCCAAACTCTTTCTTCACTTCCAAAACTCTCAACAAAAAATGGAGAGTTTTGCTCTTTCTTCTCTCTCCACTTCCTTCTCTCTCCCCACTCGCTCTTCTTTCCTTCACCACCGTTTCCACCACCACCACCCCCCCATCTCCAAATCCTCACCGTCCATCTCCACTCCTCACTCCATCCCCACCCTCCGATCCTCCTCCTCTCTCTTCTTTCCAATCAAGCCCACCCCAAACTCCTCCCTCTTCAAACCCCGTTTCCTCCCTCCAATCCACGCCTCCTCCACAAAGTCCCCAAACCACCCTCCCCCATCTCCACAAATCACACAATCAGCCAAACCAATCCCACTATTTCTCTCAATCTCAATTGGCTTAATCGTCCGATTCCTCATTCCCAAGCCCCCCGAAGTGACCCCACAAGCCTGGCAACTCCTCTCCATCTTCGTCTCCACCATCGCCGGCCTCGTCCTCAGCCCATTACCCGTCGGCGCGTGGGCTTTCTTGGGCCTCACAGTCACCGTCCTCACCAAAACTCTCTCCTTCGCCACCGCCTTCTCCGCCTTCACCAACGAAGTCATCTGGCTCATAGTCATCTCATTCTTCTTCGCCCGCGGCTTCGTCAAGACCGGGCTAGGCGACAGGATCGCCACCTATTTCGTCAAGTGGCTGGGCCGCAGCACCTTGGGACTGTCCTACGGATTGACCATAAGCGAAGCCCTCATCGCCCCGGCTATGCCCAGCACCACCGCCAGGGCCGGCGGCGTTTTTTTGCCCATAATTCAGTCGCTCTCGCTCTCTGCCGGGAGCAAACCCGGCGACCCATCTGCCAAAAAGCTCGGTTCTTATCTTGTTCAGTCTCAATTTCAGGTTTGGTTATGTTGCACATTTGATTCCATTTGTTTTTTGAGTTTTAATTATGATAATTTCGAAACATTGATATTCGGTTTTGTGTACCTAAGTTATAGCTTTTTTTTTAATTATCCAGTTGATGCTCTGTTTTTTTTTTTTTTTTCAATTGTTTATATTTTAAAATTTTGATAAGTTTAGTGATGGTATTGGGATTTTTATATAGTTGATGTAGACCCTTTTTTAATATTAAATCTGCTTATCTCTGGTGTTAATCCAATTGCACATCTGAGAGTGTTTACCGGCTATTTTTTTATTTGATTTGTCAATGAAAACTTACTAGATATAGGAGAACTTTTGGATATCCATTGGGTTATGTCGTGCAATGGCTTGTTAAATTCCGTTGTATATAGTTATTTATTTATTGATAAAGAATACCGTCATTTTTTTACCCCTTTTTTCTGATTTGCGATGCGGTTGCGGTTGCGTGAGACTGCCTTTTGAGTTTCTGTTCAATGCAGTTTTTCCATTGGCCATTTCGTAGTCTAAATTGGTCAACTTTATAACAAAAGCTATGGTCTTCCGGCTTCCTCATCTCTTTCTTTAGTGTACTAGGAACATGTCTAATGGTTGTTGTGTTGGACACATATCCCTCATCAATACCTGGATCATCTTTTATGATGGGTATGAAGAAATCATCTGCCCATTTGGATGTATGCTCCACATGTTTGTTTTGGTTCAGTTGATCAAGAAAAGTGGGAGTAATTAGGATAAAAAATTGTCATTTTCTGATGATCTTTTAAGACATTCAGAGTATTATAATATATGGGTTTAAAGAGGAAAATGCAGTGCTAATTGAATTGCTTGTTTTGAATTTATTTTACAGAGCCTAGTAGAAATGATTCTAGGTAATAGCGCTTGGACAATAAAAGGAAGGTGTGTTCATTTTCATGAAAGAAAACTGCAGATAGAGTTTCCTTCTTGGGTTGATTTTAGTTCAGGGGACTGATAATGAGTTTTGTTTCTTTATTAGAGACTTTTAATTTTTTTGATTTATCTCATGTTGATAACTACCCCCAAGTTTTGGTACTAATGCTTTGTTGTTGCCGTACCTCATGTTGATAACTAGATATACTTTTCCATTTTTTTCCCAGGACAAATAGATGTGTTAGCTACATTAGATGATATCTACAATTCCTTTTTCAGCATCTATGCATATCGTACTCTGTCCTTGTTAAATTTATGACTCTATGTTATTCCATGATCGATGTTGTTAATTTTGTCATCATGTGATACCTAGGAAACTGATGCATTGCTCATTTGTGATGTGTTGACAGTCTTCTGGTAACTCTAGTGCTCTTTTCCTAACTGCTGCAGCTCAAAACCTGCTCTGCCTCAAATTGGCTGAGGAGCTTGGGGTGATAGTTTCAAGCCCTTGGGTTAGTTGGTTCAAAGCTGCTAGTTTACCAGCAATTGCCTGTCTTTTAGCTACTCCTCTAGTCTTATACAAGTTATATCCTCCTGAAACCAAAGACACACCAGATGCCCCTGCCATGGCTGCAAAGGAATTGGAGCATATGGGTCCTGTTACAAGAAATGAGTGGGTGATGGTCGGTACAATGCTCCTTGCAGTCTCTTTGTGGGTCTTTGGGTATGTACTATGCCTTACTTTGTGATAGTTATTATTAAATTACCATCTCATACACACACACACACACACACACACAGAGATATCACCAAATTGTTCCTTTTTTTTCCCTGCTGATAATTAGTAGCACAAAAGTCAATTGTTTTAAAAAAATAAAAAAAAACTACTGGGAGAGTTGAATTCTCCATTTATTTTTTTGTATCCCTTGATTTGTTAACACTTTTTTTGGCAATTGAACAAGACTCAAAACATAAAATAATACTCTTGGGTGTCTAGAACAACTCGCTACAGCATATTCCAGAAAATAAAAAAATTACCAAACTACCCCTATTTTTAGTAAAACTGAACCAACAACTTTCTAAAGTAAAGAAACTAAATACTTAGATTCAATAATAACTAAAGCAGCCTTTAAAAAGTGCCAAAAAGCCCCCCACATCA
Organism: Quercus ilex subsp. ballota; assembly: GCA_032727855.1. Taxonomy (NCBI): domain Eukaryota; kingdom Viridiplantae; phylum Streptophyta; class Magnoliopsida; order Fagales; family Fagaceae; genus Quercus; species Quercus ilex. The sequence continues at coordinate 24,306,572 of CM064918.1, read as the reverse complement.
AAATTAGTCCATAATTCTAGGATCATTTAGTATTTAATCTTGTTTCTCCTTGAACACTTTACTTTTTGCATCATTAAGCCTAATTTATAAGTTATCATTTTAGGACCTTATAAAACCCCAAAAAGAGGAAACAAAATTGGTGAAATAATTTCAAAAATTGTAAATGGATGATTAAAAAGTCTTCCCATGGTAAAGATTGAGCCCTATATCTTGTCCTACGTTAGTCCTCTCCACTTGAAAAAAAATCACCAGGGATTTGTTGAATTCAAAATTGAAATTTCCTTGCCATGTAAAGGGATATTTTAAATATATCAAAATCTTGAATCTCTTAACATAGAAAATCCCAAATATGTATAACCCAAATTTCTTTTCCTCATTCTTTAATAGATTGACAATATAGACCAAATTACTATCTGAAATAATATAAAATTTTCCCACACTAATAAAATCAACTTGTTGGATTCATTAGACTTGTAATCAACTCACTAGCTTGATCTTTGAATTCATGAGATATGTGATAAGACTTGACGAAGTTCTACTGTTTTAATAAATTTGTGATCACTCTCCACATTATACTCCGTGACTTCTTTATGAGTTTTTTGCCAAAATTTTCTTCTACTTCTAATTGTTTAACTTGCAAGGATGTCTGATCTTGTTCTTCAACTTTTTTTTTTTTTGATAAGTAAGAAGAGAATATTATTAATAAAAGAAAAGCAAGAAAAATACAAGGAGTTCAAGGTAGTGAACGAAGGAAAAAAAGGAACAAAAAGACAGAAGCAGCCCCTAATTTATTCTAATAGACGAAAGAAAATCCATAAGGGTAGAACAATCCGAGAAATCCCAACAACGAGACCAATCAAAGAGGGTCCGTTGGCAAAACTCTAATAACTGAACCACAGTTTTCCCCTCATCCTCAAAAGACTGCCGATTCTGTTTAGTCCAAATGTTCCACAATAAATAGCCTGGAACCAAATTCCAAATATTAGAACTATGCTTCCCAAGCCAATTATACCAACAAAATAAAAAGTCCACAACTGAACCTGGCATGACCCAATCGATCCCAAACAGCCGAAGCATATACATCCACAAAGAATGAGCTATCGGACAAAAAAGTAACAGGTGAATCACAAATTCTGCATCACAACAGCACATATAATAACGATTCGCCAAAGGGCGACCATGAAGCATAAGGTTATCCAAGGTAAGAATCTGACCATGAGTTGCTGTCCACATGAAAAAAGTCACCCTTTTAGGAACTTTAACTTTCCAAATGCCCTTCCAAGGGAAAGTGGAAGGAGCTGCATTTCGGATCTTATGATAAAAAGACCGAATATCGAACTTCCCACTTCCATTAAGATCCCAACAAAGCCTGTCACACCCTCCACCCCTAAGAATTCGGGTTTGGATGAAATGAAGTAGGGAGTAGGAAGCTGCTAAGTAGGGAGTAGGAAGCTGCTAACTCCCAATCATTGAATTCCCTATAAAATCTTAAACTCCACACTCTGTCATTATCACCCACTGGAGGGCTTAACACTTCAGAAATACAAGCCTCCTTATTGGCTAAGCACAAAAATAACTGAAGATAAATAATTTTAAGAGGAACATCTCCAGTCCACTTATCATGTCAAAAAAGAATACGAGAACCATCCCCCACCACAAAAGAGAAATGCTTAGCGAAAGTATTCCATCATTCACTAATACTCCGCCATAACCCACAACCATGAGCTCTTCTACAAGCTCTAGTGCACCAACCCCCTTTTCCCTCCCCATATTTCATGGCTATGACCCTTCGCTACAGATGAGTGGTTTCATGGCCATACCTCCAAAGACATTTCTCTAGTAGGGCCTGATTAAAAGATGCCAAATTCCGAATACCCAAACCACCCAACTCACGTGGTAGGCAAACCTTTTATCCGTGTGTGTTTATATTTTTTCCTGGAATAGAGCTTTTGTTTAAATGTAAATATATTTCTAAAAGCAATCGTTATGTTCTTTTAGTAATACCTGCAGCTCAATATATTTGATGTTCTTATCATTGTTAGCTGAAAGTTGCAAATTCATTATATCTTCGGTATGTGGTTTCTATTCCAATGTGTTTTTGTCCTATTAGGTTTTTGAATAACTAATATTTCTTTGTCCACTTGCAGTGATGCTCTTGGTATAGCAAGTGTTGTAGCTGCAATGACAGGCTTATCCATTCTCCTTTTGTTGGGAGTCCTTGATTGGGATGACTGCCTAAGTGAAAAATCTGCATGGGATACCTTGGCTTGGTTTGCCGTTCTAGTGGGTATGGCAGGCCAATTAACGAACCTTGGTATTGTGACCTGGATGTCTGATTGTGTCGCCAAGTCGCTTCAATCTTTCTCTTTGAGTTGGCCAGCTGCATTTGGTGTTCTTCAGGCTTCTTACTTCCTCATCCACTACCTCTTTGCAAGTCAAACAGGTCATGTTGGAGCTTTGTACTCTGCATTCCTTGCTATGCAGTTGGCTGCTGGAGTTCCTGGCGTGTTAGCAGCTATGGCTTTAGCATACAATACAAATCTTTTCGGTGCCATAACACATTATAGCAGTGGTCAGGCTGCTGTATACTTTGGAGGTGTGACTCTTACACATATCATGCATAACTTTCTGTTGATTCATCTTTTTGTCCTTGTTTTTAGATGACAAGTGATCTAGCTCTAATTATTCTTCTGATCTATTGTTTCTGTTTCTTATGACTTCCATTTTTTGGATGGTTTTAATTTTCGGCAGTTCATTGATACTGATGTAAAAGAAAATATTTTGTTTTGGATTTTAACATGGGCATTTATCATAGAAGAAATTCAAGATGTCTATATCCGTCCGTTCTTCTTGATTTTAAGGACTAACAATGAAGTATCTCTTTATGGAAAGCCTTCAGAAGTTAATATTATGATTTTACCCCTTTTAAGATCTGTTGCTGCATGGTGTCTAATTTTTTGTTGTTGTTGTTGTTCTTACTCAACAGCTGGTTATGTAGACCTTCCCGATGTATTCAAAGTGGGATTCATAATGGCTGTTATCAATACTATCATCTGGGGAGTAGTTGGAGCTTTTTGGTGGAAATTTTTGGGCCTCTATTGATTTTCAATTTCAATGTAAGTAAATGGCCTTCCCTGTTGTACGTTTTCCTCTTTGAGGACATTGTTGAGCTCATAATTTTATCTCAGCAAATTTTCATTTTTAGCTGTTATCTTTAATAGCTTTAGCTCTGTTTTACCATTGCATTAGTGAAACAAAGCTCATTGAAATATGATTCTTGTTAGGGTGGAAATCAAAATTAACGATTTGTATCAATCCTGTTCTCTTCCTTGTTCAATTTTGCATGGAACCTTAGGTCATGCAGTTTTTGGTTATTCATTTTCTGTTTTGTACTCCACCATGAACAAAAGAACTTTTTTCATTTTTGTTGCGCCAAGCATGCTTCACTTAGGGTGCATTTGGTTGGAGGGGTGAAAAAGTAGGAGGATATAAAATGGAAGGAGGAAGGAAAAATGGAAGGATAAAAAAGATTTTAATTTCTCTATTTTTTGTTTAGTTGAGAGTAGAAAAGAGGAGAGATAGAAACAGTTAGTTTGTATAAATTTACTAAAATACTCTTTGTTAAAAAATGATGCCCAATTAAAACAAAAAAAGTGACCAAAAAAAAAAAAAGCAATCACCCAAATTTATTTTTAAAAAAATCACGTCTAGTTAAACAAAATAAAAAAGAAAAAGAAGAAAGACAAAACAACTATCACGCCTAGGCCCTAGGGAGAAAAAAAAAAAAGGAATAAAAGAAGAAGAGGAAGCAATCTCTAGGCAGGCAAAAGAAAAAAAAAAAGACGTAGCCCATGTGCAAGTGCACATGCGCATTTTTGTCAATCAAGAAAAAATGCATCCTCATCCAGTTTTCTCCCTATTTTGGGGAGAAAACATTTTGGCGGAGCCAGGGAGAAAACACCTGGACTCTACTAATTTTTTTCCCTCACCTTCCTCCAACCAAACACCTACACAAAATGTTTTATTGAACAACTTTGTGCTTAATGTTTTTCAGTGAACAACTTTGGGATTATAATGTCTGTGTAGTGAACTATGATTATTTTTTTTGGTTGGGTGTGGAATTTTTTAGAACCCTACTTTAATATGATAATTGAAATGAAGAATAAATATAATTGAGAAGCCTGGGAAAAAGAAAAAGAAAATCTTCTGCCCATGTATTTGCAACATTTCCAGCGAATACCATTAGATGGCATGAATGTTTAATTGGTAAATGATGTTTTGGTTAGTAGGTTCCTGATCAAATCATAATGTCAAATATGTAAAGCGCTGATTGTCTTACGCCACAGGTGTATGCAACAAACGCTTCACATGTACTTGGGATCTGCACATGTGGACCTCACATGTATATGAGAGATGTTGCATGCACCCGTTGACATAACATATCACCTCGTGCTGGGCACCTATCCTAGGTAATGAATTCTGTTTGGAATTTTCTTTTTCTTTTTTATCGGTAAAAAAAAACTTCATTGAAAATAAGAGAGAAAAGAGAAGAAGAAAATTTTGCTTGGAATTTTATCCACTATTTCTTAATGCATTCACATAACGAGCTAAATTCTTCTAAATGGATCATTGGAGTTCAAAATTTGTATAGATTTGCATATTGGAATTCCTATTGGAGCAGCGTTGACAAATTATTAGCAGTTTGAAATAAACTTTGATGTACATAATTTCTGTGTCGAGCTAGATCAAATCAATACACCTTGACCCTTCCCTAAAGTCATGAATGGTAGGCAGGTATGGAACTTTGTAAATTGGCTGAGCTCTTCAAGAATCAGCCTTACTTGATTGGCATCAAAAGTATATGCTGTTGAGACGAGGGAACTATAAAACATTTAACTGAAGCAAAATTAAGTTACCCATCTAGATTAAAAATTCTAATATTGCCCAAACATGGTCAAATGGTTCACATCACAGTCAGTAAATACAGTTCTTAGGGATAACAACTTGCTTCCTCTGCTCACAACGGTAAAATTAATGGTACAAGCAAAAGCCAAAAGTGACTATTCTGGATGGAGGGCATCGTAATTTTTCTATTCCCACTTTGTTGCAATTTTTTTTTCCCCAAGTACATATAAGGAAGTGGTGTCTTTTGGTTAAATTATTCCACTCCTTATTTATGAGACACCCCGAAAATCTCATGGACCGATAGTGTGCTAGATGGAACTTAAGCCTTTGGGTTTACGGCACGTCCTTCAAACCTATCGAGTCTAGTGGTCCACTACTTGATTGTTTCAAAAGGGACTGTTACACTTCTTTTCTCCTCATGTAGTGATTTTTGGTAAATGTTGCTGCTAGCAAATTCTTGGTATTCCGTCAGTTCATGGACTAATTCAATTGCACAGAAGAACGGTATTTTCTCTGCACTATAATCCCTTCAAACTCGTCAGACTTGCATGAGTGGTAGGATTGTGTTCCGTGAAAAAAAAAAAATTGTATATTCTTATTAAAACAAAAGACTACAAAATTTATTACCCTTCCTCAGTTTGAGAAATACTTGGGAGGAAATAGACACAATAAACGCCCACAACACGCGCATTTAGCCCCCTATTTATCCACACGAAGGAGCTGGAGATGAGATCTTTAGTAATCTGTAAGCCTCCAGTTTCATTTTCTCCTCCCATGGGAATATTTAGTTATAGCATACTATTGCATCTTCCAGTTTAATTTTATGGTAAATTCTTTTTCCCCATAACTTTTCATCCGAATTACAATGTTCCTCCTACAATTTCTGATTGGTCAATTAACCCCCTAATTTGAATGAATTGCCACAATGTTCATCCTGCCATCTATATTGGAGTTATCTTGGACGAAAAAGTTAGTCATATACAAAACATGTGACAACTAAAATACTTGTCATTTGGTTTTAAAAAGAATGGATGTTATGCATGTGTATATGCGATAAAAGGAAGCAAACATATCCTAAGATGACATGTGAGCATGTAGATATGTGCAAAATGCATATTTATGTCATTTTTTCTAGAAAGCAAGATAAAAAAGACATGGCCAAGCACTTGCTCACATGACATTGACTAGGAAGGTAAATTGCAAAAGGAATAAGTAAAACTCACTTCGCTCCACAACATAGTCTAAGTACCTAACAAATGCAATCTTGCAATTCTTTTTGGCAAAGTATTTAATCTCATGCAAAAGGATACAAAAATAACAAGAACACAAATGTTAAATTCCTATAAAGTTGATAACAAAATCTTTTAATAATTTTACTATTTCCAAATGAAAAATAATTTTATTTTGGCACAAAAAGAGATTGAAAAGGGATATTTCATTTTTGTGACCTCAAGGGCATTTGTGAAATTTTTGAAATTTTAGGGGTCATTTTATGATTTCATGAAAGTATAAGTATTGGGGTAAAAAAAATGTTATTTAAAAAGTTTGGGGGGTAAAAGATGCAAATTTATTAAAATTTGAAGGATCAAATTTTAATTTTTTGAAAAAATTAGGGGTCGAAATGTAAAATGTGAAAAGATTTAATGTTAAAAATGTAATTTTGTGAAAGTTTTCAATGGCATATTTGTGGTTTCAGCTAGGCTGATGATTGATGGGTTTTGTTTTTAAAATGGGAAGCGGCCTGATTGGTTTTATTTGTTGGGTTTGGGTTGATATTGAAGTGGGCCAATGGTTTAGTTTAAGAGGATTGGAGGAGAGTTGGGCTTGCATTATGGATTGGGTTTGGTTTGGGTTTTGAATTACAATAAATCCCTCTTCTCTGCTCTGTTTTCTCAATTCTACTAGCCGTTGGTTAGTTTTAGTGTTTAGGTTTTGAATTATAGATCCTTCGCTCTCAGAATCAAAGGAGAGACTGAATTAAATCCAACGCAATCCCAACTCTCAACTAGTCGTTAGTTATTTTAAGAATTTGGGTTTTTTGAATTATAAAACCTACATTCTCAGACTCAGAGGAAGACTTCTTGAATTACTTTCCATTCTCCTTTCCAACAGGAAACCCCTTCTCTCTCTCTCTGTTATTTGTTGTGCTTTCTTTATTGTGTTTCTATCTCTGAAACTCACAGAGAAGAGAATCATTTGATTTTACAATGATGGAGACTTGTTCCGACTCTCATTCATCTCCTAAAAGATTACTTTGTGATGTTGGGTCATTTGATTTGGATGTACTGCTGAAATATTTCATGCCAGAGAAGGGAAAAGATGCAATGAACTTGCCCAGTCAAAGGGTTTTGATGAAACTCTTTTTATTTCACTGCCTCGCCAACACATCAGATCAAACTCCTTTGCCACTGCCACTGGTCACAGAAAACGACGACACTCCTTTGGAAGAGAAGAAGCTCCAATATCGTTTCAGACCCACTTGGGGTGCCAACTACAAAAGATCGAATCTTGGTTTTTCTAAACCTCATTCCAATTCCCAATAGCGAAATTTGAACATCAAAACGAAGAGGTTTTCTCAACCCACTGCCACTGCAGATCTGGAATTGAAAGATTCTCTACTACAAGAAGAACCAGAACCAGAGGCTTCTGCTGCACCCAAGATAGTCCCACGGCTCAAAATCATTCCACCAAAGAAACCCCATCATTTGGGAAGCTCTTCTGCTTCACCCATTGCCATTCCTAACTACTCTGCAACAATGCTATCTAAAGAAAAGTCTTCCCTACCCAAACCCAAGAGGCAGAGGATCAACCCCACACCCACATCCAGAGTCATTCAGCAAGCGGGTCCTGACTCACTACCTGTCGCTGTCTTGTCCATCCAATTTAAACACAAAATCGATGAACTCAAAGGTCAGGATTTGAAGCTTGTTATCCAAAAGCAGTTGTCCCTAACCGACATGGACTCTTCCTCTGCTCGGCTTTCTATTCCAAAGGGTCAGATGGGGGCTGGCTTTCTCGCACAGGAGGACCAAGATCAAAGAGAACCACATAGCACCAGTTGCAAAGGAATTCAAGTCCCCTTGATCGAGCCCAGCCTTGCAGATTCAACCATCATATTGCAGAAGTGGAAGTTGGATAGCAGCATCTCCTACATCTTTGGCTCTGGGTGGCAAACAGTGGCGAAGAAGAATTGACTCAAGGCAGACGACATCATACAGCCTTGGACCTTCAGAGTCGACCAAAGACCCTGCTTGGCCCTTGTTAAGCTTTAGATTTCTTAGTTACAATTTTTTTTCATCTCATTTTTCCACTTATCATGTACTTGACTTGGTACAGTTTTTGTTTTTGGTATTCTGCCTTCAAACTTTTTGTTTGAATATGGCATTTTAATCCTCACGTTACAAAATTTGAGGTATGATATTTACTTAGTACTTTTGTAATTCCCTTTTAGATATAGTGTTATGCTAATATAATAGTCAAGTATGTTCTTCTTCTGTTCATTAGTTGTGCTTATTGAGTTGGAACATGGGATGTGATCAGATTGTATCAATAGTAATTCAAGCTTTTTCTTGTATTCCCCAATCCCATTTCCACCGGCAAGCATCTGCAAGTTACACAATATAATTTTGGCCACTTCAAGTGGATACAATTTGATGCAAGCACGTACCACTAACAATTTGTTTATTTATCAGGTCCAAACAATATATATACAAAACCATCACTAGCATTATACTAGGATGTTTTGAAATGTTAGTGGAAGCTCTCGTGTAAACTAAGTTAAGAAAGGAAGAGAAAATAGGTAATACTTTTTGCAGACTTTGCCTTTTCTACTTTATGGAAGGTGTTTTTGCCTTTAATCCAAACAAAGTTAGAAGCCTGGAAACTATTGTACCACAAAATGTCTTTATGGGTTATGGTTACAAGATTTAGACAATTTCCAACAGATAACTGATATTTCTTCGATTGCCTAGCAATGAGACTGTAGTTTACATCTACTTTTATTCAATTCGTTCTCTAGTTAGCTGGTACAGTTGCATCAGTCAAATGATGCGCCTATTGACAAGAGAAAGATGCCTAGACAAACTGCACCATAGTTCCGATTTCCAATCTAGTTAGCACTTTTCTAATACCAGATTTTCTCAAGACAACTATTTCTCTTGGTAAATTATACCTTATAACTATTTTTAACTACTTTTGCGTTTAATAATGTCAATTAATTAAATTATAGTTGATGTCATTTTTTCATGTTATGCAGGTGAAAGTACTAAGCTATAATTTACCAAGATAAATAGTAGCATCAACACCACTATTAAAGAGGCCAAAGAAATACAACCTTGTTTCAAATCAACCCCGCGTTTCATTTGGTTCAAAGGAATCATCATTCAGTTTTAAAAGTCAAACCAAGTAGTAGTTGATGCTACAGCTCTTTCCAACAAGATGACTCCTATCAATAAGTCCGGGACAATTGTTCTTAATACCATTACAATCATTGAAAAAAAAAAGTTTTCGTTGAGAATGTTTGCAATTGAAAACATTTTTTGACAAAAGTAATTTTATGCCGAAACAAACGGCCAATAAATAGTTCTATATCAAAGACTTTATGATTTTATTTACTTGTCCTTACTTTTAATTTTTTATTTATTTTATTTATTTTTTTATATAGATGCAATAAGATTTGTATTTTTGGCATTTGCTCCGTGATGATTGCCTTTTATAATAAAATTAAGACATCAGTTAGTTTTTAGTTTAGGTGGAATTTATATCCAAGTCCCCTTATTTGACACCAAGAGTTTTTACTTTTTAATTTATTTTATTTTTATAAGAACGAGATATTTTACTTGTTGAGCTAACTGGTATTTACTCGCTTCTAAATTTTTTATAGAGGTAATGTTAAGTAAATTTTAGATGAATTTTTTAGATTTAGGAAAAGGAGACACAAGGAATCCTGTTCCAGTCATATACAGAGATTATTCTACTAAAACACATGGAGATATTTGTAATTTGCAATTCAAACTACAAAATTCTATGATTAAAATTTTAAATTCAAGATTAATTTGCTGATTTTGATCAGCCATGAAATCATATTAAAAATGGATTAAGTTGTAGAAAGTAAAATTTTCACAGACATCTTCTCTTTTCATACATTAAACATAAAAATAAAAGGGTTAATTATAATTATTCACCTAAACAATGAGATATTTGTAATGTTTACTTTGAACAACAAAACGATACAAATTCTTCCTGACTTATTGTTCTTATTCGACATTATTTTAAAGGAAAAGATTATATTTTTCATTCCAAATATCAAATGTTACAGGTGGTTCTATCATTACTCATTGATTCCAATATGAAACATTGAAACTAGGCTCATCTTCCATTGATCCAAACTATCTCTTGGCTTAAAGACTTAGGTAGTGTTTGGTTGGGTGATCTGTGAGGATGGAAAAGAGAGGAGAAAATAGGGGGATTTTGGGACTAGGGTGTTTTCTCCTTGGCTCGTCAAAATTCAGCTTTCCAAATTGGAGAGAAAATGGGGAGGAGATGGGGTTTGTTAGAAACTACCCATCTATCCCACCCCCCCTCCTCCCTAAAACTATGTGTGTTGATTCTTTTTTACTTTTCTTTTTCTCTTTTTTATTCTAACAATAATTTTTTTCCTTAATTTATAAAATATATATATATATATATTTTTAAATAAAATAAGAGAGCATAAGAGTAATTTATCCCAACTCTATTTTCTATACCCCTCCAAAAAAAAAAAAAAAAAAAAACTCTATTTTCTATCTTCTCTCCTTTTTTTTTTTTCTTTTTTTTTTTCAAGCAAACAAAACGTTTTTTTTTTTATCTCTCTACTTTTCCACCCCTAACCAAACATGAATGAGGAAAATCTTTTTTATCGCTCCACAATTTTCTATATCCCTACTTTGCCATCCCCCAACTAAATGAAGCCCTAGGCATATTCAGCAATGACATTCCCCTCCGGCTTGATATGCACATGCTCATTAGTGTTTCTGCATCTAATAATAGGTGTTCAAAAGTGGCATCATCTTACGTCTCTACTTGTAATCTAGGGATGGAATTAGGTGGGAGCCCAACCCCCTAGTCTTAAGAGAGAGAAAAAAAATTACACACACACACACACACACACACATATATATATATATATATATAGAGAGAGAGAGAGAGAGAGAGAGAGAGAGGTATATTTTTTACAATTTTATATTTGGACCCCCTCTTTCAAAAAATTTTGGGCCCCTTCCCTTACAATTTTACATTGATTTTATTGTAATAGCATTTACATCAATTATCTATATATATAATAATAGGTGAAACAGAGAGAATGTGAAATTGAATTCCAAATTAGAACTCTAATTGTGTGCCACGTGTACACACCAAATTAGAATTCCTAATTAGAGTTCTAATTTTGTGCCATGTGTCTAGAATCTGAAATTGAAGTTGAATTTTGCATCATGTGGCTAAATGTATGTGGGCTCATTCTCATTAAAACCACTTCTATGTATCGGGTCAAGTGAGTTACTGTGCTAATTAAGTTTTTTTCTTGATTTTGCAGTCAAACGTAAAAACCAAAGAGATTAATATCGGTGATAAGAACTTGGTTTGGGTACATTACATAATTTCCAAAAAGATAGCAAAGCCAGAGTTTGCATCTTTGTTATAAATTGCTTACAAAGTTTGCATCTTTACATTTGCACTGAGTTTCAGATTAAAGTGCTTTCTTCTTGGTTCTGACACCGAGTTTTGTTTACTATTCACTTACAAAGTTTGCATCTTTACATTTGTTATAAATTGCTAATATGTGATTAGATGCACATTATGCCTAAAATTCACTATCTTTATATTTGGCTTTTTGTTCAGGTTTGGCACCTATAACAATGAAGAAAGCACTGTTGTGGACCGATGGATGATACTTTTTGTAGGCTGCAAAGGAACTTAGTGATCAATGGAATCTCACGCCAATTGGAGAGGACCCGGCTGTAGATGTCTGGATGGCAGATGTGAGTCACTATGTTTTTAAAATTTTCAGTAAAGGTAAAGGTTATGAACAATGTAAATTTTCCGGAGAGAGATTTATTATTCTATATTTATGCAAGTTTGGTCGCCTTCTTGGAGTGGATCACTCCACCCTGTCTTTCTACTGGAATTTTTTATTCAGAATGTTACAATTTAATCCGAAATTTTATTTGAATTTTCCTATTGTTGTTACTATCATATATTATCATTCCAAATGTTCAATTAGAATCTGAAATTGGAGTCCAATTTTACTATACACGTGTACAATCTAATTATTTTTAATTTTGCTGTCATGTGTAAAAGCCAATGAGATGAAATTAATAACACATTAAACACTCATGCTTTGGGAATTGGTAGTACCAATCTAAATCCATTGGACCTGTTTCGTGATAATACAACTATGAAGGATGTATAAAAACACGCACAAACCCATCTCTCTATAAAAAGAGATTGGAGAGAATTTCTTTTATCAGCCATGGAACTTTAGAGGTTTTTTCTTCACGCAAATGCCCATCATGTTACAAAATAACCCATCGTAAAACTACAAAATGAGTACAACTCTGAGGGTTTTTTTATTTATTTTTTATTTTATTTATTTTTTATAATTTTAACTTTTTTAAGCTACGAAAATTTCAATCACCAATAGAGATTGAAGATTCAAAAGCGTGAATGGATCTTTTGGATAAACATTGTCACCAAGGTTCATCTTTCTGTGTAAAATATATATACTGCTAAGTTTTTTTAAGAAAATTTTCTGGTTAATAAGATGAATTTAGACTTCTTTTAAACATGAATAAACTCATGATTAACAATATATTCATTCCCGTGTGGTAGCACGGGGCTACATACTAATTATGAAATAACATAAAACCCCAAATTTGTCCAATCAACCCCAAAATACACACACATCAGTCTATGTATATCATTGTGCAAAAATAAAATTGTGCTATAGTGACTGTGTAAATTTACACAATTACTGTAGCACAAATGTATTTTTTTACAGATTTACACAATTACTATAGCATACAGATATTTTTGTACAATGACACATACACTGATGTGAGCGTATTTTGGGTTGATTGGGAAAATTTACACAATTACTGTTGTTATGCAAATGAATGTTTTAGAAATTATTTAGTAAATAGTATTCTAATGAAATGTGGTGCAAAATAAATAATTTGATGTGAGGTATTTTGAAAAGCGAGTATATATATATATATATATATATAAAGTAGAATAAACAGAGTTTTTTGCATAAGCTAATACAAATGCTCTAATGTAGTAAGAAACAATGATGTATTGTGTCTTTGTCTTTGTTTATAGATGATTACATTATAATGTACTAGTTTGTAACCCATGCATATACATGAATGCATTTAAAAATAAACACATTTTTTTTTATCATAAAAATAATACTTAATTAATCAAATTATTAGAAAAAATAAACATAATTAAATGCATGTTAAAATTCACGCCTAAATTTAATACTACTTATAATAATTTTTATTCTAATTTTTAATAAGATAGAAGGAGTGGTGATTTTTGTTGAGTAGATATATGATTGGTTTTTTAATTTTTTTTATATGATATTAGTAGATAGAGGATATGATTGGTTTTTTATTTTTATTTTGTAGTTAATTAATATTAGACTTTTAGTATTTTGCACTAATTAACTCACTTAAGACAAAAATTAAAAAACTTGATTAGACACATGACACAAAATTAGCCCACAATTGAAATTTAATTTGGAATTTAATTGAATTTTCTCTGAACGTTGGCTTTATATATATATACACATAGACACACACACACACAAAAAATAAGATGCATAATATAATTCTTATATACATAATTTAAATACTATTGATAGTCATTTTTATATTTTGTTAACTCTTTAAAAAGTTTTGTAAGGATATTATTAGGTATAAAATGTAAATTGTCCGTGTTTTATTATTATTATTATTATTATTATTATTATTATTATTTTGAAGCACTTTTTTTTTTTACGATTCATTTATCCCAGAATTTTTGGATTTTGTACTTAATAACTCACTTGGATGAATATTTATTGAACGGTTTTAGACCCCTTAAACCAACCAGATTAACCTAGTTAATTAGCCAAGTGATTAACTCAGTCAAATTATGCAATTCTAGGTTATCACAAACATACAATCATATCAAAAATATAAAGCAGCAGAAATATAAATAACACAATGATATGATCACCCAGAAAACCATACGATAAAAACCTGGGGAGGATTTGACCTAGCTATCCTCAAGGTAAACCTGAATCCATTGTGCGAAAGAATCGAAGTTCATACAAAAGGACTTACAATCTCCCCGCTTGACTTCCTAATGCTACCCACTAGTAGAACTTACTGACACGACCACGTGCAAGCTCCGAATCCACGGACTCCTTCTTTCTTGGATTCTCCACAAGATACAAGCACCCACACTTGTTTTTCTTTAAGCTTCAATGGTAGTAACTGAGTTGATCATCAAGATGTTGAAATAATCTCTACCTTGAAAACCCTAAGTTTATGTGAAGGAAAGCTCCTCAATGATCTCACAAGAGATTCACACAAACCGCAAAATATGAGCAACAAGAGCATCCAAAGCTACTCTAAAAACGTGGCTAGGGTTTCCTTTATATAGTGGGAGAAGTAGATCTGAAACCCTAATCCTTAATGGGCTTGGGCTGAGTTGGAAAATTCTGCAGAAAAACGTTCTGCCTGAGATTCAATCGATCGAGTCTAATTTTCGATCGATCGAGCCAGGCCGAAAGTCACTAATACTTCTGCAGCCACTCGATTCCAACTTTACATAAAACACCCACACTTTGAGCAAGTCTAAACAAGACTAACAACCTGTTTTGATCATGGTTTGCCAACAATACACATTAGAGTTTTAAATACATAAAATCCTAAGTCTTTAGAACCTAACATTTATGATGTGGTCCTATATTTGATTTTAAAATTAAGAAATAAAACTCTTTAAGAATAAATAATTTAGTAGGGCTGTACACGGTGCGGTGCGGCCGGTTTTGGGAGGCTTTTTTGCACCACACCTACAGGGGTGGTTTTCCCTTATCCCTGACCGCACCTCATTTGTGGAGGGTTAGGAACCAGTCTACACAAGGTGCGGTGCAAGATACCGGTTTGGTGCAGTTAATTTCTCATTTTTTCAGGCACCAAACACAATGCAATTAACAACCCCAAACCACATCATGCTCATTAAAAAAAAAACCCAAATATTCTATAAACAAAAAAAAAAAAAAAAAAAAAAAAAGAGGAAAGAAAACTACAAACAAATTCACAATCTTTTCTCAAACATAACCCATTTTCAATCACAAAAAACCCAAACAAAACTAAACCAAACCCATAAAAAATCAAACAAACACCATTGAAAATAAATTACATAAACAAACCTGGTAAAAAGCATTGCATTTGTAAGGAGAAGCATCTAAACTCTGAAGTCAGAACATCATTAAAAACTGACGGAAGTTAAGGTGAGAGAGAGAGGAGCTGTGAAGAACTGAAGATTTTGTTGCTAGGATTGGGAGTTTGGAACAGGGAGACTGATGAGAGTGAGGGAGAGAAAGAGAGGAGATGGGTAAATAATCCTAGGTTTTAAATTAAAACATCGTCGTTAATGGCTTACAATATATATATGTGTATATATATATATATATATATATTTTTTTTTTTTTAATTTTTTAAATTTTTTTAAAAATCTGATGATAAAACGATGTTGTTTTGGGGTTGGTATTAAAATTTAATATCAGGCACTAAAACAACGTCATTTTAGTGGCAGATTATGTATATATTAGGGTTGTCCAGCGGGTACAAGACCCGACCAAACCGACCAGGTCCGACCGACCTGAGGCCCAGCGGGTGGACCCAAAGTCCTTGGTGGGTCAGCTTCGGGTCCCTCTCTCATTAAACCTGAATAGTCGGTTCGGGTAGCGAGTTATTGGGTTAAAAACCTATAGAACCCAACCTGACCGATGGTTTAAGATTAAAAATAAATAAAAATAAAAATAATGGGTTAGCTGTAAATCACGTGAAGTCTGAAGAGAGGTGTACTGCTGATTGGACTAAAGGCTGAATTGTGGAGTGCTACATGCAAGCCTGCAAGAGGATGGGACTAAAAGGCTGAAATTTCACAGCTTCCAAGCCTTCCACGCACAAAAATCTTCATCTGATTTGATCTTTCCCACTCTCTCTAACTCTCTAGTCTCTTCAGCCTTCACAGGTCATAGCTTCCATGCACAAATGCCTCTCTATTCTCTAACTCTTTTCAGCCTCCACTCTCTCTCTACCCGCCCCAACAGCTAGTCGACTACCCTTCAAATCAAACTCAGATTTGATCTTTCCCATGCCTCTGGTCATGAATCATGATTTTGATTTTGATAAGTGTAGCCTACACTTATCAAAATCAAAATCAGATTTTTCATACTCCTCCTTACTTGGCTCAGACTCAAGGTTGAAACACTTTCAACCCTCATCTCTCTCTCTCTCTCTCTTATAAATTGGGCTTTTCTGAGTGTTCTCCGTTCTCTCTGCTCTCTAGTCTCTCTAGTGATTTCAAAATCTCTCTTTTTTATTTTGAAACAAACAAATCCCTTTACTCCTTTACATCAAAATCTTTCTAGTTTCTTCACTCCACCAGATTGGTGGTTGTTGTTGCCACCGCCTCACACCCAACCTAACACCGTCGCCTCACTTTGTTTCCACTTTCCACCATGGGTCTTCTTAGCCTCTCAAACTCGGCTTCCTAGTTTCAGATCAAGTAAAGTTTCTTCCTTTTTTCATCCCTCTTTTTCTGTATTTTTTGTTTGTGATGTGGGTTTATGAGTGTGATTTGTTTGTGAGTGTGATTTGTTAGTGCCCTATTTTATTCCTTTTTTGTTTTGTTTTGTTCCTTTTATTCCTTTTTTTGTTCATTTTGTTAGTGCTCTGAGTGTGATTTGTTAGTGCTCCCTGGGTTTATCATTTTCTTCCTTTGATTCATTATGTTAGTGCTCTGAGTGTGATTTGTATCTGCCCTGTTTTATTCCTTGTTTTGTTTTTTTTTTTTTAATGATCAATATACTTGTATCTTCACTGTAAAAAAAGAATATGAACCCCTATTTTAACAAGATGAAATCCAAACACATTTTTATTTTCTTATCTGCCTGCTTTATTCTTTGTTTTGTTTATTTTTTCTATGATCAATATACTTGTATCTTCACTGTAAAAAAAAAGAAGAT
The DNA here is from genome assembly GCA_032727855.1 of Quercus ilex subsp. ballota. Lineage (NCBI taxonomy): Eukaryota > Viridiplantae > Streptophyta > Magnoliopsida > Fagales > Fagaceae > Quercus > Quercus ilex. The sequence continues at coordinate 24,289,384 of CM064918.1, read as the reverse complement.
GAACCCCTATTTTAAAAAGATGAAATCCAAACACATTCTTATTTTCTTATCTGATTGTATTTTATTGCTCATTTGTTTGATTCATTTTGCTTTCCTAACTTAAAAATTTGAAATCCTAATCTTATACAGGAGTTGAAAGTTGTTCAAGTAGGCTTTTTGCTTCCTTTTCAAGGTTGAATCCCTAATAGCTAAGAGTTCTCTGAGGTATCATTTCTTTCTCTTTTAACTTCTTGTTATTGTTTGTGTGTTACTTTTATGGTTCTTTGCTAATGCATAAATTTGATGTCTTTAGGTTATGGAACCCTCAAGTGATGCACCCCCTTCCCAAACAACGCCTACTACCACAGCTGAACCTGTTGCCCAAGCTGTACCTATTGCCACTCCAACTAATGCTGAGGTTCCCCCACTTCCACCTAAAGGTAAAGGCAATGTGTGTAATAATAGGAAAAAGTCTATTGCTTGGGACCATTTTGAAAAAGTAGATATTGGTGAGGGTCATTTTAAGGCTGTTTGCAATTACTGTCAAAAAACTTATCTAGCTGATAGTAAGGGGCATGGTATTGCTAATTTATTGAATCATACGCCAATTTGTGTTAAAAACCCTAATAGAAAGACACTTAAAGGGCAACAAACCTTAGCGTTTGAACCCAAAATGGATGGAGAGGAAGGGTTTCAGCTTGTACCAACAGCCTTTACTGTTAAGGCTTCTAGAAAGGCACTCGCTGAAATGGTTATAATAGATGAGTTGCCTTTTAGGTTTGTTGAAGGGTATGAGTTTCAAAGATATGCGACAACCTTACAACCTAAGTTGCGAATTAGGGATATCCCATCTCGTCAAACTGTGGCTAGGGATGTGATTGGCATTTATGGTGTTGAGAGAGAGAAACTAAGGGGGGCCTTGAAGGGTCGTAGGGTGTGTCTTACTACGGACACATGGACTAGTATTCAAAATCTGTGTTATATGTCCCTTACAAGTAATTTTATTGATGTTGATTGGAAGTTGCATAAGAGAATTTTGAATTTTTGTCAAGTTGAAGACTATAAGGGGGAGACTATAGGTAGAAAGATTGAGATGTGTTTGCGTGGGTGGGGTATTAATGACATATTTGCTTTAACAGTGGACAATGCTAGCTCAAATGGTGCCACCATTAAGTTTTTGGAAAATGTAACTAAAGATTGGGAGGGGACTGTTTTAGAACATGAGTTCTTACACATGAGGTGTTGTGCACATATCCTAAATCTGATTGTGGGGGATGGTATGGGAGAAATTGATGCATCCATTGCTAAGGTGCGTGAAGCTGTGAGGTATGTGAAGTCCTCACAAAATAGGAATCAAACTTTTGTGGGCTTTGTGTAGAGATTAGGTATTGAGTCTAAGTCTCTTCTTTGTCTAGATGTACCAACTAGGTGGAACTCTACCTACCTCATGTTAGAGACTGCACAAAAATTTGAGAAAGTGTTCATACGAATGGACTTTGAGGATGATAGTTATTCTTCATACTTTATGAACAAGGAGAATAGTGGTGGTATGGGATCTCCTAGTAGTATTGACTTCCAAAATTGTAGGACATTTGTGGGTTTTTGGAAGCTTTTTTATAATGCCACAAAAAAGTTTTCAGGTTCTTAGTATGTTACTACAAACACCTTTTTTGATGAGATGTTTGTCATTCAAGAGAGTATTTCCCATTTAAGAAAATCTCAAAACCACCTCTTGAAAAACATGGCAACTAAAATGGAATCTAAGTTTGATAAGTATTGGGGGAAAAGGGATAAAATGAATCATCTCTTGTATGTGGCTGTGGTTCTTGATCTAAGAAAGAAGTTGAGGTTTTTGAAGTTTTGTTTTTCTGAAATTTATGGGAATGAGTCAAGCTGTATGATTTTCACTCTCGTATTGATTCACCAAATGTACAAGTGCCAAGTAGGAGTGAGAGGACACACATAGAAGGTGAGTCAATTGGTTGTAGCGATCCATATACGATGGTTAATTCTAGGTTTGACCGTTTCTTGGAGGCTGAGCAGTCCATAGGGTGTAGCAATGAGATTGACAAATATTTGGCTGAAAATTGTGAAAGTAGAAGGGGGGATGTGAAATTTGAGATATTGGGGTGGTGGAAGGTCAATTCAGATAGGTATCAAGTGTTGTCCAAATTGGCTAGGGATGTGCTGGCTGTACCTGTTTCTACTGTTGCTTCTGAGTCAGCGTTTAGTACCGGAGGACGCATACTTGATCCATTTCGGAGTTCACTCTCTCCACTTATGGTTCAAAATCTTGTTTGTGCACAAGACTGGCTTCAAGCCTTGGTTCCAATTTCTTTTCACAAATAAAAGGATGAGGTAGAGGCCTCGGAAGATGAATTTCATGATTTAGGTAATATGTTAACTTCCAAACTTTTTGTCTATTAAGTGCTATTAAATGTGTCTTATGCAAATGAAATTTAATCTAATAGCCTTCATTTCTTTCTCTTTTCTAGTTATACGTCAAGCAGCAGTAGGTGGTGGAAGTTCAAGCTCAAGCAAAGGTATCTCAATTAGCATTGATGACTAATCACAAACTAGGTAAGTTTCTGCCCTTACTATTATTTCTATTAAGTTTGGTTCTGCTCTCTCTATTTTTTTTGGTTATTACTATTCTTTATTTTTTGGTCTTGTCCTTATATTTTTTATTGATAAATATCGTTTTGCCCATTTTCTTGTAGGAGGAAGGACACATTTTGTATAGGAGGCAAATTTTTGGATACAATTTCGAAGTTCTTTTGGACATAGTGTTTTTCTAACTGATAATTTATAAATCAACTCTTGCTTATAGGAAAGAAAACTTATTAAGTTTATAGGCTTTCTTTTCTATAAGTCATGGACTAAAATATAGAGTAGTTGCTCTTTAATGCTTTAGAAAAGCTATTTTTTGGAAATACTTAGGTATTTCATAATTGTAAGTTTGTAACTAATTATAACTAGCTACTGCCTTACACACTTGCAGTAACTACCTTTCTGCCTTCTTTGACTCTATGGAAATATTGCAAGATGCTCTTATTATCTTTTGTTGCCATACTTGTGGTGTGGTTGTGATTGAATTATTTGTTAGAATTTGTTTATTGGCTTGTGTAAGTTGTGTTACATGTATGAAATAGTTGGCACAACTTGGCAGGTTTAATAGGTTGAGATGTGCTCTATCCTCCTGTGCTCTTGTTGCCCAGGTCTTAATGCTAAGGCATTTTGAAAAATTTTCTTTCTTGTATTGTGTGGTTTTAACAGGTGGTTAGAAAGTACTATTATGTGTGTTTTTTATGTGCTTGCTAATTACCCAGGTTGTTACATGTTATTTACTGTATTTACTGTATTTTTTGTCATTAGATGTGAGCTAGAAAATTAAATTTGGACTAATAAGGCTGGAGGCCTAAAGGATTCAAAGTTGTGTAATGGGCCAATTTGAAATAAAGGATGTGAAAAGAGGCCCATTTGATATATATACATGGTTCAATGATATGTAAATCTTTGTTAAAAGTAAGCCCATTAATTTGGGCCCAAAAGGCCTGTCAAAAATTGAGTTAAAAAAAAATTATGCAAATTCACAATTTTAGCCCAATTTCGGCCCAAACCGGCCTAACCGACCAAACCGACCCGTTCAACTGTTGACCCAAACCGCCGGGTCTGACCCATATATTGGGTCGGTTGCAGGTCAAATTTTTTATAACCCGATCTAGTCAGGTCGAGTTCCAGTTAGGCCCAAACCTGAGCCGAGCCGACCCGTGGACAGCCCTAATATATATATATATATATATATAACCTAACTTTTTTTCTTAACTTACCTAGTATCGTTTCCTTGTTCTTCTTCTACCTTGCTTTCAGTTTTCATCTCTAGCTTTCAGCTTTCAGTTTTCTTTTCTTTACACTGATACATATATTTTAAATCATAGTGTGTATATATATATATACTGGTGCGATGCGGTTTCTCGTCGGAGTGCAAAATAGCCACCGCTTGCCGCACCGGTTGTCTTCGGTTTGCCCATATCGCTGCCGATCACAGTGCTGGATACCTGCGGTGAGGCTTGGAATCAGTTGGATTGGTTTGGCGCTGACCGATTTCATTGGTGCCGGTCAGATCCTGAACAAGTTTATAATTTGGGACACATGGTGCAAAATTGGAACTCTAATTTGGAATTCTAATTTGAGTTTCTCTCAGCTTCACCTATTATTATATATATAAATTACAAAATAATGATTTTATGTATTTATCTTTATTGATAGTTTGTTAATACTAAATAGATACTTATTTGAAATTTCATGATTTTTTTTACTTATACTCTGGCCCCCTCCTAACTTGAAATCCTAAGTCCATCCTTACATAATGTATCTCCCCCTAGGTCAATCTCTGTGAAGCCCAGCTCTAAAGTGATGGCATTAAAAATCTCAAATGTTCAGCTTATTCTCAACCCAGAATTGCATGAACCCACCTGAGTCTCTCTCCAATTGAGCTTGTGCCTTCATTTTGATGTTTTTCGCCATTCAATCAATTGGTAAGCACTTTAGCTTCTCACCAAAAATGTCACATGTGTATGTGGTTAGTGTTGTTGTTGTTACTATTATTCTTCTTCGACATTTTCCTCTTGTTGTAGTTGTTATTATTATTATTATTATTATTTCTCAATCCATCTTCCACTTTCAATTTGCCTTTCCCTTTAGTGCAGATTTCAAGTTACATTCTTTACTTTTTTATTTTATTTTATTTTTTATATAATTTTTTTTTGGATAATCAAGAATTTCATTAAAAACAAGTTGAAAACCAGCCGCGCATTAGTATTAGTGGTGCTAAAAAGTTAAATTGTGGCTTCTTCTTTTCTCATTTTGAGTGTAATATATCTCTTTCTTCTTGTCTTTTGGGTGAAGAAGAAGAACTATCTTTTAGTTTTAGGTGAAGAAGAAGAGCTGAAGAAGAGAAAAAATGAAGAAAAAAAATAAAATAAAAACAAAAGGAAGTTAGTGGGATATGTGTTCATCATGTAATGAAAATTACTAATTTAAAATTACAATTGTGTTAAATCACAACAAATTATTACAAAATTTTGGGTTAAAAAAATATTATTGTCACTACAAGAAAATATACTATTGCGGCGGGCCAAAACTGCCGCAAAAGCCCAAAAAACCACCGCTAATGGTGCATTTGACCTTTAGCGCCAGATGCCATTGCGGCGGTTCTACCCGCCACTGTTGCGGTGTTGCTATAGATCTATTGCGGCGATAACAAAAAGCGCTGCAATAGATTAGTCATTTAGCGGTGCTTTTGGTCTATTGTGGCAGGTTGAAAACTGCCGCCATATGAGGTTACCATTCGGGTCAAGTGATCTTTTAGCAGCAGGATAGGCCCGTCGCTATACGAGAGAACCTCTAGCGGCGAGCAATAAGCGCCGCTATAGGGCTTATTAAACAACGGACTCTATGCACCTTTTAGCAGTGGTTACGCCCGCCGCTATATGTGTGAGGCTTTAGCGGCAGGCTATAAATGCTGCTATAGGTCTTCAATTATTTCATAATTTTATTCCTTCAGTGACGGTTTTTGCCCGCTGCTATAGGTTAATATTTTTTTTCCTCCTGGGTTCTAAAATCACATTTCTATTACAAATAACCTGTAATAATTTTAGCTCCACTGAGACAATACAACAAATGTAACTAGATAACACCAAAAATGTCTCCAAACTAACATTATATTAACATAGAAATATATTGTCAAATATATAACATTGTCTATAACCATCATCAAAGTTCCAAACTAATACCACAATCAAAGTTCCAAAGTATTTAAACAAATCCTTCAACATTTCCAAAAAATGCAGTTGTTCAAATGTAGTTCTTTGTACACAAAAAGCCTTCAAAAAATTATAGCAACTTTTTAGTATTGTAGCACCATCATTAGTAATTGTCACGTCTCCAATATCATCAACAAGCATCTGAAACCATCAACTAGAAAGCAAATCAAAATTATACCCTTTGGCAGAATTACATAGTCCAAATAAAAGCTTAGTAATTAAAAGGGAAAAGAAACAAAAAGCTTGAACATGTTGGCTCAACAGCAAAAAAAAAAATTATAACAGCAATGACAAGCTATATGCCTAATAGATGTTTCTATATACATAATGGGAAAAAAACTAAATTTCAGTTCTAAGAAATAAGCATCAATGACAAGCTATATACATAATTGATGTTTCTATATACATATGCACAACTAAATCTAGCAAATAAATCTTGCAAACAAACATAAGTTTCTATAAACAAACTTAAGCTAGATTATAGCATACTGACACCCACATAAGAGCTACTACACATTTCAATTATACAAAAAAAAAGAAAAAGAAAGGCAAATAAAGGAGAAAAAGTAATGGTCCTCACTTGGACTCTGACAAATGCAAGACATCTCCATAGCACATGCATGTCTTTATTATAAAATGATAACATTTCCTACATACTAGATGCCCACTCCAACCTAAAGTTTTGATAATAAGTTAGTAATTGCAATCTTTTTGGAAGCTAAATCTTAGCAATTCTTTAAGAAAAAACACACAATCATTGACATATAATTTTAAGGAGAAGAAACTAACTAGAGAGAGGTTTTGAAACTCTAATCATTAAGGCAAAATATAATGAGTGATAACAAAAGTATTAACTACACTCATCATCACTAGACTCATCATCATTGGAGTCATCATCATTGGACTCATCATCATTAGACTCATAAACATCATCGTTAAGCTCTTCATCATCGATAAAGTCCTGTTTAAGCAATTCATTCTCACTGATCAACGGTGTATCATAAATGGTTCCTTCTTCATTAACTCAAGCTCAAGCATGGCTGTCATTTGCATCATCACATGCATCATTAGTAGTTATATTATAAAGGACATTCTCAAGATAGGTACCCACTTCATCATCATGTGAAGCATTAAGACTAACATCAAACACCTCCCTAGGTTTTGTTTTGACCACCACCGCCCAATCTTTATGTCTCACATCTTCCACGTAAAAAACTTGTAAAGCTTGAGATGCTAATACATAAGGCTTGTCAATCAATCGATCACCCGTGTGTATCAATAGTGAAAAATTGACTAGGGGAAATCCAAACTCATCTTTTTTGCATCCTTTCCCACTAATAACATCAACCCATTGACATTTAAATAGTACATATCGATACTTGTTAGAGTAGTTCAACTCAATAATATCGATTAGTACACCATAATAAGTAGCACCACCTTCAGTAACAACACAAACTCCACTGTTTTGAGTTTTTCTAGTTGCCTCAGAGTCTTTGGTACGACTTCAAACCATTTATAACATAACGCTTGAATTGTTTTGCTTTATTATCTGGAGATCGAGAAAGCCATATGACTTTATCAGAGAGTTTCTTTTTCTCAGATGCATCCATTGACATCACCTATTACTTATATTGTTCCTAAATCAACTACAAAATTTCTCCATGTGTTGCTTTTGAATAACATCATCGGTTACATGAAAAGGGAAATCAGCCTTGATCTTCGCTATGTGTACACTATGTAGACAAATGTGTTAGTGTTAAGTTAGAATATTGTACTTGAATGCCATGAAAGGATATGCAATGACATATTACTTACTCGCGAAGTGAGGTGATTTCTTCACAATTGAATATCACATAACGATGTGGTTGGATCCATTAATTTAATGCTCACCACTGCACCCACGGATTCCTCGACATTCTTTACAGGACGATTGAATGCAGTTTCAACATATTTAAAATAGCGTGAGTAGAATGCTAAGCATTCCTCTGCTATATACCCTTCTACAATGAAGCCTTCTGGATAAGTTTTATTATGCACGTAAGACTTAAGCCTTGACAAGTACCTATTGGAAAACCCAAGATCAACAACAGGAAATTGAAAAGTTAAACAAAACCAAATAGACCAAGTTACCATATGTGTTACCACTCTATGGGATATATCCAACGATAATGAACTGGGCCACCAACTTTGGCTTCGCTAGCCAAATGCATGACTAGATGTACCATCACTGTAAAGAAAGAGGGAGGGGATTTTCTTTCCAATTCACACAATTTCAATGCAATTCTCTTCTCAAGAGCTCCAAGTTCCTCCATATTTAGTACTTTGAAACATATCTTCCTAAAGAAATAAGATAAGTCAATTAAATGCCTACTCACTTCAAGGGGCAAAGATTCATGTGTTGCTATCGGAAAAAGTTGCTGCATTAAGATGTGATTATCATGGCTCTTCATCCCACTAATCTTGTGTTCTTTGAGTTTAATGCAACGTGAGATGTTTGACGAATATCCATCTGACACTCTTACATCCTTCAAAACTTGCAGAAAACCATCATTTTCACTAGCATTCATATGGTAGCATGCATGTGGCATACTTGTCTGATCATTCCCAACCTTTTCCAGGTGAAATTCACTTCTTATACCCATATCCTTTAAGTCTTGACATGCCTTCAAGTTATCCTTTGTCTTGGCATCCAAGTTCAACAATGTGCCGATTATATTATCGACTACATTCTTTTCAATATGCATCACGTCAAGATTGTGACGCAACACATGGTGCTCCCAATAAGGCAAGTTCCTCCCCTCTTTTTCTTTTATTGGAAAAATTAACGGTTTTCTTCCTGTTAGGACATATGTGGATCATGTTAAGAATATATGTGGATCATGTTAAGAACATATGTCATTTAGAATTGGCTAATCCTTTGAAAAAACGCACTTCACTTGTAATTGGGTAGATCTAGGATGTGTTTAATATTTCAAGGAACAAGAGTTCAAGTCCAAGTATTGAAACTATGCAAATCTGTCCAAGAATCAAGTGAAGAAGTGCTGTGTTTTAAAGCTAGACAAATAGCTCGACAAATGTATCTATGAAGATTTAAAATGTGAAGCTCGACAGATAAGTTCGAAAGCTGTATCTATCGAGAATTACGAAAATCAATTTTTCAGAACTGTTTTTCACGCATATCCAAGCTATGTGTTTAGGTTTTCTTCCCTCACAACCCTAGACATATATAAGGATTATTTTAAGGGTCGTCATAAGGTGGTTGCACTTGTTATTGCAAGCATATTGTGACCGGAGACAATTTGCCCTAGTTCATCTTTCTGTTGAAGAAGCTGCTGTGCTTGTACGTCATAGGGTTTTGTAACCAAAGAGCTTCTTGATCTTTATCATATGGATGAACTGAAGAACTTTGTAGCCAACATCCTTCTCAAGTTGGTGTGTTAGTCACGTACTTGGATTTGTGCATCAATTGGTTAGTCACGTACTGGAAGCTGTGCATTGAAAATGAGAGATTGTCACTACATTACAAGTCCAATTGTGTATTGGGGTAAGGTTTCAATTGTAGGTTAGTATAAGGTACTGGGATTCATTTACTTGTAATCACTTGTTTTGATAATAGTGAATTTTCAGGAGTGGTGACCTTCAATTCACCCGGTGGAGTTTTGCCTCGATAGTTTTCCCCATTCATAAACAATTCATCTGTGTCAAATTTAATTTTCGCTGCATTTAGTTTATTTAGTGATTTTTTTGTGCTACTACGCTTATTGCATGTAATTTAATCTAATTAATTAACTTGGCTAATTAATTGATTAATTTACCAAAGGGATCAATACATTCTTGGCCTATCACTTCCTAAACACAAGATCGGCTACAACATCTATTTGTAACATGATTTCCCCTTCGGATACTGTAATAGGAGCTGATCTCGTATCAACATGCCCATCAAATGAATTTTTCTGCTTACGGAATTTATGATCACTATCCAAGAATCGCCTATGTCCAATGTAACTAAATTTCCTTCCATATTTTAACCAACGAGACTGACTATCATAGTTACAAGGGGGACATGCAAGAGCACCTTTGGTACTCCAACTTAAGATATCACCATATGCAAGAAAATCATTTATGGCCCATAATAATGCAGCATGCATTTGAAATGATTTTTTGGAAGACACATCAAATGTTTCTACTCCAACATCCCATAACTCCTTCAGTTCTTCTACTAGGGGTTGTAATTACACGTCCATATCGTTCCCAGGCAAGGTTGGGCCGGGAATCAATAATGATAGCATGAAAGAAGACCTTTTCATGCACATCCATGGAGGGAGATTGTATGGGATCAAAATGACAAGCCATGTACTATGAGTACTGCTCATATTTCTGTACGGGTTGAATCCATCGGTTGCTAATCCAAGCTTTACATTACGAGGCTCGGATGAGAACTCTATTTACTTAGAATTGAATGATTTCCAAGCTTTAGAATTAGCAGGATGTCTCAGTAACCCGTCATTCACACGACCATTGGCATGCCACTTCATATGATTAGCTGTTTCAGGAGACATAAATAGTGTTGCAATCTTTGATTTAAGGAGGACCACCGTAAGATCTTTGCAGCTTTCTTCTTTCTTTTCTTGGAGGAAGCATTAGTACTTTGTTGACTTTTAGACTCATTACTTTCCCATCTTGAACGGTTACAGTTTGGACAAATTTCAAGATTGGCATTCTCCTTCCAATATAAAATACAATCTTTAGGACAAGCATGAATCTTCTCATAGCTCAAGCCCAAATCCTTAATAATCTTTTTAGCCTCATAACAATCTTTTAGCAACTTAGCATTTGAAGGAAGAAATTCAAGCCAAAATTGCAGCAACATGGTAAATGATTTGTTGGTCCAACCATTAAGACACTTCATGTGGTACAAATGCACAATGGCTGACAATTTGCTAAAATGCTTACAACCTTCATAACAAAGTTGATTAGCATCTTCAAGCAATTTCATAAACCGAAGTGCATCTTCATTAGGACCCTCTCCAGGACCTTTTGTGGGTTGTTGCACAATAGGGACTTCTTCCATTGGCTCAGATGCCATATCTTGTATGGGGAACATGTCATGCAATATGTCACGAAGATTGACATACTTTATCGAGCTTTCTTGGACATGACTATTAGGAATTTCAAAAGAAGTTTGTGCAGTCATATTCCCCATTAAAAACTCAAGGGTTATAACCCCTACAAATTCATTTTGACACTAAGTGAGCCTGCACGACATCTATAGGCCACAAATTTGTATGCACACATTTTCTACACAGACATGAAATTGTTCCATCCAGTTGTGCATGGTTAGATGCAAAATTCAGAAACTGTTGGACTCCATCTAGATATTTTCACGACCTTCTATTCATAATTTTCATCCAACTCCTATCCATTGCTATAAAGTGGTTTACAAGAAATACCTATAATGTGATTTCATGAAAGCACAAAGCAAGAGTTAACACACATTTCATTTACACAATTTCACTTTAATTTAAGAAACAAATCATCTTTCATCATTCACTTTCAACTATGTTCCTAAGAAAACAATGAATTTAAACGCATAGAGAAGTTATCAATACATTCTATAACATCATTACTAGTAATAGCCTAAAATGAATTAATCAAATAAAAACAACTCAACAAGAATCATCCAATATTACACAAAATAGTCAACACTTCCAATATCAGCTAAAACCACCTTATTACTCCATGCAAGCCACCTGCTTGCCCAATTCAACAACCCACCACAACACGAGAGAGAGAGAGAGAGAGAGTACCTTAATTCTTTCACCAACTTTACTTGCTTTGCTAGAAATTAGCTGTATCTATATTGCTACTCTGCACATATATAGTCATTATCAACAGAATTCTATCATGAACTCCACACTGATTAATAAGTAGTTTTGATAATCCTATTGAAGAAGGAACAAAACTTTTTAAATAGAATACTAGATTTTGTTCCTAATTTAACTCTCCTCAATATATATATTTCAATATACATTCCACATTCCAACTTTCAAAAATTCAACACAGGTTGTAAAAACCTTACTCAAGTCCATGATATTCCTATACAAAGTGAACTGCCCATCAATTAAGGATTTTCCTTTGCATTGTTGGATCCCAGCTTCACCATTTGGTTCTCTTGAAGTTACTTTTTTGTTCCAAATATGAACTCTTTCACAGTGTTTTCTGCTAACAGTATCACCTTCTTAATCTGCCATTGCAAATTTGTGTCATCACAAACTCCAGAAGAATACCAATCTTTATCATAGTATGAGTATGAGTTAACCATGCTACAAATAGATAAATTAATTTCTTGTCAACAATAAAAGAGAAAAAAGAGAAGGAGGGGGGGGGGGGGCAATTCTGCTTTTCTTTTTTTGGGTTAAGTACTATGCTTTTCTTGAAGTACTTTTCTTAAGTACCATGTTTTTTTTTGGGTTTAAGTACTATGCTTTTCTTGAAGTTACTTTTTTGATATGCAAATAGTTTCTTTACAAAAAATTTTCATATGCAAACAAGAAGCGGGTGGAGCTCACTTGGAATTCTCTTTCCCTTATCCTAAGCAATTCTCTTACCCATATCAAAATACACACTGATGAAGTATATTCACAAGGGTGACATTTTCCAAAAATAATCAATCAATTATCAAACAAAAATTGATCCAAGTAACAATCAAATTTGAAAATTTGAATAACATAAGAATAGAGAGATTAAACCTTGAACCCAAGCTTGCTCAGTAGGTGATAAAGAGCTTCCAAAATTGAATCCTTCAATCCGATCGCTGATTTCACATCCACATTTAAGCTGAAACTTGTAGAAAACAAAAGTAAAATAATAATAATAATAATAATAATAATAATAATAATAATAATAATAATTCTCAATCATCCAAGTAACAATTAAATTTGAAAAAGAAAGGAATATTGATAATAAATCTAGAACCCAAACCAGATAGGAATATTGAAAATGGGGCTAGACTGTGGTCTCTTGAAGATATATTTTTCAAAATAAATGATATATTAGTTTCTTGAATGATCTAGTAAGTCTAGAAAATCTGGTCCCTTTAGGATTGGTGCTTTAGCACCCAATTCATTTGGTGCTACAAAATGGGCAGCAAGGTCAGGCAAGTGGTGGTATAGAACTAGAAGTAAGACAGGATGATGACTTATGAGAACAATATTGTACTATGATGTAAATGAGAGAAAAAAGGGTTGATACAAATATAATCTAAGCTACTGAAATCTTAGAAGAGTTAGATACAGCATTGAAGTTCTAAGAATCCCTTGATTCTTTTCTTTTCTAATGATTTTGTAAGTACTATATTTGTGTCTATTTGAGATATGTACTAGCCTTTCCATGTAATTTAATGCAACTATAATTGCCATTGACATCTAGCTCAATTAGCACCTCATTTCCTTGCAAGTATCAGGTGGAAGGTGAGACTATAGGTTCAAGACTCACTATGTGCGTGTAACTTACCAATAAAGAAATAAATTAAATGCAATTATAATTTTCTAGAGAAGCTTATAATAACAAGGTCAATGCCGGTAAAAAGATTTCAGATCTTTCAGGGTTGACATATGAAGCTAAATCAATGAAAGATAATGCATGGTGAGAACATATCTTGTAATCAAGACATGCAATATATGCTTATTAGGTATTGGAAATATGTACTATGCGTTATACATAGTGCATAAATTCTACAGCATCTATATGTCCAACATAAATAGGATTTGTTATTATTATATTCGTTGTATTATACAAGAACTAATTTAGCACATAAATGAATGACATTAACTCATTGCTTTAGTGTGCCTTATGCTTTGGAATAGGCTTTACTTTGGAGCACTTATGTGTTCCTTTAAATTTGTGTATCTTATTCATTTATCAGAATACAGCCCAAATTAGTAATATTTAAAAATGTTGAAAAAGTTTACCAGCTTGGTTTAAAATTTTCAATTTCCTTGATTTCTTTTCCCAATAATTTGCACAACTTGAAATCATTAAATTTAGGTAGGTTGGTCATTGTATTTCTGTGGAGATTTTGTCAACTAAAAATTGAGGGCATTGAAGACCACTTGCTATTTACAAGACACTCATTGCTTTAGTTTGCCTTATGCTTTGAAATTTGTGGTCTGTGAGTAGTTATACTTGATATTTAACGCCTATAATCATTCTTATGGAGTCATACTAAAATAGTGACCCCTGCTGTTCCAACTTTGCCTCTTACAGACACCCTAAAAGTGCACATAACTACGTATAGTAGGTACGTAAAGATGGAATGATAAACAGAATAGACTATTGTATTAACCAAACCTGATTTTTCTTTGTTTGGGGGGGGGGGGGGGGGGGAGGGGGTTGTAAGTTCTCTAAGCCACACAGAAAATAAAGTTTATGCAAGAGCTCACAGCTACAGCCACAACTTTACGATTTCGATTTAGTTACCAATGATCATGACACACAATTATACAGCAAGAAAAATGAAAAGATAGAAAAGATTACAAATAAGACTTTTTTTAATCAAAGGTTTAATCTCAACAGAGCAATTAAAGATCTACAAGTTTCTCTTTCTTTTCTTGTTTTCTCGGAAACCAAACAGGGAGTAGTAACTGATATATATATATATTCACATGCATAATCATAAATCAAAGGCAACAAAAATGGTTAAATTAGAGAGAGAGGGAGAGTACCTTTGGATTGGGAGATGAGGAGATGGATATGGAACCCTAGGGAAGGTACGGGAATGGAAAGGGAGTGAGGCGGGTCGGGTCGGTTTGGGAATGGTCCGAGAAGAACATTCCTTGCACAATGAGTGGGTTAGTCTCTGGCAATCAATCAACAAAAATAAAATAAAAAAATAAAAAAAACTTATAGATTGGAATGAAACTTAACGCGTGTGAGTGGGTTAGTCTCCAGCGAGTGGGTTAGCTTGGATTAAAACCTTCAGCGGGAGAGTGAATGCGACGGCGGGGACGCGAGGCGACGGCGATGGAGATGGAGTTAATAGCGGAAGCTTGGCTGAAGTGAGAGTTTAGAGAGTGAGAGTTTGGAGAGGAAAATTACCAGCCAAAAAATGATAAGTGGGAAAAGTGAAAACCTAATAAGTGGAAAACCAAAAAAAACAGAGGAAAATTTTGGAGCTGGGAAATTTAAAGGTCTATTGCGGCGGTCCAACCCGCCGCTATAACTAAGAAAATGTGCTGCAAAAAGGAGTATCTATTGCGGCGGTCATCCCAACGCCACTGTAACTCACATATTGTGGCAGTTTTCTATACTGCTGCTATATTATCTGCGCAAAATGATATATTTATTGTGGCGGGATTTTAGAGTGCCGCTATATCTAAGTTAACGCCGCTAAAACATATATATTACAACGGTTTTATGTCCCGCCGCTATAGGACGCTGCAAAAGACTAGAGCTACTACAGCGGTCCTAAAAATCGCTGCAATATGCGACATATAGCAGCGGTTTTTGCACTTGCCACAATAGTACAAATTTCTTGTAGTGTTTTACACTAGACGATTATTTGCTATCATGACAATTGGGAAATTGTCTTAGTAAAAAAAAATTGTATATATATACAATTTGGGGTTAAAAAAATATTATTGTTACACTAGACAATTTTTTGCTATCATATGGCGGTGGCGATGGTTGTGATTGTTGTTTATTATATTTGATATATTATTTTATTGTGTTGAAAGCTAAAATAAAACCACTGATATTGGGTGGTTTGTAAAGTGAGAAGATAAAATAGATAAAGTAGCTTTTGGTAGAGCCAAATAACTAAAATTATGGCTCCACCAATGGGGATGCACTTACAAGAAGCTAAGAAGTCAGTCACAACTATTACAATACAACTAGTTGCAAACCCTGTGCGTTAAGCATGATAATTTTTTTAGGGTGGTCTCATACTCTCATTAAATTTATTTATTATTTCATTTTGGACTAATTTAATAAATAGTAATGTAATTTATAATCATAATTTAATTTATTATAGGGACAATCACAAATGTAATATATATATATATATATATATTATTTTTGTCATACCAAATCAAAACAATACAAATTTTCTTAAGAATTCAAAAGGTAAGTTAGTGAAAATATTAATTTTTTAATAAAATTTAATTATAATATTTTTTGTATCATTAAAAATTATATAAAATCTGAAAATTTTTCTTTTAGTTTTAAAAAAAAACCTTCTCAAATTAGAAAATTTCTACTATACAATTAAAAACACCGAGAAACTTATCTAAAAAATTAATGAAACCCAACAAAACTACAATTCAAAAAAAAAAAAAAAAAATTGCAACCCCATTTCCTTAAAAAAAAAAAAAAAAAAAAAAAAAAAAAAAACCAAGAGTACAATTCCAAAGGGGAAAAAGTAGATAAGGTTTTTTTTAAAAAAAAAAAGAAGAAGTATTGTGTTAATGTTGTCATAATCTAATCAACATATAATCCAACATATGAAAAATGAATAGATAAATAAATAATTTTAAAAACAAAATAGAATTTGTTTTCTTAAAAATCTCAAAGAACGCACTAATGAAATAAAGATGGTGAAAAACAATAAAAAATATTTGTAAACGCTTAAAACAATTACTTAAGCATCTAAGAACATCATATAATAAAGACATAACAATTTTTCGCTAATATATTAAATATAATATTTACAAACAGTGAAAAGAAACTGCATAAAGACCATTGTCTTCAACTACACTAATTGTTCTTCATCAGCTTGTCTAGATTATCCTGTTGTTTTCCAAATAAATTAAAATCTGATAACAGCACAATATATGATATATTATAATATTTTTTCTCCAATTCAGATCAATATAAAACACCATTCATTAAAAATATTTAGTTTTGTAAATAAAATGATAAAAAAAATACTTGCATTAAGAAACACATATTAATTAGTTAATAATAAGACAATAAGGGAACAAACCTCTAGTAGGAGATCCTCATATGGGCAATGAATATTTTTTTTATAGAAATTTTAAAAAAAGTAGAATTCTAAAAAATAAATATTCATCAATCTAAGGTAGAGATATAGGGAAAAAAAAATCCAACAAAAAATGAAAAAAAAAATTGAGAGAGAGAGAGAAATAACATTTTTTGTATGGGAAAAATATGCATAGAATAGAAGAGAGTGGCAAATTTATAGTAAGATGATAGGAATAAGAAGAGCCAAAATATAATATGTAAAGTTAAAACTGCCCAAGTTGAATATATATAGATAATACTTTTATTTGATTTTCCATTGATTTATTATAAATAATTATAAGATCAAAATTAAAGTAGATGAATATGTAAAGTTAAAACCACCTAAGATGAATTTGTTGGAATTAAGCTCTAAAGCCTCCAAGAACTTCAACCTTCGAATCTTAACAACATTTGATGAGAAATCATTCAAGTGATCTTCCTAGATCTCAAATTGCAAGTTAGTAAGGGCCTGTTTGGATCACTAAGATTTTGAGTGATATCACTCAGTTTTCATCACTGAGTTTTCAAAATGCGTGGGTCCCACAAAAAATTTTGTGTTTGGCTTGGTTTTTAACATTGTTTCCATCACTCAAAACTCAAAAAATTGAGTTTGAGTGATGAAAACTAAAAACAGATTTTTGGTGTTTTCAGATTTAGGAATATGAGTTATAGTGGCAAAGTTGTAAAAAAACCAATTTGGTGGGACCTACTCTCCTGAGTTGTCTTTATCAAGTCAGACCCACCGAGGCACCCACCAACGGCTTTTTTTTTTTTTTTTTCTCTTCTTATTCTTTCTTCTTCTTTCTTTCTTTCTTCACATCTCTTTCTCTCAACTTGTGCTTCTTTCTTTTTTCGTGAACCTGAACATAACACACACTTAATTCAAATCTAAAGCCAATTGCACATATAGTATACAAAATTTACATGGGTATCGATGACTCAAACCCAAAAACACAAACTCATAAACACATGGGTACCGATCAAACACACAAACACAAACCCACAACCATGTTCATCATAAATCTACCCAGAAACACAAACCCACAACCATATTCATCATAAATCTACCTAGAAACACAAACACAGAAACACAAACCCATAAACACAAAATCACAATTAAACGCAAACGCAAACAGACACATAAGTCTACAAAATTTTTTCCCAAACACAAAAAAAAAAAAAAAAAAAAACCCCAGAAATAAGAAATCCACCAAACCCTTAAACAAGAGAAAGCACGAGAGCGAGAAAGGGAAAATAGAGTACCCACTTGAGGAAATCCACTTTGCAGGGGAGCGAGAAAGACTAAAAATAGATCTTCAGTTCTTGTGGGTTGTTGCAGGTTTGTTTGCTATTTGTGGCCTATGGGTTTGATTGCTGTGGTGAGGAGAACTAAAGGACATATCTAGCTTCTTTCTCATTTCTTCGTTCCTTTTAAAGAGGGTTTGTATATGTGGTTTTCAGTTTGTGGGTAAGAGAAAAAAAAAATCTGAAATTTGGAATAGGGAAGAGGGAAAATATGTGTTGTGAGTAAGAGAAAAAATTCATGAAGAAACGGTGCTGGAAGTGAGATGGAACCAGTCTCTTGCTGGGTTATGTGAAATGGGTTTCGTGGTGTACAGAGGCTTGAAATCAGTTGCTGGGTTTTGTGATGGGAAGGAAGAGTAGTAAAATGAAGAGAGAGAATATCACATGCAGGTACCCATATGACTGTTTTGTGTAGTGACAGTGGGTGGGCTCCACCATTTTGCCAAAAAATGGAGTTAGAGAGTGAGAGATATAACTTAGATTTGGAAGCAAACACAAATTTTAGAAATATTTGAGTTATAGTGGGAATAGAGATATGTGTTATGAGTTTGAGTTATGAGTTTTGAGATATGGGTTATGAGCAAACCAAACAGGCCCTAAAGATCTACGGATTCAAGGCTCCAAAGCCTCGAAGAACTTCTACTACAATCTTCAAAGATGAAGAACACACAAAAAACATTCAAATAATACACGAAGAACGAGAAGAATGAAGGATTCTTAACAAACACATTGTTAGAGATTCATTGATATTCTACTTCAAAGATCTTTTGATCATTTTCTCAATCATCGAGAAGCATTGGTGTTCGAATCAAGATTATACTTGAATTAGAGATTTTTCAAGGAGATCGAATCAGAGAAGTATTATTTTGTAATAGGATTCAATTTTAGAGAATTGTACTTACTCATACATTAATACAAATATACATTTGTGAAACTATTTCGATTGTTTGATTACTAAACTTGAAATTTAGTGTTTACAACATGCTTTATAAGCAAGAACAGAAACACCATACAGAAGATTTAATTAACATTACTTCACCAATCCGATTCCCAAATGAACTCAAGGAAATCTGGCACACTATCAAATAATAGGTAATACATACTATTTTTATTCTTTGAAATACACCTACTTTAATCTCCAATTATAATTTTTATGTTCTGCCTTCTTATTCGGCTATGGGAGTGACTATCGAGACACGAAGCAGTAGTTGACAGTTAGAACAAAACCTGTAGCAGCTCCAATTTCAAATGGTAGACCAATAATTGTCGTTTTTTTCTTCCTGATAAAAGTCTGTTCAGACTGACAAGTACAGTACTCTACACGACAGAGACCATTGTTTCCCTCGAAGCTTGTACTGGGAAAAGTATCGAACTGACCTCCTTTAGGGATTTCCCCACACAAATGATTATAGGATATGTCGAAAGTTGACACAAAGCTAAGATTTACCATTGAACGGGGTATCTCTCCTGATAGTTTATTGTGAGACAAATCAAGTTTCTCCAAGTCTGTCATCCCTGATAAATTATTTGGAATAGGGCCTGATAGGTTATTCTCTTTCAGGTTCAAAACATGGAGACGTTTCAAATTCCAAAAATCTGGCCAGATTGGGCCTTGGAGATTGTTGTAACTCAGGTCTAAAGTTGGTCGAAAGCTTGAAATCTGTCTATAAGTTAAGACTGGTCCACCTTGTTGAGCAAGGTGAAATTGAAAGCATGAGTCAGGCTTTTCTATTGTGATATTCCCACTAATGAGGCTTTGTAGTTCAGTCAAGCTTTTTGGTATCTCACCTTTGAGAGAGTTATTAGACAAATCCAAGTAAAAGAGAGATTCAAACTTTCCGAACCATGATGGTATGTTTCCCCCCAAATGATTCCAAGACAAATCCAAAAACTGCAACTTGTGGCAACGACTCAACCATTGTGGGATTGGACCTCTGAGTTGACAATTGGCAAGAATTAGACTGTTGAGGTTTTTGAATTCCAGACTCACATCATTTGGAATTTGTTCATCAAGAAAGTTCCTTGTAAGTCCCAACGTACTTAAATTCCTACAATGTTGTAGAATCCTAAGAGCTGATAATATATTACTAAGGCTAGTGTTTGACAGTGAGAGCTGTGTTAGAGACTTCAAATTCTTGAAGTTATTAGGGAGTTCACCGCCGAGGTTGTTGCGGGCAAGATTGAGTGTTTTCAATCCTCTGCAGGAGGAAAGACCATCAGGAATTGGACCAAGGAATAGGTTACTACCGAGGCATAGGGAGACAAGGTTTTTCATTGCAGAACAGTTGAGATTGATTGGACCACTTAGAAAGTTGTTGTTCAAATTCAACATTTGAAGTGATGGGGAGTTTACCAGCGAATTAGGCAAATGACCAGTGAATGAATTTGACATGGCTGAGAAGTGCTCAAGCCTTGCAAGGCTCCCAAAAATGTCTGGAAGAACTCCAGAAAACAAATTATTGGAGATATCCAGTTTGACAAGGTTAGAGAGGTTACCAATTCTATTACTCAATGGTCCAGATATCCTATTACCCTGAAGATTAAGTTCACTAAGATTTTTTAGCTGGAAGAGATTTCCGGGCAAACTCCCTGATAAACTATTCCCATCAAAAGAGAGATGATTTAGTAAAGTACAATTTGCTAAATCTTTTGGAACTTGTCCAGAAAAATGATTATTAGAGAAATTAAGCACTTGAATTCTTGTAGATATTGCACACATACCTTTGTTGTTGATGGACCCAAGAAAATCATTGTTACTTAAGTCTATGATCTCTATGTTTTGCAGACTAAACAACTCAGCAGGAAGGATACCCCAGAGGAAATTATGAGAGAGGTTTAGAACTCTCAACTGATTCAATCCTGCCAAAGATTCACAGATCTTCCCAGTAAGTCTTTTGCTACCAAGTTCCAAGCCAACCACCCTTCTGCCCGAAACAGTGGAATTATCACAAGTGATTCCAGTCCAAGTGCAGCAATCAGGAGATACAGTGCGGTTCCACCCAGCAATTGCTGACTCTAAACAATTGGAGAAACCAGCCAACGCTCTCAAGTCATTTGGATTGCATGTCAGTTCCTCAGATTTCAGGTTCTGTGGCTTCAAACTGAGAGCCAATAAAACCAAGAATAAACAGAAACCTCGATAGCCCATCCTAGTATGAATCTGAATCCAAAGAGATACAAGAGAAAAAGAAAGTAAAAAGGCAATGTGTTTGCTATTCTGGCACAGAAATGCCAAGCATATAACACCTAACAATATTTGTTGTGCTCACGTTACAAATTATGATTGGAACATCACTCTGTGACTCTAAACAGTGACAAGAGTCAATAGTATTGTCTAGTAACGTCTGTTACGAACCAGCTTGTTGAAGTGGATTTGGACAGCAGTTCAGATTATGCAGCACAATTGTTACTATCTCTTGGCTGCTCTGGATGAGTGTTATCTGCTGCACAAGATTGGTTCTAGCTTATTGAAGTTATCTGATTGTTTAGGATTTGTTTAGGAGTTATTAATGGTTATCTTATTTATGTTTATAGGATTGCTTTTCAAATAATGACTCTGTTTTGGGTGTGTCCAACAGAGATAGGAGTTGGAAATAGGATAGGACTTGAGGTTATTTTATCCTTATCATTAGGAATGCATTGTATGCTTAGTTGAAGGCTATTTATAGTCTACGTTTATTAATAAGAAGTAATCTGAATATTCCAGTAAAACAATCAAGCTTTTGCTTGTTAAGGAGGTCCCGGTTATCCCTCGAAGCATAACCAGAAATTTATCCTTCTTTTTTTCCTGTTAATTTCCAGAATTTCCTCGATCTAACCATAGCCCCACGCGGGAAAAGAGGTGCTACACGCGGCCGAGGCGGGGGTCGTATCCCAATCAAAATATATCACTGCAGCTGATGGTAAATTTATTGTTTCTAGCAAGAGGGTCTAATGTTCATCATTTCTGCGTATTTCCCCCCCTTTTCTTATCTATATGTGTGCTTTTGGTTTGACTTGATTATTGAGTTTTTTTAACTTATTTTTTTTGCTTATGTATTGGCAGTACTGCTTTTTAAATCCTTTTATTTTTCTCACCTTTTTCAAGTATAAATATTCTCTTTCCTAGTTTCAATAAAATAAACAAATCCAAACCAACACCATCCGCCCACAAGTCTCCCGTCCCCGACGACCCCCCCCCCCCCCCCCCAACCCCCTCTTTTTTTCCCCTCCATTGTCTTCTTTTTTCTTCTTCCTACAATGTTTGCAGTCAATGACCATAATGACATTCTGACCATGTCACTGTGCTACTTTTGTACAATTGACAACTTCAACCGACGATTGGGCTTAGTGATTTGTTCGGTTGGGTTCCATTGGATAAGGGATCTAGGGAATGGGCTTGATGGCTTTGTTGCTACTAAAAAAAGTTTTCCTCCAAATTTAGGAAAATCCTTTAACCCACTGCTTGCAAATTGATACATTCACACATCATTTATTTAATGAGTTATTTAATTTGCTTAAATAATGTGGACAATAACGTAGTTTTTTAATTTCTTTTTTGGGTATTTAAAGATTGAAATTTAGAAATCAGTGCATCGTATTCCTTTAAAAATTGCTTATTTTTGGTAGCTCATTTAATGTGAGATAAAAAGCTAAAAACTAGTTTATTTCTAAAAAGTTTAAATTTAAATTATTTGAAATAAAACTAATATAAGGGTTAGTATAAGACTTATAAACAGTACATAAAATAAACAAGAAGTTAGCTTAGAATCAAATGTTATATGCTTGATTTTTTTTTTTTTTTTTTTTGGGTGTTTGACAGTAAAAATTTGTTATTACATATACATGGAAATTGTGAAAATTTGTTAGAGAAATTGTAGAAATTGGAAAATTTTCTTTGAAGAAATTTCGGAAATTGTTATTGCTTAAATTATAAATTGCCCATTAGTCAATCAATTACCTACTTAGAGCCCACTTAAAAACTTAACAAGACTTGCTTATCACCCACTTCCACACTTCCGTCAAAACTGTTGAACAATTCTACACTCTAGCGCGTCTACGTAGCCATCCATCTTAATCTTATCAACATGTTTGTCCATACTTAAGTAGACTTACTGCCACGAAAATCAAAGTTTCAGACTTTTGATAAATTAAAAGATAACGAATACCAAGGTCCGAACCCACTAGCTATAATTTTAAATAAATAAAAAAACCCACTTGCTAGAATTGCATATATAATTATATATATTATTAGTATAGTACTTTGCATTCTCTAATTTCATCTCTTTGGCAATTGGCATCCACCTAAAATGTTTTTCCGACGTATCTGTTTGTTCTTTGTTTTGATGGCTCTAGGTCTAAGTCTCCAACTACCAAACCTGAATTCTGAGACACTGACATGCAATCCAGATGACTTGAGAGCCTCGAATGGTTTTTCCAATTGTTTAGTGATGATGCCGAAAAATCACCAGTGAGCCACACAGTCTTCACGTGCTCGAAATAATACTTGCACAACACAAAAAGAGAAGACCTAACAGAGAGCACCGGTGTGATGCTGGCCAAATACCTTTCGAAGGTCAAGTTAAAACTTCTCACAACTCTAGAGTGTCAGAGTTGTGATGAATTATGCGTACCTTGATTTTTGAGAGCTTTGGGGTTTTTATAGTAGTGTAGAACCGACCTCCGTTTCTTGCGTAGGAAGGCGTTTCCTTATAGGGAAGATTCTCATTAATGGGCATACATTATGAAATCCTCCTCATGTTAGAATTCTATTCATATTGAGACTTTATGAGTTACGATTAATCGTGAAATGCAAGTTGTTTCTATTTAGGATTTCTTGGAGATTACTTAAACCAGGTGGATGCCATGTGGCCTTTAGACCCGTCCACCTTGTGTTCGTGCACTTTAGATCCGTCCATTATCAGCCCATTGGTCCAGAGCTGTCAGATTAATTAATATGGTTCCGTCATCCATAATTTTACCCTCTTCAGTTGCCCCCTCACTCTATGGGTCCGTGATCTATGAGTGGACGAACCCGTGGAGTGACGGTTCGATTTATCTCCTGAGGAACATACCTAGCTTGACAGGCTGGCCTAGGATCATTAATGTCGTAGGGACATATGTCATCTACATAATGGTCAATCTCTTGTGTCTGTGCACTTTAGATCTGTCCATTATCAGCCCACTGGTCCAGAGCCGTCAGATTTATTAATATGGTTCCGTCATCCATAATTTTACCCTCTTCAGTTGCCCCCCCCCCCCCTCACTCTATGGGTCCGTGATCTATGAGTGGACGAACCCGTGGAGTGATGGTTCAATTTATCTCCTGAGGAACATACCTAGCTTAACAAGCTGGCCTAGGGTCATTAATGTTGTAGGGACACATGTCATCTACTTAATGGTCAATCTCTTGGAATGAAGCGTCCCTTCATTTTTCGTGTCGTTCCCTCTATATAAACCTGCCACTTCCTTACTCATTTTCCACTTTCTTCAGAAATTTTATGATCAGAGCGCTACCGTCACCTTCGTCAAACAAATATATCGTTCAACTGGTTCATCCGTCATCTACATTTTTTTGTTGCTCATTTCCAACTGGTATGTACCTTTCTCCTTCCGTTCAAATTTCTTATCTTTTAGACTTCATACTGTCGTCATCTATTTTAGATCCGTTAGTGTCTTAGGGTTTACCGTCACGTGTAGGTGACAGATGTCTAGTGCGTCAAGTAACCAATCGTATGTTCGTGATGGGGCGGGCTACGATGAAGTGTTCCCGTCAGGTCAAAAAGACCTTGACACTTCAAGTGAAGAGAGGAGTCCGTCCGCCACCTCTCCTTCCTCAAGGGATGAGGGTTTGGAGATGGATAGGCCAGAGGGTGATTCTAGTGACGGTCTAAACGATGCTGAGCCCCCAATCCAATCTGTCATAGGTCTTGATGGACTCAAGGAGTTCATCATGCTACCCTCATAGACGGTTAATGATTTTAGGTCCACAATCAAAGAATCTCACTTCAAAACACTTAGGGCTAAGATCCAAATACCCAACAACATACCTCTTTGTCTACCCTACAAGTCAGAGAAATGCTACTATGAGGGTGTTGAAGGAATCCGGGTTTATGAGCAGATGCTGAAGGTAGGGCTCAGATTCCCCCTAAGTCCACTCCACCGTTGCCTCCTCTAATACCCAGGCTTGGTCGTCACCCAGATTTCCCTAAACGCCTAGAAGGTTTTCCTTGGCGTGGAGGTCTTGTACGGGGCTATGTCCAACGGAGCTAGGAGGTTGACGGTGGAGGAATTCTTTCACTATTACCGTCCAGATGAGATAGCTCAATCAAAGGGCATGTATAGCTTCATGCCCAGGAGCCCATTGTTAAGGCTCGTGTGTAAAACCCCCTAACTCCAACAGGAACTGGAAGAGTTGGTACTTTTTCATGGAAGGAGACGAATGGATGTATAGCCCTAGTGATACTAAACATATGCCCATCGACACAACATGGGGCATACTGCCCCTGTCTGGTATGCATCCGTTTATATTCAGTCTAGTTTTTAATTAAAATGTCACTAATTGTCTTTTTTTACAGTTCGAGAACGTCCACAAGTCTCACTTGAGTAGTGGAGTTTTTTTGGAGAGAATTTTTAGCAAATCCAAGCTAGAAGAAAGGACGTGGGCCAAATTGGTCACCCTTGACACCCTTTACTGGTATTGTGTCGAACTAGAACCAACTTCAGCCACCCGTCAATACGACGGCCAAGTTCGTCAACATAAGTCCATTGTCCAACACATATATATTTTTTGTTTTGTTTTAATATTATCAAAATCCTGACATCCGTCCTCTTTGTAAAGAAATGGATGCTGCCAAGAGGAGAGCCTACATTAAACAGCAAGCTGCTTTGCAGAAACAGCAAGGGGGTCAGTCCTCTAAGGGGACGAGTCTGGCCAACCCGTCTACCAAAAGGAAACAGCCGGAGAAATCTGACCGTCTTCCTAAAAAGCCCAAGACTATCCCTGAGCCCGTCGTGGGGTTGTAGGCCAACACCAAGAAGATGGTCACTCCCCTTGGCCTGGGAAGGGGTAAGGGTTTGACGAAGGGCCCCTCCATTACTGAAAAAACACCCGTCCTCCTTCGTGAGGATTTAAAGTATGCATTGGAATAACTCTCTTCCATTATTACACCCGACGACTATGAGGACTTGAGCAACCATGCTACTAAAGCCATGGGGGAGACGGGGCTTTTTTGCATTGCATAGGTAATCTTGTCCATCCACTCCGGCTTTGCCTTTTTTCTATCTCTTCCCTTCAATTTGCCTTGTTACTAACTCCTTTGTTTCCAGGCAATTTTAATGATGAAGGGGCTGATGGGTCGTTGCCTGAACCATGAAACGACGTTGGACCGTATAAGGGCGAAAGCAAGGTCCACGGAGGACGAGTTGAGGGCCTGGAAGACGGTCCAGGAAAATAAGCTTGCCTTGTTGGAGCAAACTAGGGACGAGTTTGAGAAGCAGACGGAGCAACTGAAGCAGGTCTTAGAAGACAAGGAGAACGAAATTCGTGATGCTAAGGACTAGCTCCGTCAGACGAAGGAAAAAGCGGTACGAGAGTACCATGACTCCAACGCCCTTCTGGCAGAGCTTGGAAGCTTATTTGCTGAAGGTTTTGAAGACGCCCTCTGTAAAGTCAAGACTTCTTATCCTGACCTGGATATGTCTCATGTCCATATCAATGCCCGGGACCAAACCTCAGTTCAGCCCGTCCACTCCGAGAGTACGGATGATCTTTTTGCTGATGATGCCCTCGTCAATGACCCTTATTGTGACGGAGAAAATGTAGTTGAAGGTCAAGCTAAACTAGATGATGATCAGGCCCGTCACCCTGAGGATTTAATGGTTGAAGAGAAGAATGAAACTCCTGTTCAAATTGTGTATTTTTTTTTTTTTTGGGCTAATTTGGAAGGATTTTGGAGAACAGTTTATGTTTTATTTTAGCCGTCATTAAACATCTCCCTTTCAGGGCTTTAAGTAATATTTCTATTATCCGTCTACTTTTATGACTTTTTGAATATGTAGTTTGTGGCTGTGAATATAACCATATTTTAGATGGATCCGTCCTCTTATGGATGTGTAATGTCAACTCAACTTTATGTTGAACCCGTGTACTACATGGACCTTATAATTATCATCCTTTAGGATGAGCCCATCCACTTGTGGACTAGTAATGTCAATTCAACTTTATGTTGGATCCGTCTACTATATGGACCTTATAATTATCATCATTTGGGATGAACCCGTCCACTTATGGACTTTATGTTGAATTTCTAATTGGAATCCATCCACTTTGTGGACTTCAAAATTTGAATTTGTCCACTTTGTGGAGTTTATAATTTGAATCCATCCATTTTGTGGACTAAATTTGTAGGAATATAACATGTGGTGATTATGAATAACTCCTAATTCATGTGTAGAAATTGTTCTTGAAAAATAAAAAGCTTGCCCTTGGGCTTAAAAGGAACTGCAAGTAATAAAAACTAAACTATAAAGAAATAAATTGGAAATGAGGAGTGTCATTGCTCGTCTACTGCTAGTGGCCTACTAGTAGTACTGCTTTAGATGCTCTGTGTTCCATGGGTGGTGCAACTTTTGCCTGTCTAGCGTCTGTAGGTGGTAGGTTCCCTTCCTATGCCATGATGTAACTCTGTATGGTCCTTTCCAGTTAGGTCCTAACTTTCCCTGGGAGGCATCTCTTATAGCGCCCATTACCTTTCTTAGGACAAGATCTCCTACCTGGAAGTCCCTGCGTTTGACCTTAGAGTTGTAGTGCTTGGCCATGAGATTCTGGTACTATGCTAATCTTTGCTTAGCTGTTACTCTTACTTTGTCCACCAAGTCAAGGTGCAGGCGCATCGTTTCATCGTGCTTGCTTTCATCATGGTTCCCTACCCTGTAGCTTGTAAGTCCTACTTCTGTTGGGATGACCGCCTTGCTTCCGTATGCTAATCGAAACGGGGTTTCTCCTGTAGGTGTCTGCATCGTTGTCCTATACGCCCATAAAACACTTGGCAGCTCCTCTAGCCATATACCCTTTGCCCCTCGAGCCGAGTCTTGATGATTTTGAGCAAGGATCGATTCGTGACCTCAACTTACCCGTTGGCCTGTGGGTGGGTGGGTGGGTGATGAGTAATGGTTCTCAATCCCTAGTTGTGAGCAGAAGTCTCGGAATGTGTCGTTGTCAAACTGCTTCCCGTTGTCAGAGACCAACACCCTAGGTATACCATACTTGCAGATGATGTTCTTCCACACAAAACTTTGCACATTCTTTTCAATGATAGTGGCCAAAGCTTTTGCTTCTACCCACTTTGTGAAGTAGTCTATACCGACTACTAAGAACTTCAATTTTCTAGCTACTGTTAGGAACGAACTCATTATATCCAATCCCCATTGTGCGAACGGCCATAGCACTGTCATTGGGGTAAGCTCCTCTGTTGGTTGCCTGATGAGGTTACCAAATCTTTGACACCTATCGCAAGCTTTGATGTATGCATGGGCATTCCTTTGCATGGTTGGCCAATAGTATCTTGCCCAAATTAATTTATGTACCAACGACCGTGACCCAGAGTGGTTTTCGTAGACTCCTTCGTGAACTTCTCTCATGACATAGTCTCCTTCCTTGGGGATGAGACATCTCAGGTACAATCGGGAGAAGCCTCTTTTGTAAAGAACGTCTTTAATTAGGACGAAGTGGACAGCTTGAACCTTCAATTTTCTAGCAGCCTCCTTGCTGTCTGGCAGCATTCTATCCTTCAAGTAGGAGGTTATTGATGTTGTCCAACAGTTTTTGGATCCTACCTCCAGCACACTAATGCTATCTATTAGTGGTGAAACTTGAACGAAGGATAGTATCTGACTGGGGATGACCATGTGCTCTACTGATGCAGCTTTAGCGAGTCGATCGGCGTGCTTGTTTTCCCCCCTTGGGATTTGAACAAACTTTGCTCGGAGGTTGCTAACCCAATCCATCACCTACTCCAAGTACCTCTTCATCCATTCATTCTCTGTTAACCTAACTGTTACTACTTGGGAATCGTAGTAGACGACCAAATTTTCAACTCCTACGGCCTTGGTGAGGTCCAGCCCTGCTATCAAAGCTTCATATTCTGCTTCGTTATTGGTCGTAGGGAAATCTAGACGAACCATGCATTCGATCTTATCTCCTTCCAGGCTACAGAGTATCACACCAGCTTCCCTTGCTTGCTTATTGGAGGATCCATTTGTGTGGATGCTCCATTGTGGGACCTCCTCTACCCCCTGGCCTTCTATGTTAGTGAACTCCACAATGAAGTCGCGTGGGTGGTACTGTATGTCGAACTCACTCAATTCTATTGCCCATAATGTTGTTCGTCTGGCAGCTTTGGGACTACTCATTGCTCGCCTTAGGGGTTTGTTCGTCAGGACGATCACTGTATATGCTTGGAAATATGGCTTGAGCTTACGAGCTACAGTAACCAAAGCACAGGCGAGCTGCTCCATTGGTGGGTATCTTTCTTCTGCGCCCCGGAGTGCTCAACTCGTGTAGTACATAGGCTTCTATACCTTATTTTCTTCCCTGACTAATGCTACGCTGACAACCGTTGAGGATACTGCTAAGTAGAGGAATAGTTCTTCCCCGGGCTGGGAAGGACTCAGCAACGGAGGGGACGAGAAGTAGGTTTTCAGGTCCTCGAATGCTCACTGACACTCAGTCGTCCATTTAAAAGATTTTTTCAGGGTGCGGAAGAAGGGTAGACACTTATCTGTCGCCCTTGATATGAACCTGTTCAACACTGCTATCTTACCGTTGAGGCTTTGTACTTCTTTCACGTTCCTCAGGGGTGCCATCTCTATTATGGCCCGAATCTTGTCTGGGTTGGCCTCGATACCCCTCTGAGACACCATGAACCCTAGGAACTTTCCTACCGTCACTCCGAAGGCACACTTGCTTGGGTTGAGTTTCATGTTGGAGGAGCAGAGGGTGGTAGGTTAAGGTTACAGCTTTCCATGAATTGAGAGTAGTCGCCTACCCTTGTTCCTCTAAAACCAACGAGCGGAGCGTTCGTTGGAACTAGTTGCTCTCTATCAATCCTCATCTGTTGGAATGATGGGTAGTAAAGGATGTTAGCAAAACTACCATTTTCAACCAGAACTCGATGTGTATTGTAATCTCCTACTCGTATGCTGACAACGAGTGCATTGTCATGCAGGTGGTGAAGACGTCGGGCATCTTCTTCCAAGAATTTGATGACGAGGTTGTCGATTTGCGGCATCTTCGACATGGAACCTGTCAATTGGACGTTATGGACCATCCTTAGGTAAGTCTTATAGGCCTTTTTGGATGACCCAGCAGTCGTTGTGCTTCCTACAATCATCCTTATGTCTCCCAGGGTTGGCCTTGGACGATCGTTGTCCAGTCGGGGAGGCTGCTCTTAAGGTGGATCCATTCTTTCCCTGCTGACAAACTTCTGTAACTTCCCTTGCCTGATAAGGGTTTCAATCTGTTGCTTTAAGTCGTAGCAATCGGCTATGCCGTGACCATGGTCACGATGGAAATAGCAGTATTTGTCTCTAGACCTCTTATTGGGATCACCCTTCAGTTTGCCGGGAAAGGATAAGGCCCTTTCTTCCTTGATTTGCATCAAGACCTGGTCGATCGAGGCAGTCAGTGGGGTGAAGCTTGTGAATTTCCCCGTGGGAGGCTTAGAGTGCCTGTCTTGCCATATTCCGCCCTCTGTCCTACCGTATATCTTCCTATCTTTCTCTCTTCTTGGGTTCTCCTCTTGGGCTAAAAGCACGTCTTCCGCGTTCATGTATTTGTTTGCTCTGTGAAGCACATCTGACATAGTCTTTGGACCCTTCCACAACCCATTGGTGAACACGGCTACCAGTATCTTATCGTCAGCCTCATCAATTTAAAGTTCTTCTTTGTTAAAACGGGTTATGTAGGACCTTAGTGTCTCATCTTCCCGTTGCTTGATGCTCATCAGGCACGCAGTAGACTTTTTATACCTATGCCCCTTGATAAAGTGTGAAGCAAACTGGGCGCTTAGCTCCTTGAAAGTACTGATGGAGTTAGGTGTCAACTTGCTAAACCAAATCCTTACAAGACCTTTTAGCATGGTGGGGAAGGCCTTACACATGATCTCGTCCGCCACCCCCTGAAGGTGCATCAGGGTCTTGAATGATTCCAAGTGATCTATAGGGTCCTTGGCTCCATCATAGCTTTCTATCTACGGCATAAGAAACTTCGACGGAAAGGGAAAGGAATTGACGAATGTGGTAAATGGTAAATCGGTTCAATGGACCAAGTCATCGAGGTCGCTGGACATTCGTCCTCTAAGGGCATTCATCATAAAGTCCATCCATTCCTTCATCATCTGCATCTCTGCAACCATGTGAGGTGGAACCATATCTGTGACAAATGGACGGCTCATGTCTTGTCGTTCTGGTCTACTTAGGGCGTTGCTAACTTCCGGCCCTTCTTGGTCTCTTCTCTCAGCGCTAGTACCTTCTTAGTCTTCCTCCTGAGTATTATGCCCTGCGTTCTTTTGACACAGCTACTCTTCCAGATCATTGTTTTGCTTGGTGAGGCGTTCCACGACATCGGTGAGAGTTTGAACCTGTCTCTCGAGTGCGGTTGTGCGTGGTTTGTCTCCCTGAACATTGTTGGTGGTCGCCATCGAGCAAGTACCATGCAACTCTTTGTCCGAGAAGCGATAGTATGGCTTACAAGTCGCTAGTTCCCACAGACGGTGCCAACTAATGATGCTGAAAAATCACCAGCGAACCACACGGTCCTCACGTGCTAAAAACAACACTTGCACAACATAAAAAGAGAAGACCTAACAGAGAGCACCGGTGTGGTGCCGGCCAAATACCCTCCAAAGGTCAAGTTAGAACTTCTCAGAACTCTAGAGTGCCAGAGCTGGGATGAATTATGCATACCTTGTTTTCTGAGAGCTTTGAGGTTTTTATAGTAGTGTAGAACCGACCTCCGTTTCTTGCGTAGGAAGGAATTTCCATAAAGGGAAGATTCTCATTAATGGGCGTACATTATGGAATCCTCCTCATATTAGAATTCTATTCATATTGAGACTTTATGAGCTAGGGTTAATTGTGAATCGCAAGTTGTTTCCATTTAGGATTTCTTGGAGATTACTTAAACCAGGTGGATGCCACGTGGCCTCTAGACCCGTCCACCTTGTGTCCATGCACTTTAGATCCGTCCATTATCAGCCTACTGGTTTAGAGCCGTCAGGTTTATTAATATGGTTCCGTCATCCATAATTTTACCCTTTTCATTTAGTATCAACAATTTCGGGGTGGAATAGCACTGACTCTCCTGGTTGCTGCACTTAGACTGGTGTCAACTGTGATAATTCCATTGGTTTTGACAAAAGGGTAGTTGGCTTGGAACTTGGCAGCAAAAGACTTTCTAAAGGGTTCACTTCCTGATGAGTTGTTTAGTTTGCCAAACATAGAGATCATAGACATAAGCAACAATGCTTTTGTTGGGTCCATCAACAACGAAGGTATGTGTACAATATCTACAAAAATTCGAGTGCTCAATTTCTCTAATAACTATTTTTCTAGACAAGTTCCAAAAGATTTGGCTAATTGTACTTGATGAAGCGTAAGTTCGTCGGCAAAGATGGGCAGATGGAACCAATCGCCAACTTGTATAAACGTATCCGCAAAATGGTCACCGGTGTGGTGTCTGCCACAACGTCTCCAATGCCAAAGTTAGTACAAGGTAACTCTTTGTAAACTGATTAAAGATAAAACTCTAGAAATAGCAATGAAATTATCTTGGTATTTTTTCCGTACCTTGTGTTGACACTGTGAGGGCCTTTTATATGTCTTCCCATCTTCTTCTAGTCGTTGGGGCAGTTATGGTGGCCTTAATGTCTCTCTTGATAACGTTTTGTGGCTTCAATGTGCTCCAACGGCTCATACAACTGGTTCTGTAACCGCTCCATGTTTAAGTGGCTGTATTGAATGGCCCGATTGCCTTCGTGGGTATTTACTTGTCTTGCCTGAGGGTATCCTCGTCCATGTTGATGGGGTCGTTAATGTAAGACGGATTCGTCGATCCCGTCAGTTGCCCCCTGATTCTGTGTTCGTCGTGACGTGCCATGACGATCATAGAATATGAAGGGTTACAGGTTACAGATGACTCTTGGGGTTTTGCTCCGTATTAAGGGCGAAGTGGCGGCGCTCCACAGATCATGGCATACGTGGCATGTGCTGACTGGTGGAGTTAATGCTCCAACTAGTGGGACTATTGGGTTTCCCGCTGGTTTTTCCATTTTTTGAGCCTCAGTTTTTAAACTCTTCCTTTTCTCATTTTTTTTTCTTTTCATTTTTCTCAAATATTGCTTCTTCTCCGTTAGCCTCATTTTGCTATCTTTCTTCGAATTGGTGTGCTGTAGCGCTTCCTTGATCCGCCATTGTTTAAGGTACCTTCTTTTTCTTTTCTTGCTTTTCTTTTCTTTGTTTTGCTGTGATAATGTTTCTGATTTCGCTCTTTTCCTTTCCTTTTTCTTTCTATTTGCTTTCGATTTCCTTGGGGTTTAGTTTGCATTGTTCCTCCCTGCGCTTCTTTTTGGGTTTTCATGGTTAGTAACTCTGAGGTTAGAGTTGCTTGCCCCTCAGTTTCTTTTCTTTTCGCAGGTTTGGGGGGGGTCTTTAGGCACTTTTCCAGGCCTTGAATTTTTTTTTTTAGGGTAGTGGTCTGAGTGTGGTGTTGGCTGAGTTGTTGCCTCTGATACGGTAATCAATTGACTGGTTCGAGGGTCAGGAGAGAGAGGGAAAAATTATGTCTGAAGTTAGGTCTAGTGACCTCGAGACTGGGTTATTGTCTAGCGGCGATCCAGTGGAGGGGGATATAGCCGTCTCTACTCCTCGTATGGTTAGGGCTTTTCATGCTCTTGAGGAGGTTTATAGGCTGGATGTTGAAACAGTGGGTAGATTCAAGGATAGGTTTCAGTTTCCAGAGAGGGTTCATGTTCGTCGACCTAGTGACGAGGATAGAGCTTGTTACTTTTTTCCTGGTGAGGTGTGCTTCTACGAGGCTGCCTTCACTTGTGGACTTAGATTTCCCATCCATCCCCTCCTGATGGAGCTTTTAAATCATTTTGGGATTGCTCCTGGGCAGCTAATGCCCAATTCGTGGAGGATAGTGGTTAACTGTATGGAAATATGGTTGGCTACTAACGGGGATATGATCAAGGTAGGTGAGCTCGTCTACCTATATTGTTTGAAAGAATCCAAGGAATATGGATACTACGAGTTGGTACATTGGGAGACGAGGACCAGGATTGTTACAGGGTTACCTTCGTCCTTCAGGTACTAGAAATCAAGATTTTTCTTTGTGTCCGAGGATGATTTTGAGACTCCCTCCAGCCGGGATTGGGGTGATATTCCGAGGTTGCTTCGTCGGTGGGAAACCCCGACTTTAGGTGCGTCAGTTTTTCTTTTTGTTGCTTTAGTTCTACCATATTCGTTGTTATCGTCACTAACTTCTTTACCCTTTGTCTTTCGCAGTGAAGAGACGACCTAGACTTAAGGGCAGGTACAAGGAACGGTTTAAGCAAGCAATTGAGTACGCCAAGACAATTGAGAGTTGGGACGACTTGGTAGATCCGCGGACTCTTACTTTTTATCATCTTGGTCCTGACCCGTCTTCCTTTGTCTTGCACAACATTGCGATTGAAGGAAAAAAGAGTAAGTATTGAACTCGTCGGTACCAGTTCTTTTTTTTTTTTTTTTTAACAAGTGTTCCCTTCCAGCAGAAATGACAACCAAATTTAACAAAGATCTCTACGCAAAGATGAGGTTAAAGAAAGACGAGCCCCTATCGAACTTGGGAAAGAAGACATTGCGCGTTACTGGGAAGGGTGGCCCCGTCGCTCCAGCTGCCTCCGTCAATCCAATCATTTCTGTGGGTGAGATGACGAGGACAGCTTCTCCTACGACATCTGTGGAAGAAATAGGTGGCACTCCCGTCTCCAAAAGGTCGTGACTGTCTGAAAAGGAGAAGGAGAAAACTGACTCTCGTTCATCTACAGTTTGGAATGACGAGAAGATGGCTGTGGACCGGGCCTACGGGGTAGTAATGGCTGCGGATTTGAGGGCCTTGTCTGGCGCCCCTTTCAATGAGGTTGCGGCTCGCCATCTCTATAAGCTCGTCCAGGTATATTGTTTTGTGCAACTTTGATTTTTTTTTTTTTTTTTGACTAACGTCTCTAACCTTCTTTTCAGGTGTTAGGGGAGAGTCTTCACCTTACTTCTGGGTTTTTTACTCAGGAGGCTAAGGTGGCGTCCCTTACATCTAGGATGAAGGCTTTGGAGGCGGAGATCTCCACACTGAAGAAGGACCTTATTGACTCCATGGGTGAGGCTAATACCTTGAAAGAGCAAGTCAAGAAACTGAATGACGACCTCAGGGTCGAGCGTCAATTGACTACAGAGAAGGACGAGCAGCTTCTTAGAGCCAGGGAGAGTCTCAAGACCATCGCTGCTAGGTTCATTGAAGCCTTCCAAACCACTGACGAGTACAACACTGTGCTCCTTGGTTGGTATTTTAAAGGTTTCGAGCTCCTGAGGAGATACCTTGTAAAGCACCCTTCTAGAGTGGATATGGAGAGGCTGGATCTGGAGGAGGTGGACCAGGAGATGGCTGCCGACAAGGCTGCTTAATCTTCTGCCACTGAGCCTGACGCCCCCGTGGATGCTCCTACCAATGACGCCCCTACTGATAATGGTGCTGCTGCAGACGCCCGAACCTGATACTTTACAAAAATTTTCTCTTTTTGGATGCCCTCTATGTTTTGGGCAGTTACATAAATCTAATTTCTTAACGATTTTATTTTCATCTATTTTGGGAACAATATTTTTAGCCCAGTGTTTATGGGCTTTTAGTTGTAAAAAAAATGGTAATTTGCCCATTTGTTTTGGGCTTTAATTTAATTTGCACTTACTTATCTGCACTTACTTGCACTTGTGATTACACGTTCTTTAGTTTGAGATATGCTGGTGACATCTTTTAATCGCCTATGTTGTGCACTTGGTGAAACTTTTACTTTCCCTTCTCTCTGTTAGCACCTCTTTGTCTATTATTTTGTTAATCTCTCATAGCTGGTACCTCGACAGTACCTCACATCCGTCTAAAGATCTTTTAATCGTCAGTAACTTACATCCTTAAGGGACTTTTTGATCGTCAGTAACTTACATCCGTCTAGGTGGAATCTTGTTACTTAGCCAGTTTTGGCCTTTGTGAGGGATC
Organism: Quercus ilex subsp. ballota; assembly: GCA_032727855.1. Lineage (NCBI taxonomy): Eukaryota > Viridiplantae > Streptophyta > Magnoliopsida > Fagales > Fagaceae > Quercus > Quercus ilex. The sequence continues at coordinate 24,252,970 of CM064918.1, read as the reverse complement.
TTTTGATCGTTAGTAACTTACATCCGTCTAGGCGGAATCTTGTTACTTAGCCATTTTTGGCCTTTATCCCTTTTAGGGATCTTTTGATCGTCTGTAACTTACATCCGTCTAGGCGAAATCTTGTTACTTAGCCATTTTTGGCCTTCACCCCTTTTAGGGATCTTTTGATCGTCTGTAACTTACATCCGTCTAGGTGGAATCTTGTTACTTATTTTTGTACTTCCTACTGAATCAGATCTGCTCGTCATGGAATTGTCAGCTGAACAATTCATTTATTAATTTCAATAATGAATACATTTAACTGTTACATCTATTAATGGTATTTCTTCAAGTGTTCAATGTTCCATGGCCTCGGGAGTCTTTGTCCGTCTAGGGTTTCCAGGTGGTAGCTACCCTGTCTAGAGTAATGAATGACTCGGTATGGTCCTTCCCATGTAGGGCTAAGTTTTCCTTAAGCTGGATCTCTTGTTGTCAGGGTTACTTTGCGCAGGACGAGGTCGCCTATGTCAAGTCGTCTGAATTTTACCCTTCTGTTGTAATAGCCAGTCATCTTCTGTTGGTACTTCGTCATTTTGCTGTAGGCTTTGTCTCTTACTTCGTCTAGACAGTCCAGGTTAAATCACAAACGATCATCATTGGCTACTCCGTTGAATACTTTTCGCCTAGTGCTGGTTACTCCTACCTCGATCGAGATCACTGCTTCAATGCCGTAGGTGAGTTTGAAGGGGGTCTCTCCCGTCGGGGTTCTCGTTGTGGTTCTATAAGCCCACAAGACACTAGGCAATTCTTCTGGCCAGGCACCCTTCGCATCGTCCAGCTTGGTTTTTATGATCTTGAGTAGCATACGGTTTGTTACCTCCGTCTGTCCATTCGCCTGTGGATGGCCTGGTGATGAGAACTGGTTCTTAATTCCCAATCCTGAACAGAAGTCCTTGAAGCCTTGGCCGTCGAACTGTCGTCCGTTATCTGATATGATCGTCCTTGGAATCCCGAACCTACAAACTATATTCTTCCACACGAAGTTTCGGATCCTCGCTTCAATGATAGTTGCCAGTGGCTCTGCTTCAACCCATTTTGTAAAGTAGTCAATAGCAACTAGTAAGAATTTTACCTAACCTTTGCCTAGGGGCAAGGGGCCGACGAGGTCGATTCCCCATTGTGCAAATGGCCATAGGGACGTTATTGTTGTCAGTCTTTCTGCCGGAAGTCATTGGACATTCCCGAACTGTTGGCACTTGTCACACTTCTTGACGAACTCCATTGCGTCCACTTGCATGGTAGGCCAGAAATAACTTGTTCGAATGATCTTGCTCACTAGGGATCTAAGGCCAGCATGGTCCCCACACACTCCTTCATGGATCTCTTCCAGGATGTACTTGGCTTCTCCTTTGTCAATACACTTCAAGTAAGGCATGGAGAATCCTCTCTTGTATAGGGTGTCATTAAGGATCATAAATCTTGCTGCCCTCTTCTTGATCTTCCTGGCCTCGTTTGTATTCGGAGGGAGGTGCCCGTCCTGGAGGAAGGATACGATGGGCGTCATCTAGCTGTCTGTGCTCTGGATTGCGAATGTTGGAATTTTTTCAATGCTAGGATTTTTCTGGAATTCTATCGTCAAGTCCCCGCTTGACGCTCCTTCTTCTGACGATGCTATCTTCGAGACTTCGTCTGCCACATGTTCTGGCTTCTGGGTATCTATACAAATTCCACTTCGTCGAACTCCTGAGTCAGATGTTTTGTCAGCCTGAGGTATTTCTGCATTCTTTCTTACTTTGCTTCGTATTCTCCCTTGATTTGCCCAATTACCAGTTTTGAATTATTTTGGACTAACAGGTTCTTAGCCCCAAACAGCTTTCCAAGTCTCAATCCCGTCAGAATTCCTTCATATTCAGCCTCGTTATTGGTGGCCGAAAATTTCAGTTGAACTCCATACTTTAGTACTTCTCCTTCTGGGGTAACTATGACGACCCCTACTCCCCCCTTCTTCCTGGCTGACGAACCATTTATCTGTATCGTCCATCTCTCGGCCTCGTTGGTGAGATCGTCCTCTTCTGGGGAAGTGAATTTGGCGATGAAGTCCACCAAGGCCTGTGACTTAATGGCTGTCCTGGGATGGTACTCGATGTCAAATTGGCTGAGTTCAATTGCCCACTGGACCATTCTTCCAGCTGCTTCAAGTTTGTTCATGGACTTCTTGATAGGTTGGTCCGTCATCACTAGGATTGGATTTGCTTGGAAATATTGTCTGAGTTTTCGTGAAGCAACTATTAACGCGAATGCAATCTTCTCAATTTTTGGATACTTGGATTCAGCCACTTGAAAAGCTTGGCTGACGTAGTAAACTGGGAGCTGTTTCTTGTCTTCTTCTCGAATCAAGGCTGCACTCACGGCGGTATTCGATACCACCAAGTACAAGTATAGGTTTTCCCCTTCTTTAGAAGGACTCAAGAGGGGTGGGTTGCTCGGGTAACGCTTGAGTTTTTGAAATGCTACTTCACACTCGTCCGTCCACTCAAATGCCTGCTTCAAAGTCTTGAAGAAGGGGAGGCATTTGTCCATCGCTCTAGAGATGAACCTATTAAGAGCTGCAATTCTTCCTGTGAGCTTTTGGACTTCCTTGACGGTTCTAGGTGATGCCATGTTGATTATGGCTTGCACCTTCTCCGGGTTGGCTTCTATTCCTCTTTGGGACACCATGAATCCCAAGAATTTGCCTAAAGCTACACCAAAGACGCACTTATTAGGATTCAATTTCATCTAGTATTGTTTGAGGGTAGCAAACGTCTCCTTCAGGTCATCCAGGTGGGCGAGTTCTTCCTTGCTCTTGATGAGCATGTCATCCATGTATACTTCCATATTTCTGCCTATCTGTTTGCTGAACATTTTGTTCACTAACCTCTGGTAAGTAGCTCCTGCATTCTTTAATCCAAAGGGCATTACCTTATAACAATAGAGTCCCTGGCTTGTGATGAAAGCAGTCTTCTCTTGATCTTCCTCAGCCATTTTTATCTGGTTGTATGCTGAGAAAGCGTCCATGAACGTCAGTAACTTATGTCCGGCAGTAGAATCCACAAGCTAGTCTATCCTTGGTAGAGGAAAACTATCCTTCGGGCATGCTTTGTTCAGGTCCATGAAGTCCACGCACATTCTCCACTTCCTATTTGCTTTCTTCACTAGGACGACGTTTGCGAGCCAATCAAGATAGTATACTTCCCAGATGAACCCTACCGTCAACAATTTCTTAACTTCGTCTGTAACTGCTGGTCTTGTTCAAGAGCAAAGACTCTCTGTTTTTGCTTGACAGGCTTCCTCTCTGGGTCCACGTTCAACTTATGCTGAATGACTTCTGAGGATATGCCTGGCATGTCCTCGTGGCTCCAGGCAAAGACATCTTGGTTCTCTTTTAGGAACTGGACGAGCCTTGATCTCATCTCAGGACTTAGTGTCGTCCCTATCCTTGTCGTCTTGGTTGCCTCTCCTTCGTCCAGCTTCACCGTTTCCAAGGCTTCCATTTTGTCTCATTCTTTCTCTTCGATTATCCATGTGTGATTCTCCTTCACAGCCAAGATGGCCTGGTAGCATTCTCTGGCTAAGATCTGGTCCCCTTTCACTTCTCCGACCCCGCTATCCGTGGGGAACTTCACCTTTAAGCAATAGGTGGACGTGGCTGCCTCCCATTTGTTGAGTTTGGGCCTCCCAATAATCATATTGTAAGATGAGGGGCAATCTACCACCAAGAAGTCTATTTGAGGGGTTAACTGCCTTGGGTAAATCCCCACTATTACTGTCAATGTCACTATGCCCTTGGGATATACTCTGTCTCTACTGAAACTGACGAGAGGGGAATCAAAGGAGCACAATCTTTTTGGATCTAACTTTAGCTGCTGAAAAGCAGGGAGGTAGATGATATCTGCGAAGCTACCGTTGTCCACGAGGATCCTTTTGGTGTTGAATCCTTTTATAGTCAACATTATAACCAATGGATCATTGTGGGGCTCCTTCACTCCCCTGGCATCTGCTTCATTGAAAGACATATCATGATACATCCGTCGTTGCTTGGACGGAGGTATCATGTAGACCCTGTTCACCTGCCTTTGACAGGCTTTCCTGAGGGATTTGAATGACCCGGCTAGGGACGATCCTCCTGCTATTATATTAATTTCCCCTATAATATCCTGTGGAGGCTGGGAGGTGTTGTCTTCATCTCTGGACGAGGATTCCTTCTGATTTTTGTTACCGTCCCTGAATTTGCTAAACTCCCCTTTCTTCACATATCTTTGTAACTTTCCTTTCCGTATCAATTCTTCTATTTGCTCCTTAAGGTCCCGACAGTCTTTAGTGTAGTGACCATGATCCTTATGAAACCAGCAGTACTTGTTCTTGTCACGGACGTTGGGAGATGAATGTAATGGCCTTGGCCATTTAAGGAAGTGCTCATCCTTAATCTGCATTAAAATTTTGTCAACAGGCATTATCAGAGGGGTAAATTTTACCGGTCGAGAGCTTTTATCATCCCTCCTTCTATTCCCGTCATTGGTCCGACGATCTGGGCGCTCCCTCTTTTGTCCCCTACGCTCGTCATCCTTTCTTCCTTTGTCCCCTGGTTTCTCTACATCCCTTATGGCAGCTAATGCGTCTTCAGCATTCATATACTTTTATGCTTTCAGGAGCATCTCCGCCATTGTTCTCGGAGGGTTCTTTGCAAGTGAAGCCACGAGTTCTCTGGATCTCAATCCTGCTTTGAAGGTTGTTAATTGTACCTTGTCGTCAGCTTCGTCCACCTTCAAGGTCTCACCAGTGAAGCACTTAACATAAGATCTCAAGGTTTCTTTCTCTCCCTGCCTAATGGTAAGTAAGTAGTCTACTGGCCTCTTGGGACGCTGCCCCCCAATGAAGTGACGTAAGAAGGCATTACTCAACTGGTCAATTTTGTCAATGGACGACGTTGGCAACTTTGTGAACCATTCCCTGGTAGCTCCTTTGAGAGTAGTGGGAAAGGAACGACACAGTATCTCGTCAGGGGGCTATTGGAGTCGCAGCGTTGTTTTGAAGGTATTAAGATGATCTTGAGGGTCTTGTAGTCCGTTGAACAGCTCAATTTGGGGAAGACGAAACTTCGTTGGTACTGGGCACTTTAGGACGACCATAGTGAATGGCGAATCCGTGGCTTTGACCATTCTATCCACGCTCCGATCTGTTCTTTCCTTGATGGCATTTTTCAACTCGTCCATCTCTTTCCTCATCTCTCTGAGAAGATCTGAATTCTGTTTGTTAGGGGTAGTGAGTCTTTGCTGATTACTCCTTCTGTGGCTATCCCCTTCATCCTCTGGATTGCCTGTGGACCGATTCTCCTCCTGTTGAAGCCGTAGCTTCATTTCTTGATTCTGTCTAGTAAGTTCTTCAACAGTGGCCGCAAGAGCTTGGATTTGCTGAGCCAAGGTTGCGGAATCTTGATTGGACTCCATCTGAAAAACAGAAACTGTGTTTTCGGACTTGGAATACGAAAAATGCGAAGTTCCCTATAGACAGCGCCAAACTAATGAAGCGTAAGTTCGTCAGTAAAGATGGACAGATGGAACCAATCGCCAACTTGTACGAACGTATCCGCAAAATGGTCACCGGTGTGGTGTCTGCCACAACGTCTCCGATGCCAAAGTCAGTACAAGGTAACTCTTTGTAAACTGATTAAAGATAGAACTCTAGAAATAGCAATGAAATTATCTTAGTATTTTTTCTGTACCTTGTGTTGACATTGTGAGGGCCTTTTATATGTCTTCCCATCTTCTTCTAGCTGTTGGGGCAGTTATGGTGGCCTTAATGTCTCTCTTGATAACGTTTTGTGGCTTCAATGTGCTCCAACGTCTCATACAGCTGGTTCTGTAACTGCTCCAAGTTTAATGGCTGTATTGAATGGCTTGATTGCCTTCGTAGGTATTTACTTGTCTTGCCTAAGGGTATCCTCGTCCATGTTGATGGGGTCGTCAATGTAACACGGATTCGTCGGTCCCGTCAGTACTTCCCTACAACATCTCTCTTTTGATGAAAATATTTTGTCAGGGAGTTTGCCTGAGAGTTTCTTCCAGCTGAAAAATCTTAGCGAACTGAATCTTCAGCGTAATAGCATATCTGGGTCACTAAGTAATGGAATTGGTAACCTCTCTAACCTTGTTAAACTGGATATCTCCTCTAATTTGTTCTCTGGAGTTCTTCCAGACATTTTTACGAGACTAGCAAGGCTTAAGCAATTCTCAGCCAGGTCAAATTTATTCACTGGTCATTTGCCTACTTCTTTAGTAAACTCCCCATCACTTCAAATGTTATATTTGAACAGAAACTCTCTAAGTGGTCCAATCAACATCAACTGTTCTGCAATAAAAAATCTTGTCTCTTTAGGTCTTGGTTCGAATATGTTCCACAACCCAATTCCTAATAGTCTTTTCTCCTGCAGAGGATTGAATTCACTCAATCTTGCACGCAACAACCTTAGCGGTGAACTCCCTAATAACTTCAAGAATTTGAAGTCTCTAACACACCTCACACTGTCAAACACTAGCCTTAGTAATATATTATCAGCTCTTAGGATTCTACAACATTGTAGGAACTTAAGTTTGTTGGTACTTTCAATGAATTTTCATGATGAACAAATGCCGAATGATGAGAATCTGCATTTCAAAAACCTCAACAGTCTACTTCTTTCCAATTGTCAACTCAGAGGTCCAATCCCGCAATGGTTGAGTCGTTGCCACAAGTTGCAGTTTTTGGAGTTGTCTTGGAATCATTTGGGTGGAAACATACCATCATGGGTTGGAAATTTTGACTCTCTCTTTCACTTGGATTTGTCAAATAACTCTCTCAAAGGTGAAATTCCAAAGAGTTTGACTGAACTTCAGAGCCTAATAAGTGGGAAGGTCACAATAGAAGAGCCTGTCTCAACCTTTGAACTTTACACTGCTCGACAAGGTGGAAGTGTTTTGATTCATAGGCAAATTTCTAGTTTTCGACCAACTATAGACCTGAGTTACAGCATTCTCCATGGCCCAATCTGGCCAGGTTTTGGGAATTTGAAAAGGCTCCATGTTTTGAATCTTGAAGAGAATAAATTTTCTGGTCCTATTCCAAATAATTTATCAGGCATGACAGGCTTGGAAATACTTGATTTGTCTCACAATAAACTATCAGGAGAGATACCTCATTCATTGATAAATCTTTGCTTTCTGTCGAATTTCAACATATCCTATAATCAGTTGTGGGGGAAAGTTCCTCAAGGAGGCCAGTTCGATACTTTTCCGAATACAAGCTTTGAGGGAAACAATGGTCTTCGTTATGCACAGTGTACTTGCCAGTCTGAACAAATTCCTGTCCTTTCTATAAGGGAGAGAAAAAGGACAATCATTGGTCTACCATTTAAAATTGGAGCTGCAACAGGTTTTGTTCTTACTGTCATATGTTGCTTCATGTCCGAATTGGCACTGCCAAAGCCTCACAAAAGGAACTAAATAAGATTTGTTACCTCTTAAGTGACAGTGAGACCAGATTTCCTTGTGTTCATATGGAAATCAGATGGGTACAGTAATATTTCTTTTTTAATCATACAGTTATATGTAGCTTCAATTGCAGCTGGAGCTTTAATTGTACTCTTTTTTTTAATCATACAGTTATATGTTTTCTTATTCTCTATGATATGAAAATGAATGTGTTTACTTTTTTATTAATAACTAGCATGTAACTCATGCATAGGCACGAGAATTTGAACAATATTGATAAAAAGGGAAAAAAAAAAAATTTTGAAGAATTTTATCGGTTATCTCTATGTCCTCGTCAACTTAAAAAATTCCTGGAAATAATGTTCACTGGATGTGATATCAAGATACCATCTTTGTCTTCTTACACATTTATATCTATGTTCTCATCAACTTCAATATGGGGATTTTAACACCTCAGCACAATCACCTAAATGTAAAACTTGCCCTCAATATGAAAGATTTAATTAATTAAATAAATAAATAAATAAAAACAACAACAACAACAAACAAACAAACAAAAATTAGTGTCAGGGTTTTCTTGAGAGAGAGAGAGAGAGAATGGGCTTCTGTTTATACTAAACATGTTTTAACTATTGCAAAATATTGAAACATATATTATACAAAAGGAGAAAGTATCGATAAATCACAACCCAATCATGGATTTTGGCATGATTTTTTTTTATTTAGTCCTATGTGTTACGGTGGCTAAAATATTAAAACTCCACGGATCTTTAACAACATAAATTTGTTTACAATCAGGTTGTAGATGTATAGCTCTTATACTTCCAAATATGTATCATGGAACTAAGGCATGGTGTTGCAAATATCACCTACAATGGAAAATTAGTAACAACAGAAAATATTATGGTCCATAGATGCAGTTGCACATATTTGAGAGATTAAATTCTAGAAGGATGTGGTGTAAAACCCTTACACCCTCCAATCCCAACATGCTACATCATCTATCACATATTAAACAGTAGGCACAACCATACTCAATTAATTCAAATACCTATATGAAAATCCAACTCAAGTAGGAGTTAATTGAAATGTTATTTAATGTGGCAGGATATATTGAGTTTTAAGTAAATAGTAAATGTGGCAATCTCTTATTGGATGTGTAAAACATGGATTTTACACCTCATTCTTATCAAATTCTGATTCATTCTTCAAACTACGGGGTATAAATAAGCTTTATTTTCCTAAGAATGCATCGAGTTGTTACACTTTGGGTAAAGCAAGAGAAACATGATAGATATAATTGGATTGGATTACTAATCAGTAGATGGTGGAAATAGTCTAATAAGAGTTCCACTTTAAAATAAGTGACAAGAGACAAAATAAAACAGTACTCACCTCTATGTCCTTCACTTTTAGCCCATTATTTCGGTTGAGATAGACTAATTAATGTCATGTTCTCCTTTGATATTAGAGACTTGAATCCAATTACTTTGTCCAACCCAATACATACTTCTATTGGTACTCACATTAACCCAATTTTTATTCTTCTTAATTCAAGCCAGCTTCAAATCCGAGACATCATTGATCATTCATTCCTTATTCTCCAACTTTAGCATGCCTGATGGGGATCAATTAACAGAAGTGAGCATTTGGAAATTTTCTATAGCTAGATTGATCCCTAATTGAAAATAAATGGAGACCCTAAATCAAGGGTCTGTTTGGGATTCATTTATTTTACTGAAACTGAAAACCTTTTGCTGAAAGTACTGTAAATAAAAGTAAAAGTTAACTAAAATAGTACAATGAGATTCATGAATAGTACCAAAAAGTGTAGTGAGACCCATGAATAATAGCAAAAATAAACTGAATAGTAAAATAAGCTAACTTTTTATTCTGGAGCCAAACACACACTAAATGAATGGAGCAAAAGTAGCACTTGATCTTAGTATATTTAGAATTGGTTCTAAAATTCTCTTCTAATGTCAAGAGAAGGGCTATCTAGTGCAATTTATAATTTTATAATCTTGCCTCCATTCCTTGCCTGAGTTTCTTCTTGCAAGACTTTTGAGGCTTCTATTCCTAGGGATTTGTAATTTTTCTATCATATATCTAATTATATATTAAAGAGGACACCCCAAGTAAGAATCTGGCAAAGACCAAGAAGTACTCATTCTTAGTATGTCAGCTGCCAGTCCTTCTTTATTACTCCTCTTGTGTGACTATAGAGAATGTTCTGAAGTCATCTTTAGTAGGAGCTGTTAGTTAACAATTCAACTATGGACACCTTTATTTAATTTTTTTATGAATACATGGAAGAAGAACAATTGAATGCAGCTAAATGACAAACCAATTAAAATTTCTGGTTTTGTTGCTGATGCTATAGTTAATGATTGTGGCTCCGATATTATGATGGTTTTATTATTCTAAAATGCTATGAAATTCACATGAAATAAAACAGAATTGTGATACAATCCTCCACTCTATTTAGAGTTCTAGATGTCCAAAACAATTCCATTAAAATTTTATGGGCAGGAATAAAATGGACAATCTACCAATCCTAATCCATTTCAAAACACTCCAATAACACAGTGACTCATTGTCCACTATTTCTGGTAGTTCCAATATTATGACACTAATAATTTGAATTACCCACCACCCTTTTACTGCTTTAGTACCAAATTCCACACACAAATTTTATATTACCTCAATATAAATAAAATTAAACCATTGAAGTTGCAAAGATCAATAATTGAGACAAACTCATCACTATTTCAAATTAAGGGAATGAAAACTAAGAGAGAGAGAGAGAGAGAGAGAGAGAGAGAGAGAGATGAACCTTAGTGAGAATGATATCGAAAAGATTCATCCCTGCTTTTGAACCCCTAATCATTGTTTGGTGCCTGAAATTTTCATAGGAAAAAAAAAAACTGAGTTTGTAATGGTATGGCAGGTAATTGGGTAAGATGATGGACCGTTTGAGCAAAAAATAATAAAAATAAAAATAAAAAAATTCCTTTGAGTATGTAGGGCTAGTTAACAAACTCTATCTATCTCTGTTTTTAATGTGGCTAATAAGGGTAACAGATAGGAGAGAGGGAGAGAGAGAGAGAGAGGATTTACACTTACATGATGGACCACCAAAGCTTGTTTGAGGATGTATCTCTCTATTCTTTTGTTAGGACATATGTGTGTTCACTTGTTAAGAACATATGTCACTTATTTATGTAAATTGGCTAATCCTTTGACCAAAACGTACTCTACTTGTAATTGGGTAGTTCTAGGTGTTCTTAATACTTCAAGAAACAAGGTTTCAAGATCAAGTGTTGAAGTCATCAAGTCTGTCCAAGAAAAACAAGCTGAAGTGCAAATTCATTAAAGCTCGACACCTTCTCGATAGCTCCTCGACACCTGCTATCTGTCGAGATTTATAAAATCAGATTTTCTGATCTGATTTCTTGGGATCCGTGAATATGTCTTTGGGCCTTCTTTTCTCCTAACCCTAGACATATAAAAGGATTGTTTTAAGAGCCGTCAAAGTAGACACAAGTTGCACAAGCATTGAGCAAACTCTGTTCAAGCAATTTGTGATCAAAGACGAAGTTCTTGACCTAGTTCATCTTCTCTAAAGAAGTTGCTGTGTATTTGCACCAAAGGGTTTTGTAACCAAGCATCTTCCTGATCTTCATCGTGTATGATGAACTGAAGAACTTTGCAGCCAACCTCTCTTTCTAAGTTGGTGTTTGAAGTCGCGTACTGGGATCCACGCATTGGTTAGTCACGTACTTGGGAGCTGTGCATCAAAGGTGGGAACTGTCGCTACAGATCAAGTCCAATTGGGTATTGGGGTAAGAGCTCAACTGTAGGTTGGTAAGGTACTTGGAATTCCTTTACTTGTGCTTGATTTGATAATAGTGGAGTTTCGGGTGTGGTGACTTGAAAATCACCCGGTGGGGTTTTTGCCGCAAGGGTTTTCCCCATTCGTAAACAAATCACCGTGTTATTTATTTTCCGTTGCTTAATTAGTTTATTGGTGATTTGTTTGTGCTTCCACGTGTTTGCATGATGAATTGATTAATTAACAATTTGGCTAATTAATTAATTGGTTTAAATCACAAAGGGTCATTCAGATTGTGGCCTATCAAGTGGTATCAGAGCAGGCACACTCTGATTAGGGTTTAATCTTTGCTGTGTTGATCCATTGACCCCTGTTGTTATGGCTATAACCGGCTTGAAGAGATCTTTGTTTTCAAATACATCTTGTTTTTCTAATCACTATTTGTTTAAGTGTCTCAGAAAATACAAGTCTAAAAGTTATTTGAATTCTCTTATGATGACTATTGGAAAAGATCTCAGTTTGGCTAAGAAGAAACTAGACTGTCTCAGAATGAAAATGTGCAAAGGAGTTCGTCTGAGAAGAGTGAAGTTAAAGGCTTAGCTCATAAAAGGCAGTTGAGAGAAAGAACAATTCCCTCTGATTTGTCATCTAAGCATGAAGTGTGTTTCATGATGAAGTCTGCATTCAAAGTGATGGACACATGTCTATGGTATCTTGACAGTGATTGCTCAAGACACATGACTGGAGACAGATCTCTCTTCAAGGTCTTCGAGTCTAAGAAAGGTGGCAATGTTACCTTTGGTGATGGAAGCAAGTCACAGATTAAAGGGAAAGGAATCATATCTCTGCCAGGACTGTCGGACATTGCAAATGTTCTTTATGTAGAAGGTCTAAGGGTGAACCTATTGAGCATAAGTCAGATATGTGATCAAGACTTTATGGTGCTATTCTCAAAGGGAAAGTGTCTTGTCATGGATGAGTCTGGAAAGAAGCTCATTAATGGGGTTTGCACTTTGGACAACTGCTATGGATTGGTTCCTGATGCTGATATTGTGTGTAATAGCATTCGTTTGCCTAATGAAGATCTATGGCATCAACGAATGGGACATGCTAGTTACAAGCATCTATCTATTGTATCTAAGCATGAATCAATCTTAGGGATACCAAAGCTTAGTAGAATAAGCAATGTGGTGTGTGGACCATGTCAGCTTGGAAAACAAACGAAAGCTAAGCATCTAGGCACTCAGACATCAGCTACGTCCAGACCATTGGAGCTGTTACATTTAGATTTTATGGGTCCAACCAGAACCGAGTCTCTTGGGGGTAAGAGATACATCATGGTTGTGGTAGACGACTTTACTAAATACACTTGGGTCATTCTACTACGATCCAAGTCTGATGCTCCTGAGCACATTGAGGCTTTATGCACAAGACTGCAGAATGAGAAGAGCCTAAAGATTGATCGAATTCGAAGTGACCATGGGAAGGAATTCGAGAACTCATACATGGAGTCTTTCTGCATAAGATCGAGTATATCTTAAGAATTCTCTGCTCCTATTACACCTCAGCAAAATGGTGTGGTAGAAAGGAAGAATAAGGTTATTCAAGAGATGGCCAGAGCCATGCTGCATAACAAAGATGTGGCTAGAAACTTGCGGGGAGAAGCCGTAAACACTGCATGTCATACGGTTAATAGGGTATACTTCAGATACCAAAAAGATTCCCTATGAGTTGTGGAAAGGAAGGAAGCCAAATGTGAAGTACTTCAGAATCTTTGGAAGTACTTGCTTCATTCTCAAGGATAGAGAGAATGTGGGAAAGTTTAACTCTCAGAGCGATGAAGGCATATTTTTGGGCTACTCTTCTACAAGCAAGGCTTATCGGGTGTACAACAAAAGAACTATGAAGGTAATGGAGACAGTAAATGTCGTCATTAATGAGTCTTCAGAGTCCAGTTCTGAGAAAGGAATTGAGGGACTCTCCAAAGAAATTCTTCCTCCTGAGCCTAGGGAAGTTCAAGACATTACTGAACAAGAACCTGCATCTCCAAGTACTCCCAGTACTCCTAGCATTGTGGAAGACCCTGCAGACTTACCCGTTTCACCAGAGTCTGAATCTCATGAAAAGAAGGGACCTTCATCTAGAATCAAATTAAATCATCCTCCAGAAGTTATTGTGGGAGACATGAATGAACTCACATTAAGGAAACGCACAGTTGATAAATGTGTTGCTAACTTTGTGTCTTATTCCTGCTACTTGTCACAGGTTGAACCTAAGAAAGTTGAGGAAGCATTACAAGATGAGAGTTGGGTTGAAGCAATGCATGATGAATTACTTCAGTTTCAGAGGAATGATGTTTGGACTCTAGTACCTAGACCGGAAGGTGAACACATCATCAGTACAAAGTGGATATTCCGTAACAAGACTAATGAAGAAGGCAATGTGATTCGCAATAAGGCTCGACTTATGGCTCAAGGATACTTGCATATGGGAGGAGTAGACTATGATGAAACATTTGCCACAGTTGCCCGAATGGAGTCAATCAGAATTCTTCTTGCCCTAGCATGTCAGCTGAATTTCAAACTTTATCAGATGGATGTAAAGACTGCTTTCTTGAATGGGTTACTCAAAGAGGATGTCTATGTGGCTCAACCCAAAGGATTCATTGATCCACACTTTTCGAATCATGTGCTGTACCTTAAAAAGGCACTTTATGGGTTGAAGCAAGCTCGTAGAGCCTGGTATGATAGACTCACACAATATCTGGTGTCACATGGGTTCACAAGGGGGAAGGCTGATCAAACTCTCTTCATCAAAAAGGAAGATGGTGAGTTGATAGTTGCTCAAGTCTATATTGATGATATCATCTTTGGGTTGACTAAGGATGAACTTGCTCATGGCTTCTCAAAACTCATGCAAGCCGAGTTCGAGATAAGCATGATTGGAGAGCTGACTCACTTCCTAGGATTGCAGATTCGCCAACAAGATTCAGGTAAATTCCTTTCTCAATCAAAATATGCTAAGAATCTTGTGAAAAAGTTTGGTTTGGATTCTGCTAGCTTTGTTAGAACCCCTATGAGCCCTAATGTTAAACTCACTGTAGACTTGTTAGGTAAGATTGTTGATCCTTCTCTCTATAGAAGCATGATAGGTAGTCTTCTTTATCTTACTGCTAGTAGACCTGACATTAGTTATAGTGTTGGTGTGTGTGCTAGATATCAGGCTAACCCCAAAGAATCTCACATGACTGCTTTAAAAAGAATTATAAAGTATGTCAAAACCACTACTGAGTTCGGTGTGTGGTATAGCAAGGACACTAATGGTGTCTTAGCTGGGTACTTTGATGCTAATTAGGCTGGCAATGCTGATGATAGAAAGAGTACTTTGGGGGGTTGTTTTTATGTGGGTAACAATCTTGTCTCTTGGATGAGCAAAAAGCAGAACTCCATCTCCTTATCCACTGCAGAAGCTGAGTACATCGCTGTCGGTAGCTGCTGCACCCAACTCCTCTGGATGCAAAAACTCCTTCATGATTATGGTATTTGTCAAGAGCATCTCACTATTTACTGTGACAATACCAGTGCCATCAATATCTCTAAGAACCCGGTTCAATATTCTAAAACCAAACACATAGAGATTCGACATCACTTCATTAGGGAGCTTGTCGAAGATGGTACTCTCACTCTTGAGTTTATCCACACTGATGATCAGAAGGTTGACTTGTTCACCAAACCTCTTGACAGCAAACGTTTTGAATTCCTTCGTCAAAACATTGGTATCATCTCCATGGATTGATCTCCTTCTCTTGTTCCTCTTCCTCATGCATTTGCATCTAGTTTTATGCTTTGTTTGTTTAACATGTTTTTGTGTGTTTACTTTCAGTTTTGTTTATTTTGTTTTTATTATAAAAATATAAAAAAAATTGAAAAAAATCAGAAAAATACAAAAACAGTGTGCGTTTTGTGTACTTTGGTACTTGTGTACCTTGGATAGCCAATGAAACAGAGTTTTCTAAACTTTGTATCTTTTGTAACTTAGATGAGCATCTTTATGCACAACTAAGCAAGTGAGCTTTGTGGCACTTGTTTGTGATGAGTAAGATTAAGTTATCTCTTAAACTTAACACTCATATCACTCTTTTTGACGGGTAGAACTAGAAAATCCTAAGAGAAATGTATAAATAACCATCTCACCACTGCTGCCCGCCAATCATAATATGACACTTGTATGCTTCGGCATAGCAAAAGTATAGTGTCAAAGACATCCGTATGCTTCGACATAGCAAAAGTGCAATGTCTATGCTTAACATGTTGGGTATTTCTTTTCTCTCTTTTATATGCCCATGCATGATATGCTTAAAAGAAATATGCAAAGAAAATATAAAGCAAAAAGATTAAAATGCTTTAAATATGATTGCGAGCGTGTTTTCTAAGAGATGTGGGAGTTATAGGATGTACCTTAAAGGTGATAGTCCCCATCAAACAGTTATGATTGTGTGTAAGTTAAAGCTATTTTCTCATATCTCAGATCGTCATAACATGTATACACATATGCAATCTTGCGATGTTTTTCACACACAACACGTAATATTCTTTGCTACTCTTGATACATGTGCAGGTACAATGTGATTTGGCCATCACAAGTGTTTACATGTGCTAATGTATGCTCACTAAACTGTCGTGACTTGTTTTTGAAAAATAAAATTGGTTAGACTTGTTTAGTGTGTGTGTGTGTTTCTGAGGATCCATGTGCTTAAAATTTCTGTTGAGAGATGATTTTAAGAGCTTAATATGTTGATTGGATCATTGGTTGAGGTGCTTGTTGATTGCATTCATGTCTATGTTTTTCACTTCTCAAAAAACTGCTTTTAACTGCTGGCTCGACACCTCCTCGATACCTTGTCGATCGATCGAGCTTCTATTCTTGGTTTTGGTGTTCATTCCTCGATACCTTCTTGACACCTTCAGCTGTCGACATGCTTTTCTCGATACCTTCCTAGACAGCTTCCTCGATACCTCTCGACACCTCAGCTGTCGAGAATTACTGAGGTGCCTATTTAAGTTGTTGTCGCGATTCTGATCTCATTTCTCTCGATCTCTCTCGATCTGTCCGTGACGGTTCCTCTCCTAAACTTGATTTTCTCACTCAAAACTTCCAACCCACTTGATTTTCGGCCATTCCTTGGTTCCAATCACTTGGTAAGATCTCATCTCCCTTCCTTTTTCATGCATTTCATGTTTTGAAGCTTAGGTTTGGGATTTTTGAAAATTTTTGGGGGTTTTTCAAAATTAATGAGTTTTTCTTGAAATTTTGGGTTGGATTTTCACTTAAATATGTTCAAAATGTCATACATTGCATTTCCTGTGCATTAGAATGGTATTTACATGCATTTAGATATGTTCTATGTTTGTGTGCTACTAGGATTGGATTGGGCTGAGCCCATGATGTTTTTCCCTTGCATGTCACATGTTCATGCATTCCCCATGCATACGTACTCATTGTTCAATATATTTGATTTATGTGAACTGTTTTGGGACTTTTCTGATTGTCTCCTTCTCTATCTCTTTCTCCTTCTGTTTACGTTAGTAGTGTCTGTGGCACCCAAACGTAAATCCACTCCGACTAGGAACCCTCTGCGTTCTGGAGCTTCTTCATCTTCTGATTCTGCTCCTCTAAATCTTCGGTTCCGCGATGGAGATGCCCACAAGGCATTTTTGGAGAACTTTTCTAGACGAGGTGTTCATTCAGAACGCCAAGTCATTTTGGCAGACTTCGCCGACACTGACATTCCTTCTGTCATTCACAGTAGGGGATGGGAGTCACTGTGTGACGTCCCGGTCACTTGTCCTCTCGTGCTCATTCAAGAGTTCTACTCCAACATGCACGGGATCGATCGTTCAGTACCTTTCTTTTTCACTCGCGTTCGAGGTACGCGCATCCCTGTCACACCGCAGCTAGTTACGGATGTACTTAGGGTTCCTAGGATAGAGTTTCCTGACTATCCTTCTTGTGAGCGTCTGAGGACTGTGTCCAAAGATGAGCTCATCTCTGCTTTCTATAAGCGCCCCGCTGATTGGGGTGAACATCAGTATACATCATGTAGACCTTTTGCTAAAGATCCTAGATTCTTAAACATGGTGATGACTTTTGTACTCCATCCACTCTCTCACTACAACTCCATCACAGAGACTCGTGCTCGATTTTTGTTATCTCTTCTTGAGCATCTGACTATAGATTTCACTTCTTATTTCATTCTTTCTATCATAGATGTTCACTTAGATTTGGCGTCCCGTGATAAGTTCATCTTTCCTTCCGCTATCATGAGGATCTCACGCCATTTTTCTATTCCTTTTCCAGTGTCCAACCACTTCACACACATTTGTGCCATAGATGCCACTATCGTAAAACGTAGAGAGGCTCAGTTTAGGTCGAGACAGATGGATTCCACTCCTCCCTTCCGTTCAGCTCCATCCAAATTTGCTCCATCTACATCTGCTCCTTCTTCCTCTATGGGCGATGTATCTCTTGGAGACATCATGGCGCAGCTGCAGTGCATGGATGCTCGCCTCGATACACTCTCCACTGAGTTGTATCAGGTGAATGTTCGTGTTGGTCGTATTGCACGACGGCAGGCGACCATGGGTGGTTTTGCTTCTAAGGTTACTCCTTCACCACCTCCTCCAGCGGCTTCTGACTCTGAGGATGATGATGATGATGGAGATGCTAGCTCTACTGATGAGATGTCTACATGACACTCTACCCTTTGTCACTCATGACAAAAAGAGGGAGTAGTTTTGGGTTATGAGAGTAGTCATCTTAGGAGGAGAGTTAGTATAGGACATTTTTGTTAGGGGGAGTGTTGATGTTTGAGGGATGTAGTGAGGTTTTGATGTATCTTTTCTTTTCTTTCTTTTTAGATACATGGTTCTTGTACATGAGGTCTTGTGACCAGTTTTACATACATTGTACTTATTTTCTCTATATGGATGTATGTTTCTCTCACCTTTCTCTACATGTGTTGTTTCTTTTCTATCTTTATACACATGATTCTTATACTTGTATGCAATCTATTTATTTTTGTTTCACACAAGATGCCTTGATGAGTTTTGTTTAAAGTGTTTCAGAAATACAGGTTGTCAAAGTCTAACTTGCAATAAACTCTTTTCTTGCAAAGTTTTTCAAGGGTTTGTGTTAGGATAAATTTTATTGTATTCAACAAGTGAGTATGAGTATAGTGATTTATGACTTATCTCATATGTTCATTTGTTTGTTGTGGTTTTGTCACGGATTGCCAAAGGGGGAGATTGTTAGGACATATGTGTGTTCACTTGTTAAGAACATATGTCACTTATTTATGTAAATTGGCTAATCCTTTGACCAAAACGCACTCTACTTGTAATTGGGTAGTTCTAGGAGTTCTTAATACTTCAAGAAACAAGGTTTCAAGATCAAGTGTTGAAGTCATCAAGTCTGTCCAAGAAAAACAAGCTGAAGTGCAAATTCATTAAAGCTTGACACCTGCTCGATAGCTCCTCGACACCTGCTATCTGTCGAGATTTATAAAATCAGATTTTCTGATCTGATTTCTTAGGTTCCGTGAATGTGTCTTTGGGCCTTCTTTTCTCCTAACCCTAGACATATAAAAGGATTGTTTTAAGAGCCGTCAAAGTAGACACAAGTTGCACAAGCATTGAGCAAACTCTGTTCAAGTAATTTGTGATCAAAGACGAAATTCTTGACCTAGTTCATCTTCTCGGAAGAAGTTGCTGTGTATTTGCACCAAAGGGTTTTGTAACCAAGCATCTTCCTGATCTTCATCGTGTATGATAAACTGAAGAACTTTGCAGCCAACCTCTCTTTCTAAGTTGGTGTTTGAAGTCGCGTACTGGGATCCGCGCATTGGTTAGTCACGTACTTGAGAGCCGTGCATCAAAAGTGGGAACTGTCGCCACAGATCAAGTCCAATTCGGTATTAGGGTAAGGGTTCAACTGTAGGTTGGTAAGGTACTTGGGATTCCTTTACTTGTAACCGCTTGATTTGATAATAGTGGAGTTTCGGGAGTGGTGACTTTAAAATCACCCGGTGGGGTTTTTGCTGCAAGGGTTTTCCCCATTCGTAAACAAATCACTGTGTTATTTATTTTCCACTGCTTAATTAGTTTATTGGTGATTTGTTTGTGCTTCCACGCATTTGCATGATCAATTGATCAATTAACAATTTGGCTAATTAATTAATTGGTTTAAATCACAAGGGGTCATTCAGATTGTGGCCTATCATCTTTGAATAGAATCTTGTCAAAGGATGGTTAGTCAAGTCGTTATTAGCGTCTTTGGAAGTGAAATTTAGTCTTTTCTGATATTTGGAAGAAACGAATATTGCATAAAAGATTAAGTTTGAACCCAAAATTTAGAGAGAGAGGAGTACTAGTGGAGTTGCAATTTGTTACTGCGTTGATCATTATCTGCTACTATCTATTGTTGTGTTGATCATTAACAGATGGTTCCATAGTTGTAGGACTTTTAATTTGTTGATGAGGTCTATCCTTAACACATTGCCATTAATTTCCTCTATATTGAGTTTCCTTTTGTGTGGAAATAAAGGGTGGGAAGCTTAGGCGGAGGGGGAGTGGGTTGACCATCTCTCTTATCTCTCTCTGTTTCTTTCCTCCAGAATTTTCTCTCTTCTTTAGAGCACCCTTTAACGCTTGCTTCATTTGACTCCTCGGTATTTGCATTGCTGTAAATACAATGAATATTTGGATGGATATTTATAATGTGATCTTAGTTTTGGCACCAAAATTAAGAAATTTTTTGACACATATGGCACAAAATTGGACTCTAATTTCATATTTAAATTGAACAATTGGAAGGATAATTATGGTGTGGTCCTCACATAAATATAGACACATGGCACAAAATTGGAACTCTAATTTGGAATTCTAATTTGAGTTTCTCTCAGCTTCACCTATTATTATTATTAGTCGCAAACCCATGCGATATGTGGGAACAAATATTTATTTTGTAATTGTAATTGTAATTGTAATATAATGTATAATTTGTTCTCCCTAAAAATTAAACAATTGCTTTTTGGTCCAATTAGGTCTACTTCAGTCCACTTTGGTCCCATTTAGTCCAATTTGGTCCACTCGGTCAATTTCGATCACTTTCGGTCCATTTTGGACTCATTGGGACTTAAATTGACTCTTTTGTAGGTTGCCTTTTTAAGTTTAGCTCAAAAATTCTTTTTTTTTTCTTAATTTATGGGTTGAAAGTATGAGATTTTATTATATCTAAGCTAAACTCTTTAGTTTTGAATTAAAAAATACAAACAAAATAAACATTAGAAATTAGAAATTAGAAATATGAGCCCTAAAAATGCAATAAAAATGATAAATATTCAAAAGTATTATTTGGCCCACATCGGTCCTATTTGGTCCATTCTACCCACTTTAGTTCTATTCCGTCCACATTGGTTCTATTTAGTCCACATTGGTCCTATTCGGTCCAATTTGTCCACTTGGTCCTATTTAGTCGACTTGGTCCTATTCGGTCCACTATGGTCTTATTCAATCCTATTTGTTCCTACTCGGTCTACATTGGTCCACTCTGTCCTATTCAGTTCACTTTGGTCCTATTCGGTCCTCTTTGTCCCCATTCAGTCCTATTTTGTCCATTCAATCCACTTTGTTCCATTTGGTCCATTTGTGTTCACTTCGGTCCATTTAGACTACTTCGATTCATTTTGGTCCACTTCGGTCCATTTTAGTACATTTGCATATAGGCGAAAAGACATGTTTAGGTTGAGAGTACCTATTCTAAATCCAAATTTATTTTAAATATATATATATATATATATATCTCAAACTCGTAATATCTAAAATCTTAAGTATAGAATTTATTGTTGCTACACTTTTGTTGAGCCAATTTTTTTTTTTTTTTTTTTTGAGAAAATTTGTTGAGCCATATTAACATAGCATCTCAATCAACTTCGGTCTGACTAAATTTAAGTGAAAGTCTTTCTAAAGATAAAGGTTATGAATATAAAAATCTAATATTTATGGCAGTTACTCATTTATTTTAACATCATTACTTTTAAATGAATTGCATGAGGTTGATTATACATTCAAGCAAAAAATAATAAAATAAACAAATAAACAAATTGTGTGTATGTGTGTGTAACTGGACCAAATTGACTGTACAAACCAAATTGGATCGAATAAACCTAACTAGATCGAATTAACCAAATTGGACCGAATAGATCGATGTGGACTGAATGGACCGGATTGGACCAAATGGACTAAAGTAGACCGAATTGGACTGAATGGACCGTATTGGACCGCAGAGACCTAACTGGACCAAATTGGACTGAATAGACCCAACTGGACTGAATTGGCCAAGTTGGACCAAATAGACCTAGGTGGACCGAATAGGCCTAAGTGGACCGTGTGGACCAAATTGGACCTAATAGACATAAGTGGACCGTATCGACCAAATTGGAACGAATAGACCAAATTGGACCAAATTGACCAAATTGGCTGAATAGACTTAGGTGGATCGTATGGACCGAATAGATCGAAGTAGACAGAATAGACCAAACATGACCGAATTGACCAAAGTAGACCGAAAGTACCAAACTAGACCGAATAAACCTAACTGGACCGAATTGGCCAGGTGGAC
This sequence comes from Quercus ilex subsp. ballota, assembly GCA_032727855.1. Classification (NCBI taxonomy): domain Eukaryota; kingdom Viridiplantae; phylum Streptophyta; class Magnoliopsida; order Fagales; family Fagaceae; genus Quercus; species Quercus ilex. The sequence continues at coordinate 24,230,974 of CM064918.1, read as the reverse complement.
CGTATGGACCAAATTGGACAGAATAGACCTAACTGAATCGAATTGGCCAAATTGGACCGAATAGACCTAGGTGGACAGAATGGACCATATTGGACTAAATAAACCTAAATGGATGGAATGGACCAAATAAGTGGACCATATGGACCAGAATGGACCGAATAGATCGAAGTGGACTGAATGGACCAAATTGGACTAAACAGGACCGAATTGACCAAAGTAGACCGAATGGACCAAACTAGACTGAATAGACCGAATTGGACTGAATTGACCGAAGTAAACTGAATGGATCTAATTGAATTGAAGTGGACTGAAGTAAACCGAATTGGACCAAAATTGACCAAAGTGGACTGAAGTAGACTGAATCGAACCAAATTGATGAAGTGGAAATGCCAATTTGTTATTAGCATAGCCAAGAATGTGTTTTGATATAAATTCAAATTCTTACTTCCAAAATAATCAAATATTAACTTAAACAAAAATCAAACCAAAACTATAAGAGAGAAAAATATGCTACTTGTAATGGGAATCTAAAAAATACAATACTAAAACGTATGACCCAAAATAGAGTTTTAAAAATCACAATGATTCATCAATATAAAGAAGAGTTGTAAGAAAGAATTTTTTAAAAAAATGAAGAGAGAGAGAGAGAGAGAATAACCACGTTTCAAGAGAGAATAATAAGAAATTTATAGAAAATAATATGAGAAGAAAAAAGTAAAAATAAAAAATATTGTAATAAACACCAAATTATCCAAGTCATGTTATGTTATGTAATAAAATAGCATTATATTCTTATATACTATTTTTATATATAATGCAATAGGATAATATCTATGAAATCAAAGAGAAGAAAAACAATAACAACTTAAAAACATAACTTAATCACATCAACCCAAAGTAGAGTTTCAAATAATACAAAAACTTATCAACTTAAAGTAGAGATGCAAGAAAAATAATAAAAAAATCCACCAAAAAATAAAATTTTGAGAGAGAGAAATAACCTTATGTGTATGGGAAAACTATGTATAGAATGAAATTGAGAATTATAAATTTATAGTAAGAGGGGGAATAAGAAAAACAAAAAATAAAGGAAGATAAAGGGGTTGAGGAAAAGTGATATTGAGATAGATAGTAGTGGGGAGATGAAAAGATAAAAGGATGGGGAAAAGTTGATGAAAGTATAACATTAAGTTGGGAAATTAATTAAAGAAAAAAAAAGTTAAAAAATAAAAAAAATAAAAAAGAATGTTGGAAATGGGTGGATGATGTGGCTGCTGATTTGGCTCAACAGGAGCGTAGCAACAATAAATGTTATGTTTCAACTTTTAGATATATATATATATATTATTATTATTATATATACTAGTAGTGAATCCCACACGTTGCGCGTGATAATTTTTTTTAGGTTGGTTTCATTAAATTTATTTATTATTTCATTTTTGACTAATTTAATAAATAGTAATGTAATTTATAATCATATTTTAATTTATTATAGGGACAATCACAAATGTAATATACATATATATATATATATATATATAATTTTTGTTGTACCAAATCAAAACAATACAATTTTTCTCAAGAATTCAAAAGGTAAGTTAGCAAAAATATTAATTTTTTAATAAAATTTAATTATAATATTTTGTGTATCATTAAAAATTATATAAAATTTGAAAATTTTTCTTTTAGTTTTAAAAAAACTTTCTCAAACCAGAAATTTTCTACTATACAATCAAAAACACCGAGAAACTTAAAAAATTAATAAAAATCAACAAAACTATAATTCCAAAAATCAAAATAAAAGATTGCAACTCTTTTTCCTTAAAAAAAAAAAATGTTGTGTTAATGTTGTCATAATCTAATCTAACATCTAATCCAACATATGAAAAATGAATAGATAAATAAATAATTATAAACACAAAATAGAATTTGTTTTCTTAAAAATCTCAAATAACACAATAATGAAATAAAGAAGATAAAAAAATATAAAATATTCGTAAACGATTAAAACAATTACTTAATCATCTAAGAACATCATATAATAAAAACATAACAATTAGCTGCTAATATATTTAACACAATATTTACAAACAGTGAAAAGAAATTGCACAAATACCATTGTCTTCAACTACACAAACTGTTCTTCATTAGCTTGTCCAAATTATCCTATAGTTTTCCAAATAAATTAAAATCTAACAATACAAAATATAACATATTATAATATGATTTTTCCCCAATTTAGATCAACATCAAACGTCATTCATTAAAAGTATTTAGTGTTGTATATAAAATGATTAAAAAAAATACTTGCATCAAGGAACACATATGAATTAGTTAATAATAGGACAACAAGGGAATGAATCTCTAGTAGGAGAACCTCCTATAGGCAGTGAATACTTTTTTATAGAAAATTTTAAAAAAGTTGAATTCTAAAAAACAACTATTCATCAATCTAAGGTAGAGATACAGGGAAAATAAGAACAATCCAACAAAAAATTTTAAAAAAATTTGAGAGAGAGAGAGAGAGAGAGTGAAATAACCTTTTTTGTATGAGAAAAATATGCATAGAATGGGAGAGAGTGGCAAATTTATAGTAAGATGATGGGAATAAGAAGAGCCAAAATAAAGTAAGATGAAGGGGCAAAATAATATGTAAAGTTAAAACTGCTCAAAATGAATATATATAGACAATACTTTTATTTGATTATCCATTTATTTATTATATAGATTATAACATCAAAATTAAAGTAGATGAATATGTAAAGTTAAAACCACCTAAGATGAATTTGTAAAGCCAATATATTTTATATATATATATATATATATATTTAATATTGTAAAAAAATTAAAGGTAAAAAATAAATATGAAAAAGACTAATTATGTGGCCGATGACGTGGCTTAACAGAAGCGTGGCAACAATAAATGCTATACTTAAATTTTTAGATATTCTAGTGTTTAACTCTGTGCACATGCACGGGTTCATTTAAAAACAATCACAATTACACACACACACACATATATATAATTTAGAATCTAACTGGATCCAGACTCTTCGGTTTTTGCACCCAATAATTCACTTGCCACAAAAATTAAAAAATTAGTTGGAACCCATGGCGCAAAATTGAACTTCAATTTAGAATCTAATTAAATTTAAACTCTTTGATTTTTGCACCTAATAATTCACTTGATACACAAACTTAGAAATTAGATAAGATATGTAGTGCAAAATTACACTCCAATTTAGAATTTAATTGAATTTTCTATTAGCTTTGCCTATTAGACAGTGTTACCATGCCTAATAAATAAAAACTTGATTATCCATTACAAAATAAAATTCCTTAAAAATAAGCATACTTAAGCACTATGTCTCTCTTAAATAACAATATTTCTTACTGTATTAGTACACACAAGTTCCAATTAAATGATTACATTTTACATTACATAGATTATTACATTTAACATTACACAATATTGTGTGTCTATTCTATATCATGTGCGTATGTCATCAACTTATATTGCTTTTCGCTAAAAGTGTGTCAAAATATACTTGTACTTAAAAAAAAAATTAAGAAAAATAAAATTTTAAAAAGTTGTACATAAACTGATAAGCTAAAAGCTGGCCAAATAAGTTGAACACAAACGGACATGTAAGGGTAAAAAATAATCCTGCTCCAGATCATGTTTAGGACAAAAAAAGCAAGACCACTGCAATAAGGCTTTGAGAATCTCTTGTATATCACCTTTAGTTTGGTTTCCATTTCAACATAATGAAACCCAACCAAGAGCTTAACACAATCCCTGCAATAAAGGAAGCCAACTTAAATTATTTATTTATTTTTTGGCAGCGCTAATTAGTAAATGATTGATGTAAACCATAGAGTTGTTGCCTGACGACACCATGACACCAATCACAGCAATACAATAAGAAGTATATAGGTTGCTAATCTAAGATACTCTATTGAAAATTAAAAATACTAAGTAGAAACATAAACAACTATCATCAAGAGATTAAGAAAAATGTTTACACATAAAACTAAGTGTCGAATTGGGCAACCCATATATCCACAAGTACTATCTATAAATTTAAGCACCCGTGACAATCTCCACATACAGTTTTTAGAAGAAAAATGAAAGCAAGAGAGATAGAGAAAGGGAGTACCTTTAATGAATTTCAACTCCAATAGCTATTCCATTGCAATGACCTTCATCAACTTTTTCAACAAACTTTAACAGCTTCTAACTTAAGAGCCACAAAATTAAAAGAAACGATTAATTTCTATTAGTCAAATGAACCATAAAAAGATAAACTATCTAAACCTAGGAAAAAAAGCAAAAACCATTAATTTTTTTTAAAAGCAGTAAAACACATAGATATGCCACTGCACCCAAATGAGAATTGAAAAATATGAACCTTCTTAAACTTTTTACCCAAAAATCTCTGCTACTTTTATAACTTAATAGATTAGGTTTACTAATCAAGAAAAACATTTGCACTTGCACAAAAACACAAGCACATGCTATGCAACAGAGTGGAAGATCATATAAGAGAGAACAAAGTCATATGGTGTTTAATAAGAAAACAAATAGGAAAAACCCAAAATCCAATTTAATATCAGAGGATTAATGCTTTGTGTTAGAATTAAAAGAAAAGAAAAAAAGTCCTTTTGCTTTCCAAAAGCAAAGAAAAAGTCCGTGAAAAAACAACTGCTGAAAATGCAAATGAAAAATAATCTTCCCCTTTTCAAATCGAGATTACCCAATACTACTATTTTTTTTTAATTGCAAACAATTAGTTGATATGTACATTCAAATTGATATATATTTTATTTTTTTAATTTTAAAATCAGAAAGATTGCATGTCAATAAAGTAAGCATCGTTGTTTCTCTAAGGAATGGCTACATTACTGATGTGATGTTATGGAAACATCTAATAAGCACCAAGTGTTGCGTTCAAGTTTTAACAAAACACTTTCAAAATAACAGCATATTGAAGAAAGTCAAAACAACCTGAAGTGAAATTAAATTCTTTATCCAGGCAAGCTAATTTCCAAGATGAAAAATCCAGTTGGTTGAAATCAAGACACTATTAGCTTCCTGGAAAACAAAAGGTCCAAATTATCTTTCATAACATAAATATCAAACTAAATATCAATTAAAAAAAGATAATAAGATTAAACAAATAGAGAAATAAAAGACATAATTACTTCAGAGTAGTAGGAGAACCCTTTGGCACAACGGATTCAGTGGCCAAGACACTGGAAAAGCAACAAAAATCAGTACCAATGGGGCTCTAAGAAAGATGGACCCAAAAGGTTGCTTTCATGTAATTCATAAGGAAATCACCACGCGTGCTTCAAAGAAAATGAGAATGGTTAAAGATTTATCATGCACTAATACGTACAGTATTGGGAGAGAGGGATAGAGAGTACAATAATGGAGTAAAGCTTGGATGGATTTCGTGAATCTAAGAGAAAAAATATATATTAACTTGTTATGAAACAGGAAATAAACACGCAACATCAATCATGGAAAAAAAAAAACAAAAAAAATCAAGAACAAAATTTTCACTAAAACAAAAGGGAAAGCTTTTACTCACAATTTCTTAGGAGTATGTGCTCTTTGCTTCCTCAATCTTCATCGTACTACTTAAAAAAAAAAAAAAAAAGCAAATTATATTTTAAGCTGCTTGGTGGGCTAAGAAATTACATGAAGAAATAATGAGATGAAAACAAATAAACATACCCAATCAAATTTATAAATTCTTAGGAGTAGTTTAGAATCTTGTAATTGAAATTGACTTTCAAAACCAACAATACTCAAACTAAAGCAATTACCAACATTAATGGATTAGGAAATCTAAATAAAAATCATAATACTCTGTTGTTTCGTATTGAGTAGAAAAGAAAGGGAAAGCGTAACTTTTTTGGATGGACTTTTCGCTCTAGGTTAATACCATTACTGGAGAAGTGCGTAACTCCAATAGGAGTGGAGTTCTCTGTCTCTTCTTTTGTGGTTCTTGTTCCAAAAGACAAAGACCTCTTTTTTTCATTTAATAGCTATTGTGGCTCTTGATGTTTTAACTTTTAAGGGTAGAGGCAATTAAACGAAAGACTTGGAGAAACGAAGAGTTGTTTAGTTGAGAAGGGAAGAGCCGAAAAATGAGAGGGAGAGAGAGGGAGTTATTAATTTAAGGGATTAAAAGAATCAGTCAAGGAATTTAGACAGATGGAGCAAAATTGGACTCCGATTTTAGATTTGAATTGAATAAGAAATTGACATATGCATTCAGATTTACATAAATAAACCCACACTCATACTCAAATTAATAACCAACCCCCCATTCTCCTCCAAACAAATCACACACAAACGGTGCTTCAAAGGAAATTAATGACCAAAGCCTTAATTATATTTTACATCCAATTCAAAACCAAAGTGTTAATCATATGTTAGCAGCAAATTTGGAAATAAAATTTAAAACTTTAACTATAATATTTTGAAAGTTAAGATGGTGGCTTGAAGTTGAAAACCAGGGTGACACTAGTTTGACAGTGGTAAATTTCCTTAGATCTCTCTCTCTCTCAAGGAATTTTAATGATCTTGGTTAAACCCTATAATCAACACAATAAGAAATAGAGAAAGCAGAAAGGTAAAGGAAACATTAACGAAAGTCATTTCAGTTAAACATTAAACAAAACCACAAAATAAATTAGAAAACAAATAGAAAGCCAAAGGTTATCTAGGCCAAAGGAAAGCATCCAAAGGAGGAGCATAACCCCATCAATTAACTATGCAATCAAAGTAACAGTATTTGAATAGGTAAAGCAATCGTGGGAAAACAATGAACTGTGAATTGCAAAAACTACTGGCAGAAACAGTATTTGAAGAAGGGAAAAAAATATGTTATGGCCTTGGGTATATATTGTTGAAGAAAATTCAAATAAGATATATGTAAAGAAACATCTAGAAGAAGTCCTATATTCAAATAGAAAAAAGAACAGAATAACTCACATAAGAAATGTGTAAAAGAATAAGTACCTGTTTAGTGACAAATTGTTGTATAGAGAGAAGCGGCATCCAGTAGCATAGATATGGTTGGTAGCATAGTATGCAGATTGTAAAATTAATCACATAACGGCCCTAAACCATTTCAATCCTAAAATCCAAAACAAAAACAAATAAACCAAAAAAAAAAAAAAATTCTAACTCAAATATCTAAATCAATCAATCCAACCAAATAGCAAAACATAAAGCATAGTTAACACTCAATTAAAAAAGAAAATTATTGTTGATGGTTCAAATAAAATAGAAACTATACCTGGTAGTACTGTTTTTACTTAGACTTGGATTGCTTCCAAGGATTTGCCTTTTCACCTGCAAACCTAGAAGAGAAAAGTTAAAGAAAAACCCTTTAATTTTTTATTACACGGATTTGGAATAAAAATCAATCAATGACAAATGAAATTCACAATTGAATCCAAGAGAGAGTTAAATAAATAAACGCTGAGTGGAACGATTGGAAACCCTTGGCTAGGAATACTCATTCAAGAAGCATAAAAGAAATTGAAAAGATCAAAAGTACTCTGCTCTCTAGGTGATTGAAAAATTACCCAAAACAAATTTAACTTGAAAATCCAAAACCAAACCAAAGCAACACAAATACCCTAACCATAAACCAAATCTAATCCAATAAACTTAATCAAAATCAAATCTAGCCCAAATGCCTAAATCGAACCTATAGTGCCAAACACCCAAACATAAATCATAGTTACCACATAATTTTAAAAAGAATAAAGAAAACCTTTACCGGTAACGGTTCCAGCTTCATGACAATGGTGGTTGCCCTGAGATTTATGTCTTTTTCGATCTCTGTTTTTCTTCTATTTTTAAATAGTGTAACATTCGTAATGGGTTCGTTATCTCAACTGAAGGCTCTTTTCTTCCTTTTCTTCTTTAAAAATATGGCAGCCATTAGTGAGAGAGACACAAAGACCTAAACTGAAACCAATCCAAACAAATATAAAAAAACTTGATCATATTTAATGCACAAATTAAAATGACCTAAATCGAAACCACTCCAAATAAAATATCAAATTATGACCATATTTAATGAACAAATTGAAAAATGAAGAGAGAAACTTACAGGTAGCGTTTCTAACATGATGATGGTGGGAGGATTGTCGTTAGTGGGAAGTCTACCAAGTCTACCTAATACTGACTTTGTTCTCTGTTTTTTTTTTTTTTTTTTTTAATAATAACTAATCAGTCAGTAACAAACGAAAAGGAAATTCATTTAAAAATAAATGAAATAGAAGATGGTTAATTGACAATCACAACTCTTTATCGATCCAACATGAGATCAAAACATGCATAACAAGAAATAATAATAATACACAAAGAAACAATAATTATAGCAGTAATTACATGACAAATTGACAAATTCCAACTCTTTTCGCCCTCCATGCCTTTTCTGTAACGGACTGTCTTAGTTTGGGTTTTCAAATTGTGTTTTTTTTTTTTTTTTTGTCTTTTTTGTTTTTTTTTTTTTTTTAATCTCTTATAACTATGAAACTGTGTTAAGTAAATGGTTAATACCAAACTGATGTAGTGTTTGGGTTTGAGTTTTTAGACATGCGAAAAACTGACTTTTCTGAGTTTTCTCTTTTAATATGTACACATGTCAGAATTTTAAGCGTGCTTTTTTCTTAACATGGCAGCACCTCCTTCTATTACCTGTGCTATGCACGGGTTACCCTTCTATTCAAAGAAACCATCTCTAGATAGATGCTAAGATTTGAATATATTTGACCCAATACACTAACATATTCCATAAAGTTTCAATTCCTATGAAAATCAAATGCCTTTATCTACAATCTAAAATTCCAAGGAAGAGAGAGAAAGAGAGAGAGGATAGATACAGCCAATTTATGGTATATTAATAAATTTCCAATTCCATGCAAACCAAGAAAAGAAGATACTAGACTTCAACCAAAAGGTTCTCTCCATTAGACTAAGCAGGAAAAGAAATGATACAAAACAGCTATTCACATGTATTTAAATATGACATATTTAGTAATCATGTGCCTTGTGTAGATGATTTAATGAATAATATGATTTAATAGATGCGGGTGGTCATCTAAATCGCTATGTAATGTAATTGATTGGCAGAGATTCCTTCAAACAAATTTGGCAGAAAAGTTGTCCAGGAAATAAGGCAGCGTATTGTAGCAAATACAATTGCAAAAAGAGCACCAGAATAGATGAAAAGCTTTGCAGTTCTCCACTGTTGAGAAACTGAAGCACCACTTCAAAAACCAACAAAAGCTTTTTAATTTCTCAAAGCTTTTCTAATCAATCTAATGAATCACAAAGTCAAGCAAAAAACAAAAGTTAGCATCTTATTATATTTTAATAATTTTCCTCACACTTTTAGTAGCAATTGAAAGACTACAAATGACTACTTTTGGATCAGCACAACAACAATGTAAGAAAAGGAAAAATGGAAAGTTTGAAGGGGGGATTTTCAGGCTTGTCGTGATTCTTCTCATAACAATTAGTTTTTAAAGGATCAAATGAGTTAGTCCAACTCAAAGACAGCATAACTTCAAGTTCAATAATATGATGGTCATTTCATTACCAATAAGAATTGCCTTAAACATTAAGATCTTCCAAACAAACTCAATGGTATTGGACATCCTTCGAAATGACCACATCCTTCAAATGACCCGTATTTATTATTTAAGAGAACTTGCTAATAAAGTTATTATGATTTATGAAACCACTTGCAATTATGATAACATCACACAATAAATTTTAAAATTTCAATCATAATTGATAGAAAAGATAGCGGGAAAAAAAAAAAAAAAAGACCTACTCGGACAAATTGCACAAGGGAATTCCACAATCGGTTGGAGTTTCGATCGTCCATCTAAAACATACATGGCAAGAAAAATACAATTTTTCTCCCATTTCCATTGAAAAATCAATACATAAAAACTAAAAAAAGAGGGTTAAAAAATTGAACAAATCTCACCTAGATTCTTCAGTTGGGATATGATTCCAATATCTTCAATCATCTATCCTGGTGATGGCTAACCCTTTTGAAGCAATGGACAATCAAACACCACCTGTTCTTTTATGCAGCCAAACTCTCTGCATAAAGCCAATTTTTCAACAAATCCATTAGAAACATCCATATCAAGAAAATCATAAAATATGAATAATCCAAATAGGAATTAAGCCAGAGAACCATATTAGGGAGATAGAGAGAAAACAAACACTCACAAAGAGATAGAGAGAGCAATACCTTAGTACAATCATCGAACACTTTCCGAAGAAGAACTTCATAATTCGAGGGCAACTTCAATTCTCAGAATTAAAGCCTACCTTCTGAATTGTCTATTGTTGCAGAGAAGGAATGGGATAGCATCTGAATCGTCTGTTATTGCAGAGAACGAACAAAGTTTTTAAGTTTTCACGGTTTTTTTTTTTTTTTTTTTTTTTGCGCTTCCTTCTAGATTTTCTTTTTTCCTCCGTTTGTTGGTTTAGAACGAAACATGCAAGTGATAAGACACGGAATAGAGAGAATCCGAGAGAGGAGAATTGAACCCGCTATTCTGAACTGTGTTTATATGGAGTTGCAGAGAAGAGACAGAAGTTAGAGTGAGTCTAAATTTTTGATCGGGAATACGGCATTTAGGATTTTGGGTTTGTGTTTTTTTTTTCTTTTTTGACAAGTGGGTTTTTGTTTTTATAAAAACGTTTGATCAGAGGAAGATTATGTTTGTTGGTTTGAAACACGCTGCTCTAGTCTGTGTGTATATGGAGTTGCAGAGAAGAGATGGAAGTCAGAGTGAGTCTGAACTTTTGATCAGGAAACATGGCTTTTTTTTTTTTAGCAGGTTTGTGTTTTTATAAGATTCTACCAAAACGGTGCACTGTACCGTATTTTTAAGAATAAACTCTATACGTGGTTGTTTTTTAAGGGGCATTTTTCCTACACGACAACACCTCCTTAATTGTAGAAAAATATTTCTGCTATTATATATAGTAAGTATACGATATAAAACTAGCAATGGCCCCTCTCAATGCACGAATGATGTTGTAAGCTGTTTTGTGAAAAGCTTTTATAGAATGTTCAAAATATTTTTAAAATACTAACATGAAGTAATGTTGCGATAAAGTGAAGAGGTTTTTATTAAAATTAATTATGTAATACAAAATTAAAGGGATGAAGAATTTAGACTATAGAAAAAATGTTAAATAAATTAGAAAATAGTTATTATGTGGTGTAATATCTTCAAAAAAAAAAAAAAGTGGTGTAATAAGTTGTTGTTTGTTTAATCTTTTTTTTTCCCCCTGAAATTTTTAACCAGAATTTTTGTTTCTTCATTGGCTTGGAGTTAGCACAAAAAAATTTGTAATTTCATGTTAATGTTTAGTTGGTGTGGGGGGATGAGTATGAACTCGGGCCAAGAGCCAGAGGCCCAATAGATCATTTCTAAAAAGATGGGTCTCGCCTAAAGATGTGGATGTAAACGAAGAGGCCTGGGGAATCAAAGATAACTCCCCAGGATGAATCCCATGGAGGTCTGGGCTGATTACCGTTACCAAGGTTAGCTATCGAGGCAATAAGCAAAGCCTTTCCTATAGTAGATATACAGGGATCCATGGGTAACCAATTTTCCTCCAGACCGAGGTGCCACCTTCCATCAAACTCACCTCGGGAAACACCATGAAGAGATAAGAACCACTAGAGCAGTCACCTCCGCATTAATAAGATGTTTTCACCTAATCTTTTTCACATTAAATGCTAATTGACTGGCCTGAACAATGAAAACACCCTCACAAATCCTATTTCATGATAAAAGAGTGGCGAAACAAATGAGTGATGGGACAAGTATCCCCCAAATCCAGCTGGGAACGGGCTATCTAGGGAGAGAGGGAAGGAGAAAATGTCTATAAAAGGAGGGGAGGTGCAACAGGTGAGGGGATTCAAAAAAATTGAGAGAAAAGACTTAGAGAAGAACAAGAGAGAGAAAGTTGTAATAGCATAATAGGACTAAGAGTTTTTAGCTTTCAATCCTATCCCTTGTACCTCGGGAAAGCTGTTCTTACATCAATAAAAGCCTTTTTGTTCATAATTATCTTACAATCTGTTGTTTAGGCCTCCCATTGTGGAATTTCTTATGTTTTTCCTTTCATAAATTAATTATGTAAGTCATCTTCGTTGTCGCTATATTCATAGTGGTTGTTATTGACCCCCACAGTAATATCTTTTAAAATTTATGATGCCACGTTTATTTTATTGAATTATAATAGTGATAGGTTAAACACTCAGTGATAATAGTAATATCCTATTAATAGAATTTTATTATAATCCAAAATATGTAAAGAAGTTGAGGTGGAAAATTAAATGAAAAATTGCTCTAACAAAGTGTCACATGATAAAACTGCATGGTCTCCCATATAAGGTTTTTACTTTCTTATATAATTTAAAAAAAAAAACCATATAAAATACTATATATATATATATATATAGTGCATAATTATAGATAGTTAATGTGTATTTACTCCATTGACACATTCAATGAACATAAATGAAAACTTTGATGAGGTGGAAGCTTAAATGAAAGTCTTAAAGAATGTGTCACTTAGCATAACCTCATACTCTCCCACATGAGGTAGCTGCTTATATATATATATATTGACTAGATGATGTCCCATGCGATGCGCAGATACTTTACAATTTCTTTTCTTTTTCTTTTTTTTTAAGAATCCTTTACAATTTCATTTGAAATTATTTTTAGGTATATTCAAACTTACATATAATACTTTTGTTGTTGAATAGCATTTATGTTTGCCCACAATATTATTAAATACTTTGAAGTTTGATTTTCTTAATTCATATTTGTTTTAATTAAAAAAAAAATGTATAACACTATCAGATTACAACATATTATAATATTTACTAGTTAGAAGTAGACTTTATTTTTTAAACTAATTAAATAATTTTTAAATCTATAAATAAGAATTTAAAGTATAAAATACTTTTGGTACGCTAAATGGTGAAACCCAAAATAGGGGGATTGTTAAAATAAATGGTGAACATTTTATTTTATACTTTTGGATGATAATTGTTAAAGGCCTCTATTTAAAGGATTTATTTGAATTGTTAAGAAAAATCTTGGTTAATTCAATTATTGAGCTAAAAACGTATCCAAGATTTATACTGTCATGGGGGAATTGATAATGAAATGTCTAGACGATAGAATGCATGTATTGTGCTTGTTAAAGTTAAATATTCACATACCACACAATTTTGAAAGTCTTTACATGTTCACTATTTATGTATTACACATTTTAATTGTACTTGGAGATCTATTGAAGAAAAAAAACTTTTAAAGTACTTTCTAACTCTACTATACTAATGTTTTGGTTTTTAATTTAAGTACATAAAATTAATTATTATTTGATGAAATTGCAAATGTGCTCATGTTAATTTTTTTTAATGGAAGTTGTAGCTTTAGATTGCAATAAAGTTTATAGCTAAACTTTGTCCATAATTTTATTTAACACTATATTTGTGGTTTCAAATTAAAACCCTTTTTTATATTTAAAACAGTGGTCATTATCCAACAGACAAAACTTAGATATAATTTTTTTGGTAATGTTCGTTAAATTTCCAATTAAATCATTCCATGTGGTCACTTAATCCAAATAAGCACAAAAGGTGTCAACTCTAATGTGGTGGACAAAGTTTTTTTTTTTTTTTTTTTTTTTTTAAAAAAAAAACAACAAAAATGTGATGGCAAGAGTACCGACTGAGCATAAATATAGAGTAAAATGGAAAAGGTAAAGACAAACAAAGTCTAATAGCTATAAGTGTATTAATCGAAAACACAGCCAAATCCACCATGGCTAGCTACTTAAGCTTTTCTCTTAGCCTCCTATGACTCACCAACAGCTAGGGGTGTGCAGAAAACCCGCCAACCCACCAAACCCGTCCCTATCCAACCCGTCGGGTTAGGTCGGTTTTTAGGACTTGGTGGGTTGGGTTCGGTTACAAATTTTTTTTTTATAGCAAGTCAGGTTGGGTTTGGGTCATAAAATTACAAACCCGACCCGACCCAACCTACCCATATTTTAATATATATTTAAAATATATTATATATTTAATAAATTAAAAAAAAAAAAAAAAACTAGCTGTAAAACACTTCCTCAGTTCCTACTATCATATATTATATAAAATCTTATTAGTTCTTTTACTATATATTTAAATATATTATATAATTAATAAAAAAAATTAAAATTTTAGATATATTTTATTTATAACTAAGTTAGGAACTCATGTATATTTTGTTTATAAGTGAATTAGGATACTAATTCATTTATATTTTGTTTATTAACTCAGTAGGATACTTAGACATATTTTGTTTACAAATGAGTTGGCATATTAGTTTATATATTAATGTATATTTATTAACTCAGGTGCCAAGTGTGATATATTTTTTTCTGCTCAATTTAATAATAATAGTAATAAAAAAAATTGTCCAACCCATAGGTTCAACCCGACCCAACCTAACCCATGTGGGTTGGGTTGGACTTATGTTATGGGTTGGGTATTTTTTTTTTTACCCACCATGATGGGTTAGGTCAAAAAATTCCCTCAACCCGACCCAACCCGACCCATGCACACCCTCTACCAACATCGGCAGTAGTCTTCCACTCGTACCTGCATCATTACCTCTCTCTCTCTCTCTCTCTCTCTCTCTCTCTCAGCCCAGACCAAAAACCAAGACCATCCTTCAAAGCCACAGCCAGCTCATCGCCACCACTCCAAGTCGTGGTTCTCCTTTGTTTTCTCTCATCTCGATTTGTCTCCACTTCTCTCTTGCTCTTAAATTGTGTTAGATCCTTTAATCTCTCTCTTCAATCTACTCCATTCAATCTATATCTTCTGTGCTAAATTTTCAATAATTGAATGGGTCTATGTTTGGGTTTATCGGCTTCAATCTATATCTTCTCCTTTTTTCTTTTTTTTTTTATGAGTCTTCAAATGGGATTTTTAACGAGAAACACACAGTGTTTTAATGTTGTTTGGTGAATATGTCAAAGAGACACATGACTAAATTTCAAAAGAGGAACATAAGATACAAGACATAAAGAACTGTATCTAAGTTTTGTTCTTATCCAAAAAATTTCCCTGAAACGTTGTTTTTAACAATAATAAATAGAATAATATTATTTTTCCCTAAACGCATGAGAGATGAGTACCATTTAACGCCAAATTCAAAATGATGCACTCTATTGTCATATGCTTTGAATCAGCACCATATTTGTGAATTTACATGTTGAGACTTAGGATTATATTTGTATACTATAACCTACACCATATTTGTCAAAGAGACCCAGGCCCAAGCCTAGTGCCAGTCCCATATCCAAAATCTACATAAAAGGGTAAATTGTCTCAATTACGGTTTACGGCAACCCATCTGTAGACATGGTAAAATGGGCAGGTTGAGTCGGCTTCAAGTCGGGTCAATCAGGTTACGGGTCACAGGTCATTTTAAGCAGGTTAAAAACGAGTTCAGGTTGAGGGTCGAGTCGGGTTGACCCATATTTTTCACATGAAATTTTTTTTTTTTTTATTTAATTTTTGTAAAGAAAACAACATGTATTTGCCATTTGAAAAGTTATGAAAAAAATTACTTGATGTAAAATGCATTGTTTTGAATTCACCACTTATATCAAGAATGAACTCAGTTAAACTTATTAATACTTATGCAATAATTTTAAAATTATACAAATCCTAACAATGCTATCTAAAACAAAATAACACAAAGATAAGTAAAACAAATACACAAGTTTTATTTCTACACAATATCAACATCCCAAAACATAAAACAAAATTACAAATGACTTATTGGATAACTCATTTGATAAAGAATAAAAACATATAAGAAATTTACAATCTTGAAAATTAATTTTATAATCTATTATCAATTGTGGTTGACACTTTATTTCAATTTGAGATATACATTAAAGTTTGATTGCTTACTTATTTATGCATGGTCATTTTTATGAATATCATATCATTGTTAAGCAACATATACTCTAGGAAATATCATAATTTATTTTGAAAAGTCGTATATTTTGAACAAAAATTGTTAAAAAATAGGTCTAATTATTCATAATTTATGCTAATTTGATACTTTGGCTTCACTATTTTCACACTTGTGAATGTTTCTCACACATGTCTGCAATTTTAAATCTATGTTTTTAACTCTACAGATTATCTTGACATGTACTTTGCTATTTGATACCTAAAAATCTTTACTCATTACAGAATGCTCAACCACATGCATTTATCTTTCAATTAATTTGCATGTAGTTATGTAAATGTGTAAGGTCGAACTTTATCAACCATTTTGTTGGCTTTATTCCATATCAATTTGCTTGTAATTCAGCTTTTAGAAACCTATATTTAGGTGGGAATCATATAAGGGTAGTGTGTGAGAGAGTGTGAAGAAAAGCTCAAAAGTGTGCAACTTAACAGGGCCTCGCGACTGGATCTCGCGGCTTGCAAGTCGCCAAAGGAGGCACACGTGTGAAGCATGCAGAGGAGCTGAAGAGTCACGCCAGCTGGAGCACTACAAGACATCCAGTCTGGCCATTCTGTTAGTTCGCGACTTAGACTCACGACTCAGTCAAGTCACGAGGCCAAGTCGTCAGACCACTCTATTTGGGAAAAACTGACTTTTCGCATTCCAAACACACATCAGTATAAATACCCCTTATACCCACGAAATGTAGAGTACTTCCAGAGATAATTTTGAGAGAGAAACCCTAGAGAAAAACAAGATTGACTCATCCACAATCTTCATCCTTTGATTCTCCAAATTCCTCTACTCTCACCCTCTCCATTATTACATCCTTGAGAGGTACATTTAGCCAAATCCTTTTCTCACCATACCCATATCTGTGAGAAGGCTTTTTAGTCCTTAGAAAGCAGTTAGGAAGGGACCAATTGATATTGGTTGATGCTATGGGCCATAGCAAAATCTGATAAGCTAAAGAAGACAAAGGTTTGGCGGAACCTTGTTGGAGCAAGAAGCTTGGAAGGCTTAGGTACACTGGGTAGATTAGGCTTGGAGGGACTTCTGTTGTTCATGTATCACAACTTCATTCTTTAGTGGATTATTGACCATTTGGAGGGCGGCGGAGAGGTTTTACGCCGAGGACTTCGGTTTCCTCTTCAATAACACATCGCTATGTTATCTTTGTGTTTGCATCTCTCTTCCCTTAATCTTTGCTATTTAATTTCTACTGTGGATGTGATTTTATTTGGTTTAGATTATGTTATCAATTCTGTTTTAGCTTATTTACATTTTCCGCACGTTCATTGTTTGTTAATAAGTTTGAATTGGTAATTTGTAATTTGGGGGTCTAAACGTTCAAGGGTGTTTTACACACATATTGAACATTCAAAATGTATCAATTGTTTTCTTAAAGTTCACAATAAACAATTAAACCAATATTATCTTAATTTTACTATTTTTTTACCCAAATTTTTTTTTTGAAAATGGTACGAGTTCGGGTCTGGTTGACTCGCAAAAAAAACACGGGTCGGGTCACGGGTAAACTCATTTTTGCTTTAGGTCAAAAAAATTGGGTTCAGGTCGAGTATTTTTTGAGTCAGGTCAGGTCAGGTCAGAAAATTCTAACCCGTTTTGCCATGTCTACCCATCTGCAATCTGAATCTCTTTGTTAAGGCCATTGTCAATCTTGTTAGGATTATGCCAATGAATGGCTCAGCCATTTTGAGAACCCCGTAGCACCTAAGGAGGAAGTGGACAAGGTGCACCACAAGAGAAAAAAAAAAAAAAAAAAAAAAAAAAAAAAAAAAACCTATTGCAATGAAATATTTGGTTGCAATATGATGTGAATTGATAATAGCTTAATTTTGCAAATTTATATCATTGTTAGAAAGCATTATCATACTTATTTTGAGTTAATTCATGCATTCTATATTTGATTTTGGAATAATGCTGAATAATCAATTTTGTACTTAATTGAATTTTATTGCGTGAATTTGTCTTTTATAGGAGAATGGAATTAAAGAAGGTCAATCCAATTAAATTTAAGTCCAATTGGAGCAAGGAATCCAAGGAAATTTGCACCAAATCCAAGTCCAATTCGGATTAGGATTTCAGCCTGCACGTCAGTTAGTATTTTTAGCATAACTTTTGGCTCAAATGTCCAATAGAAATGATTCAAGTTGGGCTGGAAAGTTAACTTAAAGGGATACAACTTTTTAGTTTACCAAAAGTCCAAATTTTGAAGTTAAATGGGCCAAAATCGCCGGTTAAGTGAAGCCTAAAAATCTAGGATTTTCTCCAAACGGAAATTCAACTTGTAATAGGATTTCTTGACCTATTTAAAGGCTCTTTAGGGCAAAATTCAAGGAGGCTAGTTCTAGGGCTAGGATGCAAAACAGAAAATTGGAGCAAGAGGCAATGCCACATGTGGCTTCTCTGTAGCTTTTCTCCATGATAGTATTGTGACTATTTCTTTCTCTATTTTATTTGTCCAATTTAATGTTTAGTATTTTATTCTTGTGTTTTATTTCAATTACCATGAGTAGCTAAATTTATAATTAGGGTTGAGGATGAAACCCTGTTAAGGATTATCAGTAATATTTATGTGATTTGATTTTTCCCACAATAGTTGTTCTTTAATGATTTAAATTGTTCTTGCTTCATATCAATTGACTAAGATGAGATTCTATCATTCCTCATTGATTCCACTATGAAACATTGAAATTAGGCTCATCTTCCATTGATCCAAACTATCTCTTGGTGTGAGAGACCGCACCCCCGGCCCCTTTTTATTTGGTGTTGGGCCAAACCCACGTGAATGGGTGGAGTCATGTTATTGCCTCTCAAAATGGAGATTTGACTAATTATGTTTTCCCATTTAGATTAAGGGTTTTACAATGAAGTCATCACTTATTTAATTACTGGAAAAAAATAAGAAAACCATAATTGAAAAATTCATCATTTTATTCATTTGAAGATGAATTTACATTGATCATACGAAATTACATGGCTTTGGTCCTAGATACAATCTAAGATAAAGTACATGACTTTATTCTTAGTTACAATCTAGAAATTGAAAATTATAAGGATAAGCATTGATCTATCAACCCTTGATCTAAGCTCGAAGGCTAGGTTACAAGGTGGGAAGGTGTTAGGCACCCACCTTGCCCGGTGAAACTGGTCTTCTAGACTATAGTGGTCAACATTCATATCATATCATCTAATATGTTATCAATCAATTTGAATATTGAATTTAATGTGTGCATGTGATAAACTCTAATTCAATTTATTAAGCATTGCATTTGAATTGAAAAATAAATTCAAGTGAATGTGTGTGGATGGTGATATCCTAGATTCAAGGATTTGAGAAAGTTATGAAACAAAAATGTTTTCATATTCTTTTTATATGGATTTAAGATCAAAACTAGTGTTATGCATGAACATGTGATGAACAACCAAGAACATGTGAAAAACGCATATGAACATTTAAGAACATTCAAAAATATTCAAGGAAATTAAATAAACACTAGCATGCTCTAATCTTAATGTCATCATAATAATATAAAAAACAAGTTAGGGGAAGAGATTATACCTACATGCAAGATCCACACGGTGGAGGAGGAGACTCTTGATGGAGGTCCTAAGGGTGGAGTAGAAAAGAATAACTAAGAGAGGGAAAGTGAGCCTCACTCAATATCTTGAGTCTCAAAAAGACCAAGATATACAAGATGTGAAGGACCGCGACCCCGACCCGCCAATTTTTTTCTTAAACTGGGCCTAACCCGTGCAAACGGGTGGGATTGTGATGCTCAAAATGTCGAATTCACTGTAAAATGTACTCCCCCCTAGATCGAGGGTTTTACATGGAGTCACTACTTATTTAATTTAAATGGAAAAATAAGAAAACCTTCACTATAAAAAAAATAAAAAAATAAAAAATAAATGCTTCTATTGTATTAATATATATGACAATTTACATCAATCTTGTAACAAAAATTTACAATGCTTTTATTCCTAGATACAATCTAAGAAGTAAATTACATTGATTTGTTTCCTAGTTACATTCTAAAAAAATGTAAAATTGCATATCCTAATCTAGAACCCTTGATCTTAGTTCGGAGGGTAATTTACAAGATGGAAAGGGATTAAGCACCCATCTCGCCCGGTATAATCTGTCTCCTAGGTTAAGGTGGCCAATATCATGTCATGTCAAACAAATACAAACAATATATCATATAAACATGTTAATTTGCAAGAATTGTAAACAAATATGTGTTGGGGAATTTGACATAAAGAGAAACAAAAAGTGAAATTTGTTAGATAACAATTTAAATGTAAAGAAAGCATGAAAGTAATAGCATGTTCATCCAAGAATTAATGTAAACAAGGAATTCTTAGCCTAGACATGTTCATATAAGCATGTGAAGGTAAACAAGATTGTCATGTTATTTGTCATCAACATAATTGCAAAAGTAAATTTATTTTTAGACCTACCAATCATCCAAGCAATCATGAGAAGAACAAAGAAAAACACCTAGACATGTTCATCCAAGTATTTAAGCAAAAACCATAATGTAAATTAGACCTGCTCATCTAAACATTCAAAAAAGAGAGAAATAACTACCTAGACATGTTCATCTAAGCATGTTATGAAAAGCAAATAATAACTTAGAAGTGTTCATCCAAGCATGTGAAGGAAAACAGAGAATTGTCATGCTATTTGCCATCCACACAATTGCAAAGAGAAAAACAAAACATTTAAGCATATTTGATCATCCAAGCAATTATGAAAAAAAAGTAAAGAAAAATCCCTTAGACATGTTCATCTAGAGAAAATCAAAATACTTACACATGTTTGTTTAAGCATTTAAAAAAGTAAAACAACTACCTAGATATGTTCATCTAAGCATTCAAGAGAAAGTTGCACATTAGCCTAGAAGTGTTCATCTAAGCTTTCAAGAAAAAGTTATGTATTAGCCTAGAAGTGTTCATCTAAGCATGTAAAAGGAATATCAATGAGATATATAGGCATGTTCATCCAAGCATATCATGAAAGAAACAAATAATGACTTGGAAGCATTTATTCAAGCATGTGTAGAAACTTAAAGAGCATAATTAACTACTTACCAACATAGAACATAAATTAAAGGGGGAAGTGATCACTTAAAGGGCTAGGGAGAAAGCAAGGAAGTACTAAACTACAATCAAAGTAAGAACAATGGTTGCACGATAGGTTTTCTTTTCTGCTTTCTCACTAGCTCTCCAAAGGGAATCGGGGGTCAAAAAATGGAAGAGGTCTTCTCTATTTTTAGGGGAAGGGATGGCTTAGCTTTAAAGCTAAGTTATTAGCTTTATTCTAAAGCTAAGGGAGGAGATAAACCTGTTTAAATGAGCTGGAACGGATTTGGTGTTGATCCCCATTTGAATTTTGAAAGGAAGTTGAAGATGATGCTGAACTTGTGTTATATTCTGCACCTGTTTCGTATTTTGGCTCTAAATTTTTGCTAAAAATTCCAATTCATTCATGATTGGTTTTTTCTAAAATAAAATTCAATTCTCTACAACTTTCCCTGAAATAGAGAAAACCAAATTTTAACGTTTTCCAGGCCAAAAATGCAATTTAAGTTGCCGCTGAAAATAGTAACGTTTTTTGACCGTTTTTCTGCTCTTTGAAATTTTTCATAGAATGTATCTGTTTTCCTATCCAACTTGTTTTTCAAAAGCTTTCTTCTAAAGCTAAGGGAGGGGATAAGCCTATTAGAT
This sequence comes from Quercus ilex subsp. ballota, assembly GCA_032727855.1. Taxonomy (NCBI): domain Eukaryota; kingdom Viridiplantae; phylum Streptophyta; class Magnoliopsida; order Fagales; family Fagaceae; genus Quercus; species Quercus ilex. The sequence continues at coordinate 24,209,113 of CM064918.1, read as the reverse complement.
AAGCTTGATCAGATTTGGTGTTGTTCCTCATTCAAAATTTTGAAAGAAAATTGAAGATGATGCTGAGTTTGTGTTATTTTCTGCACCTGTTTTGTATTTTGGCTCTAGCTTTCTGCTCAAAATTCCAATTTATTCGATTGGTGTTTTTTAAAAGGAAATTCAATTCCCTACAACTTTTCCAGAAATAGTGAAAACCAAATTTCAACGTTTTCCAGGCCAAAACTGCGATTCAAGTTACGATAATAACGTTTTTTGACCATTTTTCTGTTTTTTTTTTTTTTTTTTTTTTTTTTCATGGATCATATCTTTTTCCCTCCAATTTGTTTTTTTTTTTTCAAAAGATTAGATAAGATGCCATAAAAGAAAACATTTTTTTAAATAAATAAATAGAATGAAATCCAATCAACATTCACACTTAATTAATTTTAAATTAATTCTTGTTGGAACCAATCAAAATTAAGTGTTTAAAATAGGACGTGATCGGGACCACTGTGTAAGTGAGTCATGATCATTGAAAAATTTTTGTATGATAACTTTTGATCAGGTGGTCTGATCAAAGCTCATGACATACCATTATGATCATTAGAGCATCAAGATTTGTTTTGTATCACAAATCTGAAAATTTACTTGTTGAAATTATGATCATGACCTTGGTGCAACATTACTTACTGTTTTGACTTTAATATTAGTTAAATACAAGTTGTAAAATGGGGTGTCTACACAAGACTACTCGACTTCACTAGAACTCAAAAGGGGAGAAAAGAATGGGTTTTTGTCTCCTTGAATGGAGGAAAGAGGGGTTTATATAGTAGTGGTGGAGAAAATATAAATAGAATGTTATTTAATAAGGGTTGACAAAGGATAAAAAAGAATCATGAACCTAAACCCTATTTTTGACTTTGGAGAAAGCTGATGCATTAAATTTAGAGATTGGTGGGAGTGATGAGCAAGCAAAATTCGGTTTTCTCGTAGCTACTGTAACAGCCTGCAAAGCCAAATTCAAAAAGTCATATCTTACTCAATTTTGATTGGAATTGTCTCCTTGTGCTCAAATTGAAGCCCTAGATGTCTAGTTTCTAGGAAAATTAACCACATCCACAGATTCAAAATATTCTGAGAGATATCAACGAAATTGTAAGCAAAGGTCATTTGTTAGAAAATAATTTCAGCATAATTAACATTAATAGATCCCAAATTAGTTTCCAATTAACATTAATAGGCTCTAATCACTTCCATTTTAGACTTAATTAGTTCCAAATTTACCGTAATAAAAAAGATAATTGCACAAATTACTCATTGAATAATTAATGTTTGACTATCTAATTAAGTGTGTGCAACCTTACCAAAAAATGTAGTCCTAACCAATCATATTATGGCATGTCATTAATCTCAAATTGATTATAATTATAACCAATTGGAATCAATTGTTTATAATCACATATAGTCGGACTCAAATTGTGATAATGCATCTCGGCCATTAAAACTTGATTTGATGATAACTTTCAATTGATGGTCCGATTAAGGTCAATTCGATTGTTACAACATCAAAATCATTTTGATGAAATGAAATAAAGGATATATTGGCCACAATTAAGATGCATATTTCCAAGGTGAAATTATTATTTTACCCTTCATGTGAGGTTAAATACGGATTGTAAAATGGGGTGTCAATACTTGGCTTAAATACTTAGATAGTGTTTGGTTAGGGTGATTTGTGGATATGGAAAGGGGGAGGAGAATAAAGGGGGATTTTGAGTGAGAATGTGGGATGGGTGTTTGGTTGAGAGGAGAAAGGGGAGGAGATTTTGGTGGGGTAAGGGTGTTTTCTCCACCTTCTTCTTCTTCTTCTTTTCTTCTTTTTTTTTTTTTTTTTTTTTTTTTAGATAATCTGCAATTCATTAAAACAAAGGCAAGAAACAAAGGGGGGGAATCTTCCTTACAAGATGCTAACAAACCAGAGGGAAGGTTTCTAGAATAAAAAAGCAAGAGGAATTAGAACTACGAGCAACCTTAGCTGCTATGTGGACAGTAGAGTTACAAAAACCAAAAATAACATCAACAGCAATCCACGCATTGCAATTCAATTTCATACACAATCATAGCTCAACCAAAATTCACTTTCACACACGCAGGCACAGAAGGAAACAATGACACTCCAAATTATCCAATTTCATCAATTTGACCCTAGTGTATTGTTTGGCCACTGAGAAACCTAGCGTAAAAGGGAAAAAGAAATCCAGAGCTTTGAGATCGAAGATGCTTACTATTCAGGATTCATGACTGAATTGTCGTTGTTGGTGGAGGATCTACAAAGAGCTCCGTCAATCTAGACCAGTCCGACAGAGAACGCTAGACCAGGTTATGGCGAAGAAGAACAATTGGAATGCAATTGTGAAATGGGGAAAAGGGAAGAACAGATCAGAGGGAAGAAACTTAGAGGATCAATGAGAGAGAGAGAGAGAGAGAGAGAGAGAGAGAGCTTACCGATTGATGAGGGAGGCTAAGAGGTTGAGAGCTTACCGATTGGTTGAGAGAGCTTACTAATTGGTTGAGAGCACGGCTGCTGGAGGTTGAGAGCACGGCGGCGAGTTTGGGATCGGGAGCTAGGTTGAGAGTGTTTTTCAATTTTGGGTTTTTTTCAACTGTGTATGGATTTAGGGCTTTTTTTTATTATTTATACTCAACCTAGAGTTGCGTTTAATTAAACGCGGCTCCAATAGGTCTGGAGCTGCGTTTCATCAAATGCAGCTCCATAAATGTTCAAGCTGGGTTTATTGAATGCAGCTATGGGATATATTGAAAACCAAAAAAAAAAAGGATTTCCCGAATGGGTCTATAGCTGTGTTTCTAAAAACGCAGCTTAAGGCCTTTCCATCTAAACGCAGCCTCAGCATCCAAAAACGCTGCTTCAGAGCTGCTCTATAGCCGTGTTTAGAAAACACGCCTATACGTCCAGGAGTGGAGTTGCGTTTTTGTAAAACGCAACTCAATTAGTACTCTGAAGCTGCGTTTTTAAAAAACGCAGCTCTGAAGCGCTTTTTTTGTAGTGAGAGAAAACACCAACTAAAACACGAATATTATCTATAAGAGTGCAGATGGACCAGTCTGGAGTGCAAGATGGGGAGGTGAATGCATCAAAACAAGACTTTGAATCCCCTTCGAAGATGACATGGAACCAACATTCACGCTTTGCCAGCTACACCACCCATAGAAGTGCCTCGATCTCAGCTTGAACCTGGCTACGGGTTGGCAAGATTCTAGCCCAAACCTTAACGACAGCTCCAAGGTAATCTCTAGTAACAACTGCAAAAGCTGCTTTGCTGGTAGAAATAGCTGCATTAACGTTGATCTTTATGCTGCCAGGAGGGGGTGGGACCGAGCAAGACGGAACAAGGGAGGGTGTGGGATGAGGCAGTCCAGAGAGGGCAGTAAGGTACTCTTGAAACCTGTAACAGATGCTGTGAATAGCAGCATGTATGTCTATATTGGCTTTACGGTGAAGCACCAGGTTTCAAACACACCAAATCTCTTCAAGAGTGTAAGCGCCATGTTTAGGGACACTGTCCAAAGTTCATGTGCTTGACAGGAAGCAGCATGAGGATTTAAATAAGGTTGATGATGTCCTCCGTGGAAGAGACCGTCTGCTCATCTGATTTAAAACCCCAACATGAGACAAATCATATAGATTTGGCCACTGGACATTTGAAGAAAAGGTGGCGAGGGTCCTCGATATCGTGATTACAGAGAACACACTCCGGGTTCTCAGTGCTACACCGAGAAGAGATGTTCTCTCTTGTGGGAAGGGCGTTGACTCCCTCCCCCCATAGAAACACTTTAATTCTCTCAAGAGCCACTACAAGAAAAGAGTCTACTAGCGAGGCTCAAATACCCTCGCAAAAATTCAAATATCGTCGCAAAAGGTTATTAGCGAGGGCATTTGGCCCTCGAAGGCCGTCGTATTTGCACTTGTCACTAAAAGAGATTTTGCGACCATACCTTCGCAAATAAATAATTTACGAGGGTAATTTACCGTCACTACTGAACAAATTCACCCTCACAAATATATTACCAAACGACGAGAAAAGACGACGACTTATTTTTAGCGAGGGGAAACAGTAGTCGTTAACAACTATTTGTGAGGACCTTCATACCCTCGCAATTAGTTATTTGCAAATTCCAAATTGACGACATACTTTTCACTGACAAATAATGACATCGCTAAAATTTATTTGTGATGGCTTTTAACCCCTCACAACTTATTTTTAACGAGGGGAAGCAGTCGTCGTTAATAACTATTTGTGAAGACATTTATACCCTCGCAATAATGGCATCGCTAAAATTTATTTGTGAGAGCTTTTAATCCCTCGCAACTTATTTTTAGCAAGGGAAAGTAGTCGTCATTAATAACTATTTGTGAGGACATTTATACCCTCGCAATAATGGCATCGCAAAAATTTATTTGTAAGGGCTTTTAACTCCTCGCAACTTATTTTTAACGAGGGGAAGCAATCGTTGTTAATAAATATTTGTGAGGAAATTTATACCCTCGCAATAATGGCATCGCTCAAATTTATTTGTGAGGGCTTTTAACTTCTCGCAACTTATTTTTAACAAGGAGAAGCCGTCGTCATTAATAATTATTTGTGAGGACATTTATACCCTCGCAATAATAACATCGCTAAAATTTATTTGTGAGGACTTTTTAACCCCTCGCAACTTATTTTTAGCGAGATGTTAAGGTTGTCACTATTCTATTAATTGCGAGGGACTTTGTCATCACTATAAAGTTATTTATAACCAAATTTTTATGTCATCAGTGGTAATATTTTATATAATTTTTAAAATATTTTATTATTTATTTTTAATTTATTTTATATCATTTTTGTTTAACCATCATGTTACAATAGTCCAATAATTACTAAAAAGTGATCCATCGAAAGATAAAAATTCATATAAGTTCAAACTTTAAAATATAAATATACAAAGAAAACATGAAATTCAACTTTATTTTAAACTTAAACAACTATTCTATGACAAGATCTATATTAGTCTTCCTCTGAGTCGCTCTCCAAGTTGTTTTCAACCTCTATGTTATTGTCTGAGTTGTCCTCTTCATCTCTGCTAGTACCATCCTAAAAAATAAATAAAAAAACATTAAACATGAGTTAAAATGAAACAATTGAAGTGACTTCTAGTATCCCTAGACTTCTCAAAGTAACCTTTTTTTTTTTTTCAAATTTAACAATAACAATAACTTAATTTGATTACTTAAACCACTATCAAAATTAAATATAAATTAAAATAATATAACAATTATGAAAAATGTAAACCACAAAACACATATGATATACAAAATTAAATACAAAACCTATACACGGCTATCAACTCAAAACAGTAGATAGTGTCATAATAGTTCTATTATCATTTATCAAAACTAAATATAAAATAATATAATATTATAATAGATGCAAGCTGTAAACCACAACAAACCAATAGAAAGTTGTAGAAGATCCAAGAGGCAAAAGCATAAGTCTGAGATTGTACCGTGGTAGCTGGATCTATGTCAGATTGTTGTGGTATGCCCATCGACTGCAACTTTTGTGCAAACTTCTCCTCAAGCTTCTCCACAACTTTTGCAAGTTTGGAATCCATTTCCTCTCTAAGACGAGCCTCCAAATCTTCTTTTTCTTTTGTAAAATCTTCTCTGCAACGTTTGCTACAACCTTTACCAGATGAAGTTAAGCCGTACACATCCTTAGCCTTAATACCTATTCCCATGCCAAGAACACGACCATGATTTGGTTCACCAACCACTTCACGAAAGATCTGATAATCATTTGTTTTAGTACCTTCGGAAACAGCTTTGGCCTTTATGGCATCCATTTTATCCTACACATAAATAAAAACCACGTGGATAATCAAAACAACAAAAAAACTATAAGTTGTTAACAAAATTAAAATTTTGGTATAAGTTGCATACATATAATGTCTTAGCATGATCAGTTGCCCATTCTTTGCCATCCTTCTTTGTGTGAAATTTCTTAAAGCAATCAATGGGGCTAGGCTCAGAGCCAGTCTCAAGATACTGCAATATTTAAAAGAATAAAAAAAAATTGGTAACATTATTAAACTATGTAAATATACAATAAAATGTAAAACTATTTGATGATAGTATAATATACCATTTCATATCTGTACTTGGCCATTGGTACAGAACCTGTAGTGGAGAAAATTTTAGACTTATTTCTGTTGTCCTTATTTGTCAAACTTGTCTCCTGCATGCATAATTCATACACTAAAACATTAGTTTCTATGAAATATTAACAAATAATGGTTAGAGAGAGAGTGAGAGAATTTATGACATTTATTTAATTTATACTCACCCCCCAATCTCCATTCATCCATTTATCCACCATCTCTTTCCAAAAAGGTGTAGGAATGAAGGACGGACCATTCTTGTAACGATCTTCTTTCGCTTCGTACTTCTTAAAAATAGGATTTCTAATACGAAACATCCAATCAGAATAGCGGTGTTTCACTGATTCTATAAATGCCTTCTTGACTTCCTCATCAGGCTGCTTATGCTTAAAGCGTTGAGCTCTGTATCGAGCATATAAAGTCTCTAGCTCAGAATTTGGGTATTCTGTAAAAGTTGTCCAAGCTCCATTAAGTTTTTGGTGAAAAAGAATGGTAATCTCTCGAGTGGCTTTTGGTGTAATAATTCTGAAAATAGAAATCAAAGATGTTAACAATATCATATAGCTATGATACCATAATTAATTTCAATAAACCAACATAGCAATAAGTCACTCACTTGCCATCATAAATCTCAACCTCTATTTCACCATCTCCAGCATTGATGCCTTTAGCCTTTCCTCGACCCCTCTTTTTTGATCCAACATTAGTACCTATTGATAAAACAAATAATAATAAAAATTTGATAAAGATCATGTACCTGTTGACATAATTATCTAGAATTATGTCAATTGTTTAAGTAAAAGCGATAAAAAAAAAAAAAGGTATATAATGTAATACTACCTATTAAAATGGAATTAGAGGCCTGATGTGCTTCTTCATCAGTTTGAGGCTCAGATGATGGACGTAAAGTTTGTGAGAGCTCTTGCTCAGAAACTTCATTATGATCAAAGGAAGGCCTAGTTGACTGAGTTTCTTGTAATTGAGAGTCTTGAGGCTCACTAATGCCTTTACCTTTCCTCTTACCTTTCCTTGCCATGCCTACCTACTATTAGAAAAACTAACATTTGTAAACAACACAATGAAAGTAGAATATAAATATGTTAATGCGGTCACAAAAAATAAAGAACACTAGTAGTTATGAATATTAATGTGAAATTACACATGAAACACAGCTCTACCTAACTCACAAAGCTTTTACTTCAATGACATTACTGTGAAAAAAAAAATATAACTAACAATTTTTTCAAAACTAAATACATGCTTATCATCCTATCACATTGATAAATTGAAACAGAAAAACATTCATTATATTACAATACAAAAAGATATCACAAAATTCAAAAAATTATATACGTATAAAATAAACCAGACATATTATTCTATCAAATCAATTCTTAAGATTGATTCTGTAAAGCTAATCATCCTTGTAACATTAGTTTATTCAAAGTTAAAGTAGGTCTTATTTATATAGATAGTAAAATATTATTTTAGATGTTTACCTTTGACTGATAGATCACCAAAAGCTGTAAAAAATTGAGCAAATCTGCTAATAGAAAACAGAAATATGAAATTAGGAATAGAAAACAGAAATATGAAATTAGAAATATGAAATTAGGGATAAATCAGTACCTGCACCCTTGTCTTTGCCTCTCTGTGATGAACTGGAGGCGTAGAAAAAGCAAGAAATATATAGCAGAATTTGTGCGGGAAATTTTAGCAGAAAGTAGCGGCAAAGAGTGAAAAAATTATGTGAAGTAGCGGCAAAGAGAAAAATAAAAATCAAAATAGGAAATATTTTAGGAAACATTTGAAAGTTTTGTGAGGGAAATTTTGTCAGAAAGTAGCGGCAAAGAGTGAAAAAATTATGTGCAGTAGTGGTAAAGAGAAAAATAAAAATCAAAATAGGAAATATTTTAGGAAACATCCGAAAGCTTATTCAAATATCCTATAACCATATACAAAACTCATTAAAAATAAAATATAAACCATAAATTAGATATTGAAAAAAAAAAAAAAACTACTAAGTGTGTTTTTAAGGGTATATATTTTAAGGGTATATATTAGCTAGCTATGAGTTTCCACAGCATCCTCCAGCACATATTTTAAGGGTATATAGATGGTGGGAGAGGGTTTAAAGCGTGATATGCTGATTTAACTGAGAAGCATCCCTTGGAATCTAAGTGTGTTTTCTCCTTGGCCCACCAAAATTCAGCCTTCCAAATTGGGGAGAAAATGGGGAGGAGAGGGGGGTTTGTTGGAAATGACCCATCTATCTCCCCCCCCCCCCCCCCCCTAAAACTATGTGAGTTGATTCTTTTCTTTTTCTCTTTTTTATTCCAACAACAAAATTTTTCCTTAATTTATAAAATATTAAAAATAAAATAAAATAAGAGAGCATGAAAGTTAATTTATACCAACTCTATTTTTTATATTTTCATTTTTTTTCAACCAAACAAAAAAAAAAAAAAAAATTCTCTCTATTGTTTTCCACCCTCAACCTAACATAGATGAGGAAAATCTTTTCTATTGCTCCGCAATTTTCAATACCCTACTTTTCCATCCTCCAACTAGACAAAGCCCAAGGCATATCTACCTTTTGATGAGCAACAGCATTCCCCTCTGATTTGATATGCACATGCTCTCTAGTGTTTTTGCATCTACTAATAGCTGTCCGAAAGTGGCATCATCATATGTCTCTACTTGTAATTCTTGTGTAACCACTAACCACAGCGCTAACTCCCCCTAGTTCAAACTCTGTGAAGCTCAGCTCTAAAGTGATGACATTAAATCTTAAATCTTCATCACATGTCTCTTCGAGCAAGGTTGTGTTGGGATGATATTATGGCAAAACCTTCACGTGAATAGCTTTAGCTTGTTTGGAAGTTTCATCCTCAAGATCATTCCATAACCCACCTGCAGTCTCTCTCCATCCGAGCTTCTGCCTTCATCTTCATGTTGATGTTTTTCGGCCTTCAATCAATTGGTAAGCACTAAGCACTTCAGCTTCTCACCAAAAATGTCATATGTGGTATGTGGTCAGTGTTACTGTTGTTATTATTATTCTTATTCGACATTTTCTTCTTGTTGTAGTTGTTGTTATTATTATTATTTCTCAATCTATCTTCCTCTCTCCATTTGCCTCTCCCTTCGGTACAGTTATGACACGAATCAGTGGACTTATCCCTAAAAAAGAAATGTTGGATAGGTGAAGAAGATACCGATTCTTGAATATATTTCACATTTTCCCTGCAGTGCAGATGATAGTTACATTCTTTACTGTTTTTGTTTTTTGGATAATCAAGAATTTCATTGAAAACAAGCTGAAAAAACCAGCCACGCTTTACCGAAAGCCGAGAAGTCAGCCACAACTAATACAATACAATTTCAACATACCAGCCTCAACTAACACGTCACCTTCTTTACTGGGTTTCTATTGCATGTGTTATAATCTATTAAGCGTTTCAAGACTCGGGTGCGGGTGTGAGATTCGGCAATTTTTTAAAAAGGTAGGTGCGAGTGCGGCGGGACTCGGCGATTAAAAAATTATTAAAAATATTTTTATTTATATATTTTATATATTGCTAAGCATTTTTTTATATAATAATAATAGAGAACTCATATATAATAATAATAATAATAATGTACTGTACAAAATAAAACCTCACTAACCAAAAGCTTATTAGTGGCTCAATAGATCACGTACCAGTTCAGTGGCTCAATGTTAAAAAAAAAAAAAAAAAAAAAAAAAAAAAGAAGGGCAAATGTGGCTCACGTGAGAGGCACAAAAAACAAAATAAAGCACCATTGACCAAATGCATTTAACAATTCTTTTCAAAAATAAAAAATAAAACAAAACAAAACTGATAAAGAAAAAAAGAAACAAAAGAACAAGTGAACAACGCTGGGCTCGCGAAAAAAAAAAGGAGGAAGAAGACGATCTGATTCGGCGCGAATCGGTCTAGTTCGGCGCGATTCGAAGCCGAGTCAGCGCGAGTCCGACGCTCCACGTGGCAGGACACAGCCCGACGCGGCACGGACACGCGGTCTGCGGCGTCCCTCCCGCGTCGCCGCGTCCCGCTGAGTCCGACGCGGGTGTGGCTCCTCCAAAGCCGCATCGGTGCTTTCCAAGTTATAATTAAGAACAGAAACACCAAACAGAAGATTTAAATTTAATTAACGTAACTGCACCAATCGGATTCTAATATGAACTCAAGGAAATCTGGCACACTATCGAATACACCTACTTTCAAATAATAAAATACATATTATTTTATTCTTTGAAATACACCTACTTTCCAATTACAATTTTTATGTTCTATCTGCTTGTTCTGCTATGGCAATGACAATCCGGACATGAAGCAGTATGACAATAAGAACAAAACCTATTGCAGCTCCAATTTCAAATGGTAGACCAATCATTATTCTCTTTTTCTCCCTGGGAGAATGAATAGGAGTCTAGTCAGACTGACAGGTACAGTATTCCGCACGAGAAATTAAGACCATTGTTTCCCTCAAAGCTTGCACTTGGAAAAGTATCGAACTGACCTTCTTCAGGGATTTCCCCGCACAAATGATTATAGGATACGTCGAAAGTCGACACAAAGCTAAGATACCAATGAACGAGGAATTTCACCTGATAGTTTATTGTGAGACAAATCAAGTTTCTCCAAGCCTGTCATCCCTGATAAATTATTTGGAATAGGGCCTGATAGGTTATTCTCTTTTAGGTTCAAAACATGGAGACTTTTCAAATTCCAAAAATCTGGCCAGATTGGGCCTTGGAGATTGTTGTAACTCAGGTCTAAAGTTGGTCGAAAGCTTGAAATCTGCCTATAACTTAAGATTGGTCCACCTTGTCGAGCAGTGTGAAATTGAAAGCTTGAGACAGGCTCGTCTATTGTGATATTCCCACTTATGAGGCTTTGTAGTTCAGTCAATCTCTTTGGTATCTCACCTTTGAGAGAGTTATTAGACAAATCCAAGTAAAAGAGAGATTCAAACTTTCCAAGCCATGATGGTACGCTTCCACCCAAATGATTCCATGATAAATCCAAAAGCTGCAACTTGTGGCAACTACTCAACCATTGCGGGATTGAACCTCTGAGTTTACAATTGGCAAGAATTAGACCATTGAGGTTTTTGAAATGCAGATTCTCATCATTCGGCATTTGTTCATCATGAAAATTCATTGTAAGGACTAACATACTTAAGTTCCTGCAATATTGTAGAATCCTGAGAGCTGATAATATATTATTGAGGCTAGTGTTTGACAGTGAGAGATGTGTCACTACAAAAAAGATTGCTATTTGCAACGAAACTTTTTTGACAACTACAAAAAGCCGTCGTAAAAACTAGCTTTTTCGACGGCAAATCTCTTCTGTTGACAATTACTCGTCAAATATTAACATATTTGTGACGGCAAAATAAGTCTGTCAAAAATGCCTATTATTTTTGTCGAAAATGTGATTTTTTTTGGAGGGAAGTGTTCCCGCCTTACTTTTTACGACGGCATAAAAATGTTTGTCGCTAGTAAAGTATTATTTACGACGACTAAAGAAAAACCGTCGGAACTATTAACACTTGTGATGGCTTTGGTACGTCGAAAATACAAAACATATATTTTTTACGGTGTTAGTATTTGCGACAAACAATCTTCCATCGTAAATATAAAAGAGGGTATTATTTACGACGACAGAAGAAACACCGTCGACACTATTAACACTTGTGACAGGCTTTGTGCATCGAAAATACAAAATATATATTTTTTATGGTGTTATTATTTACGACAAACATTATTCCATCGTCAAAAAAAAAAAAAAAAAAAAGGTATTAACAACAGACATGAAGTCATTAAAAATGGTAAAATATTTTTGAGGGAAAGTTCCCCCCTTGCTTTTCACATTTGTGACGACATTTATCCATCACAATTAATTTTTTTATTTTTCTAATTGATTTTGTATTTACGACGAACATGCTGACCGTCGTAAATAGTTAATTTGCTTTAAAAGAAAGAATGTATAAGTAATGGAATTGAATCCCTCCCAATAAATAATATTTGCGATGGACCTACGCCGTCGACATTGGTAATTTTTTTAAAAGGGGGAAATCATGCCCTTATTTTTCATGTGTTTGATGGTTTTTTCCATCACTATATATTGCATTGTTATTTACAACGGACGTTGTGGTCACCGTTAATAGTTAAAATTTTCATAAGAAAAAAAGGTATTAATGACAGTAAGATAAATTTGTCACAATAAAAGTGATTTCCAACATACATATGGCCGTAAAAAAATGATTATTTACTTTGAATGGTAAATTTTCCTCAATTTTGTCTTAAAACTCTAGAATTTTATCATAATTTTGAAAATAGGAAAAAAAAAATCTAAAAAGACCCTCCAAGTACATGATGGCAATTTTTGTCATTTCAAAATTAAAACGTATTTTGATCATTTTGAAGCTTTTAGGGGCACTTTAAGATGTTTATGGGTATTTTGGTAATTTCCTATATTTGATGGCGTATTTTAGCCATTTTGAATGGTCGGATTGTGTCAACGGGTTAATCAAAGTTTCCCAGTGGGTGCGTACAACATGTGTCCATCATGAAACTAGATGGAGATCCAAAATCTAACCGTTGGATTGGTAGAATGTGGTAAAATATTTGTGTTTGTAAATTACAGTGATAATCAGACAATCAGATTATGAGAACAGAGTAGTCAAATCTTGTGAAACTTCGTCAAATTCTATTACACTTGGTCAATCTTTGGTCAAAATTCAAAGTTGGTTCTAAGACCATTGGATTAAATCAAATTAGGTTGTTCAATGAGGTTTTAAGTGGGTTTTGGGTATTGATCAGAGTTTTAAGGTTTTCTTGGTTTTCATGTTTTTATTAGTTTCAAGTTTTAAAATGGCAAAGTCAAAAGTCATATGCAAATCCATTCGAGGTCATTTTGTAGGTTTTTGGTTGTATTTTGTAGATCATTTTCTCGATTATTAGTAATACTTATATAGTGTATAACTCTCTTAATTAGTATAGTATTAGATATTTTTAGTAATTGAAGTTTCATTATAGGTGGATACGACACGCATCTATCTTGTGCAATAGTCAAATTTAAAATTTGACCATTGGATTGAAAAAGTAGGATAAAATATTGGTTTTGATAAATTTTGAGTTCAATCAAACGGTTGGATTAGGAGAACATGACCAATGAAAATTTCTTGGTGTGCTAGTACAACAACACATGTCCATAATGCTCTAGACTCAAACCATAATTTACCAAAATGAACCTTTCATTACACTCTTCAAATCCAACGGTTAGATTCCAAATCCAAGTATGACATGTGATGGACATGTGTTGTGTACCTATATGGCTATATATATTCTCTCAATTTGACCATCTAATTAGTCTCAAATTTCACCAACATCAATATTTTACCATACTCTTCAATCCTAATGATCAATATTTGAATATAAATTTCACCAAATCCAATGGTACCGGGACCATCTATTAAGTTTGATCGGGTTTAACCAACTTTGACTAAACCTTGACCACGCATTTTTCTAAATCCAATCATTTGATTGTGACCATAATTTACTAGAATTAACCTTTCATTATACTTTTCAAATCTAATTGTTAGATTTCAAATCTAAGTATGGTGCATGATGGACATGTGCTATGTATTTCTATGGTTATGTTTACTCAATCTGACTATCCAATTGGTCTCAAATTTCACCAACACCAGTATGTCACCATACTCTTCAATGCTATTGATCAAGATTTGAATATGAATTTCACCAAGTCGAGTGGTCTCGGGACCATCTATTAAGTTTGACTGAGTTTGACCAACTTTGACTAAACTTTGACTGCGTCTTTCTCTAAATCTATCCGTTTGATTGTGACCATAATTTACTAGAATTAACCTTTCATTACACTCTTCAAATCCAACAGTTAGATTTCAAATCTAAATATGGTACATGATGGACATGTGTTGTGTACTTGTATGGTTATGTTCTCTCAATTTGACTCTCTAATTAGTCTTTTTTTTTTTTTTTAAAGTAAACGTAGTTAGTCACATATTAAAATTTATACATAAATTTAATAATAGCTATGATCATTTTTTTAAAATTTGTTAATAAGATAAAACATGTGATAATTTTTCTTGTGTGGTATTTTTTTTTTTTTTTTGAGAAAGTTGTGTGGTGATTTTTATTGAGTATATGTGATTTTTTTTTTTTTTGTTTATAAATTTTATTTCATAGCTCATTATATTATATTCTTAATATTTTGAACTCATTAACTCATTTAAATATATAGATGTGTTTGATTCATGTACAATTACAAAATGCATGACAAAATGGTAATTGCTAGTAAAAAATGGTAATTAATTAAAATTGTCTTTTTTTTTTTCCTCAAAATAAATCTGTCCTCTTTTATTTTTCCCACCCAAAATTTCCCAAAAATTTGTTTCCCTCCTAACGTGTTTCAGTTAGCTACCCCCCCCCCCCCCCTCCGCGGCCGCAAAAAACCAAAATCTGACCTTTTACTTAGGTTTTTTACCCCCAAAATTTGCTTCCCTCTCTCTAAGCCGTCACTCTTCTTCTCTCTTTCTCTCCATCCTCATCGGCCAACACGGCGGTGTAGTCACCGGGGCTTAAGACTTATTTCAAAACCCCAGAAGGACGTTATAAGCTACACTACGAGAAGACTCACCCTTCAGGTCTCCTTCATTATGCTCATTGCAAAACCGTCACTCAGGTTCGTTCTTCCAAACATTTCTGAAATTTCTATTTCTTATTTCTTCGAACCAATTTTTCTCTTTTGGGAGTTTTCTTGAATACCCATCTCGTGAAAATGGACATTCTGCGAGTTTAAGATTTTTTTTTTCTTTCTTGTTGATAATGATTTCTAGGGTTTTAATTAATGATCAATACCTGTTTGTTAGAATTACCGTTTGAATATGGGTTTTGATTTATGCTGATTAATAGTTTTCCATGATAATCTTTGGTTAATGTTGATATATTTGGATATAATTTGATACCCAATTTTCAAAATTAAGGTTTTTAGGACTATTTTGTTTCAAATTTATTAACGTGTATTTCTAGAAGGTGTTTGGTTGATTCTCACATTCTGGGATTTTCTAAAAAGTCCATAGGTCATTGGGGTCTTCGATTAAGATTAATAGTAGTAATAATAGGATTGGGTCATTGGGGTCTTCAAGTTCTAGTAATTCAATGGGTAATTCAAACTTCGATGGTAAAGGTTCTTATTTGGTCTTCAATGTTGGAGATGCTATCTTTATAAGCGATTTGAATTCTCAAGACAAGGTAGTTTGGTATTTTAGTTAGTTGAGTGGTCAAACAATGAAATTTGAAATTTATGTTAGTTAGTTCAGTCTTCTTCTTCTTTTTGTTACAATTTCTTGGCAACCAAATGGTGTTGAATTCTATCAGGAAATTTGTTCAAATATTGCTTGGTTGCTAAGAAAATTGCACACAAGTGACAGGAAAGTGAAATTTGAAGTCTTACACTGTTGCTAAGACTTGGTTTTTGAAAGTTTTGTATTGAACATAGAGCCTTATTCATCACTTGTTTTTTACATTCCAGTTGCTGCAACAGAGAATGGTATGTTTACTTCTCCAGAGATGGCTAAGTCATTTGATTTCACTTCGGAGGAGCGAATATACAATTGGTATTTTATTTTGTGATAGAACTCTTGCTAATATATGCGCTTAAATTGATTTTCATTTTATTTTATTCTGTAGCTATTAACTTCCAAGTGAATAGGTGATTCATTTTGCTTATTCTCTTTATTTCTACTCTGATGTATATATTTTAAATTGTTATATTTGTTTCTTCACTTCGGTTGATGAATAGATATTTTGTTTATGTTAAGTTAAAATCTTACTACAATGGTCAGTATGATATATTTCATAATGACTACAACTTTGTTTTATTATTGTTATTAGTTAAGCTACTGCTGGAAACCAATCGCATTCTATATTACCATAGTTCCATTTGGTTTCATGTTTGGTAATACTGTGTGTGGAGCCTGATATATTCCATAATGGCGATATAATTTTCATAAGCCTGTTATATATGGATGTATGCATTCACACAACACAACCTATTTTGCTCTTGGAGAAACTCAAAATTGATCTAGAAGCCTGTGAATCTAACATGGCTGTAACACTCCATAACAGTAGTATACAAAAGATGGATACTATTGCTATTAATCTAGTGTTGTCTAATAGCTTTATAGTTGATGGATATATATCATTTGTGTATTTTTCTCTCTCACCCCTTATAAATGCATAGGTGCTTCTTTTTATGGGAAAGGCTTCCTGTTTATTACATATCCTTCATCTATATATATTCTCTTTCTGCCTATTTTTTATGTTTAAAATTTTATATAATTTTAAAATTATTTTAAATTATTTTAAATAATTTAAAGTTGGGTTCTCTTATAAACATAAAGTCTATTGTTTGTTATGTATTTATTTATTTATTGGAAAGTTCATGAATTGGCCACACACAAATATTGGTTGTTTGTGGATTGGCCATATGGTTTCCTCGACATACTTTCACCAACTTGCCTCCTGTTTATTTTAATATTATTAAAAATTTTAAAAACATAAAGAGTTGCTTTTTGTTTTTTACTAAGTTTGAAGAATGTATAGCATGAATTTTTTTTTTTTTTTTTTTTTAATGTATAGTAAAATACAAGTCTTGGCCTAGTGGTGTCTCTTAGTTTTATATATATTGACTTTTCTTGTAGGGCATTGTTGGCCTGGAAACAAAATATGGCACTCTTCATATAAAAGTAAGCATTCATACTCTCTGTAGCTTTAAGTTCCATATGCTTTTTATATGGTAATAATGACCTGTAGCACTAGTACAGTTAACTAGCAATGAAGCTAGAATCTTTTCTATAGATGATAAGTTTAGGTGCACTAGCATACTGGCTTGTGGGCTAACTTTGTATTTAGTTCATCTTTTCTTTGTATGTTTGGTGCTCAAGTATGTACAGTGAGTGCTTGGTGTTTTTTTTTTTTGGGACATATATACATTAAAAGTTCTTTTATATTGTAATTTGGGTTTGGACATGTATACATTAAAAGTTCTTCTGATTTTTCAATTGATTCACTATATGTATTCTTTGATGTTGATAATACCATTGTTATTCATTGTGGGGATTGTTGTTGATGTTGTTAAATTAATATGTTTCAATATCTTTATTATGTATTGTAAATATAATTTGCATAGTAATAATTTTTTTGTATACTTATTCAGTTTAATCAAAATATTATAGACCAATGCTGGAGAAGTAAATCAAAATGTGGATGAAAACACAGAAGATGACCCTGAGGAGGAAGATGACTCAAATGGCTCTCAAAAGGAGAATACTGACTCAGATGATGATTGATCTTCCAATATTTATGTTTTCAAGTTTGGTGGAGGATATTATAGCTTTCATGTAGACGTTTTAATTAATATTTTTTATTCTATTTTATAGACATTTTAATATATTTTTTTTATTGCATTGTGCACTTCCTAGATTTGGACAATTATGGATTTGTGCTTGTTATTTGAATTGAAAAACTTTTGGGAGATTTATGTTTCCTCGCAATTAAAATATTAGAAATGATCTCTCTTTTATTATTGACAAAGTTATTTTGTTGCAAATAATGTGTTACTGACGTGGTGAATAGGTTTCAATAATGGTCAAAGTTCATTGAAAAAGGTAAATGGTCACATTGATAATGTATTGTTGACGAAAAACCAATTATTTTACGATGGCTTTTAGTCGTTGAAAAACTACATTTACGACAACTATAGTTCATCACAAAAGTTATTTTCGACAACAAACCAAGTACTTATGACAGCTTTTATTCATCAAAACAAGGGCATTAACAACGGCCTTAGTTCGTTGTAGAAAGTATTTGGTCGTTTGATTTCCTCGTATGAAGTTAAATTGTCGACGACAAACCAAGTAATTATGATGGCTTTTATTCGTCAAAAAAAGGTATTAACAACGGCCTTAATTCGTCGTAGAAAGTATTTGGTCGTTTGACTTCCTCGTATGAAGTTACATTGTCAACAACAAACCAAGTAATTACAACGGCTTTTATTCGTCAAAAAAAGGTATTAACGACGGCCTTAGTCCGTCGTAGAAAGTATTTGGTCATACGACTTCCTCATATAAAGTTGTATTGTCGATGACAAATGAAATACTACGACGGCATTCTATAGTCAAAACTATGCATTAACGACGGCCGAAGGTCGTCACAAAAGGTATTTGGTCATCCAACTTCCTCGTATGAAGTTGAATCTATGACAGCAATTATCAAGTACTTACGACAGAGTTGTGCTGTCGAAAATGAGTGTTAGCAACGCTCTCGTTGGTAATATAGTATTATCGACATGGCTTTTTCCAACGGCCGTCGACGGCATTTTACTGTCAGTAATACTAATCTGCGACGGCTTTTTGTGTTGTTGCAACGAACTCTGGCCATCGCTAATAGCAATATTTTTTGTAGTGTGTTAGAGACTTCAAATTCCTGTAGTTGTTGGGAATTTTTCCACTGAGGTTGTTGCGGGCAAGACCTAGTGTTTTCAATCTTCTACAGGAAGAAAGACTACTGGGAATTGGACCGTGGAATAGGTTAGAACCAAGGTATAGGGAGAGAAGATTTTTCATTGCATAACAGTTGAGATTGATTGGACCGCTTAGAGAGTTGTTGTTCAAATTTAACGTTTGAAGTGATGGGGAGTTTACCAGTGAATTAGGCAAATGACCAGTGAACAAATTTGACATGGCTGAGAAGTGCTCAAGCCTTGCAAGTCACCCAAAAATGTCTGGAAGAACTCCAGAAAACAAATTAGAGGAGATATCCAGTTTGACAAGGTTAGAGAGGTTACTAATTCCATTACTCAGTGACCCAGATATACTATTACCCTGAAGATTCAGTTCACTAAGATTTTTTAGCTGGAAGAGACTCTCAGGTAAACTCCCTGATAAACCATTTTCATCAAAAGAGAGATGTAGGGAATTACAATTTTCCAAACCTTTTGGAACTTCTCCAGAAAATTGGTTATTAGAGAAATTAAGCACTTGAATTCTTGTAGATATTTTACACATACCTTTGTTCTTGATGGACCCAACAAAAGCATTGTTGCTTAAGTCTATGATCTCTATGTTTGGCAGACTAAACAACTCATCAGGAAGTAACCCCTGAAGGAAATTATGAGAGAGGTTTAGAACTCTCAATTGACTCAAGCCTGCCAGGGATCCACAAATCTTCCCTGCAAGTTTTTTGCTGCCAAGTTCCAAGCCAACCACTCTTCTGCTGGAAACAGTGGAATTATCACAAAGTGATGCCAGTCCACGTGCAGCAACCAGGAGAGGAAGTGTTGTTCCAACCAGCAATTGTTGACTCTAAACAACTGGAGAAGCCATTCAAGGCTCTGAAGTCATCCAGATGGCATGTTAGCGTCTCAGAATTCAGGTTTTGTAGCTCGAAACTTAAAGCCAGTAAAACAAAGGACAAATAGAAACCTCGGAATCCCATTGTAGTTGGATGCCAAAGACATGCAAGTATAGAAAATAAAGTAATATGAAATATATTATGCGCTCTAGAGGGTTGCCATTCGTTATCTTTTTTCTCTCTCCTTGTCAGTTAATATTTCCTAGGAGTTTGAAGTTTTAAATGAAGTTTCAATCTTTAAATAGGACTTCCATTTTCGTCCCAATAAGTCTATGGAGTATGGACAGAACCATGTTAATAAGATTAAGATGGATGGCTCTGAGTGCAGCATTGCTCAACAGTTAAGACATACTTGTGGAAGTGAGTGATTAGTAGGTCTGGTTCAGTCTTTTTCTTTTTTCTTTTATAAAAATTTAGAAGCCTGGTTAAGTCTTTAACACGGGTTTAGTAGGTAATTGATTGACTAATGGCAATCTGGGAGTAATCTATACGTGAGAAGCACCCCACAGAAACCGTTTCACTGATTTTTTTGAACAATTTGTAAAGGAGTAGTGTTTATTATTTAAGCCCTACTCTCTTCTCTATGTATTTTTTATTATTATTTTTTGAAAAGGCTGGTTAAGTCTTTCAAGTAGGTAATAGATTGACTAATGGGCAATCTGGGAGTAATCTGTGCGCATGAAGCGATCCAACGGAAACTATTTCACTGGCTTTTTGAATAATTTTTTAAAAACGGGCCATTTGATACATATATTTAAACACATGTTTTTAATTTTTAAACAACATTACACGTGTTTTTATACACTTTTTTACTCATACGTATTTTCAAAAAATACAAACAACGTTACTAGACCAATGTTACCAAAGGACAACCAAAATAAGCCCTAACCTCTTCTCTATGTTCTTTGGGGATCATTAAAGAATGTATTTAATTGTCTCGCATTTCCTTTATGCACTCTCAGTGCACATCAATTGTCACCATGTATTAAGTGTATATTTGGATGGTGCTTAAAAGCACTTTTTAGCTGCATCCCACATTTTTCAATGGGTCTCATGCACTGTTCATAGAACCCGTAAGTACCTTTTTTAGCATAAACAACTTCAAAACTGTGTCTCACGGCACTATTCACACATTTAAAAATTATTTTACTATAGTATTTTCAGTTAATTTTCAGTTTTCAACAATAAACAGAATCCAAACACACCCTAAATGTGGACATTCCTGAAAAAGTGGATACTTGGTGTGAAAGTGTAGATTTTTCTTAAGAAGTGTATTTCACATAGCATGAAACGATAATTTTCCTTGAAGGATTAAATCTGATGATGCACTGAATTGTCAATGAGCCAATTGTCCAAACTTGCAACTCTAGGGTACCTAAAGAGTGAAATACCTATAGAATGCACCGGTGTGGTGTCAACCAAAGACCTTCTAAAACACAAAAAACATAAAAACAAAATAAGAGAAAAGAATGTTTAAACAATAAACTATATAACAAATACTACAATCATGCCAATGTGCTAACTAACTAAGTGAAACTAAAAAGTAATCTATTTAGAGCAGCAAATTGATGCACAATCTCAAGTTTGGAGAATTGAAATAGTGAAAAGTGATGAGTAGAGTAGTGTGAATAGAAGTGAGAGAACGGTGCATTTTTAAAAAAAAAATTCTTTAGGTTTTCTCTAATTTAAATTATCATATTATCACACACTAAATAATAAAGAAGTCAATGGGGGTGGACCTATTAATATAATTTTGTACAATTAACAAACCAAGCTAGGTTATTAAAATTTAGTCGAGTCACACGGTTTGCTTAAAACTAGCCAAGTTTTATCGGTTTTGACCAGGTCTTATACACATTCAATCCAATTGATGACCTCAACCGGTCTATGTACCAAGTCAATTAAATTCATTTAATTGTGGGATGGCATAAGTAAATATATGGGCCTTTATAAGCTTTTTTTTTTTTTTTTTTTTAAAGGAAAACCCTAGCCTTTTATCTGAGTTATACGTGTATATAGGTATATATATGTATAAAAATAGGAGACCTCCTCTCTTTAAGTGGCACCAAGCAATCTTTTTGTTTTACTCTTCTCTGTGGCTGTGTGGGAGAATCAGGTCAGCTCTCCTCTTTATTTCGGTTCTTGTATTTATGTGATACCTAGCAAGTGTCTTTCTAGCTTAAGGGCTATTGATATATCACACACCTAGGATGGAGAATTTCTATGTATATCAGTCTTTGTGCTGCACAGAACATATGGGTTAGGTGTGGACTAAGGAAATCAACATTGTCATCGAGTTAATAAATAAATAAATAACTGATTATGGCTAGAAAATCGTCCCACATTTTCAGGAAGGAGTTATGCTTAAAATTACTTTAGTAGCTAATAGAGAAAAAGGCATGACTTCATAAAATCTAACCTATCAATATATTAAAGGAAAAGGGACTTCTAGGCTTCTGTTCTGATCTCAACAACCCCCACTTATCCTTATATTATGGGAAAGGATGTCCTATGGTTATTATTATATTAGACTAGGAGTGATAGATATAGCTACATGACAAGAAAGGATGTGAATTTTAGATTGATGAGATTTCCCTTATTCGGCCATTTTGAAGTTCTTGAATATCCATGATTATATGAATGGAAAAATCAGAGTAGGCAACAATATTTTTTTAAGTTCAAAAAAAAAGATCAAAGACTGAAAGTGAATTGGATAGTTAAGTTAATAAATGGAAAATTTTGGATATATCAGCATTGTCTAGGATAAAATTGTTTAAGCGTGAAAACAGATTTTTAAGTAGGAAATTGTGTATTGATGGACCTATCTTTGGTGTTGCTAGATTCTAATTCTACTAATCTGTTATGATTCAAGGGAGGTTAATTTTTTCTATTTTTGCAACTAAGAGGTAAGAAGTGTTTACTAATTTTGGGAGTTTTCCCAAAACAATGTTAATTATTAAACTATTTTATATCAAAGAAATATATTGATATTCTATATATAAATTGATATTTTATAAATGTTTGATGTGCACATTGACTATTTGTTTTATGAAAAACTTGTGGGACAACCTAAATTTATTTAAATTTGTATGTGTGAATGTATCTTTATATTTTTGCGAATTATGAATGAATTATTTTTGTGAGCATATTGAATATGTTTTGAAAACCTATGGCAAGTCGTGATTAAAAGTTCAATATTGTATTTAGTCCTTAGCAAGGAACAATCATACTACAAACAATCCTTAGTAAGGGACGGTCCCAAAAAAGGGGATAGTGCACATTTGATAGCTCCTTAGTAAGGGAGTACACTATTGAGGATCCAAAAAGGAAACTCCTTAACAAGAGAGTGCACATTTAGGTTCCAAAGGAGCATTCCTTAAGAAAAGTGATGAAAAGGAGGTTCTAGTCCAAAAAGGGAATAACACAACCCTGTCAACAGGGTGTAAACGTTGACCACGAGAAAAGTCTAGAAAATTGTTTATATGATGGTATTGATATATATATATATATATATATATATATATATATATTATGATGGCTCACAATATAAAGATATTATTTTTACATGAAATATTTGATGATAAAATGTTGATGAGTTACAAGTTATGAATTTCTTGTAAGAATTATTTATTTGAAAGATTTGTTCCCACACCTCAATGTTAGTGAATTCCATTTATTGAGTTATCTCCTCTCCCCCCCCCCCCCCTTCTTTTATTTCCCCCTTACAGATACATTAGAGAGATTCTTGGAAGACAACAGTTATGAATTATTTTGTGAACCTGAGAATTTTATTATTGTTATTATAGATTATTCAGATTAAATAGACTTTTATTGCTTATGATTTTGGGGCATTACAGGCCAGATTGAATAACGCTGACATATATTATAAAAGTTGAATCCCTACAACTTATGAATACACAAAATGGTAATACGTGTCTCTTTGACAATACATAAAACAATGACACATATCATCTTTGGTAACTTCCTCGATTTATTAAGTCTGATATATGGAAAATAATGCCACCACGTGGAAAACAACTACCGATACATGTCAATTTTTTTACTATGTATCACCCATTAAAATATATATATATATATATATATATATCTTAATTGCCTACTATAAATTCTACTATTTTAATAAATCCTCCTCTACCTTTCCTCAATTGCTTTTAGTTATTACCCATTATATCTCTTTAAAAAATGGCCAATATTTAGTAGTGTATTATCTAATTAAATATTCTAATATTTTCAATATTTTTCAAGATAGTTAAGTTGGTAAGTATGTTTGTTGGCTTTTATCTAGGTTCACCACCTTTCTCAAAAAAAAAAAAAAAAAATCTAGGTTCACCACCAGCATTACTTTTTTGCTTATCACTAACAATTTGCCACATTATGAAAATTTTTGTCAAATTTTTGTATCTATAGACTCTCTCTTACCACTTCCCATCTTGAGGAGATCTCCATTTTCCACTAGCTGGAGGAGTGCATCTGAGGTTGTTAATTGATTGCTCATAGATTTTATTTAGGCTAATTGTGTATATGACTAAAAAAATTTATTCTTGTGTTAAAAAATCCTGAGTTCAGATTTTGCCAAAATATTTAACTTAACAGTCCAAATTTTTATTCTCGTTTTTGTAAAACCATTTTTCCCTTTTCTTTTCTATGGTCCAATCTATTTCTTATTCCTGATTTATTACACTATCAGTTATTCCATGACGGAGCAAACAATTTATTAGGTCTCAACTCACTCTCCTTGCACTAGTTTGTTGATTATATATCTTTTCCAATGCTAACTGTTAAGCTGAATATTAGTATGGAAATACGAATTATCTAAAAAAGAAATCACTTGCCTCGTAATTAGTTTTTATTACTCCATTTAGTAACGATTAAACCTGGTAGGAATTAGTGAATCATAGGAAAACTTCCTCAGTATCTTCGTTCTTTGAAGAAAGATTTCGTAGGTTGTCTCTTAAAAAAAATAATAATAATAACAATAAAACTCATTTCATTAATTAAATGAGGAAAAGTACTTAAATAAAAATTAATGCAAATGCAACAATAAACCATAGAGGCGTTGATGTATCCAAAAATCACTACAAATAGAGACCTTTTTCCCATCTTCTAACTACACCACAAAAGATCTAGTGACCTTCAATTTTAGCAACATGGCAGCATCCAGCAACATTTTTGTTATGATGATCTTCTTGTTCATTGCTACACTGTCGGTCACACCGGGGCTTGGAATCTCGAGTGATCAAGAACTTCCACCAGATCCATCACCAGAATACCACAAACATTTGCATGAGTGCGCACAGAAGATATCAGAAGACTGTGGGGATGAGGTCTTTTATAGTACATTTTTCAATAATGTGACAGTCTCTAATGGTTGCTGTGTTCAGCTTCAGCATTTGGGAAAATGTTGTCATGATGATTTGGTGAACTTTTTACTCGAGGCCCCTGAACTTGGGAGCAAGGTCTCAGAAATCTCAACAAGGAGTGAAAAAATTTGGGATAAGTGTGTTTTGGTAGCTAAAAGTGGTTCATCTGCTCCTCAGCCTTCTGCATCAATTATTGAAGACTAGGAGTTGGTATTTCTGATCTTATATGCTATGAAGCTATTATAGTAGAAAATTGCTTTTTGCCCCTTTTTGAAAAAAAATTCAGCATTTTGCCCTCTTTCTCAAACTAATTAGGAAAATGCCCCTCTTTTGAAAATCAAGTTTCTGAAAATCGATTTAGACCCTATAGTGGCGTTTTTAAGGACCCTATAGTGACGTTTTAAGGACCTATAGTGACGTTTTGTAACTCGATTTTCATAAAGTCGAGTTATAGGTAAAAAAAAGAAAAAAAAAATTGCATGTAACTCGACTTTATGAAAATCGAGTTACAAAACGTCACTATAGGTCCTTAAAACGTCACTATAGGGTCCTTAAAAATGCCGCTATAGGGCCTAAATCGATTTTCAAAAGATGAGCATTTCCCTAATTAGTTTGAGAAAGAGGGCAAAATGCTGATTTTTTTTTCCAAAAAGAGGTAAAAAGCAATTTTGTCCAGCTATTATAGATTGAAATTATTATCTTTAAATTTTGGTGCCAAAATAAAATTGAGACTTAAATGGAAATCTTTTTTTTTTTAACTATTTGCACCATTGATGGTGTCCTGAATTGCAAATCATTGGTTTCACTGACCATCTCACATTCATCCTTTTCCTTTTTTAGAGCACTAGCATTGGGGGTGTAAAGACCCCTCAATTTCTATTTTAGCGACTAAACCCTTAAATTCATGCTCCATCCAGGTATTTAAACCCAAAAATTTTTACATCCCAATTACAGTAAGGTTGCATATATGCAACCTTACTGTTCATGGGATTGTAAAGAAAAAATTAATTTTTTAATCCCACACACTCTCTCTCTCTCTCTCTCTTCCTCTCACTTTTAGACTCTTCTTCATTTCTTTTCTTTTTTTCACCTCTCCTTCTCCCACACTCTCTCCTCTCTCAAGATCGGCTTGTAGGCTTCAGATTAGCGTGGAGGCTTGGGTGGGTGGGATTTCGATCTGCATGGAGGCTTTGGGTGGATGGGATTCATATCGTCGTGAGCCGGTGGGTGCTCGTGGCTTGCCGTGGGTGGGGTTTAGATCGTCGTGGGTGGGGTTCAAATCGTCGTGGGTGGGTTCATATTGCGTGGGTGGTCGTGAGTGGGTTCAGATCACCATCAATGGCCATGGGATCATTGGTACTCGTGGGTGGCCGTGGTTTTGCTCGGCGTGGGCTACCACGGGTCTTGGGTTTGGTGGTTGTGGCAAAAATTGGATTTGATTTTTTTTTTTTTTTTTTTTTTTTTTTTGGTGGGTATGGATTTGACATTGGTGGCTATTGATGCTAGTGGTGGTGGTGGTATTAGTGTTGTTGGTTGTAATTGTGGTGGCTGTGGAGGTGGAGGTTGGTTGTGGGTTGTGGTGGAAGTGGCTAGTTTTGATTGTGGGTGTGTGGTGATTGGTTATTTTTGTGGTTGGGGTGTGGTGGTTGGCTGTATTTGTGGTTGTGGGTGGAGAAGAAAAGGGTGGGAGAAAAGAGAGAGAAGAACACTTTATATTATTTTATTAAGTAGTTTATATTATTTTAATGAGTTGTATGTAAAAATAAACACTTGGATGTAGAGTGTATTATAAAGCAAATTGATATAATAAATAAATAATGTTTTAAATGGTAAAATAGTAACCGGTACCCATCCTCTACTGCTAGTGCTTTGGGAAATAGATTTGGCAAACCTCTTTTGAACGTAACATTTTGGATCTGGAGAAACATTTTCTTAACTATTTTGGTGTAAGAGCACTCACAATGGTAGTGCCAAAAGGCTGAATTATTATTTTTAGCGCAAAAATACTAAAAAAAAAAAGTAAAAAAACATGCTGCAATGTTAATGTTAAAGTTAAAATTTTTGGCATTTAAGCTACAGTAATCTACCAAAAATGACAGTTTATCGTAGCTACAAAGTTATTAAAAAAATTAGTTTTTTATTCATAATTCTTATCTCTCCGAACTCTTCCTCTATCTCTCTCTCCGTCTCACTTCGTTCTCTCTCTTTGCTTGTATACTTTCTGAAACTTCATCACCCAACTTCATTTCTCCTTAGGAAAGGTTTTGGAGCAAGATCCACTCACTTGATCATCCCACACATACCCATTTCGGGTCCACCAGTGCCAATTCCCATTTCTTTTCTTGCTTCCAAATATATATATATATATATATATATATATATATATATATATATTGATATATAGTTACAGTTTGATAAGATACATTCAAAACAAAACAATAGATAAAGATTCCCATAAAAAAAAAAAACAATAGATAAAGATAAAAATAGAAGAGTCCTATTATCTAGCTAATCCTTGATAAATTGCTCTTATCTTTATCTGATGTTGTGTTTGTTTGTATCAGAAAATTCTGCAGATAACTTTGCTTCAATAGATCTAACCCAACCACAAACCCACTGAGCAAACCTGCTATCGCCAGAATTACACAGAGCTAAACAAAACCGCAAACTCATTCAATTTCGTCCTTCATTTGAGGGAGAGAAGAGAGAAGAAAATCCATAGATTCAGAGAGAGAGAGAGAGAGAGGAGACTCAGAAGAGATAAGAAGAGGGAGAGAAGAGAGAAGAAAATCCATAGATTCAGAGAGAGAGAGAGAGGGGAGACTCAGAAGAGATAAGAGGAGGGAGAGAAGAGAGAAGAAAATCCATAGATTCAGAGAGAGAGAGAGAGAGAGAGGAGACTCAGAAGAGATAAGAAGAGGGAGAGAGGAGATAAGAAAATCCATAGATTTAGAGAGAAAGGATGAGCAAAAGAGGAGAGAGAGAATGAAGAGAGAGAGAGAGAGAGAGAGGGAGAATTAGAAGAGGTAAGAATTACAAATAAAAAAAATAAAAAATTAACTTTGTAGCTATAGTAAACTATCATCACCAAAATTTTTAACTTTAGCATCATTATTGTAGCATTTTTTTTTTTAGTATTTTGGGCCTTTGGCGTTAAAAATAGCAATTTAATTTTTTGGCACCACCATTGTGAGTGCTCTTAAAATAGATAAAAAGAGCTTTTTGAGTTACTAAAAACTTAAAAATTTAGCACTACCAATGCTAATGCTCAAAGTCAAGGAAAAACAAGGTGGGAGGAATAAAAAGTAAAAGCAGAATACGTTTTTAAAAACATTATATATATTCAACATACTATACTACTACAAATAAATAAATAAATAAAAATCTTCCAATCATAACTTCTCACCATTCAACCCCTCCCCCAAACCAATGGTTGACCTTTTTTCAAAGAACTCTTTTTTTTTTCCTCAAACCAATTGCTTTCCCACTTAAATTTTCATATACATATATATATATATATATATTGTAATTTGGGTCTGTTCTCCAAATTTGAGACTCCCAAATGATTCAAAAATATAAAAGATTTTCCTATTTGGAGTTTGTGATTATGAACAAAATTTTTAATTTATATAATTATTTAAAATTACGGCGATGGTAATGACTTTTTGTTTGAGTAAACAACAAAAAAATATTTTTGACTAATATTTTAAAGGAACAAAGTTTAGTTACAAATTTGGTTGTAGTCAATGGCTACAATTTTTTAATTGGATGTGAATTTTGAGAAATCCAACCCTCTATATTTGCAAAATTTTCAGAAGATCAAATATTAATAACTATGTAATCAATCAAACATACTTTAAGGAATTTTACAAAGAATTCAAACTACAAGCGGTTCAATGACATCCAAAACCAAATATATCCCAAAGGATTACCACTTTGCACAGCAGCAAACAGGGACCCAAATCAATTAAATGTTAATCATCATAATGCAACAATCCAATTAAATGTAGCACTGCCACCAAATCAGAAAATAAATTAACCGCATAAATGACATGGAACAACATTTAACAGGTATTAAAATCAAATATTTTTCCATTAAGCAGAGGACATATATTCAGACCAAAAAAAAAAGCAGAGGACATATTTGCCTTACTTTTGGTTGTTGTCAAAATTGGCAGTGTAAATAAATCCTTGCCTTGAGATCATGAACTAGAGTTATTTGGTAACCCTAGATGCCTGTCCTTTCAGTAGAGTTTCATCTGCATAATCCTTCAATGTCATTTATATCAGGAAATTCATCTATGGATCTCAGCTTTTCAAGAATCAGCCTTTCTTGCTTGGCATCTATGTATTCTCTAGTTAAGGGTCAAAGTTACATGCAAAACGACATTAAATTTAGAAGATGTGAACAAAATTTATCATGCTTGCTGTAACTTTAAAATGCATAAGCAGTGACATATATGTTATTTTTAGTTTTCTGCGTAGTATAAAGTAATGCAGATAAAAAATATAAGAAGATAACAGTCTACTACATGGCTAAAAGACATAAAAACAGACAGATGCTCTTGGCTATACGCTCAAAAGTCCATATTATTAACCCTCAACTCTGTGAAATTGTATTTACATCCTACAATCGTGTTTGAACTAATTTTGCAAAATATGACTTTGGTACCCTGAACAAATTGTTTGAAAGTAATGCCATTACATCCCTGATGAATTTTTTTCCATGACTATGCTGAGAGTTTGGGTTTATTTATTAGACGTCACATGTCAAGGCAGACACAGGCACCACTTCACCACATACTGGACAATATTATTTTCTCAAATTAATGTCAAAATCTCTTGGGTAAACTAATACAAATGATAGACATGTCATGTTCCTTTTTATTGGCATGTTTGCAGTAATGTTTTCATCTATTTATGTTGCACATAAGCACAGCTTGTTGAGAGTTGATGCATGCATGCCTACATGGTGGTTATCCATGCGAAGACATTAGGAAAGGATACATTCCTGATCAGGGTTTTCAGCAAAATTGGAGTGCAGGGCATTCCCAACACTATCCACTATAGCTGATGTAGTCATGGATGATTCAATGCATAAAATGGCTGTAACAGCGTCTAACCGAGTCACCTCATTTCGGAACATTAGTCTTGCATGTGCTGGAAATGATTCAATGCAGAGTCAAACTTGTAAGGGAGAAAGAAAAGAAGCAGAGGTAGGATAATTGCTTATGGAAGGTAATGTACCTTGAGCTAGTCGTATCAAACTCTCCAGCATGCGCACAGTTGTCCTAGCTACATTAAGAATGCACGACCTAAACAGATGGAATAATTGAAACCACTGATTTAGCATAGAAGATTAATTTAGGTCGAACCTGCATTATGAGCTGCAGATTTTCTTTGGAGCTGATAATAGCTTGAAATAACTGTTTCAGCCTCCTTTGTTAGGACCGGTTTGAAGTATCCTTTTACAAAGTGTATATACCTGCAACTTCAAAAACTTAAAAACTCGTTCCATTTCTGTGCAAAAATGTAGATTGTGAAGAAACAATGGTTGAAAATTGTTAGAGAAGCATTTAGAAAGGAATCAAATGCAAAAGATTGAAAAAAGATAAGCTAAAAAATCTTGTCTAGCCTCATCCACTATATTCCATATATATGGGATAGTCAGTTACAAAAATAGGGAAGATTCTTGACAATGACAACTGGTGAGGTACACCTCACCCCTAGGATAGTCTAGACTCTTCAATAAGGTAACAACACAATTATTCTAGAGTACCATGGTACTACCAACACAATATTGACTCTCTAAAATTCCCTTAAAACTGGAGCATATATATCATACAAGTCCAGCTTGGAACAAATGTACTCTAATCAATTCCTACATAATAACTTTGTAAAGGTATCTGCAAGTTGATATTTAGACTTCACAAATGGCATAGTAATTTATCCATTTAGCAAATTTTCCAGTACAAAGTGGCAATCTACTTCAATATGCTTAGTCTTCTCGTGGAACACAAGATTGGAAGCAATGTGTATAGCAGCTTGGCTATCACACTACAGTGGAATAGGAGTAGGTACTAAGAAGCCTAACTCCTAAAGAAAGTGTTGTAACCAAGATAGCTCACTTGCAGCAAGTTCCATTGCTCTGTATTTTGATTCAGCATTTGACCAAGCAACTATGTTCTCTTTCTGACTTTTCCAAGTTACAAGGTTCCCAGTGTTAGGCCCCTATTGAAGGTGTTACTGCCCAATATGCCTCAGTGAAACCTTCTATTCTGAGATGACCATTCTTAAATAATACGCTCGGACCTAGAGCTTTCTTTAGGTAACAAACAATCCAAATGAAAAGATCGCAATGTGAAATTCTCAGGGCTTATAAAACCTAGCCACACTAACTGCAAGAGAGGTATTTCTTACTTACCTGATTCTTTTCTTATTCCACTCCAAAGAGGAGCTAGCAGAACAATCAACACAGCGGAGGAAAGTGAAATTATATAATATGGAAAGTAGTGCCATTGTATGTGTTGTGGACAATTTGATGGGACAGAATGATGAAAGACAAATCCAAAACGATGCAACAACATAATTAATGAACAGAAAGTAAAGGATAGGTAACATAGGAGTCAGCACCTATGGCTTACTTGGAATCAGCACCAAAAAAAGGAAACCTTATGTACCACTAAATCATTAAATTCTTCTGGAATTACAAAGTCAATGTGGAATCAATGTTACACATAAACAACCTGATCATAAAACACAGGATGGACCATTGTATCAAAAGTTTCCACTTCATCAAGAATTTAATCTTCATGCACCAAGGAGGGCTGATTGCTGATCAGTAGCACATGCACCAAATTATATTGTCACATAATGATGCACCCTCTGATTGTTTCACTCTAGTTGAGTTACTCCTCACCAATTATATTGAAATCTTCCTCAACAGTAAGCAACATATCTGACTCTTAAACAAATTAGTAAATGTACTAAACATGGTTCAAATATCTCACCTAGTTGTTTAGTATCTACAATATGTTCCTCTTGCTGCACAAACATTGAAGAAATAATTGTTGGCACTTTCTACTCCTTTTTGAACATTAGGTTCTGGTGGTACTTGCTGTCCCTTCATTATAGGATCTCATTATCAATGTAGTATTCTATGTGGGGAGCAGTAATCTCATCACGATCAATCATCCTTGAGGGGCATTGGTGTCACCATGCATTCGAACACTAGCAGACATGTATTGAACAATTTTCGCTAGACTCTAACTTGGCTTCATGGTGGACTACACCGCAGTGGGCTTAGGACTAGAAATTGCACAAACATTT
This sequence comes from Quercus ilex subsp. ballota, assembly GCA_032727855.1. NCBI lineage: Eukaryota > Viridiplantae > Streptophyta > Magnoliopsida > Fagales > Fagaceae > Quercus > Quercus ilex. The sequence goes on along the minus strand of CM064918.1, from coordinate 24,176,722 downwards.
ATCCTGTTTTCTTCAAATTGTTCAATTGACGGTTAGTTCCATTGTTTTATACTATCTCCTTGATCTAGAAAGTTACCATAATGAGATTGGGCCAGATAATTCTATTGATAAGATTGGTAAATATTCCACACTAAGTTGTTCTTTCATTTCTTCCCAAGTAATTCAAAACATATAATAGTTCCAGCAATCCTAAGGTCAGCCAAGTTTGTCTCTGTCATCTGATAATTCTACTAAATGGGTTAGGTTGGGCAAAAGGCTTGGATTTCAAAATATTGGGTTAGGTCACGGGTGGAGCTGGGAAACTGGGGGGGTTGAAATGTGGCATCACAGCATAACACTAGAGTCACAATAAGGCAGCAAGACGGTGATCGACAACCAAGATCAAGGATTGCAGCACACGAGCAGTCTATATGAAACCTTATCGCCTAGCTCAACACTGCCTTTCTTCCATCGGTCAATCAGACCAGATCTCTAGCGAGCAGAATAAGGTGGAGACGTGGGCTGGATGGAGAGAACTTAATTGGTCCGAGGTGGCTAAGGCTAGTTTGGGTTGGGCTCTGAGTAGATCTGGATTTGGAGAGTTTGGGGTGGAGTTCCAGAGCTTAGCAACAGCAGTGGCTTGGGATTGCTATTGGTTGTCAATGAGAGATGGATTACAACAATCTGGGTTCCTTTTCTTCTATTCCGGCTTAATCCACAGCTTCAAATGGACTAAATTTTGCTCTAATACCAAATTTGACTCAAGACGACCAAAACAATACAAGATACAACAAAAATTAAAATGAAATAAAGGATAGGTAACCTAGGCACCTAGGCCTGCTTGAAGTCAGGCCAAGAGAACCTCTAGGAGGCAGCATCTAGGGTTAGCTGGAGTTAGCACTAGACCATAGGGACAACTAGAAGAGAAATATTATACATCATCATAATAATCCGTCTTCATAGGCATAAAATACCATGCTTATATAGTTTACTAAACCCTAATTTTAACTGACATAGGAAACCTTATTTCTAATCGACCTAGGAAACCTAATTCTAAATGACCCTAGGAAATCCCCATTATTGGATTTCAAAAATAATATTAAAATAGATCTCTGTCCCCCCCGCATCATAGGAACAATAGAACCTTTGAGGGTGTCACCCAAAGCATGTTCTTAAGCAATCTGTAATAGGATCTTCAATGGATTGGATGACTACCCTGGCTTAGATCTCTTAAATATCTCTTATTTAGGAGCGGTCCAATGCACACTTTGGGTATTCAAACTAGCTCCTCTTTCAAATGAAATTATCTTACTTATCAAAATAATAATTGAACTTCTTTCTACACAAAAACCTAATTTTTTGTATTCAAACTAGCTCCTCTTTCAAATAAAAATAAACAGGGCATAGAAACTAAGGTATTAGTTGCTAATTCTCTTAAGTAATTTTACCTCTGAAGCATAGGAAGTGGCCAGATATTTGCTAGCTCTTCATCATGCTTGCTTTTGTCTGATTCACCCTGCACATTACTTTCATAAAAGTCAAAATTTGTATTCAATTAAATGCTTGATAACACCACAGAACCAGTTACATGATCTCAGGAGCAGATTACCTCAGCAAGAATGTGAGAAGAAACAACTGCATCCCATTCAGGATTCTTTGTATCCAAGAGGACCAGGACTATATCAAACCTGCTCAATAAGGGTCCAGAGAGTGTTGTATTGACAGACAGAGCTAGATCAGGTTAAGGAAAATGAAAATGAGAATGATGGAAACTTTAGAGAAAGCCTGTTCAAAAAGAACCAAGACTTAAGAAGACCATGTATGTTATATTTTGCATTTACCTGAAGTCAAATTATGCAATAAAATTAAAATTCATAGCTGCCTCATTATAAAGCTAGTCTAGTTCCAGAATCAACAGTTATCTCAATAGTAAATCAAACTATCATATACTCTGAATGAAAGTGATACATTGATCAGGATCGTAATGTCCCTTAGGATTCGTTGCACCAAAAACGATTGTTCTAGTGCTGAGAGTCGTTACAAGACCAGCCTGGAGAGAGTGAGAATGTCATTGAGTAGCCAGGCTTCTACCAAGCATCCAATAGAGCAAGATACAAATTAATCAATAATCATAGATAAAGAACCTTCAAACAAAATAATCATAGATTAAGAAAGAACTGATATTTATCTTGACGAATTTTTAAGAAAGTGTAAAACGATAAAGTAAAACAAATGGCCACATTGTAAGGACATAGACAAGGGGGCACATACAATATTATTACACACCATCAGAACAAATATTAATAAAACAAGACACAAAGGGACATGCGATTAATAGACATTTTATCTTTAATCAAGACATTACATTCTAGTATTTAATGGTATCCTACTTGTCTTTCCTCTCCTATCTTTTTATAATTTTCTTAATTATTATATAATTTTTCAATAGAAAGGAAAAGTGCGTTGTCAGGTACTCAGGCATGTTTAACCTGAATTGTCATATATTAGCCCTGAATATCATATGTCAGCATGTACGACATCTAAAAGCTTGTGCACAGTCCCAAACATGACCTCAACAAGTCCAACATGTCCAAGAATGTTGAGTCATGAGGACATGGCAAAAGATCCTAATAGAAGTGTCCGCACATAAATTTCTAAGTTCTAATTCACTAATTCCAGCTTAAAAATGAAAAGGAAACAAATGTCATATCTCAACACAAGAAAGCATATCTCACCTTAAGAAGAGTTATGTAACTTTAACTTTTAAAATAATGAAACCGTCAGGGACTAACGAATAACTATGGGAACATTATGTACAGATAAAATCCACACTCTCCAACAGCAGGTACTAGATTTGTAGAACCTTTTTAGAATTCTTAACCTCCAAAGGCAGTGTTAAAAAAGCCTTTAGGAAGCTTCTAGCAATTGGGCCTTCTTAATCAACACACTAAATCTCAGAACAGGATATGAAGCAAGTAAATTTAACCAATGTATCCAAAGTTCTTGAATTAAATCTTCAAGGTTTCAACCTACTTTATGTAAATGTTAAAGAAGATATATAACAAGATGTTATAAAAGAATTGTACGTGAAAGATAATTCACATTCGTTTGTGCATTTGTTTGACTCACAAGCAAAAAAACTAATCAAGACATTGTGAGGATTGTTATACCTTATTAACCTATACTCTACATAATGTTTAATGCATAGAAAGGACAGAGCTAAATCATATACTACATAATAAAAGTTATGTCTTACATGTTGTCGTTACACCATATGACTCAACATAAGTGTTACACGTCATATGGCATATTATAATTTAATTAAAATTATTAACATAGTTGGCTTAAAGTGAAATTCAAGAAGTTTAAAAATACTAGACCGATTAAAATTCAATTGCCACAGTTTTAAAATATTTCTCTGATTAAAACTATTGTACCAAAATTTCCAAGAGATTTAAAAGAAGTTTCATTATTTATTTCAAATTAGTGTTTAATCTATTATGGTTTTTGGTTTTATATGTCCTTTCACCACGTAACTTAAAGGGATTTTTTTTTTAATGCTTATCTTATCATTCAAATTCAATTATATTATTGAAATATTTTGTAGTTCACATATAATGATAAACCCATGCATCAACCAGGCATGGCAGTAGTTCTCTATAAAATTCCACAGTGACAATTAATAGAGATGAAATTATTCATGTGTTGTCAATCCTCTTATAAAACCCCATGCAGGAATTGAATGGCAGGAACTCATGCTTGAACTGGATCATGATTACATCAAGGAAAACAGACGTAATTCAAGCTTAGATGGATGCCAAATATGATATCAATTATTAAAGGACTAGTTAACACAATTGACATAGAGGCTTTGATAATAATTACATCAACTAAAACAAGATATTCTACCTTGGCAACACTTATGGTCTGCTGCTCCATGGCTTCATGTATGGTTGACCTGTCATGTTCTCTCATGCTGTCAAGCAAAACTAAGTTAGTTTCTTGGCAAATCCAAAGAATCAGAACCAAAAATCATCTTGGTCTACACAGCTTTGCTTGTCAAGGGAAATACTACTTCATGTCCAATTTGCATGTTATACATGCCACTAAAAGTCATTTAAAGGCAAATTTTCATGCTCCAATTGTTTAAAAGTGAGTTTAGGAGAGAGATTGCATTTAAACTGAAGTGCACATGCATCTTTTGTAGCCTCCAGTATCATAATCAAGAAAAGAATGAGTGCAACTAAAGTATTAAGGCTTTTGTTCCTACCCTGAGGTAGAAATTAGAATAGCGCTTTCTATAACATAGTTTGGATGTAATGCTATTATAATCTTAAAAGAGAATAAAATGCACAGGACAAAGACTTAAAGTTACTTGATGTTGGAAAACCAATTGGCCCAAAAACTTAAGCTAGAAGGACATGAGCCAACTGTGTATATGAGGCTTCACACATATTAACACCTATATCATTATGTCCTGTAAAATAATTTGATTCCACATACTCAAATATACAGATTTTCTTGCATTTTTATTTTTTCTCTTAACTAACAACTTTGATCACAAGCTATGTTTGGCCTAAACAAAATAGAAATATCTTAAGAGATTGCGGCCCTTTGAGACTAAATGCAACCCAAGTTTCTTCAAAATAATAAGTTTCTAAAATCATAGGTGAATTCAAAGGAGATAAGGATAGAAATAAATATCAAATGTCTTCCCATAAACTTATAAAAATAAAATAAAAAAAGAACAGTGAACTTATTTTTATAAAAAATTTCCAAAAAATTTCTGAATTCTAATATCTTAAAGAGCAAATCACCAACACATGGACTATAATCATTCAAACAGAAAGAATATGCCAACAGGCCTACTTAGCCCGTTCTTGTTGACATGCTCTGCATAAGAGAAAGAGACACAGAGATGCTTAGATTAAGCAGACATGAATACTGTGGAAGGGAAGTTGCCCTGGACTTTGATGGTTTTTGTGCATCTCTCCTAATAGTTTTTAGTTGTTTTGTAGTTGCCAAATTTAGCTACATTTCACAAGACTGTTATCTCACTAGTCACTACTGTAGTCAAATTACCAAAGCTAAACCAATAGACCCAACACAAGCAGCAATCCTACAATCAAAGGCTATCAAACTACGAGAATGGTCTCACTAAACATTCTAGGACCTTTTGTCTTCCAAATCTGAGATTGCTCCAATCACTGCCTTTTTCATAAATAGTCTCATTGACCAAGAGTCACTTTTTAAAATTAGATTATCAAAGTTATACATACAAAGCAAATGCAAATAGATTTTTGGACATGATCCTCATCCTTATAATCATTACGATAAGCTAACACAAGGAAAAATCTGACACTGAAGTATGAAAAAGAAACATACTGAAACAGTGAAGTTGAGCACCAAACAGATAAAATCTAAAACGGAGTTCTTTCTTGGCATTGCTTCTTACCTATCAAATTCATCTATGCAACAAATCCCTCCATCTGCAAGAACAAGGGCTCCGGCTTCTAACATCCACTCCCCTGGGAATTTGATAAACATGGTTTATTAATGTAAAACAAATATAGGAATATTAAGCGCCGATATGGATATGGATAATGATATTGATACAGATAATGTAAATTCTCAAAAATTTTATGATCTAATACACGATAGGGATCTACTAATTGATTAAAACATAACTAAATGTTTTAAGTTGATACTATGCTAATGTTTAGTTTGATAAATATCAAAGCCATAAAATACATATAAATAATAACCACGATCCATGTTTCGTATTCATTGAAAATTCAGAAATTTGAAGAATTCTAACTTTCTAAAACATCTGTTTCTGATGAAAAAACAACTTATACAATCCAAATATGGACATGCTACATACACCAGATTTGGATTGATGGTGCAATCATAGTGATTGGAGAAGCAATACCCTATTTGGAAGCATAAGATTAAGACAAAACCCAAGAATAAGTGTTCATCTAGGAAGCATGGTTGCCCCAATTGGGCCGGCGCACCCAAGTCGGATACGCACAGACGCACCGTGCGGCCGTAGACATGGCTGCACGTGCATCCGTGGCCAAAGTGTTTTTTTTTTTTTTTTTGGGTTTCCAATTCAGCCCAATACAGTCCGATTTGGGCCGATATGTCCAATTTGGTCTGAAATGGGCCAAACAGGCCCCAAATAGGTCTGATTCGGTCCAAAACAGGCCTCAAATCGATCCGATATGGGCCGAAATAATTGTTAAAAAAAAAAGTAAAATATTTCATTAAAACACACCGTTTTGACAACCTACTTTAAAGAAATAACCCTAAAATAATTTCAAAGTCTCTCTCGTTCTCTACAGCTCTCCCTTAGACTCCCTCCATCTCTCGCTTTATTACCTACTACTGCTCTTAAATTAGTATATATTTACCATTATATGAAGAAGAAAAAAAATGCTTAGCAATCTATAGAAAATATAAATAAAAATATATTTAATAATTTATTAATAAACGAATCCCGCTGAACCCGTGTCCTATTTTTTCAAAAATTGCTGTGTCGCCGCACCGTGCTTCCTAGGTGTCCATGTTAGTTAACTAGGTTTTTATATTTGATGTTATGTTTTATTTGGTTATTCTAGACTCAAAGATATTTTAGTATTTCTGTTGGACTTGGGCCTTGGATTTTCTTGTATTAATAAGTATGTCATTTTTAGTTTATCAGTCTTTATGTGTGGGCTTTGATTCAATTCAAATAGGATTTGGTTTACTAATCAAAGTAGAAATCCTAGTTCTACTAGGAGATTTGGGGTCTATATAATTTTGTTATTGTACTAAAAAAATATGGAGTTAATCAATAAAAATATTGAGTGTTGTGAGCATTGAGGTATGTTGGCCATCATGTGTTTTTCTTTTTTTCTCTTCTCCCTTTTCTTTATCTCTTTCTTGTGCTACAGTTCATGAATACTATTCATACAGCCTTTGAACATCATTAAACAGAATAAAATTATAGAAATGCAACCTGAACAATAGGATAACCCCAAGGTTCAAACACAGGAACTCTTAAACATATAACTTGGGACACCAAGTTTTGAATATAAGAAATAATAGAAGGGGGGTAAAAAGACATAAAAGAGAAAGGAGCAATGTCAAAATTCACTTTAATATCCAATGAAAGACTGAAGGTGGTTTCAACATTTGTCCAGGTAAATCAAAATAGCATGTCAATAATAGCATCTGGTACTGTCACAGCTTCCACTTAGAAGCATCTGCTCTACATTTGTGTACAAGTACTTTCTAATTCTATAGTGACAAACTACAACTTGTCCCAGAAGTTTAAGCTATTAGGAAAGGGTGAATTTAATTATTCAATCAAAATTCTAATATTCGCCATCACATGTGGGCCTAGACTCTCCCTCAATAAGTACGTCTCAACTTGTGAGATTTTCAACTTTTTAAATGGGAGGTATAGTGGAGACAAGGTTCGAATTTAGGACCACTTGATTTAATACAATGATAAACTACCCCTTGTCCCAAAAACTTAAACTCTTAGGAGAATGTAATTTGATCATTATTCTAACATATAGTACAATTCTAATTTAAAAAAAATAGAAGAGGAATAAAGAAGTTAAACCACAAGAATAAATGAAGAAGAAATTAATGGAACAAAATATTTGTAGCAGATATTGTCCAACCTCCAAAAGAAGGTTTAAAGTAGAGGTTAGGTGAATGTTTACCTCCATCCTTGACTGCAGTGACAGTCAATCCAGCACTGGTGCTTCCTAACCCAGTAGTAATAACAGATCGGTTGCTCAATTTTGCAGCAAACTTTAAGAACTGAGACTTCCCAGTACCTGTGAGATAGATCTAGTAATGTTTACTTAATATTTATCATGCAATTTTCAACAACTTGTATGGATCCCTCTTATTCATCCTATCAACATCTCCATAAGCAGATGGAGTATAGAAATACATACACGCACGCACGCACGCACACACTTGTGTGTGTGTAGAGCAAGAGAGAGAGAGAATGAAGAGTATCATATAATTCAAAATAGAAGTAAAAAGTAACAAAAAATAAAACTGCTACCTGGATCACCAACCAGAAGCAAATGAGACTCTCCTCGAACCTTTGTCCCAGAAGCATCAACATGTTGCACACCCCCAATAAGTGTTAACGCAACTAAATTGAAGATTGAAAAGGTAAATGTGATAAGTAGGAATTGATGATCATATTAAGATTTAGGGGGGAAAAAAAAAAAGACACATCAATTTACATTTTTTTATTACCAAATTAGGCAAAAAATTTACTCCGAAAATTTTGAACCCAAACAATGCAATGCAGTTTGAAAGTATAAAACAGATAAATAAGTATTTGATGTTGTATGGGATGACAGCAAACCTGCAAGCTTGACAGTAAAGAGTCCAAAAATTTGTGGGCAAATACCTCGTAGGATGGCATTTCTCCCTGAGTAAACATTGAACAGACTTTAAGTTATACCAGATAACAACATTGTAAATTTTGCAAAATATTTTTTTTATTGATAATTCAATAGTTGGGGGAGGTGGGATTTGAAGCCTAGACATATACATTGAAAACACCAAAAGGTGCTAGTTGAGCTACAAGGTTCTTGGAGAATCTAGCAAAATAAGAAAGCTAAACTTTAAGAAATATACACAGAATGAATAAGAAATATAAACTATTTTCTTCAAATGAAATATTGACAGTCCAGAAAAGTAAACTCTTCGGTTGCATATTAATTTAGAAGATAAGTATATGGTCAACAATTTTTACCTTTTAATGGGGAATCATGGAAATCTGACCAGAACAGCTTGAATTTCATAATAACATCATCAGGTATATCAACTTCTGACTTTAGCTCATTGGTTCTTCTAAAAAAATGAAAAGCTAAACTTTAACAGAAAAACACAAAAGGACAAGTATTGTGGTTTTTCATTGCATAGAGTGCCAGAACAATTGACTGTTTTTTTCATAATAAAGTAACTAAATTTTATGTTGGCCACCAACCCACCATGACCACCCTCTTTTTTTGGGGCTTGGAACTGGCTATAAACAAAATATATGACACTAAGCACAGAATTAGGCCGCAAAAGCACCAGAATCATGCATTGCCTAACAAGCCAAAAATGCACCTTTTCCTAATTTTCTTGCACCTTTACTTCTAAATAAAAAAAAAATTGGTGGATAGAATCCTCCCAATTCTCCATAAGTAGTATTAAATCTTTTGACAATTGAATTCAATAAGTATAAGACTTACCTCACATGATTAGCAATTAGTATGGGATCAAGGTCACAACGCACATCTTTCAAGTCTGGAGACCACTTTGCAGTTAAAACTCCAGTAATGATTACGTCATCTGTGACAGGAAGTAATTACCACACAAACCTCTCCTCCCCCAAAAAATTAGATAATCTAAACTATATAATATGTTCAAAGAAAGGCATGATTCAACAGCTAGTATAAGCATATAATTGGATATTTGTTATGAAGTTTTTGCTCAAGGTAATGCTAGGAAGTAAATTCATAGAAAATTGAAAAATAAAGCTTCCCAGAATTTCTTACCTCCAGCTTTAACAATGTCAACAAGATCGTCCTTCAATATGACAGGAATTGAACGAGGAATCGCCCCAACACCCAACACTTGTGTGCTTTCTTGGATTTTGATTTCCTGATAATCATGGCGTATTATAGAATCTTCTAATTCCTTGAACTTTGTGCCTTCACAGGGTTTCGAACTCTGAGATTGAAGACAATCGATCAACCATCAACTCCAAAAGAACAACTAGATAAGACAAACTAGACATATAGCAAAGAGCCAAATAATGTCTTGTTGCAAAACATAAGAAGGTAAAATACATTATACAAAAAATATATTAAATCCATCAAAATGATAATAAAGTAGAAAAAAATAAACAGATCTCATGCCTCACTTCATAAAATTCTCATCTTAATGCACATGAAGATCAAGAATGCATCCTCAAATGCAACTGCACTTATAAAATTTTGCAAATAGCTTAAGCACATACTATAAGTGATACTTTTATCATATTACATAAAAATGTATGAGACCATCCGATTGTTGCTACCACCACTTATGTTTTCTTCAAAATTTTCATATGACACAGTTAAAATAATGTGAGATATAACCAGAAATTGAGTAAAACATATACCAGAGAAGGACAATACGAAGGTAGTAATATTGAGTTTCTAGCTTCCAGCTCAGGATAAACTAGGAATCTGCAAACATCGTCAACCATAAGAAGGTAAAAATTTAGTGCAAACTACAATTGGCATAAAACAGGTATCTCCAAGTAGATTATGACAGGAATGTTAGTCTCAAAGATACAGATCAATACACCCTAGGCAAAGAATGTCAGTGACTATAATATGTCATTCAGAAAATTTTGAGGAAAAGTGACTGACTGCGTAATTATGGATTTCAAAATTATGCAGTCCATATCAGCTGGAGTTTGAAGTTGTTCAGATTGTTGTAAGGCCCTAGAGGTGGCATGGCAGCGTCAGAAACTTGGAGGACACTGGCACTTACGTGAAATGCACCCAACATGCATCATATGTGCCATGAGCCACAAATATATTTTTCATTAAGGGAAATGCCTGGTCATGTACAGGATATGGTGGGCTATGCAGGGGATATAGCTGGATCACACAGAGGTTCCAGATTGGCAACAGCTAAATACTCAACAATTTAAACATTTTTTTTTGGGCATCTATATTTTGGATTGGACACAAAAGGAAGACATAGTACAAGCATGCAAGGATGTGAATACTAAAACTTTTTTGTTTTGTTTGGAAAAAACCAATAGATGATGTTAACTTGTTATGTCTGAATATTTGTTCTCTCTTTCATATATCTTTTTGAAATTCTAAGCTACTTGATTGAAAATTTTGAAATACAAAATGAAAAAATATTTGGCAATGCATGAAGATATGTTTATCAGCATATCCCAGAAATGCCATACGATAGTTTCCTTAAATCTACGCTCTTGGTGGATCAGTACCATGTCATTCAGACATGCTTTATAGCTTAAAGGAAACCCTCCTTCCTTCACAAGGTTTAAGAAGAAACTAAGTTGACAAGATAGATTGCACTATTTTTTCTGCATTCCTATTCATAACCACCACAATACACCAAGAAAATTAAGCTACTAAAAATGTAATAGCACAATACAAATGTACATTGGTGCGTCAAAAGTAACCAAATTAAAAACCCTACTTGTGCTTGCATTTCTGGCACATATACCATCTCTCCCCTTCATACATCTTGATCGCTCCAGAACGAATCACCGTCCCTTTGAGGGTGAGAAGAATCCCACGATGCTTCACTCGAACACTTCCAACGCGTGGAAAAGTCTCTAACCAAATCCAAACACATTCACACACAAATCAAACAAACAATTTTCCAAGCAAAGAGTTGAAACAAAACCAATATCACAGGGAGAAGAATTGGAAAAAAAACCAGGGCACTCGAGTGGGGAACCGCTGATGTTTACACGAACATGAATGAATTTCTTCTCAACCACACTTTTGTGACCTTTCAATTTCAAATCCCCCAATACAATTTTCTACATACACAAAGCAAAACACAGCCAAATCAAAGAAATGGAGATTTCTTTAACGAACTAACTAAAGTAGACACAATAATTTTTAAAAAAAGATATGAAAACAAAATATTAAAATACACTTTTAGCCCTTAAAATTAAGACATGTCACCCATATAAGTCTATTTCTTTTAGTAATACGACTGTTAAGTGCCCAATAAGTATCGTCAATTAAGACACGTCACCCATATAAGTGGAGTAATTCTTAGATACTACCAGAGCATGCAAAATAATGCTCCCTCCTCTCACATTCATGATGAAATTCACTAATTAAATTCATGGTGAGGTCCACCATGAATGTGAGAGAGATTTGGCTTACCTCTAATACTTTTTTAACTGGAATCTCCTTTTATTTTAATAAGAAACTGCTTCATCACTCGCTAACTAAATAAAAGGTAGAGATTAAAATCCACTACTATTTGTCATTGTGTATTTAAAATAAAAGAACACCTAAAAAATACTAGAGGTAAGCCACACTCCTGTGAGAGAAGGAACACTATTTCTCCGTATTCCGGCCAAATAAGTTTATCTCTGTCGATAATATGACCGCTAAGTGCTAGATAAGGGTCGTCTATTAAAAGATGCCACTCATATAACGCCCAGTGTCATCAGATTATTAACGAAATAGATCAATACGAAAACGGAATCAAACATTCAAAATGAAAATTTAGAAATTGTTTTTGGAAAATTAAGAAATTTTAATGGGCAAAAGTGTGCTTTGCTCGAAAAAAAACAAAATGTGCATACATGAGCCCAAATAGCAGCATCGTCGAAGAGGCGCAGGTGATCGGTGGGTTGGGAGAATAGCGATTGCGCAAGCGGCGGGTCGTCTTCCATTAGCTCTGCAAAACTGAGAAACATGGAAAGAGAGAGAGAGTTTTAGAGAGAGAGAGAGGGGAAAATGAGAAGAATAGAGATGATTGATTGATGATATTACGCACTCGATGTGGAGAGGGTAATGAAGGTTGGGGTCAGTAGAGAGAGCGATGGAGAGGAGCTGGTCGGAGTGGTGGCGAACGAGGAAGGCAGCTTCGGCTTTCAGTTGAGAGGGAGAGGCAGGATCGTCCATTTCGTGAAAGGAGGACATCGCCATTTGCTGTCCTGTGCACACAAAAGAGGAAAGGTAGGAGACGGGTTTGGGCGGGAAGATAAATTGGTCACCAACCTAGACAAAACACTATGCTATATGGGTCAAGATAGATTTTTTTTTTTTTTTTTTTAAATAGCAGTCTCCACATTTTCATAATAAATCCTTGTTGGTAGGTTGTTACAGATTTTAATTTAAGACTATATTTGATTGAATGTAAAATATTTTTCGAGTGTAAAATATTTTCAAGTGAAAATGTTTTCAATGAAGAAAAATATTTTCAAGTGTTTTACTGCATTATGAAAATTGTTTTAAAAAATGTTTTCATGTGTTTGGTTACATTCTGAAAATGCTATTTTTTTACTAGTTTCTCACATTTTCTCAGCCATTTTCTTACCATCCAAACAAATTTTATTATAAAAAATTTCAATATATAAACTTAAAAAAAACAAAAATCAAAACAAACTCATTCCTTAAACTCAAACAATTCGGTCAAACTGAGAGAGGGAGGAAGAAAGAGTGATAGAAAATTGAGGGGTGATCTCGAACCGGGGTGGGTCATGAGCGACGATCTCGGACCGGCGTCTGCGTGAGAGAAGAGAAGAAAAGGGAGATGGGTAGAGGTGAGATGGGCTTCGCTAGCGTGAAGGGGGACCTCAGATCGGCGTTTGCATGTGGGGCGCCGAGATTGAGACGATGAGAGTTCGATCTAGAGGGCGGCGGCGTCGGTGCGATCTTGGCGATGTGATATGGGGTGCAATCTCAGCGGCGTGATCTCGGCGATGCGATCTGGGGTGTGATCTCAACGGCGCGGTCTTAGTGGTGGTGCGATCTGGGGTTGGGGCGGTGGTGTGATATGGGGCGGTGGTGCGATCTGGTGTGATCTAGCTCACTCTCTCTACTCTCTGTTCTTGTTCTTTCTCTCTCTCTCTTCGAGTGTCTGAGTCCGGAAATCATTTGAAGGTAAAATACAAGTGCAAATTATTTTCCACTTCAATGCTTGATATTTTACGGTCAACGAAAATCATTTTTTGTTTAACTAAATTTTCCAGCCAACCCAAACACGCCCCCTTGGTGTAAAATATTTTACAGATTCCGTTTACTGCCGAAACAAACGCACGCTAAATTTATCGCTAAAATTACTTTCTTATCACTAGTAATAGCAAGTAATAACTTGTCACACAAGATTTATTATGAAAATGTTGTGGACATAACATTTTTCAATAAAATTTCAACTCATAGGTTTAATTTTACGATAAATCGATGATTATTTTTATTGTCAAAACTAACATACTAATTGATATTTTTGTTCTACATATGAAACTTTTTTTCTTTTTGGGAGAATTTGGCTTTTGCCTTTTGCCACATTAAATTAGTCAATTGATAAATGGATTTAATAGTGTAGTCTTAATATTTTATTTTATTTTATTTTTTTATGAATTTTTTTATTAAATATTATTTTCATACTTAGAGTTTATACGAATTTCATTTCTTATCCATAGACTTTAAAAAAAAAAAACCAAACTAAATTTTTGACCGACTAAATTTCAAACTTGAATTCACGATCAATCAAAGTGTAACTCTCTCTATCTCGTCTACCTATAAATCTCTTACATCAAGATCGTCTCCCCAACTCAATACTCTTGACTTGCCATGAGAGTGAGAGAGAGAGAGAGGTGGAGGATAGCTGAATGGTGGAGAGAGAAACAAATAAAAAATGATTTTTCAAGGTTTTGTTGAGGAACAAAAATCTCAACAAATGCATGGATGTTTGTTCAAAAATTATTTTGGTGTACCATCTGTGGAGCATGTTGCGAAAGTGTTTCAACTGAGTTTTTTTTTAGGGAAATTAAGTTTAGCTACATTTTAGCTTATCAACATGGATGAGTACCACGTCACCACTAAGCTCCAAGCAAGTATTTTATACACCTATGTACTTAATTGTTCTTTTAAATATACGCATGCTTTATTACTCTACTAGATACAACCATGCACAAAAGTACATACTCTTTTATATATATATATATATATATATTTATTTATTTATATTTATATATATAGGAGTACATACCTTATTTTGCTAGGTTGTTTGCCAAATTAAATTATCTAGGTCCACCACATTAGGTCTAAAAAACGATTAGTATCTTAGCCTGATGATAAAAAAATAACACAATCATTAAAAACAGATGTCATAAGTGGAAACTCTTAAAAAAAAAAAAAAAAAAAAAGAAGGTCTAAACTAACTTAATAATTATAAGACTTCTAAATATATGCATATAACCATTAAGAGTTTACAGCAATTTTGATTATCATTTTGTAACTCAATTAGATACACAATTCCAATGCAAACACATCATTACAAGCAACTACAAATGTTATAATAAGACCATCAATACGTTAGATGCAAATTCTGAAGTTATAATCATTCATATAGTTATTGTTTACAAAATAAATTATATACTAGCTAGTTTCTCAAATGTTATTACGTACAAAAGCATTCAACAGCAGATGTCATAATTAGATAAAGCACGTGTTATGAGTAGGGTAGTTAGAAGGTAGTTACTAGTTAATTCTCTTCGAAATGGAGGATCGTGGACCAACCAATCCTGTTGATCAATTTCAATGGACGGGGGGATATGTAACCATTGATCCAAAAGTAGATCCCATTAGAGGTTTCCCTATCTTTCACATAAATTGGCACTGATAAAACTTCATATATTACTGAAACAACATTAGCAAAGAAGCATCCTTTGATCCATTTATCATCCATTCATGTGAAGTGTGTCCCATGTTTGTGGATTTGAAGCTAGCCTCGGAAGCACTCGAGCGCCAAGACTAGTGTTTCTAAGTAAAAATGGGCACTAGGCCTCCTTGTTCTAGGGTATCTTTACATGAACCTATGATGAGACACTTGGTATGGACACCACTTCAGTCACACATAAGCTTGGGGTTGAACCAGGCACCATGTTGTTATTATGTTGATGAAGCAACCAAGTTGGAATTTCTACTCATAAATGGATCTCCAAATTTAATAGAAATAGAGAAGATCATTAGGGTAGGGTTCATCAAACTTTACCATCTCCCAACATACCAACATTATGCTTGTACATGGGCAAATCAGGTGATGCATGGACTTATAAGACCTGAACATGCCTAACAAGATGATTTCTAGTTGCCAAGCGGCCCAAGCCTACTCAATTGTACATGCAATGTTGTCACATGAGAGGTTCTCTTTTATATACGATTTCATTGACTACAACCAAATAAGAGTGCATCCCCAGGATTCATAGAAAACCCTTTTTCATATGCTAATGCAGGTATTTTATATTTCTATAGAGGCCACCTGTGCGCTCCACCATCTATTATTACAGGTTCATGATATCATAGAAGACCATGTAAATGATACTCCAGGATATTTTTTAGGGGGTCATGGTTTCCTTATTCAAATTTGTCTATAGTATGTACTAGCAATAAAACGAAAAATAAACTATAGGTTCATTCGGCATATTTTTTCTTAATACAATGAACATATTAATTATTGTTAAATGAATTTTAATTATTACTGCTTAAAATACATTTATCTATTAGTTTAGGACAATTACATGTTTAAATTGTACTATCAATGTAAGATTTACATTGTAAACAATTATACTATACACATTTGTTTAGAATTAGTGTAAGATTTACATTGTAGATAATTATATTGTACACATTTGCAAAAAATGTGTAATATTAATTGTACTATACACATTTGTTTAGAAACAATGTAGATCTTACATTGGTAGTAAAATATAAACTATGAATTTTCTATTAGTTTGTTTCAATTCTTTTTAAAAATCTAAATGGGCTTTTTTTTTTTTTTTTTTTTTTAGAAAACCCTTTTTCATATGCTAATGGAGGTATTTTATATTTCTATAGAGGCCACCTGTGCGCTTCACCATCTATTATTACATTTTCATGATATCATAGAAGACCATGTGGATGATACTCCAGGGTATTTTTTAGGGGGTCATGGTTTCCTTATTCAAATTTGTCTATAGTATGTACTAGCAATAAAACAAAAAATAAACTGTAGGTTCATTCGACATATTTTTTCTTAATACAATGAACATATTAATTATTGTTAAATGAATTTTAATTATTACTGCTTAAAATACATTTATCTATTAGTTTAGGACAATTACATGTTTACATTGTACTATCAATTTAAGATTTACATTGTAAATAATTATACTATGCACATTTGTTTAGAATTAGTGTAAGATTTACATTGTAGATAATTATATTGTACACATTTGCAAAAAATATGTAATATTAATTGTACTATACACATTTGTTTAGAAACAATGCAGATCTTACATTAGTAGTAAAATATAAACTATGAATTTTCTATTAGTTTGTTTCAAATCTTTTTAAAAATCTAAATGGGCCTTTTTTTTTTTTTATTATAGATTTAAGATGAAAAAAAAATTACTTTTATTGTTAGGCTTATCATCTCTCCCACCCTCCCTCCCTCCCCCCCCTCCCCCCCAAATTTTAGATAAAATTGGTTTGTTGTTGGCCTTTTTTTTTGTTTAAAAATATCAAAATATTGTTAACATGATCATATTTAAGCTTATTTCAAGTGGGTTAAAAAAAATTTAGGATCAAGATGTTCAATTTTTTATTTTAGGAGGGTCAAATAAAAAAAAAAAAATTGCCAGCTCAAGGGGTTCAAATGAGCCTCGTTAAATCAAAGCCAGCCAAGGATCATGTGCAAAAATTGAAACAAAAACTAATAAAAAAGTCCCTTCATGTGGATGAGAGTAGGAAATTCACTATCCACCCAAAAAAAGAAAAAAAGAAAAAAAAAAGGATCCCTTCATAGAATTTCTCTCTTTACCGCCTTGAACCTTTTCGCTTAATGAAGATAATTTTAACACTTTCCAACTCTGTAAAGAGGGCTTGGCACTTATATATATATATATAAATAAATAATCGTGAGGGCTTGGACTTTTTTGAGAGAGTTTTTAACCTATGGCGTCCGCTCCTGATGATAACTCTTTATATTATCATCAGACCAAGACACCAATCAGTTTTTAGTATAGGCGAGGATTGAACCACAGATCTCTTATACAAGGTAGGAGAAAAACGTCACATGAATAAATGACTGTACACAAGATGCATGCAGTAATCTACCACATGAACAGTTTGTTGCAGTTTGATAGAGGAGAGAGAAAAAAAGAATTAAAAAATCGGATACACATGAACAGTAACCATGTAAATATACACGGTTTACTGTTTATTTACACCGGCTATGTATATTTTACACATTTTTACACCCGCTGATGTGAGTGTTTTTTTACACATTTTTACACCCGCTGATGTGAGTGTTTTTTTGCTCAAAATGTGTAAAATTGGTCAAAATGTGTATTTTACACAATTATAAAAGAGCTGATGTGAATGCTCTTACCAGCTGAGTTCCCCATAAATCACTCCTCTTCAAATCATGGGCCATATTTTCTTTTTACATTTACCCCCAATCAACTAGTAAAAAATGTTTGTGCTTTTAGCATGTTGAGAATTCTCTGCACCACAGGTGATCCAGTCACAATAGAATTTGTTGAAGAGTAAAATTCAACTATCCTAGAAACACATCTCTAGAGTATTAACCCAAAATGATTATACCTATTTTCATAATGGCTCTGCTTAATGTGTAAGAGACTATCTGGATGATCGCATCTCCCTGATGTCCAAGCCATGATCATCATCATTGTCATCATTGTAATAACCTCTACGGTTCATGGTTGGCTGTTTCAATCTCTCAAATATTTCATCAAGTGATTCAGATGAGGAAATATGGTCGATTTTGGTTTCTTGACCCTGGCGTAAAGGAATGAATCTCTTGGCAACAATGTTAGACTTCAAGTTTTGAAAACCAGTCTTCATGGCTTCCCACTTTGAGGCGAATCTAGATGATGATCCTGCTGTCACATTTTGAAGATTGCTTGAATCAGCTGTTGAGGAGGTTACATTTTTCTCAACCAAATCCATATTGTTGATGGCTTCTCTGCTTGTGTCAATTAGGGACTCTTCTTTTAAAGATTGTAATTGACCTCTCTTTCCATCCTCCATCACTTTCGTTGATTTCAATTCGGTGTCAACCTTCTCCTGTAACCAATTTCAAATATTCATTATGAGAATATAGAGGAAAAAATAAACAAATTTGCAAGAGCAATGTCAAAATATCCATGTTGGCAGTATAAACATAAGGATGCATGAATATCATCATCGGAATGCTTTGTTAAAAGGAATGATGAAACAGAAGTGCTTCCTGATGATTTTACATACCACGCCATTGCTCCCAGGTTCAATGTCAATGGTAACATTGTTGAAATTCCTTGCTAATGGAATAACATGCTCACCAACTTTGTGTCCTTTCTCAAGCCCAGACCGTTCTAAGTATGGAACAAATTTAATTATTATAAGACTCAACTAACAGTTAACAACTTTCATTTTCACTCAAAGCTGATACATTTGAACAATTCTAATGTTTTTTTTTTTTAAATTCTTCTTCTTTTCTTTTTATATAAGTAATATTTCTTGTGCAAGACTGTAGCTAATAATGTTCCCCCAGATTTTCGTAACACCTTTGAGTGCTTTTCAACTAAGCAAACAATATATGAACCAATTCAGTACGATGTAATTTGCTCACCTTTTTTCAGAATAATTACTCCTAACTGATCAAATCCATCCATATCATCTGATTCATTTTGAAAGTTGAATATCTTCCAATTCCCAAATTATTCAATCACCCGATGAAAAAAACTGCTTGCAATTAAAATGGTATATATAACCATAATAAGGGGATAGATTTGGTTGAATCCTTATTTTTGCTTTCTGAACAAGATGTTTTACTTACATTTTTCCAATTGTCCAGCACATATTGCCTTTAAAAACATCTAAGTGAAATTTCTCATATATTCTCTGTGTACCATGCCCTAGCCATTTTCTTTTATAATAAAGTTCTTATTACTTGTAGGGTAAACTACTATAGTAAGTAGTGTTAAGACAAAATTTGCAATGATCTTTTCTTGAAATCACTCTAAGTTGCACCAGTGGCATCACTTCAGAGCACTATTTACTTCTGTTCCAGACAAATTCTAGTTGAATTTTTTTCCACTCATTTGTTCAGCCTTATAACTGGCTTTCACAATCTACAAGAGTGTAAAGAAACCAGCATGCCACATGCACAGCACATTATGTCATTTTACAATCTGATATTTGATAAATACCTCTAGATAAACTAGACAACATGAGAGTTTCTGGACAGCAAAGCTGGAACTGGTGGACATGCTTACAGAGGATGGATCTCAGAACCAAGATAATTAAAAAAAAAAAAAAAAAAAAAACCTACTACATATAATATAATATATACTGTGAGGGAAAGAAGTTTAACGAAACAAACACATATAAGAAGTACATCTGAAAGTGACAATACTTATGTAATCAAAGGAACCTCGAAAACTATCATATCCTCTGTGATTATCATACATTAACCCTTATGTCAATCACTTGACTTGTTAAAGAAATGATTATAAAACTAGGAAGTAATAAAAAGAAAGGTTGTACCCGGTGCAAAAAGCTCCCACTTTTTGCAAGGTTTAGGAGAAGTCATGATAGGCAACCTTACCTCCAATTTGTTTTGGAGAGGCCGAATCCTAGAGTCAAACCCGCACTTATCGCTTTTGGTGGAAGACACATGCCATTGCACCAAGACCCAACCTCTAGGAAGTAATATAAGGAGGGGCAACATAATTCCCATCTAGAATCGGAATATAACTAGCCATATTTGATTACACACACTACAAAGATTGAAAAACCAAATATATCAATGCAAAACCAACTCCTCTATCTTCAAGATTTATATCATAAATTTTATCTATAATAATTTTGGAGGACTGATAAATGAAAAGATTATATTTAATATTTTAATATGACTAGCCATATGTGACTTATGCATACTGTAGCAGAGAAAGACCTGTTCAAAGATAGTTTTTTCATCACCTTCAAGACGAATGAGATTGAGAAAGTTGTATGAAATTGGAGGTGCATATCGCGCAACCATCCTGGCAGAAATGTGAAAGTGAGATCTAATGACCAATTCCTTTTAAAGAGAATGTTTATAAAATAAAATCCATTAAGTGGTCAAAAAACATATTACGGAGATAAAATAACAAAACTTACGAGCATATCATAAGCAAGCTGACTGAGCTTGTTTGCCTGGGTGTCAGTGAGTAAAACATCAGCATTCCAATTTTGAACAAGGAATAATATGTGCATATGCACAAATACATCAGAGGAACGAAAGCAGCTACCTGCAAAAACAATCCTAGAATTAAACCATTATGACACAAGAAAACTTCAGAATAGGAAACTGCCCCTGTGAAATGCAATGATGATCTTTATATACTCCAAACAAAGAGGAGGTCCTTGGACCTGTGAACTGGCAGAAGCGAGCTATTGAATTTAAACAACTTTGCACAAGAGTCATGGAAGATAAAAATTGGAGATGACTGCAGACACCCCATCACTCAAGCAATGGCCACTTATAATTTAATCTCTTCTTAAATTAATTAGATACTGCATAAATTGAAGGAAGTAGATTCCCATGCTCACTCAAGTTTTCTTGGAGCATCTAGACCAAGAATGAGAAGATTCAGGGGTTGTCTATAAGAGAACCAGCTAAAACAGTAAATGTGGAAATGGCACAAACTAAGAATGGATTTAATTTTCCTCTGACATTATTAACACATGAATATTTTTTTATTGTTAAATTTATAATCACATGATGTTGCGAAAAATAACAAAGGCAATATTTAATCAGGCAGCTAACACAATAAAACACAACTCTTTGGTCTCTTTTTCTAGTACTCTTTCATTCTCATTGCTTCAGACACTAATTTACAGTTTATAATGTATTATAGTGTAAACATGGCAAAAAGAGACATTAGAAGTGGGAATTAAATTTTCCAAGAGTTTTTGGGGAAGGGCCTCCAGCATCTTTCACACTAAATGACGACAAAAGAAGCAAAGTCCTTGTAAAGATTGAGAATTTTCACTGATAGGTAATCAAGGTCAGTGCTGTATGCAGAGACATTTTGTTATGGCCATAGCAATGAAGGCTTCACATATTTGAAGTTTCTCCCACCATAATAAACAATAGCATTTCCAATAATTGATCCCATGTCTATTACTGACTCCTGTGCACTGAAATTCATTTCAAAAATGCAACTCCTTATAAGGCAGGAGTTGAAGACATAACTATTACACGTCAATCAGAGCAATGCAAGGTTGAGATTTAAAAGTGTTAATTTACTTGCTATAATTATAATCTTACTCATGTGAAACCTCAATCAGAGCAATGCAAGGTTGAGATTTAAAAGTTTTGTTTTTTCTTGTTCAATTTACATATATAAATACTATTAACATACACAGTGAATGATTAAGTGAGATCAAGTCTGAGCAACACATACTCCCCAAGAGCTAAATTCTCATTCAACAATGCGAACATATAAAGACTTAAGTCTCAATTTACAATTTAGTCACAACATAATCTAAATAATTATAGCAAGTAAATTCGTTAAGAAGCAGATAAATTCAAAATGACTCAACTTCCACTCCATTATCCTTACAATTCAAGTCATTCCGGCCATTCTTGATTTAGAATTCGTAACTTCCATCTTCTTGCAAATTCATGCCATAAACATCATCAGACTGTGAATCTCTCAACCCCAACGAACCATTACCCCGAACATTCCGTCTAATGGGGCCCATTCCTCTCTGTTTTCTATCAAAACCAATATCATAAACATCATCAGACTCAGACTGTGAATCTCTCAACCCCAACCGAACATTCCGTCTAATGGGGCCCTTTCCTCTCTGTTTTCTATCAAAACCAGCTTCCCCTGACTCCAACCCACCGGAACCAATGGGGCCCTTTCCTCTCTGTTCTCTATCAAAACCAGCTTCCCTTGCCTCCAAACCACCGGAACCATTCGAACCCATATCCTGAAACCTATTCCTATTCACATTCTTTCTCAATTTCCCATTACTTCTCTTCCCATTTCGCCTATTCACACCCGATACTTCCAAACTATCTTTCTGATACGAACTCTCCTCCGGATCCAATAAATTGTGACCCTTCTCCTCCTTTGATTCATCCAACCCACCATTTCTTTGATAGGGTTTGATACTATGAACAACCCCTTTAGGGAAAAATCTAGCTGAGGGAAACTCATCCTCGGTCTGAAACAACTGAGGCCCATCTCTCTGAGTCCACAAATCGAACCCACCAGGCCTTTGGAACCTATCAGCCAAGACTTTGACTTGTTCGTCAGCACCAAGGGAGAGCAAGTTAGGGGCTCTGTCGACAACCTCCCAAGGCCTCTCGAGCTCTGACACAGCGGCCTTGAGCTCTGCTCGCTTTCGCATCTCGTAAATATTGCGCTCGCGAGCGAGGCGAGCCTTGAGGAGCTGGCTGGCTTTCTTTGCCTGCATTCGCTTCCATTGCCACTTTGATACGCCACCTGGGTAGGTTCTGGGACCCCCTCCCATACGAATAATCGTCGTTTTGGGTTGGGAGTAGTAGAGTGAAAAGTTATGGGGTTTTGGGTGGAGGAACAACTTGGTTGGAGTTGGACCTGTCAAAGAATTTGAGAGTGTTTGGATTTGAAGGATTGACATTGTTTCTTAAACCAAACCAAAAAAGAAGAAGAAAAAATTGTTGTCACGGTGATTTCTATGTCGGGAGTGAAAGCAAAGAAGAGAAAAGAGAGTGGAGTATTCAGTGGCTTGTGTGAACAACGAGTTATCTGCAGAAGACAAATGCTGTCCTCCTGGGTCATTTCTAGCTAATGGGTTGGGCCTACTTGTAACAAAGAAATTTGGGCTTGTGTACTAGAGTAACGTGTTGAGTTCCATTTCCCCCCTCCCCTCTGTTGTTGTTAGTGAGTTCCTTCCATCACTATTTAATAGATAAAAAAATGCCAATGCTTCTCATATAATGCAAAGTGTCATCATCAGATTATTAACGAAATGGATCAATATGAAAACGAAATCAAACATTCAAAATGAAAATTTTAGATTTTTTTCTGAGAATGGAAAATTTAGAAATTTTAATGGGCAAAAGTGTACTTTACTCGAAGAAAAACAAAAAATGTGCATACATGAGCCCAAATAGCAGCATCGTCGAAGAGGCGCAGGTGATCAGTGGGTTGGGAGAATAGCGATTGCGCAAGCGGCGGGTCGTCGTCCATTAGCTCTACAAAACTGAGAGAGAGAGAGAGAGAGAGAGAGAGAGAGAGAGAGAGAGAGAGGAAAATGAGAAGAATAGAGATTGGTGATGCTCTGATCATCAGTCGAGATGTTCGTCCAGCTTAGGATCGTCCACAATTGCTCTGGACCCTGAAACACGACAAACTACAAAGAATGTGGTCACCGGTGTGGCGCTAGCCACAAAGCCTCCGATGCCAAAGTTAGGAAAGCTTTGAAACAAAGGAAGATGATATAGCTTTTATCAGTGAAATTTCTCGTAAGTGTTTACCTACCTTTCCCGGATCTTGTCTATGGATATATATAGGTTATTTCCTTTCTCTTCTAGCCGTTGGTTCTACAATAATGAGAGCATTATTGTAGAATTTGTAACGCCCGTGCAGGGTGTTAAGTTGACAGATACACCTCCAACGGTATTGAAATTCATTGTTATCTTTGTAACGTCTTGTCTTGATTGAAGGACGACGGTTAAGTCGTTGTCAGGCGATCCTCTCGCACTGTGCTGGCATTGAGGTCGTCCTTGTACCTCGTCCTTCTCATATGGATGATTATTTATTTTTCTTGGGACTATTAGAGATGATTGATTGATTGATGATATTACTCACTCGATGTGGAGAGGGTAATGAAGGTTAGTGTCAGGAGAGAGAGCGATGGAGCGGAGCTGGTCGGAGTGGCGGCGAATGAGAAACGCAGCTTCGGCTTTGAGTTGAGAGGGAGAATCATCCATTTCATGAAAGGAGGACATCGCCATTTGCTGTGCACACAAAAGAGGAAAGGTAGAAGACGGGTTTGGGTGGGAAGATATATTAATATTGGTCACCAACCTAGAAAAAACATTGATATAGCCTATACTATGGGTCAAGAAGATTTTTTTTTTTTTTTTAATAAATAAGATAAAATTTCAAATCATAGGATTAATACTCATAAGTCGATAATTATTTTTATTGTCAAAACTAAGATATTAATTAATTTTTTGTTTTATATATGAAACTTTAATTTTCTTTTTTGAGAATTTGGCTTTTGGCTTTTGCTGCATTAAATTAGTCAATTGATAAATCGATTTAATTAGTGTAGTCCCAATATTTTATTTTATTTATTTATTTTTATTTTTATGAATTTTTTTATTAAATATTATTTTCATACCTAGAGTTTATACAAATTTCATTTTTCATACATAGACTTAAAAAAAAAAAAAAAAAAACTAAATTTTTGACCAACTAACTTGAATTTACGGTCAATCAAAGGGTAACTCTCTCAATCTCGTCTACCTATAAATCTCTTACCTCAAGATGTCTCCCCAAGGATAGCTGAATGGTGGAGAGAGAAACAAATAAAAAATGATTTTTCAAAGTTTTGTTGTGGAACAAAAATTTCAACAAATGTATGGATGTTTGTTCAAAAATTATTTTGGTGTAACATTTGTGGAGCATGTTGCAAAAGTGTTTTAACTGAGTTTTTTTTTTAGGGAAATTAAGTTTAGCTACATTTTAGCTTATCAAATTTTGGGTAAAAAAAGAGAGTTGATTTTATGTGCCTCTACTAATGCCTAAGGAATCATCACCAAATTATTGTCTCTTTTATAGTTTTTGGTTGTGTTTACTCTAACACCATAACAAGATATGTTTGGTACCATGTTTTAAATTTTAATAATACCTGAACATATCAGTATGTGTTTTTATTTTTCAATTTGCAGGTTGCCATTAACAAGAATTACATCAACATGGATGAGTACCATGAGTACCATGTCACCACTAAGCTCCAAGCAAGTATTTTATACACCTACATACACTTAATTGATCTTCTAAATATATGCATGCATTATTACTTTACTAGATACAACCATGCACAAAAGTACATACTGTTTTATATATATAGGAGTACATACCTTATTATTTTGCTAGGTCATTTGCCAAATTAAAACATCTAGGTACACCACATTAGGTCTAAAACCAATTGGTGTCTTGGTTTGATAATAAATAGCACAATCATTAGAAACAGACACCATAGGTGAAAACTCTAAATTTTTTTTAAAAAAAAAAAGGTCTAAACTAACTTAATAATTATAAGACTTCTAAATATATGCATATAAGCACATTTATGGTACCACTAAGAGTTTACATCAATTTTGATTATCATTTTGCAACTCATACACAATTCTAATGCAAACACATCATTACGAGCAACTACAAATGTTATAATAAGACCATCAATACGTTAGATGCGAATTCTGAAGTATGTTATAACTTGTAATCATTCATATAGTTATTGTTTACAAAATAAATTATATACTAGCTAGGTTCTCAGATGTTATTACGTACAAAAACATTCAACAGCAGATGTCATAATTAGATAAAGCACGTGTTATGAGTAGGGTAGTTAGAAGGTAGTTTCTAGTTAATTCTCTTTGAAAGGGAGGATCGTGGACCAACCAATCCTATTGATCAATTTCAATGGACAGAGGGATATGTAACCATTGATCCAACAATAGATCCCATTAGAGGTTTCCCTATCTTTCACTTCTTTTTTTTGCTGAAGAGTAACTATCTTTCACATAAATTTGCACTGATAAAACTTCATATATTACTGAGACAACATTAGCAAAGAAGCATCCTTTGATCCATTTATGTGAAGTGTAAAAGATTTGGAGCTTGCTAGAGAGTACAACAATGGTGGAAATAAGAACAAACAATGAGGGAGAGAGAGAGAGAGAGAGAGAGAGAGAGAGAGAGAGAATTCTCAGAAAATATATTTCACAAGCTTAATCAATACAATAATCACAAATTGTTTATATAGCATAATTACACTAAGATCATTCCAGAAGCTAAAACTGATCTAACAGAATATAACCCACTCCACATTATACTCCGCGAATCTAGGAATGACAGCTGGAAGGTAGTTACAGCTCAACTATTCACTGCTGAACCCAATCTCAAGAGGAAACAGAGCATTGCAAGACTGTAATAGATGAAGATAGACCAAAACAATCCTATTTCATTTAAATTTAAATAGGCTAAGTTATACGACATTGTTTCTAATAAGAAACTAGTCATTGGAGTCTTCTTCCTCTATTTTCAAGTAAGAAACTAGCCGTTAACTAGCTGTTGGAGTCTTCTTCCTCTATTTTCACAGTTTGCTTTGTTTGAGTGTCCTGTTCACTTACTTTAACATCCCCCCTCAAAACCATGGGGTTAAGAGACACCATGATTTTGGAGCAAAGAAAATGAAATCGAGAAGTGAATAAGCTCTTGGTAAACACATCAGCAAGCTGATCACCTGTGGCAATGTACTTTATCTGAAGATCCCTACGCTACACCTTTTCTCAAACAAAATAGTAATCCACCTCTATATGTTTGGTGCGCGCATGAAACACGGGATTAGAAGCAATTGCAAGAGCTAAAACATTGTCACACTAGAGCTTAGGAGAAACAGGAAGAAGAATGCCAAGGTCTCTCAAAACTTGGCGAAGCCAATAAAGCTCAGCAACAGTGGTGGCTAAGGCTCTATACTCAAATTCAGTGGAGGAACGAGATACCATATCTTGCTTCTTAGCACTCCATGTGATAGGATTGTAACCAAGATAAACAATGTACCCAGTAATGGAGTGTCTATCAAAGGGATCCCCTACCCAATCTGAATAAAAAAAGGCAGACAAAGAGAAAGGCCCAGGTTGAAGAAAAACACCATAATTCAAGGTACCATTAACATACCTAAGGATTCTCTTAGCAGCAATTAAGTCAGCATCAGTAGGATTAGACATAAATAGGCACACCTATTGCACTGCAAAACTAAGATCAGGTCTAGTGAAGGTCAAATAATGAAGTGGCCCAACCAAACTCCTAAACTCATGAGGGTTAGAAAGCAAGGAACCATCAACAGGAGTCAATCTAGCATTAGGGGCACAAGGTGTATGAGCTGGTTTGGAAGTGTGCATTTTAGCCTTGAGGAGTAAACCCTGGGCATACTTAGTCTGAGCCAAAAATAACCTTCTGGAAGACTTGGTAATTTGAAGACCAAGGAAGTAGTGAAGAGGGCCCAAATCTTTAAGTTCAAAGGCTGAAATGAGCTGTGCAATCAATGAGGATAAAAACTAAGGATTGTTACCAGTCATGACTATGTCATCAACATAGACCAGAAGGTATACAACCAGAGAACCTTGTCTGAAAATAAACAAAGAAGAATCTGAGAGTGAAGCCTGAAAGCCCAGGTGTAACAATTCAGTGGAGAACCTCTCAAACCAATCTCTAGGGGCTTGCTTGAGACCATAGAGAGACTTAAGAAGCTTGCAAACATGAGTGGGATGAGATGGATCAACATACCCTGGTGGTTGGACCATGTAAACCTCCTCTCTAAGAAAACCATGGAGGAAAGCATTACTGATATCAAGCTGTCTAAGAGGCCAATTGAATTGTACAGTAAGAGAAAGAATAATTCTCACAGTGGGAGGCTTGATAGCAGGACTAAAAGTCTCCTCAAAATCAATCCCAAATTGTTGATGAAACCCCTTGGCAACAAGCCTAGCTTTATACCTGTTGATAGTACCATCACAATTTCTTTTGAGTTTGAACACCCACTAACAACCAACCACATTTTGAGAAGGAGATGGTGGAACCAGAACCCAAGTGCCCTGCATTTTGAGAGCAGCAAACTCATCATCCATGGCAGAACATCATTGTGGATATTGAGCTGCAATCTTGTAAGATAGAGGTTCTGTGAGAGTGTAACCTGGCTTAGAAGAAGACCTGACCTTCTTGGACTAAGCACACGTCATTGGATCAGGCATGACAGCAAGTGCCTTGGGCTTGAAAATGCCATCCTTTGATCTTGTGATCATGGGATGAGTATTGACAGCAATAGGAACCTGAGAAGGTACTATGGAAATAGAAGATGGTGTAGGACTAATAGGTGGTGATGAGACAGTGGGAGGTGAAGATGTATCAGTGGCGGAAAAGGCAGTTTAAGGTGACACTCTGTGAGGTGAAGGGGCATATGTTTAAGGCTATGCAAATGTAGATGTATCAGATAAAGCCTGTGTAAGGGGTTATTGGGCAAGGTGTGAGTCAGATGAGGGACATGAGACAGAAGTGGGTACTATGTAGGTATTAGAGGTATAGGAGTATGTGCTGATGGAGAATGTAGATAAGGATCTTGAGATGGACCAGTAGGTAAAGGATGTGGGGAAAGAAACTCATTTTCATTAAAGTGAACATGTCTAGAAATATAGACCCGTGAGTGAAAGGGTCTTGACAGATATAGCCTTTTGAATGAGCAGGATAACCAAGAAAAATGCAAGGGGAAGTATGTGGTAAGAGTTTATGGGCATTGTAAGGTCTTAATAAGGGAAAACAGATGCATTCAAAAAATCTAAGATGAGTAAGATCAGGTTTAGACTTGAATAAGACTTCCCAAGGAGTAGAATGGTTAAAAATGGAAGTGGGAAGCCTATTAATAATGTGAACTGCTGTGGAGACAACATAAGACCAATAAGATGGTGGCAACTGAGAGTGGGAGAGTAAAGTAAGGGCACACTCCACTATGTGTCTATGCTTTCTCTCAGCCATTCCATTTTGTTGAGGAGTGTGAGGACAGGAGAATTGATAAGTAATACCACGAGAAGCACAAAAATGCTTAAATGCATTAGAAGTAAACTCTCCACCATTATTTAATCTCAAGGTTTTGATCTTAGAATCAAGTTTATTCTCTACAGATGCTTTAAAGAACTTAAAAATATCAAGAACATTTGATTTGTGTTTAAGAAGATAGAGCCAGGTAAATTTGGAATATGCATCAATAAAAAGAACATAATATTGAAAATCATTAGAAGACTTGACAAGAGTTGGACCCCAAACATTAGAATGCGCCAATTCAAGAGGTTTAGAGGCATGAAAATCAGAAACAGGAAAAGGAAATTGACGCATTTTACCACTCAAGCAATGTTTACAATGAGAAAGAGTCTTATTATTACTTGAGATATAGGCATTACCAATAGAAAATAAAGCAACATTCAGAACTTTATCACTTGGATGTCCTAACCTATGGTGCCACAGCAACCATTTATTTGACTTATTTACATGTAAACCTGAATGAACTGAAGGAATATTAGGAACAGCAAAAGGAGGATTCTGACATGAAGATGACACAGACTTGAAGTGAGAGGATGACTTGATGAAATTCTTGGAGTAGATAGGATAAACTCCATTCTCACTCAAGCCCTTGTAAAAGAGTCTCCCCATAGGAATATCCTGGATTTTGATTACATTTGCATCAAAGTAACAAGAACAATTATTATTCAAGCAGAATTTGTGAACTGAAAGTAAATTCATGGCAATTCTTGGTACATGAAGGACATCTTTAAGAACAAAATTGTGATATTTGGTATGTAGGGTAGTGTCGGGGACGTTTTTGCGACAAGGGCCAAAAATGCGAGAACGACCCAAATCTCCCCTTGGGTTCTTTAGAAGTGTTTGTTTATGGAGAATCAAGCCCAAAATTCACAATGTATAAAAAACAAAGGCTAATGGTGCTTTGACAAGAGAGAATCAAAATGCTAACAACAAAAGTGCAGAAAAAGTATAAAAACATAACAAGTCTGAAACTTCGACTCACAGTCACACAGAAGAGGAAATTGAGGGAGGTCGTGAGGAAGAGAGGGAAGGTTCCCCTGTACCCATATTTCCACCCCCAAGCTTTGGAATTGTGAGATTATTGACTGGTTGACTGGGGTTTTGCTCTGAAGTTTCAGCTTTCTAGGGAGAACGTGGTTAGTTGTTTTTTTAGTTGAAGAAAGACTCTTGTCTTGAGCTTGGGGTGTTGCTCCCAGAGTAAAACCCTTCTTCTCTCTTTTGAATCTGATTGTGGAATTTATATTGAGTTTGGGGTGCTTTAAGTAACTGGTTTTTAGTCAATAGAAAAGGCTTTGGACCCCAAGGTGTTAAACAAGGAGTGATTTTCAGGTTTGCTTTTGTTTGGATAAAAGGAAGGATTACTTTTATCATCATTAAGAGAAAGCTTGACTAAACCCTCATTGGCTCCTCATTTTCAGTTGTTTCAGACTATTGGGAAGCTTAACTAGATGAGAGCTAGCAGCTGAAGTTGGCCAATGAGAGCCAACCATTTTTAAAGGAAAAAAAGGTTCGGACAGAAACTTTGGGCCACAGTCACACAGAGCATAAAAGCTGTTTTGGGGTGAAAATTTTGGATACAAGACCTCCTCCATGAGCCTAAGGTGCTACCAGTGTCCCTTGCCCACTTGGTAGCACGCATGGGATGGGCTCATGCAAAAGGTCCGAAAGGAACCGACCCATACCCTCCAAACCACACTTTCTCAATTTCCCCGATATGTCGCATGGGCTTGGGCCATGCTTAAAAGAATAAATAAAATATAATACATAAATTGAGCCCACAAAGAAGTCGAGCTTAGTTGAATCGGGCTTGTACGAAATGTGTCGCGAAAACGGGTATCAACAGGTAGTATTACCTATGTAATTGATGGGCAAGGATTGACCATTTCCAACAGTAATTTGCTCAGGTCCCTTGTATTGAGATTGAACTGAGAGATTGTTGAAATTTGCAATGAGATAATCTGAAGTGCCAGAATCAGCCTCCATGATTTAATCTGCCTCCACCTCTTCCTCTAGGATTGTTGTTTCTTCCTTTGCCTTTTCCTGATCCATGATTCTGTGACTGGTGTGATGAATTACCACTTGCTTTACCATTAGAGGCAAACATAGCAAGAAAGTTAGAGACTAAATCCAAGTGATCAGTCATGGCTTGTTCCTCACTTTGTAACATAATAGCAAGTTGCTCATAAGTGATTGGATCACTCTTAGTACGAATTGCAGAACAGAAATGTGCAAGTTCTCTAGGAAGTCCTCTAAGCACAATGCATATCAATTCTTCATTGTCAACTGACACTCATTCAACAAGAAGTTTGTCACAAGCAACTTTGATCTTTTGCATAAATGAATTCACAGATTCATTGCCTTTCTTGATCCCTTGAAGCTCAAGCTTAAGGTTCAAGATATTAGTTCTTGAAGTGGAAGTGAACCTTTGTTCCAAAGTATTCCATACTTCCCTTGAGCTAGTGATACCAACAAGAAGTGAAAAGACCTGTAAAGTAAGAGTTGAGTTGATCAAGGAAAGGAGTGTCTTATCCTTGATTTTCCAAGCTTGAAACTCAAGATTAACAACTGAAGTTGCATTTCATGCAACATCAAGAACAAAAGGTGATGGCTTTGAAGCTGTACCATCAATGTGTTCAATTAAGGAATATGCCTCTAGGATAGTGATTAACTGATGCTTCCATGGGATATAATTGGTGTAGTCAAGCTTGATTGACATAAGGTTTGACATGTTGGATAGTAACAGCAATGGTGATGGTGTTGAGGTTGAAGGTGTAGACGTGGAAGGAATGGAGGTAGTGTGAATTGGAGTTGGTGTTGTGTGCACAAATTGTGCTGTGTCAGTTGGTGTTGTTGAGGCCATAGATCTTGGCTCTGATACCATAAAAGATTTGGAGTTTGCTAGAGTGTACAACAATGGCAGAAATAACAACAAACAATGAGGGAGAGAGATAGAGAACTTTCTGGAGAGAATTCTCAGAAAATATATTTCACAAGCTTAATCAATACAATAATCACAAACTGTTTATATAGCATAATTACACTAAGATCATTCCAGAAGCTAAAACGGATCTAACAAAATATAACCCATTCCACATTATGCTCCGCAAATCTAGAAATGACAGCTAGAAGGTAGTTACAGCTCAATTTTTAACTGCTGAACCTAATCTCAAAAGGAAACAGAGCATTGCAAGACTGTAATAGATGAACACAGACCAAAACGATCCCGTTTCATTTAAACTTAAATAAGCTAAGTTATACGACATCATTTCTAATAAGAAACTAGCCGTTAACTAGCCGTTGGAGTCTTCTTCCTCTGTTTTCACAGTTTGCTTTGTTTGAGTGTCATGTTCACTTACTTTAACACAGTGTGTCCCATGTTTGTGGATTTGAAGCTAGCCTTAGAAGCACTTGAGCACCAAGACTAGTGTTCCTAATTGTAAAAATAAGCACAAGGCCTCCTTGTTCTAGGGTAACTTTACATGAACCTACGATGAGACACTAGGTCTGGACACCACTTCAATCACACATAAGCTCTTGGTTGAACCAAGCACCATGTTGTTATGTTGATGAAGCAACCAAGTTGGAATTTCTACTCATAAGTGGATCTCCAAATTTAATAGAAATAGAGAAGATCATTAGGGTAGGGTTCATCAAACTTTACCATAACCCAACATACCAACATTATGCTTATAAAAAAATAGAACTGAAACTAGACCTCAAAGCCCAACACATTTAAAGCCCCGAAAGCTAATGCCAATAGCTTTTTTTCAACTGCTAATGTCCTTAAATTATGATTTTACCAAAACAAAGGATTGTCTTCGAATAGGCGTTGTGAGGTGCCTAACACCTTCCCCACACATAACTAGACTTCCAATCTCAAGAATCAAGATTTTTAGCCCATTCACATTAGATTAGGAAAAATGCCCATTTTCTTTACTTAGGATTGGTAATAAAATCAAATAGAGTCAGGTGACCAATCACACCTTAGAAAAAACCCAATAATTAGTGGTGACTTCACTTACCCTTGGTAATTTTCATAAAATTGACTCACATTCCAGTCACACACCCGAGGTATGACACATTTCCACAGCACGTGTAATACGCGTAAGCGTTGCCACGATGGGTGGTCAAGCAGCTGCGAGGCGTTAACATATATATATATATATACACACACACACACACACACACAGACACAATGCACAATGCTAGCATGCAGAGCACAGAAAGTAAAGCAAACATTGCCAAAATCATCATCTGTAGGTTCACAATGATAGGTGAGGGGTTTGTTGTTGAGATTGTTGACAATTCGCACACAGCGCCTTTCTGGGTAGGATGTTAACTTAAACGAAGTACTTTGGCCAAAGGCTAAGAGATGGATAAATGCAAAACAATAGAGTCGGACTATGATCATTTAACTCATTTTTCTAGTGCTCAAAAAGATATTTGGTAACACTTGAAATGCATTGCCCTTCTTATTTATAACTAGAGATTGCCAGATGTACATTTACAAAACATGTTCAAATATTAAATGATTGGTAGACATAATGAATGCACATTAACTTTACATTAGGAAAATTGCGCTGACCTCCTCTGAGGTTCACTAAAATTATACTAACATCTCCCTTCTTTCAAATTGTACCCAAACCTCCATAACTTTTCAAAAAGAATTTTTGCACTCACCTGCCTATAATGTTAAAAC
Organism: Quercus ilex subsp. ballota; assembly: GCA_032727855.1. NCBI lineage: Eukaryota > Viridiplantae > Streptophyta > Magnoliopsida > Fagales > Fagaceae > Quercus > Quercus ilex. The sequence goes on along the minus strand of CM064918.1, from coordinate 24,142,400 downwards.
ATTAAATCTAATATCAAAAAATTAAAAAAAATTAAATATTTTGCATATTTTTGCTTTTACCCTTCATTGTCAAAGGATTTGGTTTATGCAATTTCCTCTGGACTACCTTCGACCTCTGCCCATTATTAGCTTTTGTAAACATAAAATTAGAAAGAAAATTGTTAACTCAACGAAATATATGAATGCTTCTGACAATTTTGTGGGCAACTTCTATTCAGACTTAAATTCACTAAACAAGGAAAAATAGTGCACCATAAAGTTTTTGATGATATTCCTAAGAATAATGTTATTTTTCATGGGAAATCTTATATTTATTTATTGGGATATATTGAATAGTGTAATATTGATACATTTTTATATTTTGGTTTGTATTTGAATTGTGATTAAAAACATTTCCTTTTGTTTCTAAACCCATATTGATAAGAAAATGGGATTTTCATTTGTAAAGGACGATAAATGTACAAATACAAAAAAGTTTCTAAATTATATTTCAAATTCCTTTAATTGATTAAACTGTTTTAAGTTGCAAGAAATGTGATTGAAGTTTATTTTAAAAAAAAGGGTATTTTAAAATTAGAAATATAGGGGAGGCCAACGTAATTTTTGTTAACATCAATGGCAGAGAGTGCAGTTTTTTCAATTTTTATTTTTGGCATTCATTAACAAATGTCTTAACAAATGTTTTTTGTAATATCCAACATTAAATATAGTTACATATTAAATGTCTTAATAAAACATTAAATGCATTTCTAAATTAAATTTTCAATATTTATATACTAAATTTATTGCCATATATCAATCCAAAAAAAAATATTGCAAAAAATATGCTTGTTTAATATTTGCACTAATTAATTTGTCTTACATTAATAAATACACAAAGTTAAATTGTCATTTTTTAGTTAGGGAAATCCTAATGGATGTGCTTAGGGTAATGGTTAACAATCCATTTAAAGAAAATTTTTATGGGAAAAGAAAAAAATGCAATTAATATTTTGACAGCTTTTCTCATTTCTCATAAAAGTGGTTTCAAAAATTTCCTAAAATGGATTGTTAACCATTGTCCTAAAGGCATTCGTAAGCATGGCCCTTTTAGTTATTAAATGTCTGGCATGAAACTTGATTGTTTTCTAAAAAATTATTTGTCATAATTAATTTTTTTATATTAATAAATATGAGTAGTTAATTGTCTAGCATTAAATATACTTGCTTGTTAAATGTCTTAGCACTAAGTAAATATACCAAACAATAAATTACTCCTAGTCTATTAATAAATAAGTTTGCTTAATCAATAATACAATGACTACTTTTTTATTAAGATTTATAGAGGTAGTCAGGATTTAATTTGAGATAATTGTAGAGTTTCAAAAACTAAAAATTCTTTGGCTTTTTAGGGGGAAGATTATCGTGGTTGACAAAAAGGAATAACAATCACCTAATAGCTCTTTCTCAAGATCTCTCTCAAATACTCAAATGTTAAATGTACTTTATTCATCCAGTTATATAGTAGGAAATGTTTGGAATTTTTTACACTAAAATCCAATTTATATAACATTATCTAACAAATAAAAGTGTTATCTTTTATTATAATTATATGAACATTAAAAATTATGCATATACCATGAGATGCATCTTATTTTATTTAGGTGTGGGAATGAGATTTGCATATAGAATATCTAAGGCTGTGTTTGGTTTCACTAAAAACATAACATTTTTGCTTTCTGCTTCATTTGGTTGGTCTTGAACTAGTTCTAACATCACTATTAAAAAGAAAAACAAAAAAGGAAGCCAGTAACATGGGGAGGCTATCTCTAGAACAAAAACCATAACATGCACACAGTTACTTAAAACACTTGAAACCTCCTGCTTCTCATTCAAGATTTAATTTAATTTATAGATTTGCAAGTTTCCAACCAGTTCCGTCAAAGGAATTTTTTCAATTTCCTTTGATTTTTCAATGGTAGTGATCTTGACATGGAATCTCTCATGCAGAGATCTGAGTACCTTTCTCACAATCTTGGGTTTGGGAATCTGTTCTCCAAGATTGAAGGTTGAGTTAACTATGTCCTCCAGCTTAGCACAGAACTCATCAAATGACCTATCCTCCTCCATCTTAATCTCCTCAAAGCTAGTAGTAAGCCTTTAGAGCTTTGAGTCCTTGACAGCCTTAGTCCTTTCATAGGTTGTTTGGAGAATGGTCCAAGCTTTCTTAGCAGTTTCAATTGAGGATATCTTCTTGAACTTCTCATTAGTCACTGCACTAAATAGGGCATTTAATGCTTTGCTGTTGAAGTTTGCCGCTTTGATCTTGGCCTCAATCCAATCAGCCGGCACTTCTTTCGGCTTAGTCTAGTCAATCTCCACAGCTTGCCACACCTTATAATCTAAAGACTGCAAGAAAACTCTTATGCCTACTTTCTAGTATGCATAGTTAGTGCCATCAAATAAAGGAAGTATAATAAAAGATTGTTCTCTATCCATGACAAATAGGGGCCAATGGATCACACAACAAAGATTAAACCTAATCAAAGTGTGTCTGCTTTAATACCACTTGATAGACAAAAAATGTATTGACCCCTTTGGCAAATTAATTAATTAATTATCCAAGTTAATTAATTAAGTCAATTTAACAAGCAATAGCGTGGTAGCACAAACAAACCACCAACTAAACTAAATGCAGCGGAAAATAAATTTGACACAGATGATTTGTTTATGAATTGGGAAAACTACTGAGGCAAAATCTCATTGGGTGAATTTAAGGTCACCACTCTTAAGAATTCACTATTTTCAAAATAAGCGGTTACAAGTAAAAGGAATCCTAGTACCCAATAGCAACCTATAGTTAAACCTTTACCCCAATACCTAATTGGACTTGTATTGTAGTGGCAATCTCTCTGGTCAATGCACGAATCTCAGTACGTAACTAACTAATGATGCACGAATCCCAGTACGTGACTAACACACTAACTTAAGGAAGATGTTGGCTGTAAAGTTTTTCTGTTCATCCAACAATGAAGATCAGGAAGCCCTTGGTCACGAAACCCTTGGCATAAAGACGCAGTAGCTTCTACAGAGAATATGATGAACTAGAGCAAATTCTGTCTTCGGTCACAATATGCATGTATTATTAATTTGCATCACCTTGTGATGTCTCTTAAAATAATCCTTATATATGTCTAGGGTTGTGAGAAAAGAAATCCTACACAAATACTCAAGGATATGCGTGTAATCAAATCTGGAAAACCTGATTTTGTAATTCTCGACAGATATAGCTTGTGTCGAGCTTCAGCAGTACTTCTCGATAGAAAGGATTCCGTCGAGACTTCTATCGAGCTTTAATGAACAACACTTCTTCACTTGTTTCTTGGTCAAATTTGCATGGCTTCAATACTAAACTTGAACACCTGTTTCTAGAAGTATTAAACACATCCTAAATCTACCAAATTACAAGTAAAGTGCGTTTTGTCAATGGATTAGCCAATTACATAAATATCTCCCTAAAAATCTCCCCCTTTGGCAATTCGTGACAAAACCACAACAAACAAATGAATCATGAGAGAAGTCTTAAATCACTAAACTCATAATCACTTGTTGAAATATAAAATAAATCTAACCCTAACACAAACTCTTGAAAAACTTTGCAAGAAGAGAGTTCATGGCATGGTAGACTTTCACAACCTATTTTTCTGAAACACCTAAACAAAACTCATCAATGCATCATGTGTGAAACAGATATAAAGATTGCGTACATAAAGAAAAATGTGTATAAAAAAAGAAAAGAAACAACATATGGACAGATAGGTGAAGAAACATACATCATCATCATATATATGAGAAAAGATAAATACAATGTATGTCAATAAAGGGTCACATGACCAGTATACAAGAGGCTAAAGAAAATAAAATACATGTAAACCTCACTACATCCCTCAAAAGATATACACACTCCTTCTAACAAAAAATGTCCTATACTAACTCTCTCCCTAAGTATAAGACTACTCCCCCTTTTTGTCACGAATGACAAATGGCAAGTCATTGAGAGGTCGTCATCTTGTTATCACCGGAAGAGCTAGCATCATCATCCTCATCATCACCAGCATCATCATCCTCATCAGTCGAAGCCTCTGGAGAAGGAGATGGAGAGGGAGTGAAACCACCAAGGCGAGAAGAATGCATCCTCAAGGATTCATAGAAAACCCTTTTTCACATGCTAATGGAGATATTCTATATTTCTATAGAGGCCACCTGTGTGCTCCACCATCTATTATTACATGTTCCATGATATCATAGAAGACCATGTGGATGATATTGTGGTTAAATAAGTGGTGGCTCTAGGATATTTTTTAGGGGGGGGCCAGTAAGAAGATACATCTTAAGTAAGAGATGAATCTTGCAATTTACATGGTTTCCTTTTTTAAATTTGTCTATAGTATGTACTAGCAATAGAATGAAAAATAAACTATAGGTTCATTTGATATATTTTTTCTTAATACAATAAACATATTAATAGATAAAATACTTTTATCTATTAGTTTAGGACAATTATATGTTTTCATTGTACTATCAATGTAAGATTTGCATTGTAAACAATTATACTATACACATTTGCTTAGAATTATAGTAAGATTTACATTGTAGATAATTATATTGTAAACATTTGCAAAAAATATACAACATTAATTGTACTATACACATTTGTTTAGAAACAATGTAGATCTTACATTGATAGTAAAATGTAAACTATGAATTTTCTATTAGTTTATTTCAAATCTTTTTTAAAATCTAAATAGTTTTTTTTTTTTTAATTTTACTTTTGTTGTTAGGCTTATTATCCCCCCCCCCCCTCTTCCTCAGATTTTAGATAAAATTCTTGTTAGATTTTTTTTTTTTTTTTTTAAGATCAAAATATTGTTGACATGGTCATATTTAACCTTATTTCAAGTGGATTTAAAAAATAATTTAGGGTCAGAATGTTCAAATTTTTATTTTAGGAGGGTCAAAAAAAAAATATATTATATAAAAAAAAGTCCCTTCATGTGGATGATAGTTGGAAATTCACTATCCACAAAAAAAAAAAAGTCCCTTCATAGAATTTCTCTCTTTACCAGCCTTGAACCTTAACCCTTAATGAAGATAATTTTAGCACTTTCCAACTCTGCAAAGAGATCATGGCCCTTTTATATATATATATATATATATATATATAGATGGATAATCGCGAGGGCTTGGACTTGCACAACATGAATAAGCATTAAGCAACATTTCAGAATCATTCTTTGATGGAAGCCAAGTGCATGAAAAAACCTGCAATGGCTTCCTTTCTGGTAAAAGAATAGATTTAAATTAGGTCGGAGAAAAACATCACATGTATAAATGACTATACACAAGATGCATGCAGTAATCTACCACATGCTTACAATTACAGTACTTACCCGCTGAGTTCCCATAAATCACTCCTCTTCAAATCATGGGCCATATTTTCTTTTTACATTTAACCCCAATCAACTAGTAAAAGATGTGTGTGCTTTTAGCATGTTGAGAATTCTCAACACCACAGGTGATCCAGCCACAGTAGAATTTGTTGAAGAGTAAAATTCAACTATCCTAGAAACACATCTCTAGAGTATTAACCCAAAATGATTTTACCTATTTTCATAACGGCTCTGTTTAATGTGTAAGAGACTATCTGGATGATCGCATCTCCCTGATGTCTAAGCCATGATCATCATCATTGTCATCATTGTAATAACCTCTACGGTTCATGGTTGGCTGTTTCAATCTCTCAAATATTTCATCAAGTGATTCAGATGAGGAAACATGGTCGATTTTGGTTTCTTGACTCTGGCGTAAAGGAATGAATCTCTTGGCAACAATGTTAGACTTCAAGTTTTGAAAACCAGTCTTCATGGCTTCCCACTTTGAGGCGAATCTAGATGATGATCCTGCTGTTACATTTTGAAGATTGCTTGAATCAGCTGTTGAGGAGGTTACATTTTTCTCAACCAAATCCATATTGTTGATGGCTTCTCTGCTTGTGTCAATTAGGGCCTCTTCTTTTAAAGATTGTAATTGACCTCTCTTTCCATTCTCCATCACTTTCATTGATTTCAATTCAGTGTCAACCTTCTCCTGTAACCAATTTCAAATATTCATTATGAGAATATAGCGGAAAAAATAAACAAATTTGCAAGAGCTATGTCAAAATATCCATGTTGGCAGTATAAACATAAGGATGCATGAATATCATCATTGGAATGCTTTGTTAAAAGGAATGATGAAACAGAAGTGCTTTCTGATGATTTTACATACCACGCTATTGCTCCCAAGTTCAATGTCAATGGTAACATTGTTGAAATTCCTTGCTAATGGAATAACATGCTCACCAACTTTGTGTCCTTGCTCAAGCCCAGACCGTTCTAAGTATGAAACAAATTTAATTATTGTAAGACTCAACTAACAGTTAACAACTTTCATTTTCACTCAAAGCTGATATATTTGAACAATTCTAATGTTTTTAAAAAAAATTCTTCTTCTTTTCTTGTGCAAGACTGCAGCTAATAATGTTCCCCCAGATTTTTGTAACACCTTTGAGTGCTTTTCAATTAAGCAAACAATACATGAACTACCTCAGTATGTCGTAATTTGCTCACCTTTTTTCAGAATAATTACTCCTGACTGATCAAATCCATCCATATCATCTGATTCATTTTGAAACTTGAATATCTTCCAATTCCCAAAGTATTCAATCACCCGATGAAAAAAACTGCTTGCAATTAAAATGGTATATATAACCATAATAAGGGGATAGATTTTGTTGAATCCTTTTCCAAAGAAAGGGACGGCATCATCTATATTTCCCATTTTCTGTGCAGAAATAAAAAAGTTTAACACACTTTGAGTAAAATAATGAAATCTGGAGAGAGAAAAAAGGGGGGAGAGGGGAGAGGAGGGGGGGGGGGGGGGTGGGAGTTCATAAGAATGCAGTGTTTCTACATAAAGTTCAAAGTGATTTGTCACCTTTTGTGGCTATCCTAATGTTCACAAACCAGTACATATAGCATCAATTAAGTTTAGAAACAGGTATAATGTAATCTAAACTAGGGAAAGCTAAACCAAAATTCTTATGGCTATATTTTTATGCTGAGAACTGTTTGTAAGAAGTATTTACCAAACTGTATATTGCTCTATTGCTTATTTACACAAAGCTGTAATGTCCTAGTAAAAAAAAAAAAAAAAATTTAAAAAACCCTCCCACAATGCTGAAGGATTACTGACAAAAATAAACATTGATAAAGTGATTCTTAAAATAAAAATAAAACAAGGTAGACATTGATAAATTGAAATAGTTAAACTAAATCATTGAAATATTGAAACGGGGCCTACTAATTAGTAGATCAACCTAAACAATTTCCTTTTGTGAGTTAACAATCGTTCCCAACAATATAATTATCATTTGAATTTAACACCATGAAAAGTATATGTATACCAAAATTTTACATAAAACTAGAGGGAAAACAGATTGCAATGGTTTTGCTGGTAATATGAAACCAACCAATGAGAAAAGTCTATTCATTTTATTTCAAATGTTTTATCAGGTTTTGCCCACTTTGTCCCAAAAAGTTTGACTTGCATATGGATTTGTTTTTTAATTGTTCTAGTGGAATGACTAGATGCCAATAGAAAATCTGATTCCTTCCCATCAATACTTTCAGATCAAATGGAAGGATTTTCTGACTTAACTGCAAGTCAGGGATCTCTCTAATCCTGTAAGTGATATTTCAATATAGATATTTTAGAGATGTAACAACACCTTAACTCACTAGTTAATTGGAGCATCCATTTTACTCAAAAAATAAAGGATGAATTATAATCCGGAAAACAATTTCTTATGGGGTGGTAATTTAACACATTAAGATTAGCAAGTCCAGATTTTTCTATCCGTTAAATAGTACATGGAGATGGTGTTTACTATCTTCTCTATGAATCATTTTGGTTTCTGTTATTAATCAAAGACATGTAAAATATTTAAGATTATTCTGTTCTTATAATGCTCCAAGCAACAAGAATAAAGGTGCTTATTTTTGCTTTCTGAACAAGATGTTTTACTTTCATTTTTCCAATTGTCCAGCAGATATTGCATTTAAAAACATCTAAGTGAAATTTCTCATATATTCTCTGTGTACCATGCCCTAGCCATTTTCTTTTATAATAAAGTTCTGATTACTTGTATGGTAAACTACTATAGTAAGTAGTGTTAAGACAAAATTTGCAATGATCTTTTCTTGAAATCTCTCTAAGTTGCACCAGTGGCATCACTTCAGAGCACTATTTACTTCTGTTCCAGACAAATTCTAGTTAAATTTTTTTCCACTCATTTGTTCAGCCTTATAACTGGCTTTCACAATCTACAAGAGTGTAAAGAAACCAGCATGCCACATGCACGGCACATTATGTCATTTTACAATCTGATATTTGATAAATACCTCTAGATAAACTAGACAACATGAGAGTTTCTGGACAGCAAAGCTGGAACTGGTGGACATGCTTACAGAGGATGGATCTCAGAACCAAGATAATTAAAAAAAAAAAAAAACCCTACTACATATAAGATAATATATACTGTGAGGGAAAGAAGTTTAACGAAACAAACACATATAAGAAGTACATCTGAAAGTGACAATACTTATGTAATCAAAGGAACCTCAAAAACTATCATATCCTCTGTGTTGGAAGCCAGCAAAGAGTAGAGGTTTTGAGGTTAGAAGCTTCTATATTTCTTTCTACCCTCCTACCATCTTATCCTTTCCTTGGAAGATGATTTGGAAATCGAAGGTTCCTCCAAGGGTAGCTTTCTTTTCTTGGTCTGCTTCTTTAGATAAGATTTTAACAACAGATAACCTTCGCAAACGATGTGTGCTAGTTCTTGATTGGTGCTATATGTGTAAGAGTTGTGAGGAGTCAGTGGATCATCTTCTTCTTCATTGCCCCATTGCTTGTGAGTTGTGGTCGTTGGTGTTTTGTTTGTTTGGAATTCATTGGGTTATGCCTCAGAAGGTTATTGAGTTGTTTGAGTCTTGACAAGGTAAGTTTGGACATCATAGAAATATAGAGTTGTGGAGAATGGTGCCTCATTGCTTGTTATGGTGTATTTGGCGCGAAAGGAATGCTAGAAGTTTTGAGGGATGTGAACGCTCTATGTTAGAGATTAAGTCTTTTTTTTTACACACTCTACTTGATTGGAGTGTTGTCTTTTGTCATTTTTCCTGTTCTTCCCTTCCTGTTTTACTTGATCGTTGTAATCTTGGTTATTGATTTATGCCCCCATAGTACATTCCCAATGTACTCGGGTTGGCTGTTTTTCGTTTCTTAATAAAATTTTCGTTACTTATCAAAAAAAAAGAAAAAAGAAAGGTTGTACCCAATGCAAAAAGCTTCCACTTTTTGCAGGGTTTAGGAGAAGTCATGATAGGCAGCCTTACCCCCAATTTGTTTTGGATCCTAGACTCAAACCCGCACCTATCGCTTTTGGTGGAAGACACATGCCATTGCACCAAGACCCAACCTCTAGGAAGTAATATAAGGAGGGGCAACATAATTCCCATCTAGCATCGGAATATGACTAGCCATATGTGATTATGCACACTACAAAGATTGAAAAACCAAATATATCAATGCAAAACCAACTCCTCTATCTTCAAGATTTATATCATAAATTTTATTTATAATAATTTTGGAGGACTGATAAATGAAAAGATTATATTTAATATTTTAATATGACTAGCCATATGTGAGTTATGCATACTGTAGCAGAGAAAGACCTGTTCAAAGATAGTTTTTTCATCACCATCAAGACGAATGAGATTGAGAAAGTTGTATGAAATTGGAGGTGCATATCGCGCAACCATCCTGGCAGAAATGTGAAAGTGAGATCTAATGACCAATTCCTTTTAAAGAGAATGTTTATAAAATACAATCCATTAAGTGGTGAAAAAACATATTACGGAGATAAAATAACAAAACTTACGAGCATATCATAAGCAAGCTGACCGAGCTTGTTTGCCTGGGTGTCAGTGAGTAAAACATCAGCATTCCAATTTTGAACAAGGAATAATATGTGCATATGCACATATACATCAGAGGAACGAAAGCAGCTACCTGCAAAAACAATCCTAGAATTAAACCATTATGACACAAGAAAACTTCAGAATAGGAAACAACCCCGTGAAATGCAATGATGATCTTTATATACTCCAAACAAAGAGGAGGTCCTTGGACCTGTGAACTGGCAGAAGCGAGCTATTGAATTTAAACAACTTTGCACAAGAGTCATGGAAGATAAAAATTGGAGATGACTGCAGACACCCCATCACTCAAGCCATGACCACCTATAATTTAATCTCTTCTTTAATTAACTAGATACTGCATAAATTGAAGGAAGTAGATTCTCATGCTCACTCAAGTTTTCTTGGAGCATCTGGACCAAGAATGAGAAGATTCAGGGGTTGTCTATAAGAGAATCAGCTAAAGCAGTAAATGTGGAAATGGCACAAACTAAGAATGGATTTAATTTTCCTCTGACTTTATTAACACATGAATATTTTTTATTGTTAAATTTATAATTACATGATGTTGCAAAAAATAACAAAGGCAATATTTAATCAGGTGGCTAACACAATAACACACAACTCTTTGGTCTCTCTTTCTAGTACTCTTTCATTCTCATTGCTTCAGACACTAATTTACAGTTTATAATGTATTATAGTGTAAACATGGCAAAAAGAGACATTAGAAATGGGAATTAAATTTTCCAAGAGTTTTTGGGGAAGGGCATCCAGCATCTTTCACACTAAATGACGACAAAAGATGCAAAGTCCTTGTAAAGATTGAGAATTTTCACTGATAGGTAATCAAGGTCAGTGCTGTATGCAGAGACATTTTGTTATGGCCATAGCAATGAAGGCTTCACATATTTGAAGTTTCTCCCACCATAATAAACAATAGCATTTCCAATAATTGATCCCATGTCTATTACTGACTCCTGTGCACTGAAATTCATTTCAAAAGTGCAATTCCTTATAAGGCAGTAGAGTATGTGTTGTCCACTGTAATTTACATAATCCTTTTAATTGATTTGTCCAGATCTGAAAATTCCACAGTAATATATGTTCAAATTTCTTATCTTCTGGCCATATGTTATTAGACTTTTTCTAATTCATTTCAACTGAAAATCATAGACCTCATTTGGTTGGCTAGAAACCATTTGGCGAAAACAATCAACTCTGTGGCTATATTGGGTGAAACTGAAACAGGTCCTCTACACTCCCTTGTTTACTCTAGCTATGCATTTTTGGCATTTAAAGCCCAAGTTGAAGGAAATGTATTATTTACTTGCATGAGTGCCACATTTATGTCATATGTGAGTTCTAAGATCAAATACAGGTTCTCTAATAACCTCTTTTGCGCTCTTGCCTTGCATTTTGGACATTTAAGGTAACTGGAAAACTTGCATGTTCACACTACTATTCATGTCACTGACCCACTGTTTGCATGCATTGTTCTCACTACTGTTCAAAAAATGTTGGCCGATTTGATTTCAGTTTTTTGGCACTTAAGCCCAAGTAGAAGGAATTTTATTACTTACTTTCATGAGTGCCACATTTCTGTCATATGTGAGTTCTATGATCAAATAAAGGTTCTCTAACAACCTCTTTTGCACTCTTGCCATGCATTTTGAGCATGAAAGGTAACTGAAAAACTTGCATGTTCACATGCATTGTTCTCACTACTCTCGCAAATTGTTGGAAGATTTGATTTCATTTTCTTCTCACCTTTTTTGCAATCCTCAATCGAAATTTTGTCCCTTCCCTACTAAAACTCTAGTAATTTAAAACCCTAACCTTTCTTTGTAAAGTGTTTCTTTTTTATATAGGTAAGAAAAAGTATATTAAAGAAACTACAATATGCATAAAATGCACATAGTAGTCCAAAAGTACAAAAAGGGTAAAGGAAAAAAAAAAAAAAAAAGAAGAGAAAACTAAATACAAAAAAGAAGAGAGCTAATGAACAAAGGGATTGAGTCACAAGACATGAGTTCCCAAGCCGAGAACAATCAAACCAATAACCCAAGATCCACAAATCCTCTTAACCCTAAGCTCACCACAAGCGCTCATAGAGAAATTTTCCAATTCATCCTATGTCAACCACTCAATGACTATTTGTAGGGTTTTTTTTTTTTTATCAAATCCTACACTGGCCAAATACTCACTACTTACACTCTGTATGCCAAACATTAAATTAATTCATCAAAAAATAATCAAAAAACTTTATATCTATCAATCTCTAATCAGAATCATCTATGGTGAGCATGTTGGTCAAGAAAAGAACAAAAATCCAAAAGAGGGTTTGTTAAAATATAGCTCCGACAAAAATTTTTATAGGTAAAAGAATATTAGAATATGTTATACTTTGAATTATTTTTTTTATATTAGCATGTTAATAACAAAAATACCCTCATTAACAAGCTAATATAAAAAATAATTCAAAGTAACTCTTAAGAGTTTAGTTTTACACCAGTATAAATGGATTGTCTATTCATTCAACCATGTGAGGTGACCTCCAAACCATAGAGAACCAACCAACAAATTTGTCTACAAGAAAGAAGAAAAACATCACCATTTCAAAGTAGCATTACCTAAACAGTAAAATCATCACAACACCACAGTAGGTTGCATTGTCATTCCCATTGTAATTCCCATCCTATTCATCCATGGCTTACTTTCATTCAGCAGTACAAAAAAGAAGAACTAGCACCAAAGATTACCATCCCAACTCTAGGTGAAACTAAATAATGCAGACCACACTTCTGACATTAACATTATGCCACTTGGAGTCTGTATGTTGGTCGTAACCTTTTATGTTCCAAACCACTACAGTACCATAACTCCCCAACTTCTTTTTCTACTAGTACCAAGTACCAACACAAAAGAAACCAAACACCCATCAGTCACTAATGCAAAAGTTATACATCAAGGATGCAAAGGCCACTGAAGTTCCATAAATTATAATTTATATACAATCATCCAGCCATCCCTCCTTGCCACATTTAAGCTTTCTCCATTTTCTACACTATCTTTAATTATAAATTCATTATGCTAAAATAATGGTCAAATGATTAAATTTACCCTTTCCAACAGCTTAAGCATTTTGGACAAGTGGTGATTTATCAAATATTTTGAACATTCAATAGAGAGAGAAACCCTCTAGAAAAAGGAAAAACTCCATGCCTCAAAAAGAAAGTTTACCTGCACAAGTACCTCCTGCCTTCCTACCGCATTTATGAGAATAGAGAAAAGAGATAAATCAACTCCACTGGGCAGTATTGTGGCCTCCGCTAAAAGAATTGCAGCTGACATGCAACCTAATATAATTGCCAAGAGTTTCTTAAGTTGCTTTCTTAGAATACACCGCCACATCAACTCTGCAAAGAATTGAAGTATATAAGATTCAATGGAATTTATATAGAAATCATTAAAAATGTATTTAAATAGTTACTTTAATGCACAAAATCATTAAGAGTATAACCAAATGAAACCTCACATCATATATCATTCAAATAAAGAAAATTCAACTCTTTCCACATTCAAAATTGTATTTAGAATGTCAGCAAATTATAACATTTCAACTTTTTTATATGGTTATTGATGGTTTACTTCTTTTGTGGAACAAAAAGGTTCAATTTCTTGTAGCAATTCCATTCTAAAAGAGAAATTGTGCTTTCAAATGATAATGAAAAAAACATTGACTCATTTTATTTTATTGGAACAGAATAGAGCCCTGTTGTTCAGTAGCTCCAGTAATTCAAAATCCCATTGTAAGACCATCAGATGAATGACAAAACAACCATTATTTAATTGTCTATGTGATTATCATGTTCCACCATCCCCAAAGTACCCCACATTTGGAAAACAGAATTGAAATTACATACATATACAGAAACAATATTCAGATTCTGGTAATTACCAATCATATCAAGAAAAGAACCTAGTGTGCCTGATCGTTCAGGCCTAAAGCTTGAAATATATTTCCTGCAAAATTAAAATACAAATAACTAGCATCAAGAAAAAGCAGCATGAAGTGATCATCAATCCAAAAGAAAGGTACCAAGCTGTACTACTGATGATATTACCACTGATCATCTATAATTATGTACTACAGTTGATTGTTTCCAATGTGTGACAAGAAATTTAAAAAAATAAATAAATAAATAAATAAAGATACTTTATTGATAAGAGAAGAAATTTCAAATACACAGGATAGGTATCAAGCTACTCCTAGAGAATAACAATCTGAAATCTAAAAAGTTTAAAAATTCTAAAAAAGGGCATGGAAAGGACATTGTCTAAGGTAGGCATCCAATCATACAAAGACCACAAAAATAACTACTTTATTACATGCAGGAGACAACATTCATGGCTTAAAAATTCCTACTATTCCCTATTTTTATTTTTTCCAAAAGAAACAATGGCAGCATTCTATATTGATACAGTCTCATGTCAACCTAATCATCCTTCCAGCACACAAGCATCTAAATCAAATCCGTTGGCGACACCCAAGATACACATAATGAAAACACAAATGATCAAGAATCTCTTGCCACTAAGTAATGAAGTAGAGGATGAACAATTGATTCCCACGACATTTTCATATGTAATACCAACAAATAGTCACTGTGTTCCAGCTTGGAAGATTATGCACCATTATAATCTTTCCCAAAGCTGGTGTCCATGTCAAAAAAGTTATCTTCTGAGGCACCTTAGCACTCCTAATACTCGTCTAGGGGACTTTACTCTTGTAGATCCTCTCAAAGCATCATAAAATTACCAAATCTCAAAATTTCTAGACTTAATTGATCTCCAGACATTTGATCTACACCTCTACTAGAAAGTAAATGTGAATGTAGCATATCAAAAAGCTTAACCATGCATTCCAATTCCCAATTCCCAATCTTGCAAAGCACGAATAAAACAAGGACTCCAATGTCACATTCTTCTGTTCGTTGTGTTGCTATATAAGATACTTCTGAGCATAACAGCAAAATAAACAGATCAAGGAATAGATCCTTTGTAGAAGCATCACTACACCGTACATCATGCTGAAAATATACTTGTATACCATCTCTAACAAGAAATTTAATATTTTTAGAAAATAAGATCCAACCTTCTCTAATGCTCTTCCATAAACCAACCATGTGATCCTCTTATTCTCTTTTCAATCCCCTCCCCCCATGCTTCTCATATTTCACAATAATGACACCCCTTCAGTGTGTACGGGTTGGGTATCGAAAAAGCCTTTCCAAACCCAACCCTTTATATATTACATGCCAAAACATCTATTAAATTTTAGGAAGTCCATCCCAAACTCATCCCATTATATATAAAAAACTCAAACCCATCCAAAACTCGTCCTACTTATCTAATTATGGGTTGTATTATTTATCTAATTATTAGTTGGGTTGAATGGGTCATGTTAAGTTAACCTAAAAACTGAACATCTAAAATACTCTCTCTTACACTAAATTAAATCATATTTAGAAACATAATCAAGTACCATAACTATTTTTTGATAATTTGATAGTTACAACAAAGGGGGAGGAGGGATTTGAACCATGGACGTCTCTGTTGGAAACAATAGGAGGTGCTAGTTGAGCTATAAAGCTCTTGGCCATAAGTGCCAAAACTACTCAATTGTCATAATTCATAATGCTCAAACCAATTAAAAATACTGAAAATCCAATATAACAATTTACATCACATAACATTTAAATTCTAACCATCTAAGCAAACATAACTTATCACACATGTATCTAAAAAAACATATATGTATCTATATAATTCAGCACATACATACACATATTTATATGTATGGATGTTAGTACGGATGCATATATGTCTGTATTTGAAGTATGCATAACAATTATCAACAAACCTTGTTAATTGAATAATAACCGATAGAAAACACATAACAGAGTAACAAGTATATGGTCTTAGTGATGGCTTATTCAAATGAAGATTGAAATATGTGTTGATACAATTATCTATGTTGCATGCTTCCATACATACACAAATTCATGTGAACAAAATAAGGAAGTGAAATTTATATACATGTATGGTAGTACTTGTACACACATACACCCACTGTCACATATACACAGACACACATATACAGAGAATTAAGCATTGACATTTCTCAGATTAAGAAATAAATGAAAGAAGACTTAGTAATAGCAAATACTAAGAATCATGCAGATAAGCAACCAATTTCCTAGAACCAGAGATGCTGACCCAATTCACATAGTTTCGCAGCATCCATAAAAGTTGAATCTTTTAAAGATAGAAAGCATGTGTTAGACTTAATAAAACCAAAAGTAAGTGGTTTTAGAGCAAACCATCCAGTCACATCACGGCGCTCATTATTTTTCACAGTATCTTCCAGCTCAAGGGCTTCCAACACGAATTTGGTATATTCGCTGTGACAAAATAAGTTAAATTTAATTACTACTAGAAAAAATAGACAAAAAAAAAATAATTAGAAGCAAAGTGAACTAATATCATCTCTAACTTTAAATTTTAACAGCATAGCAGAACTACTTGCGTTAAAAAGCAATAAAATGCTAATGCTTTTATAAATGAAATTCGAATGAATACCATCAATCAAAGACCTATGCTCTTTTCTTACATACAAAATGCATTTATATAATTACTAAAGGTAAGGAATAGCTTTGTAATGAGAAATCAGATCGATGAATTACGTGAACTGGGGGATCCACAGTTCTACCACAAGGAAACAAATAAAAAAATATAAGAAACAGACATGAAAAAACTTTCCCTACAAGGCACCAGAGAGGAAAGTCGAATCTTTCTGAAAAATCAGTATTTGAATGCACACAATTACACACGTACAAAATGTTGGACCTTTAAAGCTTCAATAATTCAGAGTGTACAGCACCTAAAAGTTCTTAACCAATTCTGTTAGAGTTTAGTAGTTTACCTTCTATACCGGTAATACTCCTCTCGAGCTCTCCTAAGTTGACGCCTTAGTGTTGCCATTGATTTCTCATCAGTGTCGTAATCCATATCATTTTCTCCTAATCTCCCACCTTGAGGTTTGAAAGAAGGGTCTTCTTTTAACTAGAAAATAGAATTAAAAATTAAAAAATATATATATATATATATATATTTATAAAATCAAATAAAAAAACATTTTAAGAGCAACTAAATGAATTCAGTACAAGTAGTACTACCATTTGAAACAACATATCATCAATGATATTCATGTAGGGTCTCAAAGTATCACGCTTGGACATCTGCTTTGATGTTGCCTGAGCAATCTGATCATACACAGCATCAGAAACTATTTAAGGGGCAAGTGTAAAAAGATTTATAAAAATAATCAGGATACAAGACATGCATAACCAAAAATTATAGAAATCTATATAATGCCAAACAGGAAACCGGTGGTGTAGAATATTACAAAAATCTATATAATTTTGTGACAAGAAGATATCAACCTAAAACAGGTTTGGGGCTGGCTGGTTGGATGGGGATGCAAAAAATATACCAATACAATGATAATTTTGATGGTTGAGCGTAGGTGGAGGTGGCAATGATGAACAAGATATGAAATTGGCTGATCATTGTAAATGAGGCAATTTTTGGATATATTGAACATGTTTTTGGAATATATTAGAATACGATGTACATATTTGCTTAAGCTTTTTGGACAAATAGTATTTTATGTATTTGAGCAAGAGATCCTGGACTCTGAAACCTCCCACCTGTTCAAACTCACAGTAGGTCTACTCATTGAAGGAATTTTTAAATCTACAGACAAGATATTGTTGAAATAGATAAATCTACCCATGCTTAACAGCTTAAAATTTTCAGTGAGATGCTTTAGAATGATATCTGAGTCCACATGCATCTGCCACATTGGTTGAATGTGGAGCTCCTTTTGGGTTTAAATGATAGTTTGGCATCTCTGCCTAATAGCTTAAACTTTTGGTTTTGAATATAAAGAAGGTAGACTCTAACATGGATTACTGGTGATTAACTTCTTCCTAAAATGATTTAAACACTTCAGACTTATATCTTCACTTCAAGGGAACACAAGATTAGACATTCAGGCTAAGACTGAAGTTTTAAAGTACCAAACACAAATGCTGATTAACTACTTAATAAAATGACTTAACACTTTCACATCATTAAACAAGCAAAAAATATACACAATGAAGACCTCAAAAAATTTATAGAGAAATCAAGCTCCTCATAGCCTAATTATATAAAACTGCCAAATAAAGCTTTGACTTTCACAAGGGGGATTAAACTTACCACAATAGCATTTGAAAATTCTTGATGTGCATCATCAAGTTCCACAGCCATTTTGGCAACTTTATGTGTCAGAACCTTTTGGCGAGCAGTCCAATCTGCATTTTTCCAAATGCCTTTTGGAATTTCACTCAGACCAAAGCCAAGAAGAAATGCACCAGTAACAAGTCCAAAAGTATTTGAGCAAGCCATGGCTAAACCCAGAATACCACCACTCCTGTAATATCTGACTGTTAAGATATGAAAGAAGAGAGAGAGAGAAGGAGAGATAGAGAGTGCAATCAGCTGGAAACAAGCAAACAAGGAACTCATAGTGCTTAGAAAGATAAAAAGACATTAATGCAATGCAAATTGAATAAAAAAGAAAAGGGAATTCTGGAATTTTAGCTTCTCAATCAGACACTTGCCTAATGACAATGCATGAAACATCAAAAGGCTGAGATAACAAATGCTTTCATCTCACTTACACAAATATTAACACATTGCAAGAACTATTCTCCATGCTTTGCCTCATGTAGGACAAAATATGTGTGTCAAAGACTCAAATGGCTAGTGTTCCTACTATACCCCAAAGCTGAGCATAAACGGAAGTTTTGAAAGGGGCTTAAGCTATAATTTTATTGCTCAAACAAAACACTAGGAACATTCTTCAAAGCTACCTTCTCCCATCCAAGATGGCAGCTAAGACCAATGTATTTGATTCGATCAAGACAAATAGGAGTTTTAACTGACTTCCATGATGGAAATAAAGTAAGAAAACAAGTGGTAGGCAATGGCTCTACCAGTAATGCTTCCTTCCAAAAGGTATTTTTGCTATGACTTCGACTGTGGTAACCTGAGATTAGCTTATTCTCCTCCTGCTGATCTACCAGGCTACCAGCTTTATCTGACATTACTACGATCATTTTCTGATGCATGCAATTTCAACATTTATCTCTCTCACTTATCCAAAAAGAAAACTTATTCCTTTTTTTCAGAATAAAGGTCATGTGTGAAAAGTTAAAAGCATTTTATCTCTTTCTCATAAAAAAGTATATTACGGCAAGAGGAACACATTGGCATTAAAGAATAGAAGGATCAAAGTCAAACAAAGAGATAAATGACAAGAATAACAATAATAAGTTAGCAAGGTAAGAAGCAAACCAATTTCTGCGTAACAGAATGAGTAGTATAAGTCCAAAAAGTCCAATGGCGCCAATGCATACGTAAAAGACTAAGTTTGCATGTATGCTCGTTTTCAGTCTTTCTGTCATAGTGAAGTCTCCAGCATCTTCATAACCCTGAATAGTGGGCGCCACAACCCTGCTTAGAGAAATATTTTAAAATAAATCTATGAGAATACATGTTTTCCCAACCCAAATTACCGTTAGGCACCATAAAATGCCATGCTTACGAAGTCAAATCATTAAAAAAAACAAAAATCAAAAAGCATAAAGTTAAACAGCAAAAACACTATATTGCAGTAATTCTAAAATCACTCTACTTAACTCAACAAATCCTTCATCCCAACTAATTGAATTAGGCTCTATTAATACCTTCATCAACTAATAGAAGTTACTTACGTGCACCATTTTTGCCATTGTATCCTATCTAAGGTCATACTCTATCACCACTCTTTATCATTTCCTTTTTCCCTACTTATATCCATTACGCCCCTCTCTAGTCCCTTTCACTCATTCAACTTAAATCATAGCTAGCACTTACAAGGGGTGGATGTGCTAGTTGAGCTGGAGCTAATTGGTGAAAATCTACGTTTCTTATTCTATATTTCCGGTATTCCACTCATCCAAATTAACATTCTCATTTCAACTATACTCATTTTAAGAACATATTACTTTTTAATAACCCAATCCAGTCCATTACTCTCTATTTTCCTTGTTCTGGATAAACAACATTACACTGTTTCAGTTACAGCACTCTAAGTTGGTTGTTATCAAAAACAGCTTAAAATGGGGGGAAGACTTCTCAGTTGGTTGTTATCAATTACAGCACAGTAAGTAACACATATCAACAAGAAAATTTCAATTTAGTCTAGCAAGTGATTGTAGTGATTATACACCACACTAGCTAGTTACAAGTTCTTACCACAGCCCTATAATATAAATTAGGGTAAGAACTTGTAACTAGCTAGTGTCATTTATAGAAACCTCAAAGGGGGGAGTGTCATTTATACAAACATTTGGCAAAAGG
Source organism: Quercus ilex subsp. ballota (assembly GCA_032727855.1). Taxonomy (NCBI): domain Eukaryota; kingdom Viridiplantae; phylum Streptophyta; class Magnoliopsida; order Fagales; family Fagaceae; genus Quercus; species Quercus ilex. Next base: position 24,121,830 of record CM064918.1, on the reverse strand, counting down.
TGCCATTTCAATAAACTTCAGAGTAGGTTAGTGTAATTTACCCTCTAAATTAAGTTCCAACTTTTAGATGCAACTTATGTTTAGTTGAAAATCAGGAGTTGCTTTCTTCTGGTCAAGAAAGACTTGTTATCAAGGTTTGCAAATCAATCTAATATTTATAATAAAATATCACTGCTTATGTAATCCTAGGTTTAATTACCTAGATTTCTCTCCTTTTAACCTCTCTGCAGTCAAATAAATATTTTTTTTCCTACAAGAGCTCAACCCATTTTACTGTAAAGTTACTGGTTTGCAAATTTGCATTGCAAATTTGGAGATCCTGAATCTTAATTCCACAGACACCACTTAGTCTTCTTTTCCAGCATCCAATTAACATAAGCATAAGCTCCGATTGCTAGATTCCAACAAATCATTATAGACTTCAAATCCTGGTTTGGAAATTTCTAAGAACCCGAAAAGGAAGATGTTCTAGGTTTTAAGGTCAGGCTAAAGTTCAAACTTGATGTCATAATTATTTTAGTAATTAATTAAAATACAAATATAAATATTAAACTTGTAAATATTAGCAAAATTAACTAAAAGAAATTTAAACAGCTTTCAATTGAAATTTATGGATTTTATTAAGGTTAATAGAAAATAATAAAAGAACATGCATAAGAAGTATTATGTTTAGTAATCCTTCAAGTAGAAAACATTTAAATCTAAAATAAGACCATTTTCAAAAAAAAAAAAAAAAAAAAAAATTCAAAAATAGCACATTCACATGCAAAAAGACAAATATTAAATCACAAATAAATTTAGCAAAGAAAACAAATTGAACGGTATTAATATATTTAGAGAGGATAATTAACAATTAAACCTTTCAAAGACAAATGTGTGTGTGTGTGTGTGGGGGGGGGGGGGGGGGGGGGGGGGAGGGGAGGGGTGGTGTTCGAATCCTTGTGGTAACCTTTCCAAATTTTTACAAAAATAGTCACTCTATTGAACCATAAAAGATTCAGTGGTTTGGCAGTTCACCCGGTTCATTAATATTATTAAAATGCAAAATTTTCTATATAAAAAACTGGATTGTATTTTTATTACCTATAATGCGGTCCAGTCTGGGTTTCAAAAATCATGTTTAAAAGTCATCCAAAAAAAAGGAAGGCTAAATAGCTATTTTCATTTACCTCTCTTGTACATATATCCAGTACTGCATTAGGCAGTTCTTCATCTGAAAAGAATTAAACTATCCCAGTTAAACCATTACTGGCTAAACAATGAGAAACGAATGTGCTTCATTAAACCCATCAAATAACAGAAAGATTAAATTATTCATGCAGTTCAGCCCTTCATCCTAGATATTCTCCTTTCATGAACTCCATGATTAGCTGTTAAAACATAATGCCAGACATTGTCACATTAAAGGCAAAGTGATTTACTATTGAATAGTAACATATATACTACAATAGGAACTATCTCATAATGAATAATGTAGAGAAAGAATTACCTTCTAGACTAGCTTTTTTTTTTTTCTTTTTTTTTAAGTTTATTAAAACAAAAGGAAAAAAGAAAACGAAAACGGGTGTTATCTGGATGGCTATCCTCATTGTTTGATGTGGTGCATTTGGCAGGAGAGAAATAAACGGTGTTTTGAAGGCCCTGAAAGGACAATAGTAGACTTAAAACTTTTCTTCTTTAAACAATATCAGATTGGATGTCTATCATAGGAAGTCCTTCTATTTCTTCAATTTACGATTTGATGGAGGCCTATAATTTGTGTATTTGATTGTTTTGGTCCCTTGTTGTATACTTCCTGTATACTTGGGTAACTCCTTTTTATGACTTTGAATAAAATTTTCATTACTCATAAAAAAAAAAGGGTGCTATCCAAGTACATGAGGTGTATATAGTGAGTACAGACAAAAACAAAAGAGAACAAGAAGCAAAAATAGAAACATTAAGACACAAAGCTAGTGAAAACTCAAGGAATTGAGAATCCCACAATAGAAATCGTGGGATTTTTCTATTCTAGCGAATACAGACTAATACTTTTGCATGATGTAGGGCATACATCATGATGAACTACTTTAGCAAAGAATACCATATCCTTTGCCATATCTCACCCCAAATCAAACATATGTTGCATATTCATTTCATCATGGATGAACTAATCTTGTAACTTACGTTTGACTCAAGGTGAGGTATGGCACAAGGGTTCATTTTCGGCAAGATCATTGGTGTGGGGATGACACTTTTAGGAATGAATACCCAAGCTCTTCATGATAGCTAGAAATGAAGATGCCCACAGTGTTGGATTACATGGATGTCTTAAATGGCAGTGTGAACTGGGTTCCTTCTTTTACACTAGCAGCTCATGATTGGGAGTCACTATCTAAAAATCAGCCTTTTAAAAGTAATTCTAATTATCAGGTTCAAAGAAAAGGCGGTGACAAGTTTTTTCCATGGAAATCAATTTGGTGTGTAAAATGCCCTCCTCACATGGCATCCTTTTTCTGGACAGCTGCGAAAGGCAAAATCCTAACAATTAATAACTTGGGGAAAAGAGGTATTATAATTACAGATAGGTGCTGCATGTGTAAATCTAATGGGGTGTTAATGGATCTCCTCTTCCTTCATTGTGAGGTTGCAAGAGATCTAGGATCACTAGGAATTGTTAAAATGTCAAAGGGCTCACCCGAACCAGATAGATCAATGTATGAATTGCTACAGATCTTGTGCTTGTTTGGGGTGTGTTGGGCTATGATGAGGACTGTACTTGAAGATTTGGCTAGCTGGATAGGTCTGTTTGGTAAAAAAAGTAAGTTTGGAGACTTGGAAGGTCATTTCATTGTGTCAAATGTGGTGTTTTTAGAGAGAGAGAGAGAGAGAGGAATGCACAAACTTTTGAACGATCGGAATTATCCGTAGCTCAACTGAAGTTTCTTTTTCTGCAGTCCCTATATACATGGGAACATGCTGTTAGCTTCATTGACTCATCAGATTTTTGGCTTTTCTTGATAAATTGAATTGTTTATTTATTTTTAGGTTATACTTTTATACATCTTGTGTACATGGTTCATACCCCCTTTTTGTGCTATGTAATTGAAATTTTATCTCTTACTCATTAAAAGAAATACATTTCAAATTAGTCAGATACTCAGTTGATAAGACAGTTACAGTAGACAATTCTTCTTTTTAATCTTTAATGGATTTGAAAGAAGCAGGTCCTACTTGCTGTTTCAAATAATTTAAAACTGCAGTTTGAGAATTATATTTGGCTGAATTTGATATAGGTTTTTTAGAACCAACTTGCTGATTGAGGTAACTTACAGCAGCTATTGCAGTACATACGGATTTTAGTAACAAGAAATTCATAACAAAAATTACTAAAACCAACTTCAAGCAAAGTCATTCACAAACATTTTCCATGGAATATTACAAGTAGGACATGCATATGCACATAAAGTTCAGCAACTAGGCACATAGGCTCAAAAGTAAACTCTTTTTCTGTAACAGCAAGCAGTGAGAGAGAAAATATAGAAAAAAAAAATCTATATTTTCTTATAAGTTACCCCAAGATCATTCTTAAAAGATTTACCTAAGTGACTGCTATAAGTTTAAAGAAAATATAGAACAAAAAAAGAATAAACAAAATAATCTAAGGACTTCTGCTTAAGGTTAAAGATTAAATGAAACAAAGAAGTGTAACAGATATTCTAAGATACCACAAATAGGTTCCAATGAATAAAATTTCCATTACAAACTAGATAAGCTCAGATGAAGGCTAAACCTCCTTTATCATAGGGCTCAGAAAATAAATAAATATAAAAGATAAACTCATTAGTCCATAGCTTACCAGGTAAGTAAAAAAGTACTCCAATATGAAAAGCTCCAAAAGAAAGATATCCCTCCATTGTAGTGGCCCATTATTGTCTGCATGATAAAAATTAAACAATTATGTCATACTCATTAAACCAATCAACTCTGCAGCTAAATTTAATTAGAAAACAATACACAATATCACATCAAACACACACACACAAAAGTTTAAATAATAAATAAAATAGAAATTAAAACTTCACGTCTGAAGAGATCACCAATGAGCATAACAACACATTATGTATAGCAAAACTACATTACGAATATAGCTTCAGAGCTATCAAGCAAGAGAGATGGAGAAGCCAAAACTATAATAAATTCTTGCTCAAAAGCGAAGAATTTTTCAAGGGGTGAATCTGATCATCGTATAATATTACGATCATGCATTTAGAGAAGTGTTCGTGTGTGATAATCTAGAAGGGAATGACAGCCTATCAAGGTCAATTGGTCGTCATCAACGACGGGATCATTAATAACAGGATACAATAGGATTTGAACATATGACATCCGTTCCATCATAAATACTCTATCACTTTAAGAAACCAATTGGCTTTTGGTATAAGCGGGATTCAATCCCAAATTCCTTATTCAAGAACAAAAGACTTTACCAGTCAAGCTAATTGTACGTAAATTAAACTCTCCTTTTTTAATAATATAAAAAAAAGGAGCGTTTTCAGCTAATACATCAAATACTATATACCATTTCCATGATCAAAAGAAGTAAATATATAGATCAATGCTGGATTTATTTGAACGGTTTGGATATGCAAATGATCAAACCAACCATGACCCATCATAGATCATATGTGAATATTATCAAAAATCTAACAAAATTAAAAAAAGTTGCAAATGGAAAATGAATATTACGGTCCAAATGTCGGCGGGCACGAGGATGATGAGAGAGAGAGAGCAGAACCAGGTGTATCCAACGGTGAAGAGAACGTATCTGGGGACGTGGGGACCCGCGAAATACTTCAAGGTCATCACAACCATCCCCATTGTTAGAGGCAGCGATATCAGATAGAATACCCACATTCTTCTTCTTCTTCTTCCCTCTTGCAAGAAAATTTCTGTGAATGAGAGAGAAGAAGAAGAAGAAGAAGGTTGTGGAGAGAGAGAAAGGAAGGTTTTTGTGGTTAACGCTTTGATTTCATTTGAAGGCAAGGAGAAAAGAGAACCGGTCAAGAGGGAGTTTTTATTTCAAGTTCCTGGACCGCCTAAACTACAACCCCCACTCTAACGTCTTGCACGTTTTTGTTTTGTTTTGTTTTTCTCTCTCTCTTTTTAGAGTCTCTTACACCAAAGATTTGTTTTGGTTGGGCCAAACAAACACTGCACCTAAATTATTTTTCTTACCAAATATTTGTTTTGAAGTGTCCACTTTTAAGGGGCGTTTGATTTTGATGTTCAAATTCTTGAGAATGTGATAGGCATCCAACCAAGTCTTTGACCAGGAAATGAGAGAGTTTACATGGTCGTTGTTGGCAGGCCAGCCAGGCTGTGAACGCGGTGGGAATGAACTTCCCAAAAAGCCAGCCCCGAGCTGGGGTCAGCATAGAATGAAGGGGACGGCCCCAATGTTGTCTAGGCAAAGCCAACTTCAATGGAAAATCTTATATGAATATAATTTTTCACATTTTTCTGTATTTGGTAGTATTAGAAAAAAAAAATCAAAGGAAAATTATCTTTTAACTTTTCTTATTTAACTTAGCATGAGATAGAGTTGTTTTCTACTAAAAATTTTCTAGAAAACAACTTTATTTTACGCAAAACTAAATAAGGAAAGTTAAGAGATAATTTTCCAACTCATTTTAAAGTTGCTACTATATATAGGAAAATTAGATAGTTTTTTTAGAAAATGTTTTTTGAAAAATGATTCATTTTCCATAAAATGTTAATGTCGAAACAAACAGAGCATAGATAATTATATTTATGTTTGATTTGATTAAGAATCTAATAAGATTTGAATATGAAATTCTTGTGTTTGGTTTATTTTTAGGAATTATTTATTTTTATCATTAGATTTGTAAGCAAAATATCAAGTCATTTTTGTTATATTCCTCCAAATAAATGATGAGAAGCAACATATAAACATAAATCAGGGTAAATTCACAAAAAAACTATAGTCTAACATTTCTTAATGACATACAATACAAAAAATAATTATCTAAATTCTTTTTCTTCATTATAATCATGTCTTGTTAATAAAAATAATTTATTTTCTTTTAGCATTTAACTCAATCATACATAGGAAATATCAAAAGAGATAGAAAATTATATTTCTCAACCATAACATTAGTTTTATTTCTATTGGTTAAATGATAGAGATAATGGATAGAATTGTCAATTTATATATGTAAAAAATTAACATTTTTAGTTTTTCTAGGCCCATGAATGTGGATACCTACCTTTTTTAAGCTAAATCCACATTCTTACAAAAATAGGATTAAGTGAGAATCTAGATACCTACACATATATGATTTTTTTTTTTTTTGATTTGCAACCAAACTTGAAAGTGTTAGGGAATTTTTTGACATTTCCAAGAATCCTAACACATTACCCAATACTAAACACCTCCTTATAGAATTCAAGTTTGGATCTTGTGAAAAAATCCTATCTACTGGGGTTTTGAATTGAAATCTTGGAGGACCTAAGCTACGATTTTACGTCACTAGAAAATATAGTATTTATGATGTGCATTTCATAGGTCCCAACCCACAGCTTGTAATAGAGAAAAATTTTATATGCACTAGTCTCATGAGACCCATGTCTTAAATATGTAAATCCCACGTGTGTGAAACCCACTTGTCAATGAGATATGAGTCTCATAAGACTAACACAGGAGATCCTTTCTCTTGTGAAAGACACCTTTTATAAATTGTTGGAGATGTTTACCTAGTTAAGCTTAAAGATGTTTACCTAGTTAAGCTGAAAAAGAGACCGAAGATGACTTCACATCCCTCATGCCAAATATGTAAACTAATATATTGATGATTGACGAATAATCCTATCCAATATATGTTATTTCAAACTCCCATAATCTCATTTCACACGTTTTATTCTGCGCTTGCAATAGCCTAAGATGTTTGTAATGTACCTCATCCACTTCCCTTTTTCTTCGAATGTCCTTAAAAATATTAATAAAAATTATTCTAATTGCATCCCTCAATTTGGGTGGCTGTGGACCTGTAATAGTTGGTTTCTTTTGGTTTATATTACATAAAGCAGATGGAAAAAAAAATTAGTTCTCTGTTGAATCAATTAAAGGAGCCAGCCCAAAGGCTTAAACAAGTTGCAAAGGTACTCAACACAGGGCACATGCAGAGATACTATCACAGTTCAAAAACATCAACTGGTTTAGGTGGTTTTTGGCTGTTGTAATAAGATGTACAAGACACATTCAAATGGCGAGCACAGATAGCAGTGAAGTAAAAACTCAATGCAAGTCATGTCACGAAGCCAACCACCAAAAAATAAAAAGACAGGAGGAGAGAAACAAACCAACAGAGAGAGGCTGCTAGTCCAAAATTCTCATCACAAAAAAAAAAAACCTAGCAAATTACAGAAACTAAACTTTCGTTAAAATACAACCCATCCCCCATACAATGTGAGCACAATGCAGAGAAATCCCAATCACATAAATCTTAATGGAGAGAATCCAACTCTTAACATATGTAATGTTGTCACAACACAGGAGAATGTCATCTCACCCTCTACCAGCAAAACTAAAAATTACGTCAACCGCACATCTGTGATGCATCAACACACAAGACGGCCAGCAAAACTTATATTAGATCAGCAACATTCATTGGCATTTCATCAATCTGAGTACTGTAGTACTGCTCAATGTCTCGTAGGATTTTAATATCATCACTTTTGACAAAGTTTATTGCAACACCCTGCAAACATCAAATAGCCATTTTCAGAGACAATGCCCAGATCAACCAACAAGAGAGAGACAGAGAGAGAGAGAGATAAGAAAAACAAGAATATTTGCTAGCAGACTAGTCAGCAAGAAATGAATTAAGAATGAGAAAAATGGAAACAAGAGAATATGAGACAATAAAAATGCACAAATATTTCTGCAGTAAATTATAAAATCAAGCGTAATTGAATTTGCACTAACAGGTTAAGTGGCATCTGCTTACAGTTAATTGCACTTTTAAGTTTACCATTTGTTTCAATTCACAAGCAACATGTAGTTTTACTCTGTTTTATTTTGCAGTTGGAAACAAAATGTTTTAAATCTATTCAATTTTGCACATTAGATGTACTATGATGTGTTTTGAATATCCTTCATATAGAAAAGAAAAAAATTGACAGTCAACTTCTTGCACAGAAGGCCAAGCCGCCAAGTATCAAAAATTCATCTACAATACATAATAGAATAAATACCTTTCTTCCAAAACGACCAGAACGACCAATACGATGAATGTAAAGCTCACGATTGTTTGGGAGGTCATAATTGATCACCAAAGAAACCTGAGGAAAGAAAAATGAAGAAAACATGAATGGAGAAGTATAAACACCGAGAGTTGTTCTTCCACATGCAATATGGTCACAAATTCATATAAAATATACAAGTGGATATATGCCATGATTATTGAACTTTAAGTGCACAAGGGGATGTGATTGTTCATGTGTAAAACAGACAACTTAAGGAGAAAAATGACGGCAAAGAATTATAACCTGTCTATGGAGGACAAAACTCAGAATATACAATTTATGGACCTTTTTTAGAAGATCATTTTTCCAGAAGCACACATCAACACTTGACAACATGAAACACGCCTAACTATTGTACCACAAGCAGGCAGCAAGTTCTAACCCACCCCTCCCCCAAAAAAAAAAAAAAAAAAAACTGATAGGCATCTAGGTTCATTAGTCTCATTACCAAGAAGTCCCATACATTTATCAACTCACAGAATTAAGAATTACCAGTCAATCTAACCCAAGGCAGCAAATGGTCTCAACAATTAACTTGGTCCAGTAGGGGAGGTATTGGTCATTTGCCACCTCATTAAATCCAAAGTCAAACTGAAATTTTTTTCCCTAATGATTGAAAGTTACACTTACACAACCAGTGGGTTACTTCTAGACCCTCAACCTCACCCTCCACTCACATTTGTGTGAGAATGAAGTGTCATTTGAGCTAGCTCTCATTGGGACTGACACTGACAGTGTTTTAATGGGGTCGCAACTTAAGGTCCTACTCATATTCCATTTTAAATTTAGCTTGCTGTGGAAAAGTAATACATAATATATTAAAGAAAAGCCAAACAACTTGCCTGTTGGACATCAATCCCCCTGGCCCAAACATCTGTTGTTATTAGGACACGGGTTTGACCAGCCCGAAACTCTTCCATAATTGCATCTCTCTCCTTTTGAGGCATGTCTCCATGCATTGATGAAACAGTGAAGTTATTGCTACGCATCTTTTCTGTTAGCCAATCCACCTGTTCCAAGATTAATAGAAGTATAACATCATATTCATCAACCAGTACATAGAAGCCAGAAGGAACAAATAAAAAAAGGGCAGTGAAATAGAAAGAAATCTAGATATGCTAAGCTAAAAGTGGAATAGGGATCATTCTACACCCTGTGAAAGTTTAAAGAACATCTTACTCACTTGGCAAGCAAAAGACAATACTAAAACTTTTTCTTTGTCTCTATTTTACTTCACTGGTGTTCATGTTAACTATTGCACTTGCATAAAGCCATATGGCCAAGAATATTACTTGGTAAACTATGAACCTAGCAATAGACTGACACTTGAAAGCTTTCTTCATTATATTCTCAAAATTAGGCAAGATAACACTACTAGAACTTGAATCCAAAATTTGATCAAGGACAGCACTACCTTTCTCTTTGTGTTGCAGAATATGACAGCTTGGGTGATCGTAAGGGTATCATAAAGATCACATAAAGTATCAAACTTCCACTCTTCCCTTTCCACGGCAACAAAAAATTGTTTGATGCCCTGTCATCATAAAAGGATAAAAAGAAAACCAGTATCAAACTACAGAATTACAATGACATAAAAACTTGCATTCAGATCTACATCCAAAGGTAGCTGATACAACATACAAACATTACTTACCTCCAGAGTCAATTCATCACGTTTCACAAGTATCCGTATAGGATCTGTCATAAACTTGTTTGTCATCTCCAAAATTTCATGAGGAAGGGTAGCAGAAATCAAGCAAACCTACAACAACTTATCAATTTCAGTACCAACATGGCCAGTCTCTGCAGAACCTTGCATGATATTATAACAGGAGACAACAAACTATTACTTTATTCCTAATTGTGTACACATCACAAATTGCAGAAGCAAGTCATCAACATAGATTAAAGAGAAATTTACAGCAACACGAACGTTGTAAAAGAACACTAGCAATGGAACGTAGGAAAATCTTCCAAATGATTGGAAACAATTAATCAACTTCAAATCAGAAAGACCAAGTGTACGCTTGATGCCAAAAGGAATAAAGCATTATGCTGTTGTAAGGTTTCCTAGCCATGTAATTTTTTTTTATTAGAGCCTACCTATCCAAAAAAATTTTTATTAAAGCCTCACTTTATTATTGCTAAGTTGATTTCCCACTGAGTTAGCTTTACTCATGTTTTCTGAAATCCTATTAATTCATGGACATTTCCTTTAGTTTAGTGCCAGATTCAGTGGAATGTGCTGTTGTAATGCCCATAAGTCTGAGTATCATTTACATGTTGATGTAGCTTTGAGTAAGATTCCAACTTACTTTACTAGTCAAACTATTTTAATTCCCCTTTTCCCCCAAAAGAGAGGAAGTTGGAGTCCTAGTTCATTCCAAAACAGCCTACATGAAGCTATGTGATCTGTCAATTAAATTTATCAATTTGAACACACAATTTTCTGCAGATTTTAAAGTCTCTTTCAGAGAGTGATTTCCTTCTTCTATAATGCAATTGCTTAAAACATGTATAACTGCTAAGGAAACCTAGACATGATTTCATTAGTTATATTTCATTTTAGCTAGTTTTTTAAATTCTAGAGCAGACATGATAATCCATTACTTACTATCAAAATTTCAATTATTTTTTATTGGTAAGTCATACATGCATCCCATGACTTAAACCAAAACCTCACTCTCCACCCAATTCTTTATGTAGGTAGGAAAAGCCATTTGAGCTAGAGCTCATTTGCCCACCAAAATGACTATTATTCTAAACTAAACCTAATAATTACTGAACCTAATTCACATTGCACCACAACCAACAAATCCTCACAATGTGCTGAAAATCTAGGGATTGAGCATCAGTTGTGGTGTTGAAACAACTTGACCTACACCAACTACTTTTTCTTTCGGTACTGTCACTAACAATAGCTAAAATTACAGGACTTGTTGCAGAAAGCAACCCATAACTATTCAACCAATGACAACAGCAAATCAAACATGCGGTTCCATCGCAGGACAAACTTAATTAGCTAGGTAGAATTGTTATTATTATTTTTTTTCTTTTCCCTTTATATGGTTGGGGGGGGGGGGGGGGGGGGGAGGGGAAGAGAGAGAGAGAGAGAGAGAGAACCTGAAGCACTGGTGGGAGATATCTGTATATATCATAAATCTGATCCTTGAACCCTCTGCTCAACATCTCATCAGATTCATCCTGTTGGAGCATCACAAAAATTAAAAATTAATCCCTACCAAGCTTACACACACACACAACACTAAAACCGTTAGATTAATAAAAGAGAGAATTTACTTATCAAAAGAGAGAGAGAGACAGAGAGAGAGAGAGAATTAAAAGAGTAAGGTTAGGGGTCACAAAACATAAACTTACAAGAATTAACAATTTGATGTGTGTAGTTTTCAGTGTTCTCCTTTTGATCATGTCACAAACTCTGCCTGGAGTTCCAGACACCACCTGAACACCGTTTTCTAGCTTTCTGATATCATCACCGACACTCTTGCCTCCAATGCATGCATGTACTTTAATACTTATGAAATTACCCATTGCCAATATCACCTTCTCTGTCTGAGATGCCAATTCTCTTGTTGGTGACAAGATCAAGGCCTGAACCCTGTTTAATTTTAGACATTTAAAAAATAAATAATAAACCATTATGATCATAAACCAGCTGTAACAGAAAAATGAAACCAAAAGATAGAAGCATCCCAATAGCTCCTAGCTATAGAAGTAAGTCATCACGAAACACATGGTAATGCCTAGAATGATCCATTAAGTGATATTATGTTTACCTCAAGAAGTCACATGTCCTGATCATTAATCAATTAAAAATAGTGAAGATTGTAAATCCTTTCAATGGTCTAATCTAAACTTAATGACAGTACATAACACACAACCGACTATGATTATAGCACACAAACATGTCAAAGCTAAAGCACTCTGGTTTTCATCAAGTATCAGATTAAACAAAATCAAACTACATCATCTCACCTATGCCTTTGACTGAATACATCACCTTCAGCCCAACAAGGTTCTTATTTAAAAATTGAACAGTTAAAGTTGCCAGTGCATCAGCCATTCGGCAAGTAGGAAAATTCACAGCACATGAGGTTTGTCAATGTATAATGTTCGTTTCAAATATCTTTCAGAGTTAGTCAATGAGCGCTGAATGTGCCATAATGGGTACTCTAAAAAGACTTAAAATATAACACCTATAATCATCTTTACATATGAACGATCAAAGGGCCGTCTCTAGAGGACTGGAACATGAAACCAGTGGCAAGTCAAGGATCTACTTTTGGAGTCCACATCCGCCCAAGAGAAAAAGCTCTCCTTGTCAGTACGCCTATTGAAGCGAGGAAGGATGGGGCAGCAGGCAAGGCATCCTGCTACTATTCCCCTAACAACTTCAGGCCATTGTACTTCTTAAAGTCCACTCTTTAAACTAACAAAGATAACATAGTAAAAAACTTAAAGACTGACTATCATCATGCTTGAAGGAAACTTTATTCACAACATTCAAGCTCGGGAATTTCCTGACACTAAACGAGGACTTCGGTCTAAGAAAAAATGGCGGTTAAGAGCCTCCAACTCATAAGGGCTGAATCATAAGTACAGTTCCGTATCTGAACTCAAACCATACCTCTCAAATAAGGAAGTCTAAAATCCACAAACCCCATATGCTCTAAATCCACCAACAATAAATTCACCTAATGCACTGCCCTAGGATAACTTGTTGATTTGTGCGACTGTCTGTGACTGGCGGGTGGGTCCATATATACAATCAGTATTTTCACAACTTGCTGATTTGTGCGACTGTAGCAGTCAATGAATAGTGATGGGCAGCAAGTATCTATCACTCTCACAAATCAGCAAGTTGTAATTTTTTTTTTATACGAACAAGTTGTAAAATTGAATGTGTGATTGGATGGGTAACTATAACTATTTCTTTTACTAAAAACCCATTATATGTAATACACAATATTTTATCCTTTTCCCCCAAAAAAAAAAAAAATTAGGGTTTCAATTTACAAAGCTCAAACCCTAAACTACACTCCACAACCAAAAGATAAACCCTAATCAAGAAAACAATGAAAAAAGAAGTACAGAAAGGAAAATAGATAAGAGATTAAGAGTACGCACTCTCTGCTGCTGGTATCGACGGTCTGGCAAACGGTGAGGCCAATCATGGAGGTTTTTCCGGTACCGGACTGGGCCTGAGCGATGACATCTCGGCCCAGGATAATCGGAACCACGGCGCGCTGCTGAATCGCGGAGGGCTTCTCGAAGCCGTACTGGTAGATGCCGCGGAGCAGGTCGTCTTTGATTCCCATTTCTGCGAAGCTCGTTACTACCTGGACCTCCTTCGAGGTCTCGAACTCCAGCGCCTCCTCCGGCGCCGTGACCCGCCGTGGGTTTTGGCGTACCATGCTTGCGCCGCCGAGGTCTGACATTTTTTTCTGGTTTCGATTTTCTTTGGGGTTTAGGGATAGTGAGAAATAAAGGATCGAGACGATAAGAGTCTAGAAGCTCCAAAAAATAAGTAAGGAAAAGGGGTGAGGTGTTTTTTTTACATTCGAAGACTTTATAATAGTAATACCATCGCCGACTTTTCTTTTTCTTTTTCTTTTTTTCTTTTTTTTGGACAAAAGATGATATATCAAGAGTTAATAAATAAATAAGATTCTCAAAAAAAAAAAAAAAAAGTTAATAAATATATTTCGAAAAAAAAATTTCTCTATCAAAAGCCGGCAAGTTCTCTATCACAGGCAATATTTCATCAACATATATTTAAAAAAGTTATAGATTCCGATTCAAATTCTGTCAATGTATCAACACATTGGTTAGCTTCTGTAAACATGGTAAAACCGCTTGTTAGACATAACTTTCAATTAACTTACAGTAAAGGTTCCATTCGGCTAATTTTGAGGTTATTTTTATTTTGGTTTCTAAAGTTATAAACTCTTTTCTATTTTTTCCCTTAGAAGTTTGAAACTTTTCTTTTTCAACTCATAAGCTTGATTCAAATTAATCATTATGTCTCACTGAATTGGCTATTAAGTGCTAAATTAGCACCTAATCACGTGTCTAGCGTCTACATCATTGATTTTTTGTCCAATTAACCTGAACTAGAGATTATCCGGTGCAATGCACAATTACATTATAAATTCATATAAAAATATTTTGTGAAAATTTGTCTTTTATAATTCATGTATAATACTTATAAGGTAATATTATTATTGAGAATAGTAATATTACATGTCATTAAAAATAGAGGAAATGTGAAATACTATAATTGATATAATTCAGTATATGAACATGTTGTTTAAATGAACTCACAAATTTTTAATTATGTTACTAACTTAACCACATGATTATTTTCTATATTTTTGATTGCATGTAATATCAAATTTGTTTTTGTGAGTTGTTGGCTTTTGTTTCAATTATTGCTAAAGCAATTAAATTTGAGCAATGATGTTATATTTCCAAATCAATTGTTTTTTTACTACTCCTATAAATTTTAGAAAAATAAAACTATAAATTATCAAGACCTTTGTGGCTCAATGGCATTGCAGAAAAACCCAAATTGAAATCCTTCCTCCAAACTTATTGTGAGCACCCAAAAAAAAATCATATAAATTCCCTTATATGTTAATAATTAGGGAATCACCTATAAAAAAAACTAATACCTAGAAATTAATACATATACCTCATTAAAACACATGACAAAATTTTAGGCTATTACAACTTTGAATAAAATGTGTGGAACAAAATTGTTAGTTGAAAACTTGGGAGTTGGGATGATATATATTGGACAATATGTTAGTTAGCATACTTGGCATTTCTATGTTGGCAAGGCATTTATGGGGAAGGTTTTTTTTTTGGCTCGTATGGGGAAGGTTTAACGAACCAAGTCATTTAAATTTTTTAAATGAATAGTATCAACTTCTTTTTAAAAGAAGAGTGACAAATGGCACTAATAAAAAATGAGGTGAAAGGCTAAATAAAAAACTACTCTAACATATTGTCACGTGACAAAACCTCATGCATAGATAATACTCCTAAAATAGTTTATTAAAAATTATATGTAAATGGAAACAAGTTTAGAAAAATAAAAGAAATGAGAGGAGAAAACAAATTAAATTACCAAAAATCATGAGCACACTTACACAAATCAATACCTAGACTACTCAAAATCAAAATACACATTAACCGCCCTTTAATAAACTCACCGCAACCAAATCCACAACAAACACCCTTTCAAATGATCCCTACAATTGTGCAAACTCACGCACAATCCGTAATCAAACTCACTCCATCATCCTACGACCTTTTCAAACCATTGCGAACCCCAATAGAGCCCATGGCACTACCAATCTTGGCCAAACAAAATCCCTATGGTCATTGCTGATAATGTTTTGTTTAGTGGTGGTGACAAAGGAAATGAAAGGGGAATAAGTGAATAATCATTTTCTCCAAAAGGACGTCCTTCAAGAGCAACATCACAATGCTCCCTAAAACAACATCTTCCTCCAATAATGACCTCACTGTCACAAACTCCAACGCCATCGACTCCTCCCCCTTAGTAGGAAATTAATCTTTTAATACAAAATTTTTAATTGTTCGAAACTGACTATGAAAATATATACACTTTTTAAATTGTATTTTCAATATGTAATTTCAAGCTTTTTCCAGATTTCGTTGTTCATAAACAAAAAAACACTTTTAAATGTGCATTTGGATACTGTTTATTTTGCTGAAAATTAAAAACTGAAAACTGAAAACTTATTACTAAAAATACTGTAGCAAAATATTTTTTATTGTTGCAAATTACTGTTCATGCGTTTTTATCACTTGGTTGGTCCATGAACAGTGCCATGGACTTGCTCAAAAAAAACGCAACCAAAACTGCTACACAAACAGACCCTAAAAATAACAACAAACATGTTTGGTATGGGTGTTTCTGTTTTCAAGTTATAAAATTTGTCACTCAAAAATAATTGTGCAATCATGTTTATAAGAAATTAAAAAAAATGATGTTTTCTAGTTGCAATTGTCTATTTTTAAAATAGTTGTGGCAAACTTATAATTAGACTAGTCACCCTAGTGAGATGTAGCCAAGTATGATTGCTCATCCACCCAATCAACCCAATTTACCACCTGATCCCAATCCAACCATTCACAGGTGGGTTAAAAAAAACAAAACAAAACAAAACAAAAGACATGTAAGTATCAGGCTGACCATATAAACAAATTTAAGGTATGGTCAAATATTTGGTTTAAGTGAAATTTACCCATTAAACTAGACTCGACTCATTCTCTCAAAAAAAAAAAAAAAAAAAAGGACTCGACTGAAAACCAATACCCCATAGTCCTCTCTCTCTCTCTCTCATTAATTTTTCTTAGAGATGAGACTCTTATAAGCCATCGCTCATATCTGCTCAATGTCATTAACCTAAGGGTATGTTTGTTTGGAGAGATTTTAAGGACAATGGAAAATTTAAGAGAGAAAAGTGGAGAGAAAGAAGTTTTAATGGGTGTTTGGTTGGGAGGTGGAGTGGAAAAAAATGTGGTGAGGTGAGGTGTTTTCTCCCCGGGCCTATCAAAAAGTTTTCTACCCAAAATGGGGAGAAAACCAAGAGGAGAAGCTCACTAACATGAGTTGCCCAAAATGCCCCTACACATCCTTTTTTGCTAACATTTTTTGTTTCTCCTCTATTACTAAACTATGCACATTTACGTTGTTTTGAATTTTTTGTTTTATCTCACTTTTTTATTTATTTTTTCTTCTCTTTTTTTTTGTTTTTATTACTTTCTTCCATAGTTCCTTTCTTTTTTTCTTTTTTTCTTTCTCTATTACTAATTTGCACACATTCATGTTATTTTGGGCATTTTTTTTTCATATAATTTTTTCTTTTTCTTTCTTTTGTTTTTATCACTTTCTTCTATAGTTCCTTTCTTGTTGTTTTTTTCCCCCACCAGTTTTTGGATCTAGCTTGTGTCTTTGAAATAATAATTTTTTAAAAAAAAAGTGAAATGTCCATACATAATTTTTAAATAAATAAATGTGTATAAAAAATTGTACTACCTTTTGTTTTATTTAATAGGGACATAATTGTAAATTTATATCAATTTCATTTTTAATAGTTTTCCATCTCTCCACTTTTCCATCCTCTCAACCAAACACATATGAGAGAAAACTAAATATTTTCTATCCTCCTACTTTTCCACTCCTCCAACCAAACGGACCCTAAGAGGCTAAGCTCTAAGTGATTGGTTATCCCCGATCACAACACGCCATGAGGGCATCTCATTGCCATTATAAAGTGTTTGTCCATGGCAAATATGAGTCACTGTCGCTACTCCTTCCCCATCACCCTCTCTCCATTAATGGCTTAAGTTAGCTATATTCTTTGCTTCCCCATTGGCTTGGATTGCTTGGTAAGGATGAGATCCTCTCCAACATTGTGGACCACCTAACACAGTCAATTACTTTAGGTATTTTTATAATATGGTTAGCGAACACTCAATTGGTATGTCATATTCTGCTCCCAAAAAAAAATAAATGGTATGTCATAGGCAAGTGACCGATAATTTACTAGTTAGCAACAAACAACAAAGAGTCAGACAGATCAGATAGAACAGATTTTCTAGATGGAGAACCCGTCACTCCAAAACGATATCATTGGGTCATTAGAATCGTCACCCGTTTTCAATCCATTACTCGGATTGTACGGGTTCGGTTTGGACAGTTTCGGGTTGAATGGATTTGTTGGGTACAATCTTCAAATACAAGTTAGAGTTAGACAACCCAAAATTCAGAACAAAGTTTCTCTCCAAGCTAGTTTGAAAAGAAATTCTTTAAACTTCTCATATATCTCCTTTTTAGGTATGAATTTTGAAAATCTAAACGTTGAATTTCATGTTCCTTATATTTTTAATATGTGTATCAAATTTCATTTAAATCGGATGTTATTTATTATTCAATAAAAAAACTTATTTTTTTATACACAATTTTAAATCACAAAAACTTGAAATTTTAACATTTCTTTGATGACATAGCAATTGATTTTTTATTTTCTTAAAGTTTTGCAAGTATGAAGAATATAATAAGATATGCAATTGAAGGGTTAGATTTTCAAAAATTACATTCAATATAAAAATATATGAGGAGTTTAAAGTGTTCAGAGAGAAACTTTATTCAAAAATTAAAAGTTCCTAACAAAAAGCCCAGCTCATTTGTTCATACAAAAAATAACCCGCAAAGACAATATCCAAGACTGTTCCTAAATAATAATTAAAAAAAAAAAGGCAATATCCAAGACCAAGACTACCCAACCTTACATGGCGTTTGGTAAGGGATAAAGTTTTAGGATTTTCAGGAATGTTTAAAAATTTCTATGTTTGGTTGCAAATCATGCTGGGAAATCAGATGTCAGAAGAATCTAGATTCTCCCTTTAAGCCCCCCTCAGTAGCAATGTGGATTCCCTTTAAAACAGGTGGGTATTCAAATTTCCAAACTTAAAAGAAATTGTATTTTTTATAAATTGATAATTTTAACCATTTTTCCTTATCATTTAAGCAACTAAGATAAAATATAAAACAAATCATCAATGTTTTTTCCCTTGTCTTTATCTTTTGCCGCCAAAACAACATAAACGAGATAGACAACTCTGTTGATATATTCTTTAACAAAGTTCTATTTAGGTTTCACGTGTGGAAAAAAAAAAAAAAGTTCGAAAGTGATCCTCCATTATTGCCAGGTATTCATTATTACAGTTGTGTGTGTGTTGCTCAACAAATTATTAATGGATTTATTTTCATGAAAATTTGTTAATGTATTTATTCGTATCTCAGATATTGGTTTTTTTTACTTGCTAGAAATATAGATCTAGATTGGTGGCTTCATCTGTTTTTTTTTTTTTAATTATATATATATATATAGAGGGAGAGAGAGAGAGAGAGAGAGAGAGAGAGAGAGAGAGAGAGAGAGAGTAATGGATTTGTTTCTAGACTCATATGTTATAGTACATGTCAATAATTTGTAGGCGAAAACCACATTTTCGTCCTTACATTTTCAGGTGATTCCCACTTTAGTTCTTATATTTTATTTTCACCGCTTTTAGTCCCTATTTAGAAAAATGTCATCCATTTTAGTCCTTTCTATCAGTACCCTAATGACAAAGTCCTAGGTGGCAGACGAAACTATTAAAATAATAATAAGAAAGTACATTTTAATCCCTACATTTTCAAGCTATTCCCATTTTAATCCCTACATTTTATTGTTACTGCTTTTAGTCCCTATCCTGAAAAACACTGCATGTTTTGGTTCCTGCCGTTACATCAGAAACGGAGAAAGCTAATATGACAAACGGCAGGAATAAATAATACTAAATTAATGTCCACGTGGCCTAAATTAATAATAAAAAATATTTTTTGGCATTAAAAAATGCCACGTCAGCATCTAAATTTAAAAAATTAATTTATTAATTTTAACTAAATAAAAAAAATTAAAAACAGAATTAAAAACTAAAAACCATATGAATTGAGATTTAAGTGTGTCTTGAACAAGAATACAAACCTAGATCCAAGAACACAAACCCATAAATTATAAATAAATAAAAAAACAGTAAATTCCCAAATTTGAACCAAATTGAATGGAATCCCTAACCCTAACCCAAGTCCCTTGTGTCAGATCACCTGGTCACAATTCTTCTCGGATCATCCATTTCTTCTTTGCTGGTGGTTAAGCTTTCTAATAGAGACACCCTACACAGAGAGAGAGAGAGAGAGAGAGAGAGAGAGAGAGAGATGGAGAGTGAGGGATCAGGTGCAGGAGGGTGCAGCGCTGGATCAATCGTTTGGGTTCGGAGGAGAAAATGGATCGTGGTGGCCCAGGAAGATACTTGGACCCGAAGAGCTCAACACTTCCCATCTCACCTCCCCTCGCTCTAAGACTCCCGTTAAGCTCCTCAGAAGGGAAGATGCTAGCGTGTCAGTCTCTCTCTCTATTCAAGTTTACATTTTGTTAATGTTGTTTAGTGATTTATGTGATTATTTTGGTGTATAGATTATTGGGCACTTCTTTCATTTTCATTTTTAGCTCGACACTTTTGTGGTTTTTTTTTTTTTTTTTTTTTTTTTTAATTTTTGGGTTTGTGTTCTTGGATCTGAGTTTGTATTCTTGTTGTTCTTGTTCAAGACACACTTAGATCTCAATTCATATGATTTTTAGTTTTTAATTCTGTTTTTAATTTTTTTTTATTTAGTTAAAATTAATTAATTAATTTTTTTAATATAGATGCTGACATGGCATTTTTTAATGCCAAAAAACATTTTTTATTATTAATTTAGGCCACGTGGACATTAATTTAGTATTATTTATTCTTGTTGTTTGTCACGTTAGCTTTCTTCGTTTCTGATGTAACGACAGAGACCAAAACGAGAAACGTTTTTCAAGATAGAGATTAAAAGCGATAAAAATAAAATGTAGAGACTAAAATAGGAATAGCCTGAAAATGTAGGAACTAGAATGTGCTTTCCGCCTAAGTGTGTCTTGAACAAGAACAACAATAACACAAACTTAGATCTAACACACAACAATCAATAAAAAATAAATAGATTCATATTCAATGGCAAAAAAAAAAAAAAAAGGCACAACCCAGCATCGAGAATCAAGCACAAATGAACCTCATAAACAAATAAAAAATAAAAACTGCAGAAACCACCCATTTCACAAAAGAAATATAAAACTTAAGAAAAACCAAAGGACCCATTAATCAAAATCAAAACCGAACATCAAATTAACATTTCAGAAAAGAAAAAGAAACATGGAAAAGCCATTACCTCCCAACACCAAAGACAAGTCTGAGACTGATCCTCATGGACTTCAAGCACCTCAGCCTCCACATTAGGCACTCTATACATCACTCTCTGCCCAACCTTTAACATGGTATTCTTCACAGTAGCTATACTCATTCCATCTTTGGGTCATCGAGAAGACGCTCCAGGCGCTGGAACTGATTGAAGAGATGGACTGAAACGACAGTGTGGAGATCGGAGAGTCGTTGAAGGCAACGTATTTCGCGGCGGTGGTGGAGTGCACGGTGAAGTACTTGGCTTTGGGGGGAAGCAATGGGAAGTACTTCGAGGCGGTGAAGAGAGTGTGGAGGGGCAGAATCAGTAATTTGGAGAAATTGGTAATTTGGGTCTTCATCAATGGAGATTTTAGGTGTGGCCTGTTATGGGTCTTTGATGATATACATTTTTAAACCTCTTAAAACACAACCAGATTAACCTACTTAATTAGCCAAGTGATTACTTAGTCAAATTATCAGATCTAGGTTGACACAAATATATCATATCAATGTAAAGTGCGGAAAATAAAGAACACAAAGATATGATGACCCAGGAAAACCAAACTGGTCAAAAACCTGGGAAGGATTTAACCTAACTATCCTTAAGGTAAACTGAATCCATTATGAAAGAATTGAAGTTTACACAATAGCGACTTAGACCACTAACATCCTATTGCTACATCGAGTAGGAAACTTACTACCACGACCCCATGATAACTCTGAGTCCACAGACTACTTCTTTCTTGGATTCCCAGCAAGTATAAGCACTCCCGCTTATGTATCTTTAAGCTCTTGAATCTACAACTGAATGATCACCAAATTCTTGACATAATCTTGAATCTTGAAAACCCTAAGTATGTGTGAAGGCAAACACCTCTAAATCTCATAAAATATTCACACACACAGTATAAAGAGCAACCTCTAAATGTGGTTAGGGTTTTCCCTTTTATACTTAGAGTAAAACATAAAACCCTACACGACAAATGGGCTTGGGCTGAGTTGGAAATTCTGTAAAAAAAACAATCTGCACGACTTTCGATCGGTCGAGTCTAATTCTCGATCGATCGAGTCAAGCAGATTTACACAGTAAATTCTGCAGCAACTTGATTCCAACTTTACATAAAAAGCATATACTTTGAGTAAGTCTAAATAAGACTAAAAACCGTTTTGATAATGGTTTACCAACATTACAAAATAGAGTTCTAATACATTAGTTCCTAATTCCTTAGAACCTAACAGATGATTTTGTTGGGTTTGAGAAAATGGGGGCTTTGGGATTTATGAATTTGTATTTGAGCTAAATTTTTTGGGTTTTTTTTTTTTTTTTTTTTTTTTTGGTGTTTGTTTCCTAATAAAATATAGGTTTATGGGTTTGTGTTCTTAGATTTTAGCTAATTTTTTTGGGATTTATGAATTTGTTGGTTTTTTTTATTTTTATTTTTGTTTTTGGGTTTGTGTTCTTGTTGTTCTTATTCAAGACACACCTAGATCTCAATTCATGTGATTTTTAGTTTTTAATTCTGTTTTTAATTTTTTTTATTTAGTTAAAATTAATAAATTAAAATTTTTTTATTTAGATGCTGACGTGGTATTTTTTAATGTCAAAAAAAAAAAATTATTACTATTATTATTTTAATAGTTCAATCTGCCACCTGAGACTTTGTCGTTAAGGCATTGACGGAAAAGACTAAAATGGATGGCGTTTTTCTAAATAAGGACTAAAAGCAATGAAAATAAAAGATAGAGACCAAAGTGGGAATTGCCTGAAAATTAGGGGTGGCAAAGTAAACCCAAACTCATTTGCCCACCCAAATCCACCCACTCTAATTGAACCAAAACCCATCCAATTATTAGTTGGGTTAAATGGGCATCAACCCAAATAGACCTAATGATTATTGGGTTTTAACTAAAAACCCATTGAAACCCATTTAACCCAAAAACAATATATCCAAATTCAACCTAGCCCTTCCCATAAAAAAAAAAAAAAAAAAAAAAAAAAAACCTGCCCTTAGACATTTCAGTGTTTCACTCATTTTCCCTCATTTTCATGCCCTCTAATCACGTTTTAGTCAGAGATCCAATGATCTTTTTTCTTTCTTTCTATTCACCACTTTGCACTGTTAGTCGCTGCCCACCAATCGCATCTACAAGCAAGATTGTTGCCTCTCTTTCGACACTCCGGTAATCTTTTCTCTTCCCTTAGTTTTCCGTTTGGTTCCCGATAAAAAAAAGACAAAGAGGAAAGTGTAGTCCAAGAAAGAAAGCTTATCTTTCTGGCTTTATGTTATAGTTTCGTTTCATTTCTGTTCTTGTTTTCGTTTTCCCTAAGTTTTACTGCATTGAATCTCATGTGTTTGTTGAAATGTCTCTTCAATGATTTTTCTCTTTTCATTTCCGTTGGAGGCTGAGAAAATGAAAGCGTAGTCAGAAAAGAAAGCTTATCTTTTTGCACCATTCAAATTTCTTCTTTGAATTTTCTTGGATTACCTTTTTTTTGATTTTGAGGAAATATAGAAATTAAAATTCTGAATACTTTTTTTTTTTTGCCAAACAAACTATGCATTCTCTCTTGTCCAACTTATTTTGAAGATATGTTGTTCCATTATCAGTACTATGCTCTTTGTGTTTGTTTGTTTGTTTTTTTTTCCAAATATTTTTTTCCCAAGAAATAAACCTATAAACACAATAAAGAGAATCTAACTTCCATCTCCAACAAACCCATAAAGAGATATATCTCTATATAATTATCGTTATTCTAAAGATCTAGATTTGAATGCTTCTTCTCATTGTTTCTTGTTTCCACTGATTCGAAAATCTTTCATTTCCTTTTAGTTTCGTCACTATTGAAGGTACGGACGGGGAGAGATTTTGAATTTTGTTTTCGTTTTCTCTCGCTTTTTTTTTGGGTGTGCGTGTGTGTTTGTCTGATCTGCGCATGGCATTTGTAATTATTGGCCATCGTTGTCCTCTGTTTGGTTGTCGAGAAAGTGGAGGTAATGGAAGGAAAATGATGTTTGCTTAATTTTAATGTTGGTGTTTTGATGGCATTTGAATAATGAGAGATCTAGATTTCTCATTTTTTAAATTTCTCTTCCTATTTTCTCTATCATTTTATCGGCAACCAAACGCGGAATAGAGGTTTTGTCTTCTTTTATTTTTGTTTTCTTTTTTTCTCGACAACCAAACAGTGGACTTCAATGGTTTATTTTTTCTTAGCTCAGCTGAACTGAGATGGAAGCAACAAGAGATGATCGCTTATTTTTTCTTATCTTATTCCTCTATTTTCCTGTCGCTGAGCTATTACTGTGTTTATGGGCATTTTGGTAATTTTGATAATTGGATAATTGGGTGGGTTGGAGTTTATCAATTATAATTGGGTTGGATTGGGTTTGGATTAGAAGTAATTAGTTAAATGGGTTTTAATGGATGAATGAGTTTTATATACCCAACCTAATTATGCCCACTCCAAACCCACCCATTTGACACCTCTACTGAAAATGTAGGGACGAAAATGTGATTTTCGCCTAAATTTTATCCCATTGGGTGCTTTTGATGTTTGTTATAGAATGATAAAAATGTGTAGATTTTTAATTTTTAACAACCCATCATATTTGTATGCGTGTTTTTGGATTTTGAAATGTATTGGGATTTTGAAATGTATTGGAAGGTCTTGGATTTTGAAACGAATTGGATTTATAAGTTTATATTTTGTTTTTCATTATTTATTTAGAAGGAGATTTTTTTTTAAAGGACTTGATAGTTCATATTCAAATATAAGGATAGAATAAGAAAAATAAATAATTCATTTAGCGTGAGTTTGGGAAGCGTGTTTTGTGCATTTCAGTGCGGCTGCATTTTTTTAGTGGGTCCATAGGCACTATTTACAGGACCTACAAGTACGGAAAAATACAAATTTAACTTTAAAATTGGGTCTCATGACACCATTCACACATTTTAAAATTATTTTATTACATTCTTTTCAATTTTCAACAAGAAATAATATCTAAATAGACCCTTAAAATTCTTAAAAATAAACCAAACATTATCATCTCATGTTCCTAAAATTTTTTAATGAAATCAAACATAAAAATAGCTACCTTTCTAAACATTCATATTACTATGGGCCAAAAATCTGGAAGCTCGGAGTTACGTGGATTGCCCGTAAAACGCCACATGATCGTATTATATATACTTGAATATTATAAAAGGCCCTCTTCAAAAGCCGTTGTTTCTGTTTGTCTTCTCCCCCACACACGCTATGAGCTAACTACTCTGCCAAGGCGAGAGCAGGAGTTGATCCTGCATGAAGGTCAGTGCTCCAAATCCTTCGTCGTCGTCATCATCATCATCTACGCTTTTTAAAAAAAAAAATTAATTTTTCCTAAATTTTTAATGTGACAAAAAAAAAAAAAATTGAAATCCCTGCAGTTCAACATCGCAAACCCTAACACTGGGTGCTAGAAAAGATGCCCAGTTAAATCGTATACCATATATATAAAAGCAGAAGCTGAGAGATAGTAAAATCCTATAATTATGCCTATTTTGACAAGTAGGAAAGATGCCCACATAGATTTCTGCCACCAAGGCAGTTTAGAGTCACAAGAGAACGATCGTTACATCGTTTGAAGATGCTTTTAGTCTTTATGATTTCATGAAAATTTCAAATAGATTTTTTTTATTGTTACATGCCGAAAGTTAGATGAAGTTTCATGAAATCATGGGTTTTATTATTTTTGGATTTTTTTTCCCTCTGAATGATTTATTAATTCTTTTTGCTTGCGTCTTTTTTTATTTATTTTTAAATTGATAATAAGGGAAAAGAAATAAATTTCAAGAAATCTTTTTGATCTAATTGTTTGTTTTATATTGAATTTTCAAAAATTTTTGGGAAAAAGGCATAGATATTATTTTCATCCCTAAAGTTTACTTGAAGTTCATCTTTCACCTTTTAACTAATATTTTCTATATTATGGCAGCCCCGCTAACTGCAATGCTGAATGGAGAGAACCTTTTGGTTGAAGTCCAGTATGTCTTCTTTTCTTGGTTTGTATGGAATTGGACTTTTATTAATATACCATAAACTGGCTGTATCTATCCTCTGTCTCTCTTTCTGGGAATTTCAGATTTTAGATAAAGGCATTTGATTTTCATAGGAATTGAAACTCTATGGAATATGTTAGTGTTTTTGGTCAAATATTTTCAAATCTTAGCATCTATCTAGAGATGGTTTCTTTGAATAGAAGGGTACCCCGTGCATAGCACAGGTTTTAGGCTAGTAGATTGATAATGGAAGAGGGGAGAGAGAAAGAAGGAGGGAAGGTGTTGAGTTTGATAGAGAAGGCGACCAACTCCACGGCTGCTGAGGTGGACCCACGTCTCCTTAAGGCCATAAAATCCGTAGTCCGCTATTCGGATACGGAACTACGACTTGCTGCCAATACCCTTTTGGATCTCATGAAGCGCGACCATTCTCAGGTATGTTTTTATTTTGTTCTTTCTTTCTTTTTTCTCACTAATTTATAGTACTTTTTATTTGATTATTTTAATGAATTTATATTATTACATGCTCAATTAGCTTGCAGGCGGTTTTAATTTGATTAAGATAGATTTAAATTAATTTTCTGAATTCTGATATTTACTTATGTTGAGGTGAGGTATCATCCCTGATTAGGCTGGCTATGCTATATAATCTGTTAAGGAAAAGAATAGATTAGATACATAATCTATTAATGAAAATAATTTATGTGGCCAATCCTTACCAAATGATCCATAGTTGACCCTTAAAATTTGGGGCTAAAGCTTCTTGGTTGTTGTTGTTGTGGGTTTTTTCTCACTTTCGTTTTTACGATGATTATTAGGGAAGGGGGTGATTTGTTGGTTTATTAGTGGGTTTTAGTTTAACATTTTGGTAATGAATTGAATTTCAATATTTGATTGGTACAGGTAAGGTACCTAACACTCCTAATAATTGACGAACTGTTCATGCGTTCAAAGCTTTTCAGAAGCATTCTTGTTGACAACTTGGATCAGTTGCTGAGTTTGAGTGTTGGGTTCAGAAGAACTCTGCCTCTCCCGGCTCCTCCTGCTGTCGCTTCTATTTTGCGCTCTAAGGCAATCGAATTCTTGGAGAAGTGGAACTCCTCCTTTGGGATTCATTACAGGCAGCTCAGATTAGGGTTTGATTACCTTAAAAACACCCTCAAGTTGCAGTTTCCTAATCTACAGGCCAATGCGGCTCGAATTCAGCAGGAGAGAGCAGAACGGGAAAGGCGCTCAAGAGAGATTTTGCTAAAGAAATTTGAAATTTTCAAGGATAATTTCTCATCTATTAAGGAAGAGATCATGTCTACCATTGATGAGATTGGGGAATGCTTAGACATAGTCCGCACAAATGAGGAATTTATGCCTCTGCCTCCTGCAGATGATGAATATTTCGAAGAGTTCCGTTCTTCTGAACTGCTGCAAATCCGTCTCAATACTTTAAAAGAAGGGGAAAAGGTTCACGAGAACAGTGACAATAAAGTGGTTTTTGATGCATTAAGGGAGCTGTACAAGCTTCTAGAGACAAAGCATTTGGTTTCAGTTCAAGAATGGATCTCTGTTCTTCTAAGGGTTGAAGTGGCAGACAACAGGTTCAGAGATTCTGCTTTAAAGGAGTTAATTGATATCCAAAATTGTCTCAAATCGGTGAAGAAGAAGTGTGAAGAATCAGGTTGTGCTCTTCCAAACACTGCAAATCGTGATGAAGAAGAAGATGATTTCTGGGAGGAGGGTAAGATTGGATCACTTGAGAGTGAGAGATCTACTGTGCCCAATAAGCAAGATGAAGATTTTTCCATGAAAGTAACATCTAATAAGTTCAAAAATAGAACTCCTGAAAGCAGTAAAAAAGATTGTAATGACAATGAGATTCTCAGTCCTGAAGGCGGTGAAACCAATTTGGACCCTTTAAGAAGTAAGCTTCTGGCTGAAGCTCCTGTGATGAAGTGGGGCTCTTTCTTGGATAACTGGGGTTCAAACAGGAAGGTTTTGGCTAACCAGCGGGGATTGGAGCTTGAAAGTCACTGGGGTAGGGTGGATTATGATGCAGTTATTCCAGCTGAGAAAATGCCCGAACTGAATGTACATGCAACTCTTTATGAAGAGCAGCAAACTGACATTCAACCCTGCAGGGCTCCTTTGAGCAAAGGAGGGCTTTGTCAGAGAAGAGACCTGAGAGTTTGTCCATTTCATGGACCTATTATACCTCGAGATGATAAAGGAAAGCCACTTAATCAGAACTCTTTAAAAGAAGAGATATCTCTTGATTTGGGGATTGATTCCATTGAGCAGTTAGCAAAACAAGCTGTGAAGAATGTTCGTGAGAGAGATAAAGAAGTAGCAAATAAGAGAGAAATTGATAAAAAGTCACTGAAGCGTGCAAAACTTGCAAAAATTCGGGAGCACAATGAAACAGTTCTAAGGGATGCTGCCTTGACATCAACTTCAAGATCTGCATCTATTGGAGAAGATATGAGGGTGACTAATGGTGAGAAACAGTCAGCCAGAAACAAGAAGGAAACACTCTCATCCATGCTGCACAAGAAAGTGACACCAAAAGATAGGATAGCTCAGAGGCTTTTGAATTCACGGGCAAAGGATTCAACAACAAGACAGCTCACATTGGGTGAAGATGCAAATTACCGAGAAGCCTTCCCAAATAAATGGCAATGAAAATTTCCTTTTTAGGCTTTTGAGTACTTTAGAGGAATCAGGATTTCACAGATGCACATGTTGGTAACATGGCACCAGGTTCAGATATATTAGTGGAGACTTTTGGTGTTTGCCTCACAACTGATTGCACCCAGGGATAGTGAATGATGGAGAGGATCTCTCCTTATCAATTTTGTATTCTATCATTCTATGTAGATACCTTGTTTATTTTTTTCATTGTTTAAATATTTGTATGTATTTGAGGTGAATAATGAGTTGGATTGAAAATTATTAATTTTCTACAAAATTTCTATGAATTCCAAATCTGTTATATATTTTATTTTAATCTCTAGCCATTTCAATTGTGTCTCAAATTTGTTAGTTCAAATCAAATGGTTCTTGTAAGTTCAGCTGGCAGGGAGTTTCATAATGTTAGATGATAATCCAAAATATTATATTGAAATTTGAAACCCTGTATTTATTTACAGCTTTGTTATGAGAATCTTTGTTTTCCCCCTGTTCTTTTTGCTGGGAAATTATTTAGTTTGATCTGCTTGTATAGATATTGTTTGAGTTCCATTTGCTTTAAGCAATGAATTCACATGTACGAAATCTTTTTATTTTATAATTCAATAAAAGAAGACACTGCCTTTGTCACTGATGGTCGCTTGTGATATATTGTAACATTAATTATGCAGTTAAGAGTCTTTTTCTTCAAGAACTTCAATTTTTATATGATATAGACCTCATTTTTCCGAATTGGTAAATAGTTGGAGGTTGAGATTCTTTGTTGGGTTATATTTTTTAAGCCTTTTATTATGTATTCAAGTCATGCTGGGTTAAACAAGTTCTGTGTGATATGTGGAAGTGCCAGGAATGGCTTTGCCAACTTGTCTCACACAAGGTCCTTTTCCCTACCTAGTCGCATGTAATGCCTTTTCTTTGCAAATAGTGTGAAAGAAAACTAAGACAATATTGTACCATGCATCTTCATATCATTAGTGGATCTGTGTCAACATTATTATTACAAAGTGAATGACATGATTATTCTTGACTGTTGAATTCAATATCACTATTTGGTTTCGTCATATGAATGACAAAAATATTGCCACCTTTGTGTAATGACATGTAACATGAAGTAATGAACTTGAAATGAACTTGATGTATATAGAAATTCATTGCATTCTCAAGATATCTTCAAAAGTGATTGAATGCTTTCTGAAAGATTATGGTTCCTTATGTAGAACTCTTTTACAGCTGGGCATTTTTTGACAAGAGGATCTCAAAGGAGGTCAGTAGAGATTCTTTGGGTGAGGTAAGCTCTTCCTAACCCTGTTGGATTAGTATTTGTACCTCACAGTGACACGGATCTTTGATATATTCACCTTAATAGACGTTTTGTTTGACAGGAGTTCAAGGGCTATGTTTCAAAATCATGGGAGGTTGTGACAAGCAAGGATTCCCAATGAAGCAGGGAGTCCTGACTCCTGGTCATGTTTGTCTCTTGCTTCATAGCGGTAGGTGAAATGTTTCATGGTCTTGCATAGCATCTAATTCTCATTTTTATATATTATGGCTTTTGAAATGAGTATTCAACATCCCTCCTGTCATAACAGATTCATTTTTGAGCTATTGTTCACTCATTGTTTGGCTGTGACCTTTCTTTTTTATTTTATGTGATGATTTTATTGTTTAATGACATGACTTTGCCTTGAATTGGGTTGTAAATTTGAAAAGATTGATGTCTTGTAATTGGTCTCTTATTGCACCCTCATTTGTTTGTCTCCATATGGGCCTTTAGAAGCCTTATTAGCTCAACTTTCTGTTGGCTTAGCTTGTATTGCCATTTCACTTTCGCACAAAGGAATTATAACATTACCTTTTATTTATACAGGCACCCCGTGCTTCCGTGGTTATGGAAGACGCAATGGAGAGAGGAGGAAGTTAGTTCGCAGATGCATTGTTAGTCAAGATCTCTCTGTTTTGAACTTGGTTATTGTGAAGAAGGGTAAGAATGATCTGCCTGGATTAACTGATACTGAAAAACAAAGGATGAGGGGTCCAAAGAGGGCACCCAAGATTCGCAAGCTTTTCAACCACTCCAAGGAGGATGATGAGCGGAAATATGTGAACACCTACCGTCAAACCTTCACAACAAAAGCTGGTATAGTGGATAATTTTAAATATGCATACATATATATGTATATATTAATTAATTAATATTTCTTTGGCTTAGTTGCTTCTTTATTTTATTTTTTGGGATAATTATAGTAAACCCACCTGTATTATGACCCGTTTTCACTTTCCCTACCCGTGGTTTAAAACTTTACACTTTACCCACCTGAGGTTAGTCCCATTAGCCTTCCGTAACCCACCTTTCCATTTGCCGATAGAAAAACATATTTTTAGGCAAAAACAAATATAACAAGAATAAAAAAGCTAGAGTTTTTCATTGCTCATGAACTAAATAATCTTCAGGAAAAGGGGGACCAATGTTGGCTTGAGCCTGAGGTTTGTTTGCCATTATTATTAATAGGAAGTGGTGTTTACGTCGTACGAGTAAAAAAAAAAAAAAAAAGAGTTCCTACTTTCAGGTAGGAGTGTCATGTTAAGGTTGTTTTCTTTCCTTCTCCATTGCTTCATACATTACACCACATAGATTTTTTTTTTTTAAAAGTCCTGAAAAAGCTCGTCGACGTTCTTTTTAGAAGACCTCTCTCTCTCTCTCTCTTCTCGGAAAGAGTTTGGACTTTAGAGTACCGAGAATCCCCCACTTTTCTAATGACTTTTTGCTTTTTTTTCCCGTCCTTTTACTTTTGTAGTCTGTTTTGTTCCTTTGGTTGTGCAAAAAAGAATTAGGAGAGGGACAAGTTGAGATCAAGGTCAATCCACAACAGTAAGAAACCAAACCCACTCTCAAAATGTGTTGCTGGATTTCTCTCCCTGTCTTACATTCCGATCTCCCTATTATATTTATTTTTGCCTAAAAATGTGTTTTTCTAATGGCGAATGGAGAGGTGGGTTACGGAAGGCTAACGGGACTAACCTCAAGTAGGCAAAGTGTAAAGTTTTAAATCACGGGTAGGCAAAGTGAAAACGGGCCATACCACAGGTGGGTTTACTATAATTATCCCTTATTTTTTATTTGATATTTTAGGCCTTCAACACAAAAATTAATCTAACCAATGCTAGACATGTGCAGATGATTTTAGTATGAAGAAATCTTATTTTATTTTATTATTATAATCTAAGTATTTTGGCCCTGGGAAATGATTTTGATGTCTCTTTTTAGTGAGTTGTATATTGCCTTAAGGCTAAATAACACGTAAAATAATGAAGCCTTGCCTATTTATTTTCCCAATGGCAATTAGTTCTCCCTTATGTAGGCATAAATTATGAGTCACCTTGAAATCTACTTGATTATTGTGAGAAATGATTGGTTACAATAGTCATTGTGCTATCAGAAAGTTTTCTTGACTAATATGCCAACATTCTTGTTAAAGTTGCCAAGGGTTGGAAGTTAGGAGTGGAGGGGAGTTGAGAAGGGGGCTGAGGGTTGGTAGTTAGACACATAGTTGATATGACTGTAAATAACTATAACTATTGATTTGGTTGGCAGGGAAGGAAGTCAGTAAAGCTCCAAAGATACAGAGGTTGGTGACTCCATTGACACTCCAAAGGAAGCGTCCTAGGATTACAGAGAAGAAGAAGAGAATCGCAAAGTCCAAAGCAGGATATGAGATTTGGTGAAGGTCTTCAGTTCTAAGTTTTTAGTAGTTTTACATGATAATGTTTGTTTTCTGGTAATACTAACACATTTTGTCATTCTCTCACTCTGAGAGTTGGTTTGATATTTCATGCATGTTTGGCATTTCAATTCATTAAAAAGCGGTTGACTCCTAAGTTCTTGCATTTAATGTTGTGGATGTGCTTCTTTTTTTTTTTTTTCTTTTTTTTTTTCCTTTCCTTTGGAATTTTCTGGTCAAAAGTAAATATTTGGTAAATGTATGGTGGTTAATAGTTTTTCATTCACAAATCCTTTAAAAGAGTATGCTTTTGAAACTTTGTTGGTTACTCTTGAACTTTTTTATCTCCACTGATAAGGGATGTGTATGCCTTAATTAGATGATTTAAAGGATTCCCAAGATTCAGTATGGACTATGGAGATGGGTATGACTTGATTACGCATCAGAGACAAAATGATAAAAGAACCCTATAGAAATACAATAAAAAAGACGAAGAAGAAATCAGCAATATGTTAAAAGTGTCAAAAAGTTGGACATTGTAGATCCAATTGTAAAGGAATTTTTAAAAAAATGTATCAAGGAATTGAAAAAAAATATTGTTAAGCTTATTAGATAACTCAAGTGAAGACGAAGTTATAGGGATGAAGAAATTCAATCTGATCAATTGTTTGAAATACAAGAAAACGGTTGATATTTCAGAACATCCATTGAATCTTCTTCGGAGCACAAGTGATGTCGAAACTCTGTTCTTGTAAAGGTGATTATTTAACTGTACGAAGCCTATAACTATGGTAACAAAGCAGGAAATCAATCCGCGGTCATAGATGCAATATTGCATCTATGATTGATATGCAATATGCAAGATGATCTTTCATCTTCATCTTCAGTAAAACCACAAAATATTGCTGAATCCATCATCACTAGCCTTGAAAAATATACCAGCTGGTCGGGGTAAGCTATAAATCTTTCAAAATCCATTCATTCAACATGGAGCAGGTTAACAATCTTGATTCCTTGTTTGAACTCAAGAAAATCTCT
This sequence comes from Quercus ilex subsp. ballota, assembly GCA_032727855.1. Classification (NCBI taxonomy): domain Eukaryota; kingdom Viridiplantae; phylum Streptophyta; class Magnoliopsida; order Fagales; family Fagaceae; genus Quercus; species Quercus ilex. The sequence continues at coordinate 24,088,183 of CM064918.1, read as the reverse complement.
GTTTTTTTTTGTCCTGCCATCAACGATAGTGCCATGCTAAATGCCATTTTAACACACTAAAACTTATTTTTATCAATTTTAACATATTATTTTACAATAGTCAGATGGTTGCAAACCCATGAACTTGCCTCTCTTCTTTCTCTCACTCTTGTCTCTCTCTTTGGGTTGTATAATGACTGTGACTGATTGGCTGGCTTTTTTGGGTTTGCTATGGCGGTGAACGGTTAATTTATGGTGGTGGATTGATTTTTAATGGCGGCTAGTGATTGGTGATTGGTGATTGGGTTTGGTGGATTTAGTGGTTGATGTGGTGCTTGGCGGTGCGGGCTTGAATGTGGGTTTAGCCAGATATGGGTTTTGGTGATGCCAATGCTCTCAATTCTCTGGTCCTCCAATGTGTCACAAAGAACTTTCAAAGCAATCTTAGCAGCTGTAAAGCAACTCAACCCTTAAAACAACCAAGACAACCCCTTTTCATGCCGATTAACCTATGGTCATTATTCTTTTTATTTTTAATTTTTTTTATAGAAATAATTACAATGTATTGCTAACTTTGCAGGTTGAACCATAGTGAGGTGCCCATTTAGTTACAAGGTGCTTAGGTATTGTCATTATTTAAGTGCTCACCCTTGATTAATATAGCCCCCAAAGCCTCCAATAGTAACACAAATTTGTGTTAATTTATAGTTTAAAATGCAAATTACATCCTTTAAGTTTGATTAAAATTTATTTCAGTCTTCTAACTTTACTTTTATTCAATTGAGTCAATTAAGTTTCAAATTTATTCAATTTAAAAATTCCATCCAATTTCGCTAAAAAATTGCCATTAAAAAAATTAATTTTCTTGTGTGAAAAAAATCTGTAAAATTAATAATTTTTTAATAGATTTTCAGGTGAGAATTAAAAATTTTTTTTATTAGTTAATTGCATACTTAATGGCAATTCTTTAATGGAATTGGAAGAAATGCTTAAATTGAATAAATTTGAAATTTAAATAACTTAATTGAATGAAAATAAAGTTAGAAAACTTAATTGAATTCTCAATCAAACTTAGGAGATGCAATTTTCATTTTACCCTAATTTATATACCAACAAAAGTTTTGTAAACTTTCCAAATGGAACAAGTTTTAAAACACAAACCTATTTCTTTTCTTCAAATTCATAATCTACACAATAGTTAATTATAACACTTTCAACTCAAAGTGATCTAGAGCTAGATGGACTTTGCAATCATTAGTATCAATCAAATAAGACAGGCTACAAAGAAGAAGTTTTCTTCTTCTTCCATAGATATCCCACCTTACCCTGTAGTGGGTTAAGTATAACAAAGAACAAACAATTCAATGAATTTCTCTTTGTTTATGGTAAATCACAAGTCACAACCCATATACCCCCATAAATATTCCCAAGGATAACGTTTAATCCCCCTAATTAATATACTTCCTCAGACTCACTCTCTCTTTGGTGTTGCTCGTTCATGCCCAAGATGGTCAGCTTCGCCGAAGTGGTGCTCTCTGGGGTCTATGGCACGGCTTCGATTGCCCTCGGGTAGGTTTCATCTACAACATCTCACATACCCCATTAAAGAAAATAAGTCTAGAGGCAAAAAAAAAGTGTTTAATGGAAACTTTCACAGAATGACTAATAACTTGTACTAGATCCAAACTTGGTGATCATGAGAACGCATTTTGGCATACATCTAGCAATACACATCATGTATTCCTCGAGGTGATATATATCGCCATCTTCTGCAGTTACGATCACACCGTTTGACACAAACTAATAAGTAACTATCCTCACATTACACTAGACCTAGTACAAGCATGAAGAAGATCGTCACCACAGTTACCATTACATGTTTTCTCATACCTTGTTCCATAGCTAGCATTCCACTATAAGTTGCATAAAAATAATGAATAGTATCATCAGCGATCGTCACCCCTTTTGAATTTATAAATTCTTTGGTTTTAATACGAATAGTGTAATTTATAATGTGTAAACCCTTTATCATGCACGAATTATTAAAAAGCAAATTTTTTATTTTGAAAAATTGATTCAACCATATGATTTATTTTTTAATGTTAAAACAATTAGCATTGGTTCGAACATATATAGGGCTCTTTAATTAAATGGTAAACCTTGGAGGGATGGAGCCAGTACTTGGAGTTAGGGGGGCGACTCTGCTGTAGCTCTGCTAACTGTGTGTGGTGGTTTCGGTCTTTGAGTCTACTACTTTACTACTAAGGATTTTTGTTTAACATTTTTTAAATGACCAAGTTGCTTGTTTTGGGTAAAATAAAATGATTGGGCTTAACTTTTTTAGTTTTATTATTGGTGATTTTTGTTATTGGGCTAATTTTTTTGGGCTTGTATATTTTGTTTTAGATTTAATCTATTAATTTTTTACGTCATTTAAAAGGTGAGAAATGCTAAAACTACAAAATTTTTACAAATTGCTAATGTAGTGAGTAGTTATTGATAAGTAAAAAGTGATGCAAGTGTACGAACCAATAAGAATTTGCTACCTCAGTAGTTTGTATAAACATTGTAAAAATGTTTGTGACTATAACATTACTTTCAAAAGAATTGATGACATTATTAAGGGGGGCAAAGTGTAATTTTATTGAACAAAATTACTAAAGTTAATACCTATTAATATGGTAATATTTTTTTTAAAAAAATTTAGGGGGGCCCATTGCCCCCCTAGTCCAATAACAGCTCCGTCAACGGACCAAATATGATGACTTAAGTGACTTTCTATTAAAGTTATGACTCTTGATTCATATTGTAAGTTATTTCAAAGGTATCATGTAATGTCTATTTATTTTCATGAAAAGTTATATATATATATATATATATATTGTAGCAATTCATTATGCAATCACAATGGTCATAAGAAGTACGTAAAAAAAAAAGACATCATAATATTTGGAACGAATTAGATTGAAGAACTTTGTTTTTTTGATATAGCGAAACTTTTATTATACACAATGAACCTATTTCAAAGAACTATTAGTTTGAATAGTCTACACGTCAATATTGAAAATTATTGGTTATTGAAATGATTGTGCATGTTGAAAAGACAACTTATGAATTACCATATATTATTCTACCCAAGGTTCAAGTTTATAGTTTAAACTTTAAAACAAAATTCTTGCATCAATACAAAGATCAACGACTTTGTAGATAGATAGAGAGGGCAATGATGTTCACAATTTTAAATGAGTATGCACCCCATCATGAAGTGCCAATCTAGTTGTAGAGTGACCTAAATGACGATCTTGTCCCTAGCTCTTTAGCTCGAGTAGTGAGTCATGGACTCTACTTTATTCGAACTAGAGAAGTGGGTCTATAATCCTCCCAGTAAGTGACCCAACCCACCATTTTAGAGGATCGGGAATGGTTTGACCCTCTTTTCATTAATCCAATAAACTCTTACCCGTACTTGTTTTTATTCTTTGGTTACTGGCTCTAACAATAAGGTTGAGTAGAAACAAACTCAAAAATTATAGTTTTTATGAATGAAAAAAAATACTCTTAAGGTTGACGATTGAGTGCAATCAGCAATGACATTTCAAAGTGGTTCTAAAGAGGGACATTGATGATTGGTAAATCAATGGCTACTAAATGGGGTTATTAGACCAAAGAGGCGAAGATGGGTCGAGAAGTTGGTGAAAGGAGATTGACCCTTACATGTTGTAGAAAAAAAATTTAGAAGAATAAATTAAAGAATTAAAGAAAGTGAGAATTAAAAAGAGAAAGATTTGAAAGTCTGAAATTGTAAAACAAACAAAGTTATAATATGATGAGAAAAGTGTTTTTTTTTTTTTTTTTTTCATTTAAAAAAAATTGGGTTAACCTACTTAAGCAGGGGGTCAATTCAATCCAACCAACCATTTTGACAGGTCAAGTTCAAGTTGATCATTTTTCTTGAATCCAAAATACCTTTATTCATTCCTATATTTATCCTTGTCTTAGATTTCTTAACAATTCCAAGTCCAAGTCCAATTTTGATGCAAATCTAGTAGATGTTGTTTTGTTTTGTTTGTTTTTTCTCTTTCTCTCCCTTAGAGGTTGTTTGGTCAAGAGAAAAAAGTGGTGCATTTTGTTTTCATTTTCAATTTTCAATGAGACCCACCATTCAAAAATTGGCTTGGCTTTGTTATTTGTACTCAGTTTTCATTTTCAGTATCCAAAAACGTGAGTTTGAATATAAAAAATGAATATACCTTTTTGTGGTATTCATTTTCATTGAAAATGAATACAATGATATTTTGTAAAAAAACTCAAAATTTGTATTGAATTTTTAATTTAAAAGTTAAAAGTGAAAAAAAAAAGTAGACAAGAGAATATGTGCCAAACATAAAATGAGTTGGAAATAAAAAAATGAGTATAAGATTTGAGAAAGAGGCAATAAGTACATAAAAATGAAAAGTGAAAATGAATACACACCCAACATGAATGAAACAGCACCTTAGCATCTCCATTGGAAGCATTAGTTGAGCTACAAATAGGATTGTGCATGGGTCAGATTGAGCGGGTTGAGAAATTTTTTTAGTAAATCCTACATTGGCGTGTTGGAGAAATTCCAAACTATTGTTAACTTGCCAACCTCCAAAAATAGTGGGTTGGTTGAAAATTTGGCAAGTTTTGACTCAGCGGATTGGACGGGTTAGCTTTAAATATATGTTGTACACTAAACTTTGAAAATTAGTTTACCATTTAAGGATAAATTTAAGAAGTATTCCATTAAATTCTATAAACTTAAAGAAAATCATAGAATGTGACTCACTTTCCCATAGATCAAACTATACATGCCTTAATCTATGAGTACTTTTAACTTTTTCTCAAAATAAAGAAAGAAAAGTTATGAATACCATATTTTTGTCATTATAAATACTTACGAGTTATGAATATGTTTGATAGGAATTAAAAAGTTCTTAAGAGAATTAAGAAAAGAAGAACTAAGTTTCCAGAGATAAGGAAGAATAGAGAGATTAGGAGAGAAGAGAATTAGGGAGAGGATATTAAGAAGAATTCTGTATTCATTCCAAAAGCTGACTCTACATTCTTGTTTTCCCCTTTTATAGGTATTGGCTAATTACAATACATTTCCAATCTTAACTACTAGTAACTAACTTGCCTCAGCATAGCAACTAACTGCACAGCACAACAACTAATTGCACATTAACTAACTTGACAGCTAATCACTGTCACATCAGCATTACTCTAACCACTAGAACTATACACAGTCTTTACTCTTATAAATTCCCTTCCCTTTAGAAAGACCTTGCCCACAAGGTCTTATCAATTCCCCCCCACCCCCCTAGTCAAAAAACCTTGCCCACGAGGAGAAAAAATTGAGGTTGGAGGTTGTAGAGTGACTCCTAAGTAGCATCCTCTAGAGATTGGCCATGCCATTGAACTAAGACTTTAGTGATAGTTCTAGTTCTTAGTTACTTAGACCTGTGTTGAAGTACTGCAATAGGTTTTGGATTAAGGACACCAGTAGATGTTACAGGAGGAAGGGATGGAACTAGAACTACATTTGAACCCAACTTAAGTTTTAAGTAAGACACATGAAATATTGGGTGAAATAGGAAATCATTAGGCAAGGCGAGCTTATAAGCCACCTGGCCAACCTTTTACAGAATCTAAAAGAGCCTAAAATACCTAGGAGAAGCTTATTGAACCCCTTAAGTCTGAGAGAATGCTGTCTGTAAGGCTGGAGTTTAAGATAAACCTAATCACCAACATTAAAGCACTTATAAGCTCGATGTTGATCGGCTTGAGATTTCGTTTTGGCTTGAGCAAACACCAAATTCTATTTCAGAAGAGAGATAAAGTCCTATCTGGTTTGTAGTAGCTGGTCTACTATAGCCACTTGGGTTGCACCAGGAATATAGTCCAACAACTTAGGAGAATGAGTACCATAAAGAGTGTCAAAGGGGGTCAACTTAGTAGAAGTATGAAAATTGGTGTTAAACCAATATTCAGTTAAGTGAAGCCAATTAGCCCAAGCATTATGTTTGTCACCAACAAAGGCTCAAAGATATTGCTCTAAACTCCTATAAACCACTTCAGTTTAGCCATTAGATTGGGGACAGTAAGCTGAAGACATGGCTAATTTAGTTGCTTGTTGCGAATAACTCTTGCAAAAAATGAGCTATAAAAATAGCATCCCTGTCACTAACAATGGATTTGAGCATACCATGGAATTTGAATACCTCTATCATGAAAACTGCAGCTACCTTAGTAGCTGTGTAAGGATGAGATAAGGGAATGAAATGGAAAAAATTAGTTAATTTGTCAACCACCACAAACACCACATCATATCCATGAGATTAGGTAAGCTCTCAATAAAGTCCATACTGATATCAAACTAAGGTTTGTCAGGAATAGGAAGAGGCTGCAATAGACCAGCAGACTTAAAAGTGTCTGCTTTGACTTTCTGACATACATCACAGCATTGGATATGAGATTTGACATCCTTAACCATTCATTTCCAAAAGATGTCTTGCTTAACCCTGTGTAGTGTCTTAAGATAACTAGAGTGACTACCAAAAGGAGAATTATGAATATGCTGTAATACCACTTGAGGAAGACATGATCCTTATAAAATAGACCTCATTATGAAGAACCACTATCAGTAAGAGTCTCAAATAATTGCTGATACTCAGGGTCTTAGATGTAGCTATCTTTAGAGCATTCGCATATGCAACTTCCATCCTATTCTATATTACCATCTCAAAAAACTACTTTATCAATTATATCATACCATTTTACAACACAACCAACATCCCAACTTTTATTTTCCTATTCTACTCATTAAAATAATATACATTACCCACTAAAATAATATAATATATAATTTTTGTGCTACTGCTATAGTGCTACAGTGATCTTTTGGAATTAAAATATATTATAATTTTTACAATTGTGCTATAGTGCCATCCTACATTTAGAATGCCACTATAGCACAATTGCAAAAAAATTTGCAATTCTTAGATTTTACAAGTCCAGCTACTGGGCTCTTTTTGTGCCTTGATGCTAAATTTCCCCTACATTTCCCATTTACAATTGCCAATAGGAATGCTCTTAAGAATGTCCAGCCAAGAAAGACAAGGAAATGAAATCAGAAAAAAGAAGAAGTAGTAGAATTTGCAAGTGTTGAATTTGAAGCACTAGTAGTGGCAGTGCTGGGTGTTGAATTTGAAGCACCAGAAGTATCAATGCCAAAATTCGAGTCCTCCAACCTTCTAGAAAGGGCATCAGTAGCCCTATTTTCCCCTCCGTTGCTTATATTTAACCAAAAAAGGATACCCCAACAACTTACTGATCCACTTTTGTTGTGCAGGTGTACCAACCCTCTACTCTAGAAGGAACTTAAGGCTTTGGTGAACAGTTTTGATGATAAAAAGCTTTCCCACTAAATATGGCCTCCATTTCTTGACTGCCTTTACTAAGGCCAAGAATTCCTTTTCATAAGTAGATAGATATAGGCTTCTACCTTTAAGGACCTCACTAATACTATGATAAGCCTAGGGTCTGTTGTCTTGCATCAATACAACACCTAACCCCATACTTGAGACATCACATTTTACCATAAAAGGCTTAGTAAAATTAGGTAATGCCAACACAGGTGGAGTAGACATAGCCACCTTGAGAGCTGTGAAGGCCAATTCAGCTTGTGGAGACCACTAAAAAGCTTCTTTCTTAAGTAATGCAATTAAGGGAGCTACAATAAGCCCATCCTTGATGAACTTCCTAGGATACCTAGTCAAACCCAAAACCCCTCAAGGCTTTCACTGAGGTAGGAACAGGCCAATTTTGCATGGCTTCGGTTTTCTTGGGCTCAATTCTAACCCCTTGACTTGAAATTAAATGCCCCAAATATTCCAGCTCTCCACACCTAAGCACACGTTTGCTTTGTTTAGCACACAATTGGTTGTTAAGCAACACAATCAATACCACCCTCAAATGAGAAACATGCTCCTCTACAGAACTACTAAACGCCAATATATGATCAAAGAATACCAAAACAAATTTCCTCAAATAAGGTTTAAACACTTCATTCATTAGTAACTGAAAGGTGGATGGTGCATTAGTTAAGCCAAATGGCATGACTAAGCACTCATAGTGCCTTTATGTGTCCTATAAGCAGTCTTATGGATATCACCTTCATTCATTCTGATTTGATGGTAACCAGATCTGAGATCTAGCTTAGAAAAGATAACAGCACCACACAACTCATCAAGCAATTCATCTACAACAAGAATAGGGTTTTTATCCTTAATAATGGCCTTATTTAAGGTTTTATAGTCAATACACATATGCCAACTCCCATCAGCTTTCCTTACTAACAACATAGGTGATGAAAAAGGGCTATGGTTATAGCTAATTCTAATATAGCTTGCTTTAAGTAAGTCATGCACAATTTTCTTAATTTCAGTTTTTTGATAAAAGGGATACCTGTAGGGCCTTTCATAGATAAGTTTAGTATCTTCCTTTAAGATAATATGGTGCTCATGGCCTTGAAGAGGAGGCAGAGCAGTAGGCACTTCAAAAACCTTGTTGACTTCTTGTAGTAAATCAGTAATGATCCCATGTGGTTGCATTAGTGTTGTGGAAGTAGGATAGAATATGATCTGCAGCAATAATCCCTTCTAATAACTAGTTTAAAGAATTGATCAGCATTTTGAAAAGTAAGGCCTGAATGTTGTAACCCTGTAAGCAAAATCTCTTTTCCTCCAAAATCTCTTTTCCTCCAAGATTAAACTCCATAGTTAATTTCTTGAAATCCCATTGTATGGTTCTAAGAGTATATAACCACTGAGTACCAAGAACCACATCACAGTCACCTAGGGATAAGACATTCAAATCAACCTAAAAGTCTTGACCTTGAATTTTGAGGTTGACATCATGGCAAACACCTTGTGTTTTGAGCATATCACTATTAGAAACCTTTATAGTGAAATTGTCCTGAGTAGACAATGACAATTTCAAGGATAACCATGAAGAAGTATCCAAGAAATTGTAAGTACTACCACTATCAATCAAGATGGCTGTAGATATTGTATTTTGTTTGCCCTCGATCTGCGTGCTGAATCCCGAAAATTTTAAATATATAATATTTTCTTCATGGGGCTACAAAAACATCTAGATCGACGTGGTGCAACCCGTTTGGGCATCAGAGCACTCGAAGTGCCATTTTAGGTCAAATTGACCAAAATGCCCCTGGTTAACCCTAGGTTGATCGAAAGTCAAAGTCGGTCAAAATCATCCTAAAATAACATTTTTCATTTTTCCATATCAAGCTCGAGCTACTCGGTGATTTTCGTCAACTTTGACCAAGTTTGACCCGAGGTTGACGCCTAAGGGCACCAGAAATCCTAATTTCGATCTGACTGTCCGATGGGTTGGGACCAATGCCATTGTGAAGACTATCAAATTCCCTTTCTAACGACTATTCATGTTCAAAATCGGAAGTTAAAATGGTTGAGATATCTAGAAAACCGTGTAAAGCGCATCAACACACTTCCCGAGTCCATAACTTTTTATCCGACTATTAGATTTTCAATTTCTTTAGTGTTCTGGATACTAGACATCCAGAGCTTTCTAGGGACATCAAGATCAGCTCAATTCGAGTTTGTGAAGACCTTTAAATATGCATCATAAGCTGGCTAAGAAAAAGGCGAAATTGTTGATGTTAGCAAGGTGGTTGGCAGCCCTACAAGGTGTGCTAGAATGCTAAGGGTCATTTTTCCAAAAAAAATACCCCCAAACCCCATATTTTGCAAAAAAAAGGAAGTTTTGGGCAGTTTTTCTGGGCAGATTCTCTCTCTCCTCTTTCTATTTTCTCTCCCAAACACACCCATACACATTAAAATACATCTAAACTCATTCAAACACCTTTGATTCTCCTCTTTTCTCTACAGCCATCAAGGTAGTGTTCTTGCACCCAATCTTCCTCTCCTTGGTTCCATACCTTGGGTTTGAGGTTTAGGGGTGTGGATGTAGTTTTTTAGCTACAATCCACACCCTTTCATTTTAATAGCTTTTCCTAGCATGTTTTTATAGTTTTTCCAGCATGTTTCCTTGCTTATGCTATGATTTATTGTTTTGATGTTGTTGGCCTAGCCTTCTTGGGCTAGGATATGTCTAAATTTAATGTTTGTACTTAGATCCACATGCTTTATGCTCCTTGCCATGCTTATGCTTAGATCTATGTGCCTGTGTGTTCTTTGTCATGTTCGTGCTTAGATCTATATGTTCGTGCTTAGATCCGCGTCCTTATGCTTAGACCTATGTGTTTATATACTCCGTACCATGCTTGTGTGCTTAGATCTATGTTGGTTGCTATGTCATGTGCTTCTATAGCCCTTTTGTCCTTTGCTGTCTCTCTTTCTTGTGTTTTGGCCCTTATTGGTGGGATGTAGATCTAGACCTTATGGTCTAGACCTATATCTGCACACCTTGACCTATATCAAAGGGTTTGGATAATTTTCTTTAAGCATGTTTATCTTTGCTTGTTTGCTTCTATGCTTTATCTCCATGTTAGCCTCTCTAGATCTAGGCTTTGCCATACTTTGTGCCCTCCGTGGGCTTGTGCTTGTCGGTCCTTAGGGCTACTTGCTTTGTGTGGTTACATTCGTCCTTCCTAGGGCTTGTTTGGATATAACCACTTGTGAGATACACCTCCATGGTGTTGGTGTGCATGACACACACCTTTCTCCGCTCCGTGCAATGTTGATATGCTTGTCTAGCTTACTTTGTGCCACCTGTTTGGCTTTCTTCACTTTTATGCATTTGTGCACGCTTGCCTACATGTTTATGCATAGGTCTGTGTGTCGTTTGTACTCCAAGCCAATGGAACTATGAACACTTGATCCAAATCTACATTTGTCCTCCTAGGACACCCTCTTTTGTTTGATAACATGCTTGTTTGCCTCTCTTTGTGTGCTTCACATGCTTGTTTGCCCCCGTTTGGCATCTTTTGCTAGCTTGTCTTTTAGCATGCTTTCCTTCTATCTTGTTTCTTTACTTGTTTGTTGGCTTGTCTCTTTTGTCTTTGCATGTACACGCATGGCACATGGACGCTTGGAGTAAGGGTGTGACCTCTTAGGAGCAAGCAAAGAGGGCAAGGATGCAAGCAAGAAGACGTAAGCCCATAAAGGGCAATGTTCAGTAGATTAGGAGGCCTAGCCCCTCTAGAGCGGTTTTCTCTTTCTCTCTCTCGAAGTCTCTTCTCTAGAGCATGTATTAGGGTCCCCCTCCATGTACCCCCTTTATTTTCTTGCTCCTTACTTGGGTCGCGTTCCCTAGGTATGGCAATGTCTATTTTACATTTCCTATTCCTTGCTGAGTCATACCTTTGGAATGTTGGCAATGTCTGATTTACTTTCTCGCTCTGTGTGGTTGCATTATGCATGATGTATGTATGTTTATATTTGTTTGTATATGGGTGATTGTGCACTTTGTATGATGGACTCTTGTCCCTCTCTAGTCATGAGAGCTCTTGACCTTGTAGTGTGGGCATGCGCTCAAAGCGATTGCCATAGGTACATATTCATGCCATATTGTGTGCACGATTGTCGCGGTGTGATTGTCTTGATCTATGGTTTCCCTGTGTATGCGACATGCATCAACATGCTTGATGCTTTGAAGGGCTTCGACTTGTCACAGTATGAGCATGTCAATACGCATCATATACACAGACGCGAAACCCTACCGGTGCGCCATAGCGCACAAATCGTAAAACTCTGCCGGATTTTCGCCCTGAAAATGGGGCATCCCCATTGTCATATTCTCACATTGAAAGTTTGGTGAGAATAGTTTGATGTGCTATGACGTATTTGAGGCGAAGCTCTGCCGGATTTTCTCCATGAAAATAAGGCGAAATGCTGCCGAGTTTTCGCTGTGGAAATTAGGCAATGATTCCAAACATACTTGGAAAGCATCAATTGAGACCACACCCATTCCAAAACCAAACCTCAAAACCCAATACGTTTCAAGCCCCGAAAGCTAGTGCTAATAGCTTGTTTTTTACTGCCAATGTCCAAAAATTAAGGTTTTACCAAAACAAAGGACCATCCTTGGACAGACGCTGTGGGGTGCCTAACACCTTCCCCACACATAATCAAACTTTCGAACTCAAGAATCAAAAATTTTTGCCCATCCATATTAGATTAGGAAAAATGCCTTTTTTCTTAACCTAGGATTGGTAATAAAATCAAATAGAGTCGGTGACCAATCACACCTTAAAAACCCAATGATTGGTGACGACTTCACTTACCCTTAGTAATTTCCTTAAGACCGACTTAAATTCCAGTCACACACCTGAGGTACAACACACCTCCATACTATCATACTCTCGCACCGAGACAAAGAGAGGCGCACGAGCATCGTCGCGATGGGTGGTCGAGTAGTCGCAAGGCATCGACAATGATCAAATCTTGATGATTAATTTGCCCCTATACTCTCATTGTACTTGGAGAGGGGCTTCCAAGTAAGTAAGGTTGTTAAAATCGGGATCTTACGTAGGATCGTGGGAGGTAGGAGGGGTCATGAATCGTAGGATTGGATCGTGGATCGTAAGATTCTACATATTTTCAGATTTAAAGTAAAAAACACATTGATAATGACTTTGTATGTTGAATAATTATGTAATTGTGATTTTATCCATAAAAAAAAAAAAAAAACAAAGATTTGCATCATATGATGCAATTTGTATGTGATATATCGTTACGTCTATACTAATGAAACAACTATATTTAAGTTTTGACCCAATGTATCTAAAAAGTTTAATAAATGTTTAATTAGCAACCAAATACTAAAATATTTATCAACATATATGGAAATATTTTCCAAGTTCCAAGTTTAAAATCCATAATAAGTTATCAAATGGAAACTAGCTAACTAAAATATAAAATCCAAAAGTAAGATGAATATTAAGGAGAAGTGAACATTTAATTATTCCCATTCAAGTTATACCACTCAGCAACAATTATAGAGTATGCTAAAAAAATCAATCAATCAATATACAAATACAAGTATACTAATAAAATTATATATAAGAAAAAAATTTAGTAATATTAGAATAAAAATTAGTATATTGATCAAACAAATTTAATAACATTATAGCTTAAAAGGTAGCAAAGCTAATATAAATTCTTTATTTAGAAATGATAAAGCATTCCTTCATTTTGATTACAAGTGAACTAGAAACTAGAAAACATTTGCTTAGGTTAACATAATTATATAAAAAAAAAAAAAATTCATACCATCACAACATAGAAAAATAAAAACCCATAAAACTTCATCAAAACCAAAGATTTATCCCATAAAAAAAAAAAAAAAAAAACCAAAAACTGATGTTTTGGTAGGATCGATATAATCAGTAGGATTCCATACGATCCTATACAATCCTACATATGATCCTATCATTTTTATGATCCTAGTGAAATCCTAAACGTTTTGGTGAGGTGGGATTATAAAATCGTGCGATCCTATAATCCAGATCGCGATTTTGACAACCATGCAAGTAAGGCATAGAGAGTGATTTTTGCAGAACTTGCCATCTGCTACTGCAATTCAGTTGAAGCATCTTCCTCTACTGACCCATCTTCCAAAGGTACTTCTTGATCACTTCCTTGATTATATTGCTGAAACCCATTAATAAGGAAGATCTTTGGAGCCTTACATTGATGTCCCATATGCAATATATCCTCATAGTAGAAGAATAGTCTCTTCTTCTTTTGATCCTCAACCTGCATAGAAGTAAGCTTCTGGACAGGGAGTTTCGTAGTCCTCATGTCATTCTTGATTAGTGGGGGACCCAGAATTGAAGGTTTGGAAACTTCACCCCTTGGTCTGACATTCTTCTTGAAAGCAAAAAGATTTTCTTCTTGTATATTGGTAAGGCCAAGAGCAAAATTCGGATTTTGGGGATTCAACATTCTAATTGGGAATCGAATTTCATCCTTTAATCCACTTAAGAAATAACCGAGTTTGTGTTTCTTAGATAGTTCCTTAATTTGATTAGACAACACTTCAAATCGTCCTTTGTAAGCAAATACAGACCCCACTTGTTCCAATTTCATTAGAGTTTCCATAGGATCATCATAAGCAGAAGATCCAAACCTCACATGCAATGCTCTAACAAAAGCCTCCCAACTAGTAAATTGGCCAGCCTTCTCTGCATCTTGGAACCAAATCAAAGCCTCATCTTCCATATGATACGAAGCTAAGAGTATCTTCTAGCTGATTGAGGTATTATACAATTGGAAAAATTGGTTGGCCTTATAAATCCAACCCAATGGATTTTCACCCTTAAACCTTGGAAACTCCAATCTCACAGCTTTAGGAATAGCTGCCAGCCTGCCAGAGTAAAATCTTGAAAATTTGCCATCATTGGAGATGAAGTTCTTGGAGGAGATGTATCCCTCTATTGCCAACTATTACCAGCTTTTGAAATTCCTTGCATAGTTTCTGATAGGGACTGTAATATACTTGTGATTGCATCTAGCTTCTAATGAACTATACGAAATTTTTGGTTGTGTTGCTCTTTTGTCAATGACAAAGCATTGATTTTTTCATTAAGAAAAGCAGAAGATTGAGTTTTTGCCATAGTGACAGAATTGGTTCTGATACCAAATTGATAGAAATTGACAAGTTCTTAAGAGAATTAAGAAAAGAAGAACAAAGTTTCCAGAGATAAGGAAGAGTAGAGAGATTAGAAGAGGATATTAAGAAGAATTCTGTATTCATTTCAAAAGCTGATTCTACATTCTTGTTTTCCTCTTTTATAGGTAATAGCTAATTACAATACATTCCCAATCTTAACTACCAGTAACTAACTTGCCTCAACACAACAACTAACTGCACAACACAACTAATGGGACATCATCTAACTTGACAGCTAATCACTGCCACATCAGCATTACTCTAACCACCAGAACCATACAAAGTCTTTACTTTTATCAATATTGTTGGAAAAGTATCATCATTTTCATATAAACACATGTAAATTCTAGAGTCAAGAAAAAACTAATACCAAAATGAGATAAATATTAAGTGTGAGTTTGACAAAAATTATTTTTGCCAACTTATTTTACTATTCAGCTTATTTTTGCAACTATTCATGGGTCCCACTGTACTATTTCAGCTAACTTTTACCTTTATCTACAGTACTTTCAGCAAAAAGTTTTCAGTTTCAACAAAATAAGCAGATCCTAAACGGACCCTAAAAATAGGTTATATATGAATTATGTATAGGAGGGTTGGGTTGGGACTTGGTAGTATTAAAAAAACTCAAACTAGCACCAATTCGATTAGTGGCTCTAATAGTTGAACCCGTCTAACCTGCTTGAATAGATTGATGCTAATGGTCTGTACTCCTTAAGGCATTCTGCCACTGTTTTAACTGCTCTGGACAGTTAGTTATTTTATGCATTCTCTTTTTAACCAAAAAAGAAAAAGAAAAAGAAAATCAAATTCATATCCTTATAATTAAAAGCGGGCCGGATGCTTTGGATAGATTTAGGGAATTAATGCACATTCTTGGCTACAAGGCTCTTTGCAGTGTTCATAAGCTTAGAAAAAATTCCAAAATCTAAATGACTCTAGTGTGCGTTTGGCACTATATTATATGCTAGTTTTTTACTTATTTTATGCATGGTTTGTGAGTTTCACACTACATTTTGTCTCATTTTTATTTTAAATAATATAATTTTCATTTTTTTAAAAGAGAGCCATAACATTTTTACAATAAATCTTAGGTGGTAAGTTGTTATTGGTTCTAATTTGAATTGACTATTAAAATTATTTTTTTACCTACCAGTAATAGCCAATAACAACTTGTCACTTTGAATTTTTTGTGAAAATGTTGTAAACATAATATTTTTCTTTTGAAAATAAGCTAACTTTTAGAGAAGTACTACGTTCACAATATATTCATAACAAATCATAAGTGATTAGTAGTTATTGGTTATAATTTGAAATCATTCATCTCTCCCGTGTGTGTGTTAAAAAATACTTAATATGCTCAAAAAAAAAAATTAAACTTATCTCTGAAATTACTTTTTTATTTACATACTACCAATAACAGCAAGTAACAGCCCGTCGGCGAGATAATATTTTTATAACTTTTAACTTTCCTCTTTTATTTCTTAGCTTTATTTATTTTTTTAAAATTTATTTTTAAGCTCAAATGGTGAAGAGAATCCAATGCTTACACGTACTTCCGAGATTGGGCTTCAGATTCACGCAATCTAGTCAACCCCAAGTCTTTCAATAAAACATACACAAAGACACAGACCAAAGTCCTCTTGGAATTTAATTATAAAACCGCGAAGTGTCCCAGCGCTTTCAATAGCACTAAAAAAAAAATCTACAAAAGTCAAGTCTAACGGACCCCTCACTCCCTGCCCTTTTGTTCCTCTTCCTCAACACTTTCCCAGAAAAAATCAGACAATATACTTTGAGTTCATATCAATCCAACAAAACAAAACAAAGTAAAGACTTCTTTTACCCAGTTCTGTTTCATAATTATCAAAGCTGTTTTCTCTTGTTTCCTTAATTTGTGTCACTGTTTTTTTACTTCAAAAACGAAAACCCAAAACCACAAAAAAAGCATAAAAAAAAAAAAAAATGCCTCCACGGACACTGAAACGACCCACCACGGCCACGGCCACAGCCACCACCAATATTGTCAAGAAAGAGCCTCTGCCGCCGCGGCGCAACGACCCGGCTTCACGGCAACCCTCTTCTCCTCCTCCTCCTACTCAAGGTACCACTTTCCACTCTGACCCAATTGATTAATTTTCATTATTTCACTACAAAGTCAACTTATTTGTTTTTATTATTGCTTGAGGAGTACTAAGTAAGGGTATTCTTTGTCCAAATTTCAATTATATAGATACCCATTTGAGGTTTATTGATTAAAGTTTTAATATTTATAGTCTTAGCAACCTTTTTGTTGAATTTATATCAAGATTAGTGTTATTTTACATATATTTTATGAATGAATGTATAAACTATAAACTATACTTCATTTTCTTGGCTTGAGTGGGAATGCATTCATAATTGTAGTTGTTAATATTTGGATTTGTGATCAAATTTTGTAACTTTTGGTATGTATTATATGTATGTGTGTAAAATTTGGTTTGTGACAAAGGGTGGTGTATTATTACCTTGTTGTATCAGAGGACAAGAGATCAGAAAGATTGGAGCTTGAAGATAATGATAGGCGGTTTGAAGAAGATGAGAATAGTGGTGGGCGGGAAGGGTTTGTGAGGATGGATGGTGGGGACGAGCAAGATGGGGTAGCGGGAATTCGTGGAGATTACATGATCGAAGAAGAGGTGGAGGAAGAAGAGGAGGTGGAGGAAGAGGTGTTTGAGGATGATGTTGGAGATGAGCTTGTGGAAGAAGTGGACTATGAGGAAGAGCACCATGATATGGTTAACGAGAGGAGGAAGCGTAAGGAATTCGAGGTGTTTGTGGGGGGATTGGATCGAGATGCTACTGAGGAGGATCTTAGAAAGGTTTTTAGTCAGGTTGGTGAGATCACTGAAGTGAGACTTTTGAGGAACCCAGTAACTCAAAAGAACAAGGGCTTTGCTTTCTTGCGGTTTGCGACCATTGAACAGGCTAGACGAGCTATCCATGAACTTAAGCATCCAGTGGTATCTTTTCTATTTCATTTTTCCTTGTTATTCATTATACTTGAGGTGCTATCAAATATAAAACTTTTGAATGTTTCTAGGAAACTTATCCTACAATTATTTTTTAAGGCTTGTACTATTTGCTAAATTTTCAATTTTTGAGAATGGTGGTTCTTGGTATAATAGGTCTCATCCATTGGACACCATGAATGACCTATTTATTTATTATTTTCTTAAAAAAAATCATAGCATATTATGGAGATACTTAGTACAATAACATTCTTTGTGTTAAGACTATATATTATATTCAATATAATGTGTTTCTTTTTCTTGATAATTAATATATGGGAGCCTTGGTGTTTATCAACAAGTTGATCACGTATGACTATGAAATTTCAACTGTCAGGTTAATGGGAAGCAATGTGGGGTGGCTCCAAGTCAAGATAGTGACACTCTTTTTGTTGGTAACATATGCAAGACATGGACAAGGGATGTTGTGAGTAATCTATGTTCTTCTTACCTTTGTGTCTTTGAAGCCGAACTTTTCACTTAGCAATTAGGTTGTGTGAATTGAGTATGTTTGGTTTTTGTCCTTTTATTTCAGTTGAAAGAACAGCTTGCACAATATGGAGTTGATAAATTTGAAGACTTGACACTAGTTGAGGACATGAAAAATGAGGGGTTGAATCGGGGCTTTGCTTTTTTAGATTTCCCAAGCAGGGCAGAAGCCTTGGAAGCTTGCAAGCGATTGCAAAGGAGGGATGTTGTGTTTGGTATAGATAGGACGGCAAGGGTCGCATTTGCAGACACCTTCATTGAACCTGATGATGCAATTATGTCTCATGTATGTACTTGTTTCTTGTCTTAATCCCTCATTTGTGTAGGTTCTTGTGCACACTAGGAGTTAGTTACAAAATTGGAAGCTGCTTCTCTTAAAACTAAAATTTACATGTGTATTTTTATGTGTGTGTGCTTGTTTTTGTTTGAATATGTTGGATTCATGGCTAGCCACAAATACAGGAAATTGGCATGCATTAGTTAGTTTTTGATTCCATGAACTTCTTTGAGCATTTTTTTCCCTCTTCATGCAAGTTGCTGTATTCTGTTTGTTTTTTGTTACTCCTGTTTAGACCTTGAAAATTATCGCTTAAATATAAGTGTGCTTATAGTTTGTGAAACAAGTCAAAGTTGAATGGTTTACTTCATATACAGGAAGAATTGTGGTGTATTCTTTGAATGGAAGAATGCTTTGAATTTAGGGAGATTTTATCTTCCACCTATTTTGGAGGTCATCCAAGTACTTACAATAAGTTAGATTTTCTTCTATTATGTTTAAGCTAGTTTTTCTTTTCTAACATTAAGGTTTCATACATATATGCTATAAAGCTTTCATTAAGGAATTTGAGGCCTTTCTTGATGTAGTTTAAAAATATTTTTGTACTCAGTCAACTCACTATTTGTTCCAAATTTAGGCTAATCCCTTGTTAGTGACAATAGTTTACTCAGATGAACAATGATAACTTTCAACTTCTTCTTGTTATAATTTGAAACTAGAAATGTGATTTCTATACTAATTTGATTTTGTTGAACCTTTAAGCAGTGGCTTCAATAAGTTTTTCTCTCTCTCCTTTTCCAGGTAAAGACAGTATTCCTGGATGGTTTGCCTCCTGCTTGGGACGAGGATCGTGTCAAAAACATTCTCAAAAAGTTTGGGAAGATTGAAAAGGTGGAACTTGCTCGAAATATGCCAGCTGCTAAAAGGACCGATTTTGGCTTCATAACATTCGATTCGCATGATGCTGCAGTGGCTTGCGTGGATGGTGTTAATACTGCTGAGGTTGGTGATGGAGATAGGAAGGTATGCTGCTGTTTATTGTTTAATCCTATGTATTTTGCACAATCTTTAAGCATCATTGTGGAAAATGTTTTTTTCTTATTCAACATTCATGTTGTAGAAACTTCATAAATGTTTATTTTATTTAATAATGTAAAATGAGAATAATAAACTATCCACTGATAGAAGGTCGAAAATACCTTTTTAGGGGAAAAATAATGTAGGAGAAATTAACATGATTTGTTTGATGCTTCTATAATACTGCCTTGAATCAAGCTTGTGCAACAAAATCAGAACCTTTACTGAACTTTACCATAGTTTTGAAGAAATTCAAAAATCTAGAAAAAGGTGAACTTTGAAATGTTAGAAGAGTTGGGATCTTAATGTTATTGGTGGGGCACATGCAGTGGATGTGATAACTGGAGGGTGAGTCGAGATAAAGAACTACATAAATAACTTTTACTACTTAGAAAGAGGTAAAAGATCACGAGGTACACAGTTAAATAGCTGTAACTTTGAGTCTTTTGCATCTAATCTTATGTTTTTATTTTACTTCTAAATGTTTTAACATTTCCTTAATGTCATTTGTCACGAGTATAACTTACTGGACAGCCTGGACTTGATGGCTCTGTATTTTAGCAAAATGCAGTAGACTCTTTTTAAAACTTATGCAAGTATCATAGGCTCATTAAAATAATTGCAATTTTTTCAGATAAAGATTAGGGCAAGGTTGTCTAGGCCACGGCAGAGAGGTAAGTCTGCTAGACAGGCTCGGGGAGGTTATGTCATTGCACATGGCAGTGATCGTGGTAGCAGGGGTCCTTGGGGCTCTAGCAGCTCTCGCTTTGATCCTCACAAGTCTATAGATCGTGTTGGGAGAAGTATTCAAAGTCGTGGTTCAATTGATGGTGGTCTTAATCGAGCATATGGTCCAAGGGACAGAAATATTGTATCACATGGAGTTGGGAGTGGACGGCGATTTTCTTCACCAGAGAGATCATATGGTAGAAGGTCCACTGGTATATAATTACTATTTGTGATAATAACAATACTAGCATTTTTTTCCTCTATTTATTTATTTATTTATTTTTTCTTCTCTCCCTGACTCTCTTTTTGGACAGTTCAAACTTATGGAAAGACCAGCTCAAAAAGGGACTACATTCAAGAAGATGAACTATTTTCTAGGCCATCTGATTTTGGTAAAGTTACTATCGATAGGCACTCTTATAGAGATGCATACCCTTCACGTGGATCTGGGTACTTGGGAGGTCCTTCAAGGAGTGGTTCTCGTGCTGTTGCTCGTAGGCCTGTCCCTTATGATGATTATGGCTATGACAGATACATGGAACAACCCTCAAACTATCATGACAGTCGTATCAGTGATTACAGTTCTATTCCCACCTCAAAGCGTCCCCATTCTTCCATTGTGAGTGATCTTTTTGAAAATTTTTGTACAGTTGCTGCGGTTTTTCCCCCTTTTACCCTAAGTCTAACCTTGTTACTTTTATAGGAGGAAGATCATCCTCGTTATGCTGAACCTGCAGCTAGGCAATCACGAGCTCGTTTTGACTATGGGGGAAGCAGTTTTGACTTGCCTTATGGTGATAATTCTTATGGAAGCAACTCTACAAGGTTGTTTGTTGCTTGGGAGTTTTACCTTTCTTCTCTTATTATTTTAATTTTATCATTGTTACTTGCAACAAAAAATTGTCATTGTTGTTATTACTGTATAATTATTATTCCCAATGTCTTGAAGAAACTTATGTAAGGTTGTCCCTTTGGAAATGTTAACTAACTTAATTTTGAAAGCTGAATGCTATACTTATCTCAGTTACCTTAATAGCCCTTCATGTATTATAATCTAATTTCAAAAACATTGGTTCCAATCATTTAATTTTACTGCCAATAGCAAACATTTTGGAGTTCAACAAAAAAGTGGTAAAATATGGAAGATATGATTCATTTAGTAGTGTGAAAACGTTGATTTATGTCTCCTTAAATGCTGAACTTTTTTGAACGTTATAGTTATTTTGAGACATAGCAATGCTATTTTTATGGCTGATTTTATTGCTATTATGTTAGGCTGGGTCGTGGGTCTCGTCATGGTTATGATGAAGGTGGTCGGAGATCTGAAGGGCATTCTCATGTACCATATGAGACTAAACCATCAACAATGGGGTACAGAAGAGGTACTTGAAAATACTCACACAAACTCACGTGTCTACAAGTATATTATTTTCCCATCAATAGCTATATATTGAATGTTGTTCGTTATTTCACTTCTTGCAGATGAGATTAGTAGGAGGGATGCAGAAAGAGTCTATTCCACTTATGAAAGGGATTATATATCCAGAGATTATGTGTCTTCTCGATCAGATGTACGGTTTTTGTTGTGTTATTGTATATACTTGTCTTGATATCTTGGTTTAGAAATTTTCTTATGTGGGTAACATAAACAAATTTGCAGCTAGGTGAAGATTCATACCCAGCTGATTACTCTACTCGTCGCCTGAATGATGACTACCCAAGTGGTAGGGGTTCAAGCTCATATTACTAAGGTGAGTTTGCTTGTGGTTATTCCAAGACCTTTTGTGAATGTGTATCAAATAGTACATCTTGCATACATAAGCTGGCCTCTCAATTAGGAGTGCTCCTTTGGAGGTTGATATAGTGGATGTCATGAGTTACTGCTTCATCCATTACCAAAATGAGTTTGTTGGTAACGGAAAGACTTCTCATTAATTGAAGACCTTTCGAGGAGAGTTTGACTTCTCCAATTTGTCATATGTACTCTGGAGTTAATTAAGGAATTGGTATTAAGACTGAAAGCTTTGAGGATGGGGTCTTCAGTGATAAAATATTAAGAGGAAATATGAAAACAATGTGTTTGGAACTTCATTAATAATTGAAAAGGAAGACTTTATGGACTCATTATGTACAAAATTGAAGCTGATGCTACTGATTCCTCTCTTTGGTGTTACTTCAGTCAGTGGATAAACTTAAAGTGTTATAAAACAGCAAATTCCCTGGATGTATATTGTTTATGGTCTTGAATATTCTGTGGATTTCCAGTTATAATCTTCATGGAATGCCTTTATGTGATGGATAACAAATTATGATCATAAGTCAGTATAAAAATTGAAGTGGGATGTGGAACACATAAAAATAAATTTTGTGGGAGAAATCCCTTAAGGGTTTTCTGTATGTGTTAATCCTCTATGCCTACATTCTTGTTATACTTCCATTTACACACACTTGGATTAAGTATGGGATCTATAGGAAGCTGTTTCGCTTCATATATTTGGTGGACTTGGGTCACACAGGGCTTTCTTTAGTAGAGGATTTATTTGGCAAGTAAAGAATGTGAATTGTACTCATGAAGCATACGGTTAACAGGTTAAGTTGCTCATGAGTTTGCTTTTGGAGCTGCAGATTCTTGACTTTGGGTAATGATTGTTGTGAAAGAATCATTTCCACATTCAATCTAAAAAACACATTTTTGATATAAGCTAATGTAACTTGGTAACCTTATGACTTCAGGTTTTTGTTTTTTGTTTTTTTTTTTTTCAGTGATTCAAAACAAAGTTTATTTGGGTGGCTACAGTACATTTATATTGAAATGCAATAATTGATGGAGAATATATATATATATATATATATATAAATATATATATATATATATATATAGGAGTATGAATCTGAAACCAATCTAAATATTAATATTTTCAAAAACTGGTTTTGCTCTTCTAGCTTTGTGTGAATTGAGTGATCGCTGCATTGTTTTTAGGATATCGTCACTCTTCAATCTTCATGACTCATAATTCTGTGGAGATCAAAGATTATGGGTATGGTCATTGGAACTAAAAAGGTTTAAAGAAACAAAATCTAGATAGATGTGACATATGTGACATACTCCAATGTGATGGTGAGTTGTGAATGCCTGAGTGATCAGAAGGTAAAATTCCTCACCATCAAAAGAGTTGTTACTCCGGTTAGATTTTATGATCTTTCAGCAGTATATTACTGCCAAATCTGAAGGGCTAAGAACCCTGGCATTCATCTGAGTATGTGATGCTGCATATGATAGGATGATCATATATGCAGACCAAGAACTGCTGCAATCACCACTGGTTACATTAGTACAAAAGAATAAAGTCTCTGTTTACTCAGTTTCACCTTCATGGTCTGATCACTCTATATAATTGTATGAGATTTAATTATTTAAAGGGACTATACACTGGTGACTGAGATCATGGGAAGATTGAATCTATGAAATTTATAATTTCCAGGGGCTTCTTGTGGATGGCAAATAGCTTAGTAGATTGATTTTTCAGAAAGAATTAAAGTCTACTTTTAGGCTTTGCATCCTTAAATAATTTTCATGGTTAATTTTCTAGATGTTTAGCAGGGTTGATAGTGTGTTTTTTGTTCTTGTTGATGTAAGTCATGGTTAATTTGTCTGAGACTGTGAATGCTCATCCATGCATTGTTTAATAAAGTGAGCCCCGTTGGAATAACATCCTGACTCGACAGGAGAATGTTCAGAATTTTATTGTTCAAGATTTAGTATGTAGTACAAACAATTAATACTGCAATATCAATTAGTGCTACTTACTCACCTGGCTAATTCCAGGATATTATGCGGTAAACATTTCACGTAATTTTTTACATTCAAGTGTATCTTGGTCTTGAATCGATGAAGGCAAATAATTGGAAAGGGAATTGACATCATTTGTCACAACGTGAGGAAACATACGGAATTGACATCATTTGCCACGACACAAGGAAACATGCCCATATATGTGTTATATTCGAAAAGAACTAGTCAAGTTACAATTACGACTCATAATTTTATCTGGTCACAATATATTTAGTCGACATCCATTATGGGGTTTAGTATATGTCCTCACAATACAACTTAGACAATTTAAGCCAATTAAATCGATATAATCTGGGATAATAACTGGCTATTGGAATCAATCGGTGTGCATATCTAGTTTGTATGATGAACGTCTATTAATAGTGTTTCAACTTAAACAGCCTTACAAATTGAAGTCAAACCTCTTTTGAGATCAATAACTAGGAGAAATAATTAATTCCCACAAATTTCACACGCCTAACCATTTGGCCAAGAATATCATCATGATGCACTTCTTTTGCTTCCTACCCACGCGCACTTCTCCTTGGTTTAGACTTAAGGGTGGAGAAGGTATGTTATACATCCAACTAATTGAATCATTTCTCTCACGTGCAAGGTTCACATGTTGTGAGGGAGATGATGTATATGTTGGATGCATAAGATAATTATTGATGGATAGGAATGGGAGAGCAAACTCTCTTCTATGATATTGTTGAAATCTCTCTAAGCAAAGGACCTTCCAATTTTATTCAAATTTGGTTTTATGATATTGTTGGTGTAAAGCAGAACTGATGCCCGTGGTTCCAATAAAAGTGATGTTGAACTAATCACGATTTCTCGCACCAAGAAGTTGTGAAAAAAATTATGAAACTTGTTGTCTTCTCACACCAAGAAGTTGCGAAAAAAATTATGAAATTTGTTGTCCGTAGTGTTGTTAATATAAAGCTCCTTTGCCATAGCTTTAAGGAAGCTATGTCCGAAAGAAATTAATATTGATCTGAAAATTTTTAATACATCCTCAGCATTTGATGGATTATTTATGCTTTTGTTTTAGGATTCAAGACGGTAAAATTTAATGGAACTTAAAACCCGTTCCTTGGTTCGGTGATAAGGAGTTGAGGATATGTTTTCTACTTAGTATTATTATTATCATTATTATTTTTAGATGATAAGAAACGAATACATGACCTTTTCTTGAGTGTAAGAAACACATGGATTGATGCAAACGGTACGGCTAAATAAGATTTGAAAATTTGGCATCAATTTATTTTTTGGTTCAAATTAAATATATTAAGGATCCATTTGGCATTACAGTAGGATATCGAATTTTAACTGGAGATTTCTGAAGTTTTGAGGCATGTAATGGTCATTTTGGAGATTTCACAATTATTGTTATTGTGATGATTTGGGGGTATTTTAGTAAGAATAGTGGTTTAAGGGGAGTATTTCAGTAATATTGGAGGTTTTAAAGATATTTTGATCATTTTGGAGCTTTTAAGTTTATTTTGTTGATTATGTAGGTTTAGGGGTGGTTTTTTTTTTTTTTTTTTTTTGGGGGGGGGGGGGGGGGGGGGGAGAAGGTCACAATAGTAGGGGTTATGTTCTCTTTGGGGGTAAAATTGTTTTTCGCTCTTTTGAGAGCATAGCATAAAACAATTTGAGACTCAATAAGTGGTGTTTTCTCTTAACAAGAAAAAAACGATTTTGATTTGACCAAGTTTTAAGCTGTCCTAAGTTCCTGAAAATGAGAATAACATTTTATAGAAAATGTTTTAGGCCAAAACAAATAGGGTTTGTAAGTAAATTTTACTGGGTTCACTTTGGACATAAGATTCCAACAAAAAACCATGAGCCAGGTTGACTGTATACTTAGAAGCGGCTTTCTTGTTCTATTCCACCATACACTCTTTGAGACTTAACTCGTTGGATGAAAGATGTGATGTCTTAGATTTTATAAGGACTTTCAATTGTGACTAGACTAGTTCTTTTGGGGTATAAGCGCATATGTGGCAAACGCTTTTCTTTGGGTTGTGACAAATTATATCATTGGCATTGGACTAAGTCCCACATCCCTTAGGTAGGGAGGTCTTGGGCCTTATATGGAGACCTATGTGACAGGATGATGGGTAGGTCCCACATGGGGACAAGTGGACCTAAAGGTGGGGTACATTATGGAGACCCAGAAGGCCAAAAGACCTCTTAAGTGGAGTGAGGTGAGGGAGAACCAAATCTTGACTAAGTCTCACATTGCTTATGTTAAAGTTATTGTAGAGTTTATATACTAGATAATACTTGAATAACTCTAGACTAACCTACCCAATGTTAAGTTACTTGTTCTACAAGTATATGAGGTTACAATAAGTTTGGGCCACTTGGGCCATAATATGTTTAACCCCATAGATAGGGGGATGTTTATGTCTTATATGGAGGCCTTGGACTCTAATTGGTATGAAGCCTTTTAGAACCATGACAGATAACCCAAAGCGGGCAATATCATACCAATAATGAGTTGGGGTGTGATAAAAGATTTGGATTAAGGTGGTCATAGATGACCCTATCACTCTTTACACCATATACCATTTATGGCTTAGCTTATTGAGGACGAATGTGGATTAAGGTGGCTTTTGAGGAACCTGGCGCCTTAGTGAAGAACCTGGCGCCTTAGTGAAGACATTGCATGCCAACTTGACCTTGGATAGGGATCAAGGCGCCTAAATTTAGAGCATGGCCCCCTCAAGGGAACATCATGAGGATTGTGGCTCAGAGGGTTTATGAGGTGAATGATATGATGACGTGTGTCATCAGATCCTTTAGGGTTGGATCAAGCTTCCCCTTAAATCTCCACCTATAAATAGAAGCGAAGTTTAGCTTCATAATACAGACCACTAGACAACAAAGGTGGCATTAGACAGAAAACATAACCTTGTGAACTGAAAAGGAGAGCATGTCCATAATCCATATTACTAGTCATTGATTTGTTTAAACCAGTTAATGAGGGTGTGATTCTCCTAATTTTTTGCATGTGTAGCATTGGAAGTCTAAAATCCAGTTAAGGCCTGGATTCTCCACCCTGTCTCAAAGTTATCTTGTCTTGCTTGCTGAATGCAAGTTTTCTATTTCACTTTTTGTGGTCTACTTTATATTTTACTAATCATAACTTGACATGTTTTTTGATTTTTTTTTTCTTTCATTATAAACTTTGTATCAAGGCCAAGGCATTTTCCAACCAAAATATTAGGAATTCATTCCATAAGGTGCTTTTCGAGCCTAGTATGAGTTTTCGGATAATCTAAGGGGTAGTTGGGATTTTGTTCAGTTGAAGGGGAAAGGAAATCCACAACCTAGCTAGCGGATACGGTCATGCCTTGGCAAAGTTAAGCAATTATCACAACTTATTAGAAAACTAAAAGGTGTTATGACTGCCCAAATTAGAAAACTAAAAGGCGTTATGATTTTTTTTTTCTCTGTCTACATAGTCAATGTAAAAAATTTACTCAACTACCTCTCTGTCAAATTTGACTTAAATCAAGTGTGTAATAAATTGATAATAAAGTAAAAGACTAAATTGCTACCCTTAAATTTAGTGTTCGTTTACACTATTTTTTGGTCATCCAAATGCTATATTTTCGGGCATCCAATTTATACCCTTAAATTTCATGTTTTTCTGGTAATGTCATCTTTAGGGTTATATCCTCACATACAGTTTGTTAAGATGTGAAACATGTACTAAAAGTTGCTCTTCTGGTAATTTAATGTTGCAAAAGGAACTCCAATAAAGAACGGCTAAAAATTGGATGATACAACTTTGTCACATGTTTGTTGGTGCCAGATTTGACTCGAGACTTTAGAGAGATACAAAAAGGTTTCTACCCTAAAATCACTATAAAAACACTGTAAGACAGCCCAAAAATTGTCCAGGATTAAGTCTCATTCTATTTGCTTAGTCCAGCAAACTGTCCAGCATGCATGAGACTGGTTATTTGACAACAAATTTTTATATCTCATAACCCTCGATAGGATCATTGCTTTATCATGATTTTGTAATTGAAGGCATGGAACAAATCTCAAGAGAATGTAGGCCTTGGAACATATTTTTTAGTGACTGCTCTAGCCACCACTAGTCCAGCAGCCAATGCAGCTCCAAATAAAGCATGCAATCTCACACAGTAGTACTTAGCCATGAAGATCTTCTGTTTGTCCTGTAAGAGAAAATTTTATTAACTGAAGTTAGTATGACAAAGGACAAAGAAGAGAATATTTATCTCCTTTGCTTCCAGATCTGTCACCATCCATATGCTTCCCAGTCATAGCTCAACCAAAAATATATGATTGAGAGGCTAGTGGACTGTAGTTTTAAGGAAAATTTGCATCTTCGATTAAACCACTATGTTCCTCTTATCCCAGTGGCAAGACATGATTGTGAAACCATATTATCGTTAGATCAGAACAAGAGGTTTGAAACCTCAAGCATCTTAGAAGTTTACTACTGACCTTGTGGTTATCTTCAACATATCTAACTACCAGTTTTCCCATGGGCAATGTCAGAGCACAGAGAAACTGGAAAAAACCATAATTTAGGAAAACAACGATGAGAATATCGTTAAAATGAGTAATCAATCAGGCAGAAAGTAAGAGGTAGAGGAAATAAATTGAAATAAAGTGCCAATCTGCCGAAGTTAAATTTGTATACTTTAACAATTTGAAGGACTTACAATACAAGTAAAAGGAAGGGCCTTGATTAGACCAAAGGCAAACAACAAGAAGTAAAGTGCTATGACAGCAACCTTCACTACACTCGATCCTCTTTCGGTGCCAAGCCTTACCTGCATATAAATTGAAATACAGATAAAATGCCATTATTTGTTTCTCTGTCAAAATTTCTAAAACGTTAACAGGTTAGCTAGAAGAATATTCACCAGAGGGGACATTTTTCCAACTGCCTTATCTTCTTCCACCTAAAACATTGGTAATTCATGTCAGCTGACACAGTCAATCAAGGAGGGTTAAATGCAGAATAAATTGTTATAGAAGTAAAATACCTGATGAAAGTGACTACAGAAAAGAATTAGGGATGTTGTGAAGCCAACAAGGATTGAAGCAGAAAGAATTGTACCACTTAAGGGAAGATAATTCATCTGACTGTCAAAACCACCTGAATTCATTATTATAACTGCGCAAAACAAAAATCTAAAGGTATGGCCTGTGATTATATAGGTCAAATAACCTTGTGCTGCCTTGTAAGAGGTAAAAAGCAGTACTAGCAAATGGCCCAAATGCTGCAAAGCACAGGGGCTCTCCCAATCCTTGGTAGCTTAACCGAAATGGAGGGCACTGCAAAAGAGACGATATTGAACGGATGTGAAAACCTTTGTTTCTCATTTCTCAAAAGATTTGAACTTAAGACTGCCACAACTCGATCCCAACCATTTGGGAAACATATGTGAAATTCTGGTTTTCCTATGTATTGTGGGGGAGGCATTAGCAGTTGTGAAGCAAATACCTCAAAAGCCAGGAGTTTGATTTGAACCTCAGTTCTCGAATTTTTTTTTTTTGGATTATAGAGTATTGGCTCCAATGGGAGGGGGAATGGGACATTTAAACTATCAGTTCCTGCAACTAAAATGTGGGATTATTTTTTTCTTTGAAAAATGCAATAGGCATGTCTATACCTGATATATATAACCACAAATAATCGCACATGCCAGTGATATTATTGAACGCATATTTCCTGCCTCCACGGATGTCCATGTCAGCCCCATGAAGCCAAGAGCAAGAAATGAATAAGCAGCAAGTAAAGTTACTGTACGGCTTCCCGAATGAATTATAGAGCATAATTAGGAAATTGTTATTGTACATTAAAACGAAAAAAAAAAAAAAACTTCCAAAAACAAATAACACTTACCTTCCAGCGAGGTTTACAACTGATTCTCTTTTGTTTTTATCTGCTCCTGTGTCGAAATCATAAACGTCATTGCTGAAGAGGCCAAAGGATAGTAGTTAATATAGTTCTATCACAAAGATAATTAGTACTAAGGAGTCAACAAATTTCAGTCATGAAGATAGCGAGTTGTGTTGGTATCTTGACTTAAACCAATTAGATGGACTCTACAAACTAATGCAGTATTTTTCTCTCTTGATATAGTTTCAATGGATGAAACTAGACATGGAGTTAATGTAAAGTTAGAAATTTGGATAGATGCTTCAGAATTTGGAAGCGTTGGACTGATTTGGACTAAAACATAGCACATGGAATGCAATTATAGTAAAAGTAGAAAAAAAATGATGTAAAAGTTGCAAGACTTGATGGGCCAGAGATACTAATAGTTTGGATCAATAATTCATAAGGATGAAGAAATTGAAGAGGATGTGAATTATAGGACAAGAGCAGAGTCAATGAAACAGATAAGCACATTAGGGCTCTTGTGTGATCATAAAATACCCTGGATCAATAATTATATATACTATTAAATTTTTTTTTTTTTTTTTAATTTTGGGGGGGAGTGTGGATTTGGAAAAGGTTCTGAAGGTGAAGTATAAGTCAAATGGGAGTTTTACAGGAAGTCAAACTGTCCAGGATATAACAATTAGCTGTAAAGTTGGCCATTTGTTGAGACCTATAGCTTGAGAATTGTAAAAGACTTAATTAGCATGTACAGATTATTAGGAGATCATTAGGAAACATAGATATAGGCCATCCTATCATTTAAGAATAGAAAAAGACTCTAATTTAGCTTGTAATGGACTATCAGGAACTGTGGATGGAGCCCTCCATGTTATTAATGCTCATATATAGGAGGCCTGAGACTTGGTTGAAGCTTATAGTAAGGTTCTCAATTAGGATAATATAGCCAGACTTTTGTTGGGAGATAAAATACTCAAGAAGTATTGAAAAGCAGAAAGGAAAGCTGGAAATAGGGTGAACTAGTATCATGTAGTACACTTTGGCCCTATAGTTGATTAATTAGTGAGCACCCCATCATCCCTTCATTGTCACAAAGAAAGAGTTAGCTTCAAACCAGAGATTTCTTACAGCAAAAAGAGTTTTGCTAAGATCTAAGTACATCCCTTTCCAAGAAGCTGAGCCTAATTAATACTCTTTTTCAGTCATCCATGTCTCATAAATTCTGGAATGTTAAGCTTTGAAAGGTGCAGAATAGATAAAGCTATTTTGGGTTTGCAACCAGCATCGGACTCGACCTAAATGCAAGAAGCTCAAAGTCCAACAGCAGACTGAAGCACAGCTGCTTTTGGCAAGACAAAAACTAAAGGACTCACTATGTTTGCTAAGAAAACATCACATACTCCATATATATGTGTCCTCACACTATAAATGTATGTAAAAGCAAGAAAAAAATGATTATAAACAAAAAGAAAGATAATATCATCTTTCAAGCCCTACTAGATGAGCAGTTTCTCTCACAGTTAAGCTTGCTCAGACTCAAGTCATAATCAACTCACTACCTGAAATAGTAGATATGACTCACCTTAAATTAAGCCATGTGATAATAAGAACTGAGGAAGCCAGGAGAACAAAATAACGCCTAGCGGAGAATATGCCTGTTTGAAAATAAGCAGCCGCACTACCTACCTGTTTGTGGACACTAAATAGAGTAAGACACAAAGTGCATACAATTAAACTACAGGGAAAAACACCAAGATAGACGAGTGCATTACTGAAATTTTGATTCCAGTGTCTATAACACAATTAGAATTCATTGCTTTAGTGTGGGAGTGTGCAACAAACAAAATTTGAAGGGTCTGATAAAGACTGTTTCACCAAATCAGCACTGGAAATTGAAGGCCTTAAGTAATATCTCTTTCATATTTCTCAGAAAGAGACAAATAATAGTATATTGCAGTGTGTAGAAAAAAGAAGAAATATTTACTGGCTCAGTCCCTCCATATCTCAATAGTCATCTTCCTAAATTCCCACCAACTTTAAAACTGTCCTTTTGCTAGCAAAACCCTTGATTTAGGATTCACCATAAGAAAGAAGGATACTGGGTATTTTAATAAATTTATACGAATATATTTAACCCAACTCAATTAACTCTTAATCCTCTAACTAATTGGAGTCAGCTACATGGATCCTTTTATGCCACCTCAGCCTTTTACAAGGTCATACCCCTATTTATTTTTTTAACATCCATGTCCTTCCTTCTAACTTCTACCCACATAATTATCTGTCTCCCTTTTCCTTTTGTTCCTTTCACATTAATATAATCACAATAGCACACTGGTTTATTCTCAAGCCTCTGTTATGTCCAAACCATCTTTAATGACTTTCCCTAATTTAAATTTCAATTCGTATTACTCTACCTCGTCATAAATTATTATGGGGTTGGTTTTTCTGTTTTCCATTATAGTCATCCTTAAAAAATTCGTGTGCTTATTTTTCTGTAATATTTTCTATGATCACATCAGAAGAATTTGAAAATTAAAATTAAAATTAACAGGGGTAAAACAACATATTCACTTGATAAAATAAAATTGCTGTAATGCTAACAACTACACTCTAAAATGATTAGAATGCAAAGTGTTAGAGAACTCACAGTGAGAGGAACCAAAGCAACAGAATACATTGGTAATTTAACTGCCCTCCAAATCAAAATTGCCTTAGGAACATCATTTTCTTTTTCTTCTTCAGTAGTCGTGCCAGAATAGTCTGCATTTCTCTCTGAAGATGCCTGTTGAGATTGGTGTCCTTTTTCTATTTTCAATTTTCTTCTGTAAGTGGTATGGAAATGCTTTTTACTGTTACAGAAGAAGCTTGATGATCTTTTGGAGTATAGATGATACCTAAAAAATGAGAAATGTCAGTGAATGCAGAAAAATTAGAAATGAGCCCACTTTCCCCTCTCACTCTTCCACAAAAAAGTAAATTGGAGTATAAATATCAAATAATAATCAGCAAGATTCAGGCATGCCAGCAAAAGAATAATATGTTTCAAAAAATTAGATCATAAGCATTACACCTTGTGCTTTTATTGTACAATAGGCCATATTGGATGAGTTCTACACAAATTAAAAGTATCTTCAAACTTCAACTACAATGTTTTAAACTATATTCAACACTTTGAAGAATAAGAAAGAACTCAATTTTCTAAGATGCTATTCAAGAACTCATAGATAACTTCTTGGTATCTTCAAATGACATTTAAGATAAATGTCATATACAATGTTTCATTTTAGTCAATGTTTTTGCAAACAGTTTGTTTTTATTCCCATGTACTACAAAAATTTGTTTCATTTAAGTTCCTTTTTGCATGATTCACTATATTTTGTTTTTCTTTCTGATGCTTTATGCTTATGGCATTTTGAAAATTTTAGAAACTGTACGTTATCCTTATGAACAACGCCATAGCATTCTTTTATTATTGGTTAGCTTTATAATGAAATAAAAACAGTCAGCTTTAGGCTTCTTCCTTAGTGTTAGTGTGTTACACTTACACCTTTTTTCCAATTTTAAATTTAGTGCCTAAGGACTTTCTAGAATATATACATGACTATTTCCTTTTTGTATTTCATGTCATCACTTAATAAGACCCCCCTCTTTTTTGTTTTTTCAGTTGCGGCAGAAACCTCATCATTTGAAGTTTGGAAGCTCAGAAGTATAACAAATGAACTATCTCATCATTGATATCTTGTAGTTTGAATTGTTAAAGACAAAGAACACAATAGAAATACCACACAAATCAATGTCTCATAAGAACAATTACAGAATGTTTGGGATTTAAAAAAAAAAAAAAGAGATGAAACTTGCCTATTTGAGTAACTCCGATGCAGAAGGTATTCATTGAGTTTCTTCAGATCAGACCCTGTGTTTAGGTTACAATATATGGTGGCCATTTGTATCTATGCATTCCAATATTGTCTAGAAACAAGGAGGAATACATTTAATCCCATTCAGCTATGTGTCCCACTAACACTGACAATTCAAAAAAACACCAGATTAGAAATTATAGTAACAATAATGTCCACTTCAATGATGAATGCTACTTTGAAGATGGACAAATTACACATTTTTGCCTTGTTGTTATGTCCAAATGACCCCATTCATACATTATATAGCAACATAAGCACCAAGTCATCAATCAATATATAGCCCATAACAATTTCCGCATTGAACCCACAAATGCCTACTTTTTTTAATAAAATACAGATCATCAGAACTTTTGGTTTCCCTTTCTGCTACGGTTAAACCTCTACCATCCGGACTCATTTACACTTGAACTCTGGTTTCACTACTATTCCTACATTCATTTAAAAAAAAATGTAATTACAAATGAAATTGTCTTTTTAATAGACAATACCACTTAAAATGTAGTTATCAATACAAATTTGAGAACAAAAATAACCGTCAATACTCAATATAGATATTTGAAAAATGAAAACCAAGCCAGGCAATCTTAATGAGCTTAAATTTGATAATTTCATCCTTCAATGAGAACTTTGCTAAGCACTAAATAAGTCTATCCCGTGACATGTTACACTCATTTCTTTCTCTCTCTTTTTTCTTTGGCATAATTATTCAATTTATTCATCTTCCAATAAACACTAAAAATAAGTCTTTATCATGACATGTTACACTCGTTTCCTAAAAGAATACAATGGAATGGTTTCATTTCAAAGACAATGGTAACATAATCTTTAACATTCTATAGATACAAAAATTCAAATAAAATAAAATAACCAAAGTTGGGAGCTAAAAAAAATGACACTAAATAACAGCGGTAATGAAGAATATATATAAAAGAGTTTGTGCGGTTCAAGAAAGAGAAGTAGCTTGCA
Source organism: Quercus ilex subsp. ballota (assembly GCA_032727855.1). Lineage (NCBI taxonomy): Eukaryota > Viridiplantae > Streptophyta > Magnoliopsida > Fagales > Fagaceae > Quercus > Quercus ilex. The sequence continues at coordinate 24,053,253 of CM064918.1, read as the reverse complement.
GGGTTAGCGTTTCACCTGGAAAAGTGACATATTTCTGAGACTCTTTTCTTTCACTCTCGCTTTTGCTTTTGCTTTGTATACGTGATGAGCCTAAGAGATAAGAGTGACAGTTACTTGGGTCTCTTTGGGAAGACAAGCAAAGGTAACTGTAACTCTGTAATGGGAAGAGAGTGTGAACATTTGGTAGTTTGAAAAGGGTGCAGCTCCTGAGTCCTATCCACTCAAACTCTATAATATTAATCTGATCAATATGAGTCAGTGACCAGTAAATTTTTGCCACCTAAGATTACAAGTAGGACCCACCAAAACAAACCGACTGACTAGACAAAAAAGAGGAGAAGAGAACCAACTAGCGAGTAGTGATGACCATCATTTCCAACTTCGAAGTACATGCTCAATTTTAAGCGATTCACCATTTGTGCTCATCATCTTGAGAATTTAATTCATGATACTTTAATTTTAAAATTTTTAATACCTTGTCACGTTAATTGAAGAGCTTTTGACTTAATATTCGTTTATGACGTACTTATTTAAATGTTTTAACTAATCTTAGGGTGTCTGTTGGGCTATAACATAAGAGATAGGGGTGAGAGAAATTTAATATGTCCTAGATTCAAACCTACCGAGCAAAAAAGAAAAAAAAAAAATGTAATTGAAGATGAAGTATCTGGTATCTCCAGTTAACGGGTGCCTTTAAGACATTTTTTAATAGACCATTTTAAGAAAAATTTAATGTTATTTTTATGAAAAATATAAAAAGTTATTAAAAAGTTAGTTATTTTTTTCTTTTTTCATAAATTTTTTTTAAAAATATTATATAAACCAATGTGGGTATTTGTTAACTTTTCCTTAAGATTAATATGCTTATTCACTTATGCATGTGTGTGTGTACACACAAACAAAAAAAAAATGTTAAATAAAAGTTTTTAAAGAGGTTTTAAGCCATTTATTGGTTTGGAGAATACCCTTCTTTTTTCTTTTTTATTTATACTATTAAAAAAAAAGGTTAAATGATTGCTAAATAAGTTTGAGGAAGCTAATCTTGTTTGGCTATTGAGTTGAAATTTTTAATTTAAAAAAATGCATTTGGAGAAAAGTTGTGTGTGTGTGAAGAAATGGTCTTTCATACAGTATTAGTGTATTCGTAAAAAAAAAAAAAAATCATATTAGTTTATTATTTTTCAAATGCTGTATATTTTTTGTTTAACATAAATTTTAAGAGTAATGTTACAGACACAAACTATTTTATAAACATCTTATATACCGTTGATGTGGCATGCTTTGTCCTTGCCTCTTTGGTCTCAAATCCCAAATCTTCTTCCTCTTGCCCCTGCCTCCACCCCATCCCACTCCGACACAGCCGTTTTAAGGTTATAACACAGTATTATTACCCGTTGAAACGTGTTTCGCATGGGGACATCGCAACTCAAATAATAATGGTTGTCATCCAATAAGCTTGATAGATGGGGCATGAGAACGTGAACGATAAATTGTCCAAGAGATTGACAAGTTCTCCACGGTACTGTATTATAGTCTTGCATAGTCTCAATCTCACCTGTAAAGCAAGTGGCCATAAATACACCCAAAAATATCTATGCAGTAAACACTGTCCAAAATGAGAAGAATTCTCTCTCTCTCTCTCAAAATAAGGACAAAACAAAAAAACATCATATTTTCCTTGACAATGATATCCTCTTTTCCTTTCACAATTCAAACAAATCATAGGTTCACATCCAAAAACAAAGAAACAAAAGAAAAAAAAAAAAATCATAGGTAAGGTGAAAGTTACTAGCATATATCCTACCACCACACGCAATGACACAAACAAGGACAAAAGAAAAAAAGCGGATTTTCTTTGATCTCTTGCTTTGCTTTCTCAAATCAAACAAATCACAGGTAAGATGAAAGTTACTAGCATATATACTAATACCACATCCAAACAAGGACAAAAGAAAAAAAAAGCTGATTTTCTTTGATCTCTTGCTTTACTTTCTCAAATCAAACAAATCATAGGTAAGGTGAATGATACTAGGCTCACTAGAATATACTTACTACACGCAAATAAGGACAAAAAAAAAAAAAAAAAATTTTTTTTAATTTCTCAATTCAAACAAATTATCGTAAGGTGGGTGTGATACTATTACTAGTATTTACTACAAGTTCCAATTTTTACAAATTTCTCAATCCAGACAAATTTGTGGGACTCAAACCACGTGAATATTGATTCAACCATGTTTCTCACGAATGAGCGTGCAATATCTAACAAAATCAAGAAGAAAAATCCATAAAATATGGACATGTAATAATAAGATGTGGCACCTATATAGAATGTGTTTAGATTTGATACAGTCAGGTACATGTGTCATAAACTTAACGGAGTACAACAAATTGTTATTCATGACTTCATGTATGACTTGTGATTTTTTCACAAAAAGAGAAAAAGAAAAGAGAACTTGCATGCTTTCTAATGACAACCGATAATGAATTATGTTGTAATGGGTGGGTTTGAGTTAAGTATAATGACAACTGATAATGAACTATGTTGTAATGGTTTCAAAATATAAAAGCTCCTAAAAGAAAGTTGTAAAACTTTATATATTTATGTGTGTATTTTTAATACCACAATGTTGACGTGGATACAATAGCAAGTTTTCCATAGAATGAACAAAATCTTGTTTCAAAGACTAATTTATTGGAATAATTTGCTTCTTTTTTTTTTTTTTTTTAAATTTTTTTTATGGCCATTGTAATTCTTATATTTCTTTGTGCTGGTTGTGCCATAAGTTGCTAGTATGCTATTGATATACATGATGCTCTATGAGTAAATATGTCCCAGAACCAAAAGACTCAAATATAAAACCTTAGTTAACCTTATGACCTTCTAGAAAAATTAAATAAGGATAACGCAGTCAATTATGCCTAATCCTTATTAGTCTGGTTGATGAGGAATGAGGAGATGTGAGATTCTTAGTGGTCTTTAGTTAATTTTGCCTTTTCAATAACCAACCGAAGCATATACTCATGAACATCACTAACTCCTTGTTGACCTTAGGGCATTTGTTAATAGGTCATTTTAGAAAAGTTTTTATAACACTTTTATGAGAAATATGAAACACTGCAAAAAAGTTAGTTACTACTTTTCTTTTTTCATAAAATGTTTTAAAAATAGTTTCTACAACACTGCATCCGTTAACTTTTTTACTCTCTTAGTTTATGTTCAATGCATGCGGATGCCATTTCCGGATCTTTTAATTCTAATTAAATAACATCACACGGAGGTGGAAGTGTAAAGTGGTTGAAAGTCTTGTAATATATGACAAGAACTTTCAACTCCCTGGAGTTTATTGCATTTGTGGTACTGAAAGTCTTTTATGTTCTTTAATGTTTTCTTGTTTGTTATGATGGCTCTTTTTTTCTTCACTCTTAAATAGTTTTTCCATATATGTTGATTCATTGTTCTACTTTCTCTATCTACCTTCATGATTCTGCTTTAATTCATTGTCTATGGGGGCAAGCCAATCAACATCACTGCATCAGTAGAATCACTAGAGAAGTAATTAATTAAATCTAGAACATAAATTTGCCTCAATGATGAATTTCTTGTTTCTATAGGTCAAACAATTTTCTTTCTCTACAATTAATCTTGGAGTAGAAAAGCTTTTAATAAATAAATAATAATAATAATATAGAAAAGGGTTATAAGTGTTATTTTATTTATTTATTTATTTTATATAAGATAGAAATTCTATTATAACTTAATCTAAGTATATGTGTGTGTGAAGTTCCCTTCTAAAAATTTAAACCCCGGCCCTTATCCTGCACATTCTACAAGTACTTATACTTGTGGAGTGACTAACATACCAAAAATGTGTGGTGGTAAAAAGGTTATAAGTTAAACACATTTCAATTCATAAAAAAAGAAAAAAAAGAAAAAAGAAAAAAGAAGAAGTTAAACACATTACGTGGCATATAAGCATTTAAACCCCACCCTCCACCCCCTTTCTTTCTATCAGAAATTTATCTTTATTGGTGGAGTATTGGTGGTTTTCACAAATGTTGACTTAATTTATCAATCATCATAGGGAGTAAAAGTAAAAGTGGTTCTCATCTTGGAAAAAAATAAAATTGGGAGTAATTTCACTTCACTCCCTTAAGATTTGGATAAATAACACTTTGTCTCAAATTTGAAGGGAAAAAATACTTTCTCTTTAGATATTCAATTGACCCAACTTTAAATTAATATTAAAAATGTTGTGTACTAACCTTCCATTTGCTTAAAGAAGGGTTTTCAAAATTATATTATTTCATAATTAGAATTCATTATTTTAAATTTTTAAATAAAGTATATTTTAAAATATTAAGGGTGAATTTTACTTTTTTTTTTCTCATCAGGTTAAGGAGAGATTTACCATTGCAAGTGTTTTGGTACTTGATAAATTTTGCATTTTTATTTTAAATTTATCAATTTTTTTTTACTAAACATGGTTAAAATTTTGTAAAGAAATTCTTATAAGAATTTAAAATATTTAATTACTAAATATAAACAAAAAGGGGGGGGGGGGGGCCTTAATTTCTTCAAACCTCAAAAGAGGTGAATGTTTTTTCCTCTCAAGGTTGGGGTGAAGTGTCATTCTCCCGAACCTTAAAGGAGTAGAGTGTAATTAACCCTAAATATTATTTCATAAAACAATGACGAAGTTTCTTTGCTGGAAAAGTTGACTTTCAAAAATCCTATAGTAAAATCAATTTCTATTTTGTAAAAAAGAAAAAAGAAGAAGAAAAGAAAGCGTAGTAGAGGAGGATAGCAAACTCTACGCACTAAGGGTAATAGAAATGGAGATGAGCACCAACGTGCTCACTAGTGGTGATTAGGTAACTTGAATCCAAGATTGGCCATGGTTTGGCAATTATGGCCCACAATAATAGCTCTATCAAAACTCTAGTGATATATGTGGTGTTATTCATTGTTGTTATGTAGTATAAGGTCGATTAGTTTACACTAAAGACCAATTGACCCTTTTTTTATTGGATAAAAAAAAGAAAAAAAAAACTTATGGTCCTAAACGAGTCTAGAAATGTTGTTGTAACTTGTAAACATACTAAACAAGATGACTACACTCTAGGTAGTGTAGCTTTCTTGGTAATTAGGTAGGTGGAGTCCGTGACTTGATTAATCAATAATAATTGCCCATCTAGAAAGTCCTTCAATGACTCTAGAATAATTTCAATCTACTTCCTGGTGGTGTTCTGTCAACTGCTCAACTCATGTTGTTTAGAAGAGAAATTTTAGAAACATAAAAAAGTTTACAATTCACACTGTTGTGGACTCTCAATTTTACTTTCATCATTCACAACTTATTATGTGTTTAGTTGTAATAAAAGTTGTGAATTTTTTTTTTTTTTTTTTAATGTTCTTAGCATTTTCTTATTTGAAAGTTTGTTAATTAATTACCTGCTAACTAGTTCCTTGATGGCTTTGTTTTCCCCCATTAATATTTGTCTTCACTATTTTTTTTTCTTCTTTTTATAAAATTGTATTCACCGTTAGTCTTTAGCAAGTTTGTGTTTTATTATTCATTTATTCTTCAATCTACCATGGTTAAAAAGAAATTTAATGCAATTGCGGTGCAAGAATAACAATAACATATAAGCTTTTGAATCCCATTCTACGGTGAGGGGGTGAAAACCGTATAAGGAGAGTGATTTTTGAGCATAGGCTTGTAGATGGTAGATGGAGTTATTCGTCAAAAAAATAAATGAGAAAAATTCATAATTTACAATATTGTATGTTTTCTATAAATGTATATAACATTTTACACATTTTACATGTCTATGATATAAGTTTACATTAATAGTACAATGTAAAGTTATAAATATACATTAAGCAACTAATAACTAATTGATGTTTGCTTTTGAGCGTAGGCTCGTAGGTCATTTTTATTTTTATTTTTATAATCTGCAATTCATTACTAAGAACACAAAATACAATTGGGGAAATCTTCCTTACCGACAGGCGACAGCCAACAAGTTTGGAGGAAAATTATCCTTATTGAAGCAAAAAGACATCCTAGAGTCTAAAGCAGCCCTAGCTGCAAGGTGTAGGTGGTAGATGGAGTTGTATGCTTTTACTCTAAATGCGTTGTACGAAGTGTGGAGCTTTTTTTTTTTTTTTTTTTGAGAAAAAGCTTATCTTTTTTTTTGATAAGTTGACCACACAAAAAAGCCGCATTGATCGCAGTGCGTAACTAAGACTAATTTTTAAAGAGCCAAAATTTTAACTTTGGGTAAATAAAAAAAGAGTCATATCAGTACAAAGTTACAACTAAGAGTTTCTCAAATAAGAAAGAAAAGTTACAACTAAGAAGTCATTTTATTTTATTTTATTTTTTTATTTTTTATTTTTGATTAGCAAAAAAAAAAGAAGTCATTTTTTTTTTCAAGCTAAGATTAGTATATATATTTTTAAATAAGGAAAAATTTAGTGGTGATCCCATTGTGTCATGATTTGTCTGTCTTTGTGAACCATACAAGTGACTGGATAGGGACAAATGAAATAAATGAAAATAGTTGTTGATTGGTACTAATCGTTGTGAGCCACACAAATGTCAAAAATTAATGCATTCAATGTTAGTAGAATTCAAGGAATATGAACTCCAATAATTCATCATCAGAATTATGTGGAATATTGATGACTGATATGCATTAGTCTTTTTCTTACGTCGGGTCCTCCGATGTCTCTTTCTATGACAAAAATCATCGTTGTCTTAAAATGAACTCGGACTCTTTTCGTTTGTCTCCAAATGGAAAGAGTAATCTTTTTTTTTGGATAATTAGAAAGAATATAATCTAATACATTATTCAGATTTAGTTTTGATCAATTTTGTTTCTCAAAAAAAGAGAAAGTTTTGATCAATTTTTAATGCTTTTATATGATGTCACTTTTTTAAAACTTAATTATTTAATATAAATAATAATTTAATTTCAAATGATATTTATTTAAATTTATTATTTACTATGAGAAAGATTATATTTAACTTTTTTTCCTTCCAATATAGGTAGTGCGGGAAGATATAAATTCATATTCTTCTAATTGAGAGAATTGAATAACGCAATTGAAGGATAAATTTTTTTTATGTATAGACACGTTTCATAACAAAAAAAAGAAGTAGCTGATTTTTCTTTTAAAAGAAAGCTTTGTGTTTGTCATCGCTAGAGAAGATGTAAATGGAAATGACATGAAAAGAATTCTTCCTATAATTGAGGGAGGACAACGATGGAATATATGAAGTGAAGTCTTGGACTCTGGTCTATTCATAGACACATTTCTATACTTTTATCTTATTAAAAAAAATAGTTTGATGGTTATAATAACAGGAAAATGAGGATAAGAATCGTGATTCTCTTATTAAAGAAGAGGTTATACTTGCATAGGTACCATTAAGAGACTTCCATTTTTTTCTCAAGAAAATTTAGGAGTATAACTTTTGAACCATAATTCATGCTACAACTTTTAGTCGGACTTTTTTTTTTTTTTTTTTTTTTTTAAGAGAGTTTTAATTTATGACGTTCGCTTCTGATAAAATCTCTTTATCATCAGACTAAGACACTAATCGGTTTTTAGTATAGGCGGTGGATTGAACCCTAAATCTTTTATATAACCATCAGAGACTTTACCAATTGAGTTAATTGAAATCCACGTCGGCCAATTGTTAATATTGGGAAAAAATTGATGAATTCTTATGAAAGTAGCGGGTTCTAGTTAGTTCAACCGGTAAAGTCTTGATAGTTGAATAAGAGATCTAGAGTTCAATTGATTAGTATTTTGATCTGATGATAAAGAATTATTATTAAGAGCAAACACCATAAACTAAAACTCAAAAAAAAAAAAAGTAATTTTTTATCACTGTCATTCATCATGGATCATTTAATCAAATAACAACAAGAAGTTGTGACATAAAAAAAAATCTTCTTTCGCACCGACTACTTTCATAAATGTCTAGTTATCAAACTATGACTTGTAAACCGAGCCCATTAAATTTGCCGTTTCGTATTTGAATTATTGAACTCGTGAAACAAATGCTGAGCTCTTAGGATTGCCTTTAAGGTATTAACAACACTGTCCTTTTTGAGCCAACACCTAATTTAGGGCGTCGGTTTTTGATTTTGAAGATTAAGTAAACATTTTTAGATTCACACTTTTAAATTTGGATTTTGATATATATATTTTTTTAAATAAAAAAATTTAGGGGTGATCCAAAAGTCTCATTGTGAGCCACACAAGACAAGTGAAAGGATTGGGATTACTAATGAAAATAGAATTATGCTAGGGACACAAATTTTAGCACAATTTTGTGTTACAACTTGCCACATGGTGAGTTGTGATTGGTAAGAGTGTGTCTCCACATGACCCACTAACATACTCTTATCAATCACAATTCGCTATGTGGCAAGTTGTAGCACAAAGTTATACCAAAAATTATGTCCCTAACATAATTCAGGAAAATACTAGTCGTCCGTGAATTCTGCTAACACTCTTTGTGAGCCACACAATTGTCAAAATGCATTAAATTTTAGCAGAATTCAAAGGGTATGGACTTTTGTATCAATAAAAGTGTCGAGACATATCAAATTTACAACAAAATTCACACTCTAGTATAAGATAGGAAGTTGTTAATGGTAGATGATAGATTAGTATTATTAGTGGGTTTATATAATAATTAATAATAATAAGTCATTCATTAGGTGTGAAATTTGTTATCAAAATTAATCATTGTGCCTGTAGCATTACTTTGTCTGAGTTATTCTAGGATCACAATCTTTACCACATCACTATATGTCACTTTCACATAAACATACCATACTTTTTTTTTTTTTTTAAATTTTTTTTTTTAATTCACAATTAGCTACGTAAGAGAGTTGTTGAAAAAGATGTGTGAAAAGATGCTATTTTAGAATTATTGATATAAGGTTTCTTTCTCCAACCACCAAAAAAAAAAAAAAAAATCGTTTGTCATACAAAATTTGGACTCTTTTCATTTGGCTTCAAATAGAAAAAATACAATGCATTATTTGGATATATATATATATATATATATTTTTTTTTTTTCCCCTTGACTAGGTTCAAGTTACACCTGGAATAATTCTAAGCAATGTTACACCATCCAATACTTGTTATTGAATTCATGTTTTGAAAATTTCACCATTGGATTACATGTTCTATATGTTTTTGATATGCATGCCAATTTTTATACCAATCAGATGTTATTTATTATTCGATCCATAAATTCATATTTTATGCAATATTTTAAACTACAAAAACTTGAATTTAAAAAATTGATTAATGGCATGGCTATTGATCTTTGTCACTTTGAAATTTTGTAAATATGGAGAATATACAAAGATAATGCAATCCAACGGTTGATTTGTCAAAATTCGCATTTAATTAAAAATATTGAGTAGTGTAATATTACATAGAGTTACACTTGGTGTAACTTGAACTCAACCCATTTTTTTATATATAAATTTAAGGCTTTTATATGATGTCAAGTTATTTAAAACTTAATTATCTAATATAAATAATAATTTATTTTAAATGATAGATTTAAATTCATTATAACTAAAAAATCATTAATTATTAGAAAAATTATATTTAATTTTTTTTCTTATAATATAAGTAGTGGTGAGAAGATTTAAATTCATATTATTCCAATGGAGAGAAGAATTGAATAATGCAATTGAACCATAAAATTTTTAACAAAATATTAACCACATTCATTTAAAAGTGAAAGGATTAAAGGAGGGGATCTTATAAAATTTTAATTTTAAAAAAGAGTGGTTCATTTTAATAAGAATTTGTATTAGTCATTCCTATAGAAGATGGAATGGAAGTCTCATGAGAATGAAAATAACATGCAAAGATTTTTTTTTCCCCCTAAAAATTAGTGAGGAAAATGATGGAATATCTTGAAGTCCACTCTTGGGGTCTATTTATAGACACCATTGTAGCTTCTAACATATATATATATATATATATATATATATGAGCCTATTTGGATAAGCTGTTTCAAAATGTGTGTTTTAAAAACTAGCATTTTTAAAACGTGCATTTTGAAAACTCCATTTTAAAAACCACAGATAAGCGTTTGCTAAAAATGTGAAAATATGCGTTTTCTATTTTTAAAACCAAATTAAGCGTTTGGATAAGCTGTTTTAAAAATAGCTGGTTTGAGTGTAAATTCCAAAAAAGGACTTAACTATATTGTTAAGGCTAACTTAATTTTTTTGCTAAAGACACAACTCAAATTACAAACTAGTTTCTAGAAATTATAACAAGACAACAAAAAACATTTTGCTTCTCCTCTAGGACCAAGATAACCCTCAATTATTACACAACATTCTATTAAGAATTGAATTACAAACAGGTCTCTTTGTAGCCATCCTAGCTTTTACATATCTGCAAATATCTCTTACCAATTGCTCCTTTGTTTAAACTACCCCATTATGTACCCTATTATTCCTTTGGATCCGGATGTTATATACCATTGCACATCAAGCCATTTGGAATTCACAAACACTAGAAACTAGAAACAAGTCAAAACTTAATCACATAAGCTCATAATCCGAACAAAGAAAAGTTCCTTCCCAAAGATACCCATTGCCAAGAACTAAAAGCCAAACCCAAAATTTCTATTGAAGTAAATTATTAAACCCACCATGCAAAAGCTCAAATCTATAGTAAAAATTCAAGAATAATGAAAGAAGAATATGGTTACTTGCAGTGTTCTGAATACCGTTTCGGAATCCGTTTCGGTTTGTCAATTGAAACGGAATATTTCAGTACCGATCTATTTCGGTATGCCATTTCGGGTTATAGCTATTTTTTATATATTGTAGGTTATTCATCAAAATTCATATAAATTTTTAAGAATTTTATAATTATAAGTTCATATTTCAACTAATATGACAAACTTATTAAGCCCAAATCCCAAATGTCACTCAATAATAATAATAATAATTAATAATAACAATAATAAATTAATAATTATTTTTTAGATTATAACAAGAGTAATGATAAAAGTAAAATTAAAAGAGGAAAAAAAAAATGGTGAGACTTAGGTTAGCCACGTGGAGGGGCTTTGAAGTCAACACAAATGACTAAATGCTGAAACTTTCAGCTTTCCCAAGTGAAGTGACTCACGTGTGAAGGGCTCACAAAACTAAAAGAAATTAAAGTATTAACTATTAAACAACAAATCAATACAAAGCAGTGAAGGCAGACTACACGCAAAGGATCAAGGGAATCAATTTCGTATCGGAGGTTGTAAGGGTTTGGCCAGCGAAACAATATATTTCGATACTGGTCAATACCGATGTACCGGGTTTACCACTATTTTATATATTTAAATATATATATATATATATATTATAAATGTGCTACGTCCACAATATTTTCTCAACACTTTTACAACAAATCATATGTGGTTATTTTTTATTGGTTCTAATTTGAACCTATTACTAGAATAACTTTTTTTTCCCACCAATAAAAACCCATAATAACCTAAAATTTAAAACTTGTTGTGAAAGTGTTGTAAAAATATTGCGTATCTCAATTTTCCACTACCCTCTGCCAACAAAGTTTTTTAATAACTCACTTTTTTTCACCTCCACTCATTCTCTTTTACTTTTACAATTTATCTTTGTTTATTTTTATCTTGATTTTATCTCCTCCACATGTTTACCTCCACTGAGTCTTGTCTCATTTCAAATTTCAAAAGCTAGTCTTATCTCCTTACCTTTGGTCAGTCATCACGTGGGCACCCAAAGCAAGACTCTTTGAGAAACACTTGAGACATAAAAAAGTGAAGAAGAAGAAGAAGAAGATTAGAGTGTTAGGACATATGTGGTTCACATATTAAGAACATATGTCATGATTTTATGTAATTGGCTAATCCTTTGACAAAACACACTTTACTTGTAATTGGGTAGATCTAGTATGTACTGAAATACTTTAAGAAACCATGTTTCAAGATCAAGTGTTAAAACCTTCAAATCTGTCTAAGAAAACAAGCTGAAAGTGCAAGGTTACTAAAGCTCGACAGCTAGCATGTGTCGAGGTTTAAGGCAGTTGTTCAGCCCATGTTCTCGACACCCGCTCGATAGCTGCTCGACAACCTCTATCTGTCGAGATTTACAAAATCAGAATTTTTGATATGATTTCTTAGGATCCGTGAATGTGTCTTTGGGACTTCTTTTCTTCTAACCCTAGACATATAAAAGGATTGTTGTAAGGGCCGTCAAAGAGTACACAAGTTGCACAAGCATTGAGCAAAGTTTGTTCAAGCAATTTGTGACTGGAGACAAAGTTTTGCTCTAGTTCATCTCTTCTGAAGAAGTTGCTATGTATGTACGTGCACCTTTGGGTTTTGTGACCAAGTATCTTCTTGATATTCATCGTGGATGAACTGAAGAATTTTGCAGCTAACAAATTTCTCTATAGTTGGTGATTGAAATCACGTACTGGGATTCGCGCATTGGTTAGTCACGTACTTGGGAGCTGTGCATCAAAAGGGGAAATTGTCACTACAAAACAAGTTTAATTGGGTATTGGGGTAAGGGTTCAACTGTAGGTCAGTAAGGTACTTGAGATTCCTTTATTTGTAACCACTTGTTGTGATAATAGTGGAATTTGGGAGTGGTGACCTGAAAATCACCCGGTGGGGTTTTTGCCGTCAGGTTTTCCCCATTCGTAAACAAATCATCATGTTATTTATTTTTCGCTGCATAATTAGTTTATTGGTGATTTGTTTGTGCTACCACGCGTTTGTATGTTAATTTGATTAATTAATAACTTGGCTAATTAATCAATTAATTTACATCACAAGGGGTCAATACGTTTTTGGCCTATCATAGAGGAACACAGAGTCACAGACATTGCAGAGACCACAAAGAAAAATGGAAAGCTAAGCAGAAAAGAGACCGAGATACAAGAGAGATGCATCAGATCGTGAAATTTGTTAAGAAATTATCTTAGGTGAGTGAAAAACTACAAAGATATCTGTGTTTTTGTTTCGGGCAGGTATCCATTTTTCGGCCGAAATTCAACAAAGTAGAGGTTACTAAGGGAAATTGGTGAAGAGTGACTATTGAAAGAGGAAAAAAAAAAAAAAAAAAGGATAATATAGCCAGCTATTTGGGGGTATTTTTGGTTTTTTGAACGAAAAAAATAGCGGGGCGAAAACGTTCTATTTGCTCGATATTGAAAATGTTAGATAATGCTTCTTTGAAACCGCGGATTTGTGCGATTTGTAAACGTGATTTAGCTGAAACAACTTATATTGCGTTTTGTATCAAACTGTGCGTTTTTGTCCATGAAAACGCCTATCCAAACGGGCTCTATCTCTCTTTTTTTTTTTTTTTTTTTTTTTTTTTTTTTTTTTTTTTTTAATAATTTGATAATAAGGATGATGGATTAATTCAAACCTTCATTTTCTTTATTAGATTACACTACTATATGTAAATACTATTCTTAGGAACCTCTATTTTATCTTGAAAAAGTTTAGAAAAACAATTTAGATGTCATAAATTTGGCTATAAGTTTAAGTTGATTAATGTGATTGACGGAGAAAAAATCTGTCTTATAATGGACCACTTTGACAAATTACAGGAAAAAACTGTGGTAAATAGGAGAAATTATAAGATCTACATGGTGGACAAGTGATGTGGTCCACCATTCCACTAAAAAATTACCACTTGTTTAAAATTGTTAATTATAAAATTTTTTTAAACAAAAATTAATTACTGACTCAGCAATTTTAAACAAGTGAAAATTTTTTAGTGAAATAGTGAACAAGTGACGTGGTCTAGTCTATAATTTCTCGGCAAATTGGGCGGACATAAAAGATTTGTCTTCTCTGGTACCAACCAATTGCGAATATATGTATAGGTGTCAAAATATGATTGGTAACCGATTCCAAAAAAATATGCGGTTTCACATTTGAATTGTTGAACTCGTGAACCACATGCTCAGTCATATTATAAATGCTGAGTTCTCAGCAACGCCTTTAAGTACTAAGCTCTCACAGCAGTCCTCCTCTCTATTCCTTCCATTGCACACACAATTGGCCATGGCTTCGCTTCTTCAACCAAATGCTAGAAATCTTGAACCTAACCAAAACTCCGAAACTCTGAGTTCCACAGCTTTAGAAGTGGAAATCATAAATCATCCAATGCAAGGCAACAGAGGTGGAAACGTTGTTGTTAGAAGTATGGGGGATGAGGATGAGGATGGTGTTTTCTTGACATGGGAGGATTTGTGGGTGACTGTTAATGGAAAGAAAGGTAGCAAATCAATACTTGAGGGTGTGACTGGTTATGCACGACCAGGGGAGCTCTTGGCCATAATGGGTCCTTCTGGTTGTGGCAAGTCTACCCTCCTTGATGGATTAGCAGGTATATCATATTTTTTTTTTGTTTGCCTAAAATACTATTTACACCTTTTAAATTTAACATTACTTCTAAATTTGGTTTTTTAACTAAGAAAATTTACAAATTTACACGATCTCTTGCATTGAAACAATATTTATGCACTCATTTCGTTAATATCTATTAGAATTTTCCTGTACAACTATATAAAAAATGTAGTTGTTTGGACAAAAAAAATAGAATGTGGTTTTCAGATGGGTTAATGACGAAAACGTGATGAACTATAATGGAAAGGAGCATGTTGACATCGTTGTAATAGTTGAGGGCATATATTGGAAGTTTTGAAAACTTGTAAACCAATTAAAAGCAACCTGAACTTAAGAGGTGTAAAATGCTATTTAGACTTTTGTGTCTTATATATTTTTTTTAATGCTTCCTAATAACCAAGAATATTATTAAAGCAAAACAAAAGTAGCATCCTTCCTGCAAGCATCCAAAACTATAGTAGGAAGAAGATGCGAATTACACTAAAAAGAAGACCTATTTGTGTTGTAAGTTTTAACCAGACTAGTTCTATTTTTTCTTGATTTTTTTTTTGGAGACCAAAACATAGTTGAAGGCCTCTGCAAGTTCCTTTTACTAGCAATTTGAGATGCATGTCTCCTAATTTTGTAAGGAAGAAGTCAAAAAATATATATTGAACATTATGTTTATCAACGAAGGAGGCGGTTTAGCGCTTGTATTTCATTACTTTGCAAATTTGAGATTGTGGGTTCGATTGGTAGCAAGCTTTACTATTACTTGAGTGGTCTCACACAATGTTAAATTTATATTTAAGTAGGTCGGAGTAGTGACCACACTTGCCAATCCCTTCTCTCTTCAATTATAATTTTCTTTTTAAAAGAAACCTATTTTTTAGGGAGAAAAAACCCTACTTAAGCAATTATATGTTACTACTTTTGTATATACTATATTACAGCTTTAGCTCCATGAGGCATTTGAGAAACAACAAGAAAAATGTCAATGTCAAAAAAGAAATTGAATGCCCACCACACAATATTATTTTGCAACATAAATAGTGTTTTATTTTATTTTATTATTATTTTTATAATAATTAAAAAAAAAAAAAAAACTCAACTCAAAAAAATAAGAAAATATGATTTGACAATTCAAAAGAGCATTGTTATACCGGCTGAGTTATACTCTAGTTGAAATTTTGTTTTAAAAATACGATTTTATTTATTAATATGAAATTGTGAAATAGTATTTTGAAAATTAACACAATTTCACAATTATAAGTTATAACTAAAAACATGATTTACGTTATTTGTCCCATACATATGGTGTGTAACTATTATCACTTATTGACAAATGTCTAACTAGCATTTTATGCCAGGGAGATTAGGTTCAAACACAAGGCAATTGGGGGAAATTCTAATCAATGGCCATAAACAGAAACTGGCTTTTGGAACATCGGTAAGAGGAAAAAAAAAAAAAAAAAAACTTCTCTTTATAAAATCAAAGAGAATATTTTCTTTAAAGTAATTAGGGCTTGACTTGGGTCCGTTAGTGAATTGGACGGACAAGATTTGGAAACACGCGTGTCTAAAATTGTTTACACGTCTACACCATGTCCTGTCCAGTGCACTGAGCAATGGAAGTTTTTCCAAGAAATTAGTTTAATTATTCTTAGCCATTTAAACATACTAATTAGTTTAATTTTTACCTTAACCTAAATATAGGCATATGTAACACAAGATGATACTTTGATGACAACTTTAACGGTGAGAGAAGCTGTGTATTACTCGGCTCAGCTCCAACTCCCAGACTCCATGTCAATGTCAGAGAAGAAGGAGAGAGCAGAGATGACAATAAAAGAAATGGGGTTACAAGATGCCATGAACACAAGAATTGGTGGGTGGGGAGCCAAAGGTATCAGTGGTGGGCAAAAGAGAAGAGTGAGCATTTGCATGGAGATCCTGACACGCCCAAAGCTTCTCTTCCTTGATGAACCAACAAGTGGACTTGACAGTGCAGCATCATATTATGTGATGAGCAGAATTGCAAAGTTAGATCAATGGGATGGAATTAGAAGGACTGTAGTTGCATCCATTCATCAGCCCAGCAGTGAGGTCTTCCAACTCTTTCACAATCTTTGCCTTTTGTCGTCAGGGAGAACTGTGTACTTTGGTCCTGCTTCAGAAGCAACTGAGGTAAGTTCTCTAATGTTTATGAAGTGCGTGTATATATATATTCACTTCTTGTTGCAATTAATATATAACTAAAATTTCACACTTTCAATTTCATGTAGTTTTTTGCTTCAAATGGCTTTCCTTGCCCGACTCTCCAAAATCCATCTGATCACTTCCTGAAAACCATAAACAAGGATTTTGAAAAGGTAAGTGACCCTTGGCTCTTCTGTTCGGTAGTTTGTTGATATTAAATTTTGTTTGTGTCCTTAACCTTTAACCTTTATCTCAAAATTGACCTTATATTTTAAATACTTCATTTTGGTCATTATATTTTCAAAATTGTTTAAAAATATTCCTTATAATTGGATGAAAATATTGACATGACAAACCAAATTCATGCTATGTCATAGGTTGCTACACATAAGAATAAATATAAAATAAAGGTCAAAAGTTGAATATCAAATATGTAATTTAACCTATTATCAATGGCAGTTTAGTAGGTGACTTGGTTAATGTCTTTTTATAGATACATATCCTCTCCATTTTGTTTGGAATAGAGTGAGTTCATTTGGGTTAAAATAATTAATATCCTGTATATAGAAGATCATGGCACTTGATACATACTACACAACACATTAGTAATATCTAATTTGAACCATGAAATAAATCAATTTTAAATAGAGGTGATTTTCCTTTCAACTTAGTCTTATGCAATTACTCATCTTAGAAACACCTCCTTATAAATCTAATATATATATATATATATATAAATATTTTTTATATAAATCTTTTGTAGGATCTTGAGAAAGGTTCAGATGGAGGGATACCCACAGAGGAAGCAATAGAGTCTCTTAAAAAGTCATATAAATCATGTGAAACTTACCAACAAGTTCAAAGACAAGTAGCAGAAATATGTAAACAGGTAATTAATTAAGCAAGAAATTAATCTTACAGTTTAATTTACATAGCATATATAAATAATCTTTCCTAAATCAATTACAGAAAAACAAAAAACAAAATTAATGAGTGAAAAATTTATGTTGGTTTCAGGATTGTGGAACATTAGAGATGAAGAGAAGCCATGCTGGCTTCGTTACTCAGTGTCTTGTTCTTACAAAAAGGTCTTTCGTGAATATGTTCCGTGATCTAGGTTATTACTGGTTGCGGCTAGCTATTTATGTTGCATTAGCTATAGGCCTAGCCACTGTGTTTTATGATGTTGGCTATAGTTATGGATCAATTCAGGTAATTCTTAAGAGAGATATATTAAATATTAATTCCTTATACGTATGATTTATAATGCAAATTAGGATTAATTCAAATGCTAAATTAACATTGTAATATTTTTTTTTTCAGGCTAGAGGTTCACTGATCATGTTTGTATCTTCATTCTTAACTTTCATGGCCATCGGTGGATTCCCTTCTTTTGTGGAGGATATGAAGGTTTGTTTTATTTCTCATTTAAGTATTAATCAATTTTATGCACATAGATCTACTTCCTTCTTTAAATCAACAAAGAATTATAGTGACGAGCAGAGCTTGCCTGTTACTAATAAATCAAGTTTGATTGTTCGATTTTATAGATTGGAATGACATTAGAACTAATTCAATGATTTAGATGCAGAGGAAATTGCAATTAATCCAAAATTTGAAGCTTTGTTAATGTCATACTCAATTATTTCATGTGTTTTTTTCCCCTCCCATTTATCCAGATATTTGAACGAGAAAGGTTAAATGGACATTATGGCACTGGTGCATTCGTTATAGGCAACACATTCTCGGCTCTTCCGTTCTTGCTAGTGATTTCACTGATTCCAGGGGCAATGGCTTATTACCCTCCAGGACTTCAGAGAGATGCTGAACACTTTCTATATTTTGCTGCTGTGTTATTTGCTTGCATGATCTTAGTTGAGAGCCTAATGATGGCTGTTGCAAGCATGGTGCCTAATTTCTTGATGGGTATAATAACTGGTGCTGGAATTCAAGGGCTCATGGTATTAGGTGGTGGATTTTTTCGATATCCGAATGATCTTCCCAAACCATTTTGGAGATATCCATTGTACTACATTGCTTTCCACAAGTATGCATACCAAGGATTGTTCAAGAACGAGTTTGAAGGGCTAACATTTCCCAGAGATAATGCCGGAGGGCCAATCAATCTAAGAGGTGAAGAAATTTTGAGAGATACATGGCAAGTGGAAATGAGCTACTCTAAGTGGGTTGATCTTGCTATCTTGCTAGGAATGGTGGCTTTTTATCGAATTTTGTTCTTGGTTATCATCAAGACCACTGAAAACGTAAAGCCTGTTGTTGCAAGGTTCATGTCAGCATGTTCCAAGCCAACAGCACAAGTCATGGTGAATCCTTTTGCTACACCTAAGCATGGCGAGACTATACAGCAGAGCTAGATGTTATTGGTAATATTAGAAAATAATGTTATACAACTAACGAATAAGTCTGTTTTCTTTGATTGTTAATTTAAGGAAATGGACTATCTTCTACTAATGTTTGTTTTTTGTTTTGTTTTTAAATTTCTTTGCAAGCACTTGTATATTATGAACTGAATTATCGGGGTCCAAGACTCCAAGTATGTTGGTGTATTAATTATTATTACTGGAAAAAAATGATGGTGCATTGATATTTGATTGTGAGAAATTCTAGGATTTCCTTTATTTATTTATTTTTTAATTATATAATTTGGTAGATACGGTGGGAATGAGGATTTTGAACTTTGTCGGGGACGAAAAAGTTTTCCTTCCGACAAATGAGATTTATATTGGGTTGGGGTCTAAATCGAAACTCGACGATGGGTTGATGCATGACCCAAAGGCTATTGGTGAAGATCCAAAGAATTCACTGTATTTTATGCCTTAGGCATAGATTGAGACTAACAAGAATGGCCCATAAACAATCCCTACAATAGACACGTCAAAATGGCGAAAAAACATATTGTAAGAAATAGCCTAGCAGTAAAATGTTTCTGCAGAAAATAGTCTAGCAGTAAAAGGTTTTTGCAAAAAATAGCCCAGCGATAAAAGATTCCAGCGGTAAAGTAAGATAAAATAGGATAAACCTCCAACCCTTAGCTATTTCACAGATTAAGGGAAATATCTACATTTTCAGACTCATCATCCGTTAGCTCTGGAGAAGAGTTTTCTAATACAATACTATGAGGAAAAAACTCTATAGTGACAGTTACATCATAACCATCAATAGTATACGAAGAAGTAAATATCATGGGTTTTATAATAACAAATAATGAAGAAAAACTTAGTGTGAGATGAAGGGAGAGAGAGATTTTAGCTAGCGCAGCAAGATCATTATGGTGCCATGGCATGCTCGTGAGTGTAGTATATGTAGCGAGTAGAGGGAGTCATTTGTGAGTAGTACGAGTAATGAGTGGGAGTGTATAGTAAGGCTGCTGGGACTTTCTGCTGGGGGTAGCTGAATGTCTTTAAGTGGGAGTATGAGGGGTGTTTTTGAGCTAGGAGCTGGGGAACTTAGTTTCTAAACTTGAAAACTAAGAACTCAGTGACTTTTTCAGAGCTTAGAGGAGGCTTAAACAGAGAGGTTGAAGAAGAGTTCTTTTTTGGTGTGTATCTTAGTGTGTTCCTTCTCCCCCTCAAGCATTAATGGAGAGTTCCATTTATAGTTGTGTTAATTAGCAAATAATCTCTACTAAATCTTCCTCAATCTTTAGAAAATTCTTAGAGAATTGTTCTTAGGATTTTAGCTAAAAGTGGTAAGCTCAACTTTTAGAAGGTTCTTGCTGTTTTGGGTAATAACAGCTAGGATTCTGACTTAGCATTGAATGCTGATTGGCCTTGGCTGATGGGATTAAAACATGTTTTAGGCTAATGATCTTAGTTATGCTGCTGCTAGAATCAGAGCTCCCTAAGGCAGATTGTATCACCCCAAGCTAGGTGTCAATTTTTATGCCCCTGTTGGGAACTTTGCTGGGATCCCTTTGGTGCCCTCCAAACCACATTTCCCTAAGTTTCCCCATTTGGGGTTCATGTGCTTGGTCCATGAACTAGAGAATACACATTTTTAGTATGAAAATGAATTGATTTCAAGTTGTTTCAGGAGCTTTAATGGCCTGATCATGGCTGCTCTTGGTTCTTGACCAGATGGGTTGGAGAAGAAAGAAGGGATAGCTGGCTGAAGCTTCCCAGCTTTCTGTCACATCAGTTTCAGCTGTATGTCACATGAGAAATGATGGAATCTCAGCTTGTGAAGGAAGGGTTTAACCCCTGATGGACATGTGTCCTCTTTTGATCTGATTGGACAAGTTGGGACTTGAGGGGAATGGGCTCCAAGTGTTTAGTTGTACTGAAATTTGGTCGGTCAGCTCACGTGATTTCCAGCTACTGGGATTTGTGTGTGGGCTGGGCTGGCTCAGTTAGGCTTTGTAGTTGGGCTCCTTTGGGCTTGGTTATCCCCACAAGATGAAGAGTTTTGCCTTGAGTGATACACATGGGTTTTTATAAATTTTGTGAGAGAGGTATTTCTTGAGGGATGAGTAATTATATTTTCCATGGGTGAGGGATTTAGTATGTGTAAAACAAGTGTCAAAATAATATTTGATTTTGTAAATATGTACCGAAATAGCATTTGGACTTTATGAAATAGTTGCCAAAATAATATTTGAGCTTTGTATAATAGTGCCAAATATTAATGTTTGGGCTTTGTAAAATAAGTGTCAAACTAGTATTTAGGTTTTGTAGGATTTTGTAAAAATATTGCCGTGTAGTAACGGACTTAGTAGAAGCGCCGTATCGTAACGGACTTTAGAGACGCCACATCGTAACGGACTTTAGAGATGTTGCATTGTAGCGGGCTTTAGAGATGCCGTATTGTAACAGGCTTTGTAAGAAGGTTTTGTTAGGTTTTTAGGCTTTGCCCACAAGTTAAATGATTTTGGGCTTTTTGTGGAGATAGTGTAATTTTGTGGCCCAATTTTGGTAGTAATGTGATAAGTATTATTTGTGAAAAATATAAGTTGAATAATATGTGGGATATAATGGGTAATATTTGTGAGAGGGCCCAAGGTAATTTTTGGGGCTTATATAGGAAATATTTGTGGGAGCCTAATAACATGGAGAATATTTGAGTAATATGTGGGAAATATTTATGTGGGCTCAAAATAATTTATGGGCTTGTGTGGGTATTTTTGTAAGTGGGCTAATGAAATTAAGGCCCGAAAATTTGTACCTCAACATTTAGCCCCCCGAGTCACGTGTGAGCAATTTTTGCTTGGTCACACATGCAAGTTTGAAATTTTGGTGGCAGATATGAATAATGGGCTTCTGCAACTTCCTCATGTCTAGCACTTTCCCCCACGTTCAGCACTTGGTGGGTCTTCAGTTACTCCCCAGGTTTCTTGCATTAAATGCTGGTCTCTTCCCTATGTCTTGTCATTTGCACCTTTCACGTTTACCAGTAAAAAGCTGGCCTTGGCTATTTCTTCTTTTATTTTTTTGCTTGGACCGAAAAACAGAGAGATTAAGGCAGAGAGAGCACCTTTTCTACTTCTTCTTATTTTCAGCCAAGAGTGAGAGAGTAATATCCACTTCAACCAAGGTAGAGAGGGAGTAACTAAGATTCTTAGCAAAATAGTGAGAGAAACAGAGCTTCTTCTTCCTTCTTTTCCTTGTTTTCAACTAAGAGTGAGAGAGGCAGAAAGGTGCAGCCAGGGCTTAGAAGGGAACTGATACTTCTTTCTTCCCTTGTTGTTTTCGGCCAAGTGAGAGAAAGACCCATAACTTCTCTTGCTACTTGTGGTGGCTGTGAGTATTTTTCTGCTCTCCCTTTTTTGTCCTTGAGAAAACAACATCCTTGGTTTTGTGATTTATGGCTGAAGGAGAAGAAGCACTAGGTTCTGGTGATGCCAGTACTGCTGGAATGGCTATGTCGGAGAGTAAGGCTACTGCTAGGGGTGTGGTTGAGAAGGTTAAGCTAGGAGAGTCCTTGCTGCCGTTGCAGGACCCGTGGTACTGTTCATCTTCTCTGTTCCCAGCAATTGGGGCACTTGAGGTCAGCCCACCTAGGGTACCAAAAAAGTGGATTTTGAAAGGCAAAGCCCCCAGCCATGAGGCAGCGTGGGTCCCAGTTGCTTCTGGCATACTTGACCTGCGGTTTCAACGGAAGGAGCTTCTGCCAGCCCCTATTAAGGTTTTGTGTCCTTGTGGCACAATTGTTGGTTGGTTGGATTGGGTGGAGTAAAAAGTTGCCGATGAGGGATTTTATCAAATTTTGAAGGATGCCAAAATTTTTGAAGTTGTGGTTTTATCCCGTGGGTGGAATATGTACAGGGATGTGAGAGCACTTCGCTTTTTGGTGCGCTGTTGGAATATCGATACCCACACCTTCTTTTTTCCCTAGGGTGAGACTACGGTCACCCTTGAAGATGTAGAAATGATCTGTTTGCTACCTAGCATGGTGGAGGCAAACCTGCTAGAGCTAGGACTGTCTGAAGAGGAGTCTGTGATTGCCGGAAAGTTGTTGGAGACTTTTGGAGGTACCTCTGCATCTTGGGGAGGTAATAGAGCTTGATTTTCTTTCTGGATTTCTGAGTTTAGGGAGTCTAAGGATGATGATACAAGAAGACCTGTTTTTAGCCTTGTGGATGAGTAAGTGTGTGTTCAATTCTGACCCGGTTCAATTTATAAAACCTTTTACTTTTCCTTTAGCTGTAATGTTGTGTCGAGCTGTGTCCCTGCCCTTAGGCACTTTATGTTTAGGTACTCTTTACTCTAAGCTTGATAAGTTACGTAGGGATGAGCTTAAAGGGTCACCGTACCACATTATCAAGTCCAGTATTAAGGTGGTATTGTTACAAACCTTCATATGGGAGCATTCGAAAGACTACATTGATGTTGATAAGGATGTGAGTGATGTGAAAGCGACCAACTAGGTGGTTGGAGCCGCTGGTTTCAACGGTGAACTCCAATTTCTTGGCTTTGAAGACAGCCTTCCCTTGTTAATGAAATGGATGGGATTGAAGGTGTGGAATCTCCCTTCCATTACACTGCTGGATGATGGAACTCATTTTGCCTAGAAGCCTTATTCCTATGTTGTAGTTGGGTTTCGCTTCCCAAACCCTTTTCCAAGTGCCAGACCCGGATCTCAAGAGTTTGGGTTGAACGATCATGAGAAAATTCCCAATTTCTTGCTCATTACATCCCCTTCATTCATTCCGTATCCAAGTGGCGCTGGGTTTGGTTTGACACAATATAACCGGTATAGAGTTTTGAGACAATTTGGATTTGATCAAGACGTTCCAGATATTAATACCACACTCTGTCCTTTGAGTGATGCAATGCATCCACTGGTTCATGATACAGTGACAGAGTTTTGGGCTAGCAAAGTAGAGAGGGTCTTGGTCCCAAGCAGACACCGTGAAGGATATGTTACCTCAAATATGAAGTTGTATTGGAGAAGAGTGATGAGCATTTTTGTGGATTACATGAACAGCCGGGAGGTTGAGGAAGTAGTGATAAGTCCTCCCTTGAGGGAACTTTCCTCTAACACTCGGCTTATTCCAAACACAAGGGCAGCTTCAACATGGGCCACTAGACAGAATCTGGGGTTTGCTGACTGGCGGGCTGACCTCAATGGCTGGGTGGTTCATGGGGGTGATGTTCCCATAGAATGGAGTGAGAAAAATGTCATAGCAAAAGCCCTTGGGTCTAACCCAGCCACTAGTGCACCCAAGAGATCTCGTGGCAAATCACCCTCCTTTGATGACAAGCCCAAAAAAGTGAGACGAAAGAGAGCGAGTGCTAAGAAGCCTAAGGCTGGCAGTCCCAAGCCCCTAGCTGTGGTCCAGTTTGGTTTTGGTGTAGCTCCAACCACTAAGTCCAGTGTCCCAGCTGCGGCATTTGCTAGTTCATCCTCACCTTTAAAGCAATATAGAAGGAAAACTAGTGCTGGCAGAGTGCAGATGCTTAAGACTTCAGAAGAGCTATCCTTACAGAGCCCTTATCTTCTTACACCCTTTCTATCTCTTTTTTCTTTTTCTTTTCTTCTTTGCCTTCATTTTTTGTGTGTGCTAACTATGTATTTTCATGGCTGCAATAGTCTAATGAGTGTGAAGAGACGCAATCAGAGGGGTATGACTTTGAGGATACAGCTGCTGACTTTTGTAAATTATTGTCCCTCGCTTTGGTTTCTTCTCGCGTTTCCTTTGCTGACATCCTTTGTTCTCTAGGTCCAACTAATGGAGATATAGAGATGGTTGGCGAGAGTCCTACTGCTGCTGTCACTGCTGGAGAATCTGCTGCTGGGGAGTCCGGCGAGGAGTTTGCTGGCAAGGACCCTGATGTCACTGTTACTATTAGAGACTGCTATTGATGTGCCCAGCCAAGGACATGTTATTTCTCTAACCGTTCATGATGCTCACCATAGCAAAGAACCTCTAGGTATGATAACTTTGAATTGTTCATGTAAATAGTAAAGTAGGCTTCTTGTTCAATAACACTTGGCTATGCTTTTTTGTTACTGCTGGGGACATAACTATGCCTCTTTTTTGTAGAGCTATGGGTTGAGTCTTCTAGTGCTGCTATCAAGGGTAGGAGCCTTGAAGAATTCTTGGAGAAATTTGCAGAAGATGAAGAGAATGAAAAAGTGGCAACTGACTTCTATCCCTTTCAAGTGATACTATCATGTTCTAGCGGTCTGAAATTCCTACAAAAGGTCAGCCACTGTTGGCAGCAATTGTAAGGAAACACCCACACTTCATGGCTGGATGCAAGTTAGGTGCTTCATTGAGGAAATCTGGACTTCAATTGCTCGTTGCAGTGTTGTTGGATATGCAGTGTACAAAGCTTGAGAGTTGAAACTTGAAGAAAGCACTTGAGTGGAAAAATTCTCTTAAGGACTTGTTGTTCATGAAGTTTGGAGTTTAATTCATCCTTGACAAGATTCGGGCTGCTGCCGAGGCTTGTATTGCTCAAGATAATGAGTTCACAGTGAAGATAGTTGATCTTGAGAGAGAAATTACAGCAAAGAGAGCTGAGCTTTCATTTCTGTTGAGTTAGAGAGATGAGATGATGCGGTCCTTGTCAGTTGGAGATGCTTCTTCCTCAGCGGAAACCTTTGGCGATGGCTTATTTGACTAGCTCTTATTTATTTATTTATTTATTTTAATAGTTTGGTATTTTGGACAGTTTGTTTTTACATTATGATTTAATGAAACGTGTTATATACTTTGGGTTTATTTAGCTAGGTAGGCTGTGTTTTGTGCAGAGGTGCACCAGCAATACGAACCTTATGTGGTAGTTTGATATTTCCTAGGCTGTGCAAGTTGTGTCTTCGTTTATGCACAAGTACATGAATTTATTTTGTGAAAGAATGCTTTATTTATCAAAGAATAGTATATTCAAGCTAAAATATAGTCATGGGAATCATATACATAATTTTGAAAATACTTATTGTGTTCATGACTATTTTGGTTCAAGATGCCTAGCTGTTAAGGCTGTAATTTTATTCATAGTTTAGAGCATGTATGTTTATGTATGGAAAGTAATATTAGAGTACTTGCAAATATAAGAAGTTCATATTTGAGGCAAAAGGCAGTGCTTAATTCTTTATTGGCATAGTAGTAGTTTAAGACCATACAAAAGAGAGTTACTTGGTACATACTTGAAAAGTTGAGTTAAGCATAGTACAACTTAAGCCATTTGCCATTGATAAGTTTCGTGAGACTTTCACCTTCTGCTGTAACTAGACGATAATAACTGCTGGCACTGGCTTCCCTTATGAGAAAGGGCCCCTCCTAACTTGGGACAAACTTAGAGGGTGTTGAGAGATTCCTCTTGATATGAGCAGTTGCCTTCAAAACTATTTGTCCCTTGACAAAAACCCTGGATTTCGTGGCCTTGCTGTAAGCATTGGCCATTTGCTGCTGATACCGCTGGGTGCGGTTATAGGCAAGATTTCGCGTCTCTTCCAAGGTTTCGAGGTCTGTAGTTCTGATTCCTGTGCAAGTGGCAACATCTATGTCTATTTCTTGTCCATGAACAACCCTTGGAGTGGGAACTAATAGCTCAACTGGACATATAGCCTCGATACTGATAGGCCACAAACTGAATGACCCCTTGTGATTAAACCAATTAATTAATTAGCCAAGTTATTAATTAATCAATTTATCATGCAATTACGTGGAAGCACAAACAAATCACCAAACAACTAAATATGCAGTAGAAATTAAATGACACGGTGATTTGTTTACGAATGGGGAAAACCCTTGCGGCAAAAACCCCACAGAGTGATTTTCAGGTCACCACTCCTGAAACTCCACTATTATCAAATCAAGCGGTTACAAGTAAAGGAATCCCAAGTACCTTACCAACCTACAGTTGAACCCTTACCCCAATACCCAATTGGACTTAATCTGTAGTGACAGTTCCCCCTTTTGATGCACGGCTCCCAAGTACGTGACTAACCAATGCTCGGATCCTAGTACGCGACTTCAAACACCAACTTAGAAGGAGAGGTTGGTTGCAAAGTGTTTCAGTTCATCCTACACGATGAAGATCAGGAAGATGCTTGGTTACAAAACCTTTTGGTGCAAATACACAGCAACTTCTTCAAAGAATACGAACTAGGTCAAGAACTTTGTCTTTGATCACAAATTGCTTGAACAGAGTTTACTCAATGCATGTGCAACTTGTGTCTACTTTGACGGCTCTTAAAACAATCCTTTTATATGTCTAGGGTTAGGAGAAAAGAAGACCCAAAGACATATTCACGGATCCCAAGAAATCAGATCAGAATTCTGATTTTCTTAAATCTCGACAGATAGCAGGTGTCGAGGAGCTATCGAGAAGGTGTCGAGCTTTAATGATTTTGCACTTCAGCTTGTTTTTCTTGGACAGATTTGATGACTTCAACACTTGATCTTGAAACCTTGTTTCTTGAAGTATTAAAAACACCTAGAACTACCCAATTACAAGTAGAGTGCATTTTGGTCAAAGAATTAGCCAATTTACATAAATAAGTGACATATGTTCTTAACAAGTGAAAACACATATGTCCTAACAATCTTCCTCTTTGGCAATTCGTGACAAAACCATAATAAACAAATGAACATATGAGAGAAGTCATAAATCACTCAACTCATACTCATTTGTTGAATACAATAAAATCTATCATAACACAAACCCTTGAAAAACTTTGCAAGAAAAGAGTTTATGGCAAGTTAGACTTTGACAACTTGTATTTCTGAAACACTTTAAACAAAACTCATCAAGGCATCTTGTGTGAAACAGAAATAAATAGATTGCATACAAGTATAAGAATCATGTGTATAAAGATAGAAAAGAAACAACATATGTAGAGAAAGGTGAAAGAAACATACATCCACATATAATGAATATAAATACAATGTACGTAAAACTGGTTACAAGACCTCATATACAAGAACAATGTATCTAAAAAGAAAGAAAAGAAAATATACATCATAACCTCACTACATCCCTCAAATATCAATACTCCCCCTAACAAAAAATGTCCTATACTAACTCTCCCCCTAAGATGACTACTCTCATAACCTAAAACTATTTCCCCTTTTTGTCACGAGTGACAAAGGGTAGAGTATCCTGTAGACATCTCATCAGTAGAGCTAGCATCTCCATCATTATCCAAAGCGTCATCGTCATCACCATCATCATCATCATCATCATCCTCAGAGTCAGAAGCCGCTGGAGGAGGTGGTGA
This sequence comes from Quercus ilex subsp. ballota, assembly GCA_032727855.1. NCBI lineage: Eukaryota > Viridiplantae > Streptophyta > Magnoliopsida > Fagales > Fagaceae > Quercus > Quercus ilex. Next base: position 24,024,919 of record CM064918.1, on the reverse strand, counting down.
AGGAGTAGCGTCAGAAGCAAAACCACCCATGGTCGCCTGTCGTCGTGCAATACGACCAACACGAACATTCACCTGATACAACTCAGTGGAGAGTGTATCGAGGAGAGCATCCATGCGCTGCAGCTGCGCCATAACGTCTCCAAGAGATACACCGCCCGTAGAGGAAGAAGGAGCAGATGTAGATGGAGCAGATCTGGATGGAGCTGAACGGGAGGGAGGAGTGGAATCTGTCTGTCTCGACCTAAACTGAGCCTCACTACGTTTTACAGTAGCGGCATCTATGGCACAAATGTGTGTGAAGTGGTCGGATACTTGAAAAGGGATAGAAAAATGGCGTAAGATCCTCATGATAGCGGAAGGAAAGATGAGCTTATCACGGGACGCCGAATCTAAGTGAACATCTATGATAGAAAGAATGAAATGAGAGGTGAAATCTATAGTCAGATGCTCAAGAAGAGATAACAAAAATCGAGCACGAGGCTCTGTGATGGAGTTGTAGTGAGAGAGTGGATGGAGTACAAAAGTCATCACCATGTTTAAGAATCTAGGACCTTTAGCAAAAGGTCTACATGATGTATACTGATGTTCACCCCAATTAGTGGGGCACTCACAAAAAGCAGAGATGAGCTCATCTTTGGATACAGTCCTCAGACGCTCACAAGAAAGATAGTCAGGAAACTCTATCCTAGGAACCCTAAGTACATTCGCAACTAGCCGCGGTGCGACAGGGATGGGCGTACCTCGAACGTGAGTGAAAAAGAGAGGTACTGAACGATCGATCCCGTGCATGTTGGAGTAGAACTCCTGAATGAGCACGAGAGGACAGTGACCGGGACGTCACACAGTGACTCCCATCCCCTACTGTGAATGACAGAGGGAAGGTCAGTGTCGGCGAAGTCCGCCAAAATGACTTGGCGTTCCGAATAAACACCTCGTCTAGAAAAGTTCTCCGAAAATGCCTTATGGACATCACCATCACGGAATCGAAGATTGAGAGGAGCAGAATCAGAAGATGAAGAAGCTCCAGAACGCAGAGGGTTTCGAGCCGGAGTGGATTTACGCTTAGGTGCCATAGATACGACTAACGTAAACAGAATGAGAAAGAGATAGAGAAGGAGACAATCAGAAAAGTCCCAAAACAGTTCACATATATCAAATATATTGAACAATGAGTACGTATGCATGGGGAATGCATGAACATGTGACATGCAAGGGAAAAACATCATGGGCTCAGCCCAATCCAATCTTAGCAGCACACAAACATAGAACACACATCTAAATGCATGTAAATACCATTCTAATGCACATGAAATGCAATGTATGACATTTTGAACACATTTAAGTGAAAACCCAACCCAAAATTTCAAGAAAAACTTATTAATTTTGAAAAAACCCCAAAAATTTTCAAAAACCCCAAAACCTAAGATTCAAAACATGAAATGCATGAATTATGAGGGAAAAAGAGATCATACCAAGTGATTTGAAGCAAGGAATGGCCAAAAATCATGTGGATTGAGGATTTGGAGTGAGAAAAAGGAGTTTGGGAGATGAACAGCCGCGGACAGATTGAGAGAGATCGAGAAAATAAAGTTCAGATCGCGACAGAAGCTTATATAGGATCTTCAGTAATTCTCGACAGCTGAGGTGTCGAGGAATCTGTCGAGGAAGGTATTGAGAAAAAACACGTCGACAGCTGAAGGTGTCAAGGAATGAACACCAGAACCAAGAATAGAAGCTCGATCGATCGACAAGGTATCGAGAAGGCAAGAGATTTCTCGATCGATCTATCAGGTGTCGAAGAGGTGTCGAGATTGCGATAAGAAAAAGGCTTGAGAAGCTCGACAGATAACAAGGTATCGAGGAGGTGTCGAGACAGCAGTTAAAATCAGTTTTTCGAGAAGTGAAAAACACAGACATGAATGCAATCCAACATACACCTCAACCAATGATCCAATCAACATATTAAGCTCTCAAAATCATCTCTCAACAGAAATTTTAAGCACATGGATCCTCAGAAACACACACACACACTAAACAAGTCTAACCAATTTTATATTTTAAAAAAAAAGTCAAGACAGTTTAGTGAGCATACATTAGCATATATAAACACTTGTGATGGCCAAATCACATTGTACCTGCACATGTATCAAAAGTAGCAAAGAATATTGCGTGTTGTGTGTGAAGAACATCGCAAGATTGCATATGTGTATGCATGTTATGACGATCTGAGATATAAGAAAATAACTTTAATTCACACACAATCATAATTGTTTGATGGGGACTATCACCTTCGAGGTACATCCTATAACTCGCACATCTCCTAGAAAACACGCTTGCAATCATATTTAAAGCATTTTAATCTTTTTGCTTTATATTTTCTTTGCATATTTTCTTTTAAGCATATCATGCATGGGCATATAAAAGAGAGAAAAGAAATACCCAACATGTTAAGCATAGACATTGCACTTTTGCTATGCCGAAGCATACAGATGTCTTTGACACAACACTTTTGCTATGCCGAAACATATAGGTGTCTATGACACTGCACTTTTGTTATGTCGAAGCATACAGGTGTCATACTATGATTGGCGGACAACAGTGGTGAGATGGTCATTTATGCCTTTCTCTTAGAATTTTCTAGTCCTACCCGTCAAAAAGAGTGATATGAGTGTTAAGTTTAAGAGATAACTTAATCTTACTCATCACAAACAAGAGCCACAAAGCTCACTTGTTTAGTTGTGCATAGAGATGCTCATCTAAACTACAAAAGATACAAAGTTTAGAAAACTTTGTTTCAATGGCCATCCAAGGTACACAAGTACCAAAGTACACAAAACACATATTGTTTTTGTATTTTCTGATTTTTCAAAATTTTTTTTAATCAACAACAAAATAAACAAAACTGAAAATAAACAAACAAAAACATGTTATCAAAGCAAAGCATAAAACTAGACTGACTCAAAAAAATGCAAAACACACAAGTAATGCAACAAACAAAAACAAGAAGATAGAAGAAAGTGATAAAATCACTTAGAATCCTTTTTCTTCCACACCTTGGAAGAACTTTTCCTTTGATTGAACTCTTGAACCGGCGGTGAGGGGGAATAATTGAAACCGTTCAAGTTCGAAAGGAACATGAGGGCTTTCAGAAGATCTCCAAGAGGAGCAAGGGAGGATTGAAGCTGATTTTGGCTTCTGATGCTATCATGCCGTTGCTCTGTTGAGTGGCTAGCCACTTGTAGCAATTTGGTCGAGTATGACCGGCAGCTCCACAATGATGATAGAGATGCTGCTTCTTCTGTTTAGGCTTTTGAGAGTTAGCCTTCTTAGCCCTAGGGTTTTTAGCATCTTTCTTATCTTGCTTAGGGGGTGCTTCTAAGATAGATTTACTCTTGTCTAGGTTCTCACTAGCTAATTCAGTTTTAACCTCAGTGTTCTCAATTTCAGTGTTATTAGCAGGAGAAACAAAAACAACAGTACTAGTAGAAGCAATATGAGAGGAAGAAAGACCATACCCTAAACTTGTTCGATCTGAAGCAGATTTCTGATTACTGAACATCTCATCAAGCTTTGCACTTGAAGTTCTCTCCAATTGAGCTCTAACTTGAAATAGCTCCGCTTCAAGCTTCTTGGTATTCTCAGCCAAGAAATTGTTCTCAAACCTCAGTGCATTAATAGTTTGATTCGCCTCATCAAACTTTGTGGACAACTCTTCACGATCAAGTTCCACATCACTGAGCTTTTTGGTGGCCAGCCTATACAATTTCTCATGCTTCTCAGAGAGCTTGTAAAGCTTTTCATAGGCTGAATGGATATCATCTTGATCATCCATCTTCTCAAATTTTGACTCCACCAGTTCCTCTTCTTCGTCCATTTCTTCAACAATCCCTTCAGTAGGATTGACTGTGGCAGTGAAGGCATTTAAGATTCCGTCATCCTCATTGTCGGAATCATCTTCAGACTCAGTGTCACTCAAGGTAGCAGCAAGTGCCTTACTTTTTCCAATGCTCTTGAGATATGTAGGACACTCATGTTTCATGTGTCTGAACCCATGACATCCAAAGCACTTAGGTCCTGCGGGAACAGTATACTGACCGCCATCCTTAGCATCCTTCTTCCCTTTGTCTTGGCTCTTAAACTGAGAAGAACTGGACTGTCTGCGGTCCTTGTCGAAGCTCATTCCATTGGCATTCTTCATGAATTTCTTGAACTGCCTAGTGATGTAGGACTTCATCTTGGAATCTTCATCATCGGAAGATCCATCTGTATCACTGCTCTTTGCCTTCAAGGCCATGCTCTTGCCTTTACTTGACTTGCCAATCCTAGATAACCCTAGCTCATAGGTCTGCAAGTTTCCAACCAGCTTAGTCAAAGGAATCTTTTCAATATCTTTTGATTCTTCTATCGCCGTGATCTTGGCATGGAATCTCTCGGGTAGAGATCTGAGCACTTTCCTCACAATCTTGGGTTCAGGGATGGTTTCCCTAAAATTGAAGGCTGAGTTTAGTATGTCCTTAAGCTTGGCATAGAACTCATCAAATGACTCATCCTCCTTCATCTTAATCTCTTCAAAGCTTGTAGAGAGCCTCTGAAACTTTGAATCCTTGACAGACTTTGTGCCCTCATAGGTTGTCTGGAGGATGGTCCATAGTTCCTTTGCAGTTTCAGTAGAGGATATCTTCTTGAACTCCTCATTAGTGACTGTGCTGAATAGGGCATTCAACGCTCTGCTGTTGAAGTTTGCCGCCTTGATCTTGGCTCCATCCCAATCAGCCGGCGCTTCCTCTGGCTTAGTCCAGCCAATCTCTACAGCTTGCCATACTTTTTCATCTAAAGACTGCAAGAAAGCTCTTATGCGTACTTTCCAGTATGCATAGTTAGTGCCATCAAATAAAGGAGGTATAATTAACGACTGTCCTCTATCCATGACAAACAAGGGTCAATGGATCAAACACAATAAAGATTAAACCCTAATCAGAGTGTGTCCGCTCTGATACCACTTGATAGGCCACAAACTAAATGACCCTTTGTGATTAAACCAATTAATTAATTAGCCAAGTTATTAATTAATCAATTTATCATGCAATTGCGTGGAAGCACAAACAAATCACGAAACAACTAAATATGCAGCGGAAATTAAATGACACGGCGATTTGTTTACGAATGGGGAAAACCCTTGCGGCAAAAATCCCACCGGGTGATTTTCAGGTTACCACTCCCGAAACTCCACTATTATCAAATCAAGCAGTTACAAGTAAAGGAATCCCAAGTACCTTACCAACCTACAGTTAAACCCTTACCCCAATACCCAATTGGACTTGATCTGTAGTGACAGTTCCCCCTTTTGATGCACGGCTACCAAGTACGTGACTAACCAATGCGCGGATCCTAGTACACGACTTCAAACACCAACTTAGAAGGAGAGGTTGGCTGCAAAGTTCTTCAGTTCATCCTACACGATGAAGATCAGGAAGATGCTTGGTTACAAAACCCTTTGGTGCAAATACACAACAACTTCTTCAGAGAATATGAACTAGGTCAAGAACTTTGTCTTTGATCACAAATTGCTTGAACAGAGTTTGCTCAATGCTTGTGCAACTTGTGTCTGCTTTGACGGCTCTTAAAACAATCCTTTTATATGTCTAGGGTTAGGAGAAAAGAAGGCCCAAAGACATATTCACGGATCCGAAGAAATCAGATCAGAATTCTGATTTTCTTAAATCTCGACAGATAGCAGGTGTCGAGGAGCTATCGAGAAGGTGTCGAGCATTAATGATTTTGCACTTTAGCTTGTTTTTCTTGGACAGACTTGATGACTTCAACACTTGATCTTGAAACCTTATTTCTTGAAGTATTAAAAACACCTAGAACTACCCAATTACAAGTAGAGTGCATTTTGGTCAAAGGATTAGCCAATTTACATAAATAAGTGACATATGTTCTTAACAAGTGAAAACACATATGTCCTAACAATCTCCCCCTTTGGCAATTTGTGACAAAACCACAACAAACAAATGAACATATGAGAGAAGTCATAAATCACTCAACTCATACTCACTTGTTGAATACAATAAAATCTATCCTAACACAAACCCTTGAAAAACTTTGCAAGAAAAGAGTTTATGGCAAGTTAGACTTTGACAATCTGTATTTCTAAAACACTTTAAACAAAACTCATCAAGGCATCTTGTGTGAAACAGAAATAAATAGATTGCATACAAGTATAAGAATCATGTGTATAAAGATAGAAAAGAAACAACACATGTAGAGAAAGGTGAAAGAAACATACATCCACATATAATGAATATAAATACAATGTATGTAAAACTGGTTACAAGACCTCATATATAAGAACAATGTATCTAAAAAGAAAGAAAAGAAAATATACATCATAACCTCACTACATCCCTCAAATATCAACACTCCCCCTAACAAAAAATATCCTATACTAACTCTCCCTCTAAGATGACTACTCTCATAACCCAAAACTACTTTCCCTTTTTGTCACGAGTGATAAAGGGTAGAGTGTCATGTAGACATCTCATCAGTAGAGCTAGCATCTCCATCATCATCCAAAGCGTCATCGTCATCACCATCATCATCCAAAGCGTCATCGTCATCACCATCATCATCATCATCCTCAGAGTCAGAAGCCGCTGGAGGAGGTGGTGAAGGAGTAGCCTCAGAAGCAAAACCACCCATGGTCGCCTGTCGCCGTGCAATATGACCAACACGAACATTCACCTGATACAACTCAGTGGAAAGTGTATCGAGGCGAGCATCCATGCGCTGCAGCTGCGCCATAATGTCTCCAAGAGATACACCGCCAGTAGAGGAAGAAGGAGCAGATGTAGATGGAGCAGATCTAGATGGAGCTGAACGGGAGGGAGGAGTGGAATCTGTCTGTCTCGACCTAAACTGAGCCTCACTACGTTTTACGGTAGCGGCATCTATGGCACAAATGTGTGTGAAGTGGTCAGATACTGGAAAAGGGATAGAAAAATGGCGTAAGATCCTCGTGATAGCGGAAGGAAAGATGAGCTTATCACGGGACGCCGAGTCTAAGTGAACATCTATGATAGAAAGAATGAAATGAGAGGTGAAATCTATAGTCAGATGCTCAAGAAGAGATAACAAAATTCGAGCACGAGACTCTGGATGGAGTTGTAGTGAGAGAGTGGATGGAGTATAAAAGTCATCACTATGTTTAAGAATCTAGGACCTTTAGTAAAAGGTCTACATGATGTATACTGATGTTCACCCCAATCAGCGGGGCGCTCACAAGAAGCAGAGATGGCAAACAGCCCCAGCTGCTTCCATTAGTGCAACTGCTAGCAGCTCTCTAGGTACATCATCAGTAATGTCCAAGCTTTCCTTATCGGGAAAGTTTGATAGTAAATCAGCGATGGCTCATCAGTAATGTCCAAGCTGTCCTTATCGGGAAAGTTTGATAGTAAATCAGCGATGGCTTGACCCTTTACAGCCGTTGGGGTGATTACTATGATCTCAAACTCAGATAATTGCAAGAGCCATTGTGCTAGCCTTCTGGAAAGAACCGGCCGTTTCAAGAGTGAGTGGATTGGATGAGATTTTGTAAAGAGCTATATCGTGTGAGCTAGCAGATAATGACGCAGCCGCTAGGCAGTATATATTAGAGCAAGAGAAGCCTTTTCAGCCCTTGGGTAGCGGGTTTCAGCATCCTTCAACTTTCTGCTAACATAATAAACCGGTCGCTTACTCCCTTCTTGATCATCTTGGGCTATGAGTGCCCATATTGCTTCATTATTGGTAGCCAAATATAGCTTGAGTGGTTTCCCTAGTATGGGTGCACATATAGTTGGCAGTCTGGTCATGAGTTGCTGCAACTAGAGGAATGTCTGCTGGCATTTGGAATCCCAGTGGAAGGGTCTTCCTTTTTTTAGTAGTGGTGTAAAGACAGCCATAAGGGCAGTGAGACTTGGAATAAACTGCTGGATGTATGAAAGTTTACTTAGGAAACTTTTGAGCTGTGTGAGTGTTATAGGTGGCTTCATAGTAGCAATGGCTTGCACTTTGCTAGGATCAACATTTATGCCTCTTTGGTGGAAGAAATCCCAGAAATTTCCCAGCCGTAACTCCAAAGGCACATTTGAGTGGATTCATGTGAAGCTTGTAGAGTCGACACCTTTCAAAGGCTTTTCGTAAGATAGTAAGATGATCTCCTCTTGTCTTTGACTTCACAACAATGTCGTCCATTTAGTCCTTAATCTCTTTGTGCATCATGTCATGAAAGATTGCGGTCATAGCCCTTTGATATGTGGCTTCGACATTTTTGAGACCAAAGGGCATGACGGTGTAGTAAAAGTTACCAATAGGAGTTCGAAAGGTTGTTTTGGCTACATCTTTAGATGACATTCTGATTTGATTATAACTGCTAAAGCCATCCATGAATGAGAACATAGCATGCCCAGCAGCTGAATCAATGAGCATATCCATATTTGGAAGTGGATATTCCTCTTTGGGGCATGCTTTATTAAGATTTTGGAAGTCAATGTAGCATCGTATTTGTCCGTTCTTTTTCTTGACTGGTACAATGTTTGAAAGCCATTTCGGGTGCATGATAGGCTTAATGAACCCAGCTGTGAGAAGTTTCTGGATTTCTTGAATGATTTGAGCTTCAACATCAGGATGGAAGGTCCGCATGGGCTGTACTACTGGCTTTGCCCCTGGTTCCACGTTAAGAGCATGTGCTACTAGGTTAGGATCCAAACCGGGCATCTCATGGTACTCCCAAGCAAAAACATCAATGTACTCTTTTAATAGTGAAATGAGTCGAGCCTTTTCTAGTGGTGGCAAAGTTGCATTAACTGAAGTTGGCCGCTGGATACCAGGATCATCACTAAGATTAATGGTCTCCAGCTCCACATCAGGTGAAAAATTGGTTACCGCTAGGGGCTCTTTAGACAGTTCCATCAGACTGTTGGGCAGATTTTCTTCGATTGCTAGGGTTTTTATTTCTTGAGTATAATAGTAAGTTGGTGTAGTGCTTGCTTCATTCAGTCCAAGACCCTTCTGCTTGAGACAGCTAGGCCCCGCATATCATCATAAACGATACCCCAAACGACCATTTGGCAGCTGGATTTGTATGCATTGTGGCTGTGAGACACCACTAGGGGTTTCCCTAGTTCTCTTTTCTTTTTCCTTTGATCAAGGAAAGGTCTCATATCTATTTCTGGATTACTTTCAATGTCTTGCCAGTTGGGTAAAGGGATCTCAACAGGCATTGAAGTAGAATCTTCTCCGCTTGGGCTGAGCTCATCATAGAAAGTAGCCTCAAAGTAGTATGCCTCGGATATATCAAATGGTGTAGGATTAGCAAGGATGCGTATAGGCTTACCATTGAATCTTCCCTTGATACATTGGTAGTAAGTAGATGGCACAAGCTTGTGTTTGTGGATCCATGGCCTCCCAAGTAGAGCATGATAAGAAACGGGTGAGTCGATAACATGAAATTTGATGAGAGAGACAATGGGCCCCACCTTAAGAACTAGTTGTATACTCCCAATAGTGCATTCATGAATTCCAGCAAAGCCAAAAACATCAATAGGAGCCCCAGCTATTTTGTTGAATGGGATCCCAGTAGCTTTAAGTGTGTTGGTTGGAATAAGATTAAGCGATGCACCGGTGTCGACTAGTGCCCTTCTTATGTGAACATCATTAATATGAGCAGCACTATATAATGATTTACTATGATCAGGGTGTTGTACCTCCATATCCTCGTCGGTGAAGGTGATGGCATTAGTAGTCTCTAGGAAGGCATGGCTGGCATGAGCTTTAGCTGTGAGGTAATGTATTCCAGAGTTGGCAACAATGGATACAAGAGCTTCAGTTGTTGCTCTCCTTGACTCCTCTTTGAGCCTCAACTGATTGAACAAAGTTTGAAAGGTAGGGCTTCTTTGAAGAGCAGAGATAGCCTCTAGGGGGAAGCTTGTACCGCTGGCAGTCTCATTCTCATCAGCCCTATTATGAAAAAGTATAGCTGTTGTGGCCTTCCCCCTGTGATGCTAAGGCAGTGGGTTCCGCTAGACCTCTTGCTCACGAGTGAGGTTCAAAGTGCCATTTGAAATTTTCTTGTAAAATGTTCCTTGGACTGCTCTACAATCTCTAGTTCCATGACCCACATATCGATGATACCGACAATAAAGGGGCTTTCACATATCTTCAGGGGTAGGCTCTCGGATAGGCTTAAAGGGCCTAAGCACTCCATCAGCCACCCATTTGTCAATGACATCATTTCTTCATCGGTGTATGGAATGGGAGGATACTCTTCCTCCTCTTCCCTTTTCTGTTTCTCCCCAATTATTGGTTCCTTGGTGGAGACCGCAAAAGCTTGAGGATCATTTTTCTTTTCTGACTTGGGCTTTTAAGTTGTGGAAGGCTTGACTGATACAGCTGTCTTATGAGCCTTCTGGAGCAGTGGGGCAAACTGAATAATTTCAAGATTCTCCAAATGGGCCTGGTACTCAGGAGACATGTTGTCAATGCAAATCTTAACCAGCTCTTGCTCTTTGAACTGCCCATAACAATCAAGAGCAGCATCTCTGAACCACTGGATGAAATCAAGGAGTCCTTGGAGGACTTTTGCTTAGTGTTGTGAAGAGTGAGGATGGTAACCTTTTCCTCTCCATGAAAATACTTTGAGCAGAAATTTTTAACCATGTCATCCCATGTGGCAATGGAACCTGGCTGTAGAGTGGAGTACCATGTGTAAGCATGATTGGTAAGAGATTTTGAGAATTCCCTTAAACAAAGATCACCATTTCCAGCAAAAGGACCCACAGAATCAAGAAACTTATTGACATGCTTAATCGCATTTTCTTTCCTCCCATCATAAAGAGTGAAGGTGGGAGTCTCACATTTCTCCGGGTATGGCTTGCTTAGTAACTCAGCTGGGTAGGGTGGCCTACGAACAAAGTGCCTTGGTTCCTTTGGCTGGCTAAGCCTTTCCCTTTTCAGCAAAGTAGTGAGATCAGATAATGTAACAAACTGAGGAAGAGAGGCACTTTGCTTACCCGATTGAGGATTCCTAGCGGCTGATCCCCTCTCCTGCTGTGTTCTAGGATCTGGTTCTTCATGTAACTGCTGGGGTGTTGGCCCCTGAGTCTTTCTTAAGACCTTTAAAGATTCAACAAGTTCAAATTGAGCTTGCTGCATTCCTTGTAAAGTCTCTAAGAGGAAAGAGAATCGGCGGTCAGAATCCTCTCAGTTAACCTCATGTTGGTCAGCTTGTTCTCCTTGTGGAGCTGGATTGTGATGGCTTTGTGTTGCTGGGAGACTGGTGTTTCTAATCCCCTCTTACCGGCTATTCCGCAACCTAGGAGGCATGGTGAACTTTTGGCTTCAGTAGACTCCCTAGTGAAGTCGCCAAAATTTCGGGGATGAAAAATTTTTCCTTCCGACAAATGAGATTTATATTAGGTTGGGGGTCTAAATCGAAACTTGACGATGGGATTGATGCATGACCCAAAGGCTATCGGTGAAGATCTAAAGAATTCACTGTATTTTATGCCTTAGGCATAGATTGTGACTGACAAGAATGGCCCATAAACAATCCCTACAGTAGACATGTCAACATGGTGTAAAAACATATTGTAAGAAATAGCCTAGCAGTAAAATGTTTCTGCAGAAAATAGCCCAGCGGTAAAAGGTTTCTGCAAAAAATAGCCCAGTGATAAAAGGTTCCAGCGGTAAAGTAAGAAAAATAGGATAAACCTCCAGCCGTTAGCTACTTCACAGATTAAGGGAAATATCTACATTTTCAGACTCATCATCCGTTAGCTCTAGAGAAGAGTCTTCTAATACAATAATATGAGGAAAAAACTCTCTAGTGATAGTTACATCATAACTATCAATAGTCAAATAAATAAGTAAATATCATGGGTTCCATAATAACAAATAATGAAGAAAAACTTAGTGTGAGATGAAGGGAGTGAGAGATTCCAGCTAGCGCAATAAGATCATTATGGTGCCATGGCTTGCTCATGGGTGTAGTATATGTAGTGAGTAGAGGGAGTCATTTGTGAGTAGTATGAGTAATGAGTGGGAGTGTATAGTAAGGCTACTGGGACTTTATGCTGAAGGTAGATGAATATCTTTAAGTGGGAGTATGAGGGGTGTTTTTGAGCTAGAAGCTAGGGAACTTAGTTTCTAAACTTGAAAACTAAGAACTCAGTGACTTTTTTAGAGCTTAGAGGAGGCTTAAACAGAGAGGTTGAAGAAGAGTTCTTTTTTGGTGTATCTTAGTGTGTTCCTCCTCCCCTTCAAGCATTAATGAAGAGTTCCATTTATAGTTGGGTTAATTAGCGAATAACCTCTGCTAAATCTTCCTCAATCTTCAGAAAATCCTTAAAGAGTCGTTCCTAGGATTTTAGCTAAGAGTGGTAAGCTCAACTTTTAGAAGGTTCTTGTTGTTTTGGATAATAACAGTTGAGATTCTGACTTAGCATTCAATGTTGATTGGCCTTGGCTAATGGGATTAAAGCATGCTTTAGGTTAATGATCTTGGTTATGCTACTGCTAGAATTAGAGCTCCCTAGGCCAGGTGTCAATCTTGATGCCCCTACTGGAAACCCTGCTGGGATCCCCTTGGTGCCCTCCAAACCACATTTCCCTAAGTTTCCCCATTTAGGGTTTATGTGCTTGGTCCATGAATCAGAGAATACACGTTTTCAGTATGAAAATGAATTGATTTCAAGTTGTTTCAGGAGCTTTAATGGCCTGGTCATGGTTGCTCTTGGTTCTTAATAGGATGGGTTGGAGAAGAAAAAAGGGACAGCTAGATGAAGCTTCCCAGTTTTCTATCATGTCAGTTTCAGCTTTATGTCACATGAGAAATGATGGAATCTCAACTTGTGAAGGAAGGGTTTAACCCTAAATGGACACGTGTCCTCTTTTGATCTGATTGGACAAGTTAGGACTTGATGGGAATGGGCTCCAGCTGTTTAGTTGTACTAAAATTTGGCCGGTCAGCTCATGTGATTCCAGCTGCTGGGATTTGTGTGTGGGCTGGCCTAGCTCAGCTGGGCTTTGTAGTTGAGCTCTTTTGGGCTTGGTTATCCTTACAAGATGAAGAGTTTTGCCATGGGTGATATACATGGGCTTTTATAAATTTTGTGAGAGATGTATTTCTTGAGGGATGAGTAATTATATTTCCCATGGGTGAGGGATTTAGTATGTGTAAAAAAAGTGTCAAAATAATTTTTGATTTTGTAAATATGTGCCAAAATAGCATTTGGGCTTTATGAAATAGTTGCCAAAATAATATTTGGGCTTTGTAAAATAGTGCCAAATATTTATGTTTGGGCTTTGTAAAATAAGTGCCAAACTAGTATTTGGGTTTTGTAGGATTTTGTAAAAATATTGCCGTGTAGCAACGGACTTAGTAGAAGCGCCGTATCGTAACGGGTTTTAGAGGTACCGTATTGTAACGGACTTTAGAGACGCCACATCATAGTGGACTTTAGAGATGCTGCATCGTAGCGGGATTTAGAGATGCCGTATCGTAACGGGTTTTGTAAGAGGGTTTTGTTAGGCTTTTGGGCTTTGCCCACAAATTAAATGATTTTGGGCTTTTTGTGGAGATAGTGTAATTTTGTGGCTCAATTTTGGTAGTAATGTGTTAAGTATTATTTGTGGAAAATCTAAGTTGGATAATATGTGGGATATAATAGGTAATATTTGTGAGAGGGCCCATGGTAATTTATGGGGTTTATATAGGAAATATTTGTGGGAGCCCAATAACATGCAGAATATTTGAGTAATATGTGGGAAATATTTATGTGGGCTCAAAATAATTTATAGGCTTGTGTGGGTATTTTTGTGAGTGGGCTAATGAAATTAAGGCCCGAAAATTTGTACCTCAACAAACTTTAACATCATTGTTGAAAATACTAAGAGGTGCCAATTGAACTATAAAACTTTTCACATTTTTTATATTTTAAGATACTTACAATAAGCTGTTTACCCCGCAAAATTCTCTCTTAAATGTCCAAAAACTTTGTACAAGAAGAGATACCAATTAAATTATAAGATTTTTGGCAAGATTTTGTCCCAAAAAAAAAAAAATTACATGATTTTTGGCAAGCTTTTAAACTCTTTATTTTACCTAAAATTGAAGAAAGTTCATTTTATAATTAAAATTTTATTGTCTAGATTAGATAGTATAAAGTGGCACCGGATACAAATTTAGATTCATAATATTTAATACAAAGATAAAATGGATTAATGTCAAATATAGATGATACGATTATATATATTTTATAGATTAGATATTGTACAAGTGGCACAATTTTGAATGTTACACTTTTGGATTTATAATCCTATTTTCCTAACATGAAACTCTATGGTCGGTGAATTGGATAATATATACGTAGTATTTTTTATTTAACATTTAGGTAAAGTTACCATAAAGTTAAACTAACAAATTACTGAAACTTGAGACGTTTGTTTTTCACTAATAATTAAAAAAATTTGTCCAAAAAAAAAAAACTAAGGGTAAAAAACTAAAAATGAATGCTTATTAAAAATTCAGATTCATGTAATAAGCTGTGGCCCACATTCGTCGCACAGGTATGTTTTAGAAATATAATTAAAAATTAGCTTTATTTGTAGAAATAACACAAATTTGTATTTTGTAGTACCACACATTCTCAACAACCAAACAAAATATAAATACGTTTATTTATTTATTTTTTATAAATTTATTATTATCATTAATTTTTTTTTTTTTGGGGATCAAGGTAAGTAAAAAAAAGTTTGGTTTACTTCCGTTAGAAAAACGGGATATTTAGTTAATTTCTCTTTAAGATAGAATCATGTGGTAGTAAGTTTTAATTTCTATCAAAAGTTTAATTAGAGGGTGATGTGACAGTATTAAAAAAGAAGAAGAGATGTTCAATTAAAAGACTATTGGAGGTAAGCTAGACTTAGTAAAAAATATATAAACACGTATTATGATATTTTTAAAACAAAGAATTCAAAAAACCATATTTTTTTGGGAAAATTTAATAGATGCCTTAAGAGCATTTGTTAATGGACAATTTTTAGAAACTTTTTATAAGAAAAGAAAAATGTAACTAATTATTTTGGCAAACTTTCCTAAAATACAACTAAAATTACTATTCAAATTTATGATATTATAGATATGATTAAAATTGAAAATAGATTCAGCACAACAATGCAACATATGTATGTACACGCACATGAAAAAGCCCAGAATTTATTAGTTAAAAACAATTGAAAGCATAGTCCCACACATAAAAACTCTCTTAGGATAATTGAACTAGTGGACGTAACTAAAGAAGTTGTTGTCCTTGAAAGCTGGCAAGAGAACTTAGGCTAGTTTGACTAAATCAAGAAAAATAGAGGATATATAAATTTGGAGGAATGTTTAGGATTTCTAAGAAAGTCTCAAATTTTTAAGGAGGTCTCAAATTTTACCTTTATTGATAATCGAGTCATCAAATATGTATTGTAATTTTCTTTTATCTCAAATCATATTATCAAGAAATGTCAAAATTTCAAATGGCAGTGATCAGGCATGTAAGTAGGAATGACAACACGGTAGTCCATGAACTTGCACAATATGCCAATAGGTCTGGAGAATTGAAGAGCTGGTTTGGTACAGCTCCAGAGTTTATATCTATGTGTTATTTACTTTTTCGCTGTTGTGCATAATATGATATTTCTCTGTTTAATCTAGATCTCATAATTAACCTAAGTAATCATTTCGCTAATTCATTAGGTTAAACATGAGTCATAACAGGCTGACTGAACTTGTCAAAGAACGGTTTAAGTTCATTAGATAAGAACCCATTTTAGTTTGATAAGTTTCTAACTAGTAATCAACTGAGTCAAATTCGAATCCCATTTGATCCAATCTAGTGGGATAATTTGCTTCTTTTCTTTTTATTGTAATTCTTATATTTCCTTGTGCTGGTTGTGCCATAAGTTGCTAGTATGCTATTGATATACATGATGCTCTATGAGTAAATGTGTCCCAGAACCAAAATACTCAAACATAAAACATTAATTAACCTTATGACCTTCCAGAAAAATTAAATAAGAATACCCAGTCAATTATGCCTAATGCTTCTTAGTCTGGTTGATGAGGATTGAGGAGATGTGAGATTCTTAATGGTCTTTCAGTTAATTCTGTCTTTTCAATAGCCAACCATGCATATAACCATGAACATCACTAACTCCTAGTTGCCCCTAGGGCACTTGTTAAGTCATTTTAGGAAAGTTTTATACCACTTTTATGAGAAATATAAAATACTGTAAAAAAAGTTAATTACTATTTTCTTTCTTCAATAAAACGTTTCTAAAAATAGTTCGTAAATCATAGGCATCTGTTAACTTTTCCCCTCTCTTAGTTTATGTTCAATGCATACGGATGCCATTTCCGTATCTTTTAACTCTGATTAAATAACATCACATGGAGGTGGAAGTGTAAAGTGGTTGGTTTTATCTAGTTTAGCAGGACATTAAATTATGTGTTGTAGAAGATGATAATATGATAAGAACTTTCAACTCCCTTAATTGAGTTTATTGCATTTGTGGTACTGTTAAGGCTTTTATGTTCTTTAATGTTTTCTTGTTGTTGTGATGGCTCTTTTTTTTCTTCACTCTTAAATAGTTTTTCCATATATGTTGATGCATTGTTCTCCTTTCTCTATCTACCTTCAGGATTCTGATTTAATTCATTGTCTTTGGGGCAAGTCAATCAGCATCATTGCATCAGTAGAATCACTAGAAGTAATTAATTAAATCTAGAACATAAATTTGCCTCAATGATGAATTTCTTGTTTCTATAGATCAAACAATTTTCTCTCTCTACAATTAATCATGGAGTAGAAAAGCTTTTAATAAATAAATAGTAGTAATATAGAAAAAGGTTGTAAGATAAACACATTACAATTCATCAAATAAAAAAAAGTTAAACACATTACGTGGCATATAAGCATTTGAACCCCACCCTCCACCCCCTTCTTTCTATCAGAAATTTGTCTTTATTAGTAGAGTATTGGTGGTTTTCACAAATGTTGACTTAATTTATCAAACATCATAGGGAGTAAAAACGGTTCTCATTTGGGGAAAAAAAAAAATTAGGAGTAATTTCACTTCCCTCCCTTATGATTTGAGAAAATAGGACAAATTTAGGTATAGTACCTTAAGTACTGTTCCTTAGGTTTCCCTTTTAAAATTCAGCTATGTGGCTATTTAACTTAAAAATACACTTCCATCCCATGAGAAAAAATCCATATAGCAGAATCTTAAAATGAGAACCTAAGGAACAATATCTAAATATTGTACCTAAGTCTTGCTCAAGAAAATAACACTCTACTCCAAACTTGAAGGGAAAAAACACTTTCTCTTCCTAGATATTCAATTGTCCAAACTTTAAATTAATATTAAAAATGTTGTGTACTAACCTTCCATTTGCTTAAGGATGGGTTTTCAAAATTATCTTATTTCATAATTAAATTCATTGTTTTAAATTTTTAAATAAAGTATATTTTAAAATATTAAGTGTGATTTTTTTTTTCATTTCATATATTTTTACTAATCATGGTTAAAATTTTGTAAAGAAATTCTTATAAGAATTTAGAATATTTAATTACTAAATATAAACAAAAAGGGGGGGGGGGGGGGGAGGGGGGACGTTAATTTCTTCAAATCTCAAAGAAGGTGAATGCTTTTTCCTCTCAAGTTTGAGGTGAAGTATTATTTCATAAAACAATGACGAAGTTTCTTTGGAAAATTTGACTTTCAAAAATCATTTAGTAAAATCAATTTCCTTTTTGTCAAAAAAAAAGTGTAGGAGGGGAGGTTAGCAAACTCTATGCGTTAAGGGTAATAGAAATGGAGATGAATACCAATGCACTCGCTAGTGGTGATTAGGCAACTTGAATCCAAGACAAAATTTTTATTGGCCCATGGTATGGCAACAATGGCCCACAATAATAGCCCTATCAAAATTCTAGTGGTACATGTGGTGTTATTCATTATTGTTACATAGCGTGGAGTCGATTAGTTTACACTAAAGACCCTTTTTTTTATTGGGTAAAAAAAAGAAAAAAAAACTTATGGGCCTAAACGAGTCTAGAAATGTTGTAACTTGTAAACAAAATGACTACACTGTAGGTAGTGTAGCTTTCTTGGTGATTAGGTAGGTGGAGTCCATGACTTGATTAGTTAATAATAATTGCCCATCAAGAGAGTCCTTCAATGCCTCTAGAAAAATTTCAATCTACTTCCTGGTGTTCTGTCAATCGCTCAACTTGAGTTATTCAGAAGGGAAATGCTAGGGACACAAAAAAGTTTACAATTCACAATATTGTGGACTCATAATTTTACTTCCGTCATTTACAACTTATTATGTGTCTAGTTGTGATAAAAGTTGTGAATTTTTTTATGTCCTTAACATTTTCTTATTTGGAAGTTTGTTAATTAATTACCTGCTAACTGGTTCCTTGAAGGCCTTGTTTTCCCCATCAATATTTGTCTTCACTGTTGGTTTTTTTTTTCTTTTCTTCTTCTTCTGTTTATAAAATTGTATTCACCATTAGTCTTTAGCAATTTTGTGTTTTATTATTCATTTATTCTTCAATCTACCATGGTTTAAAAGAAATTTAATGTATGTGTGATGCAAGAATAACAATACATATAAGCTTTTGAATCCCATTCTATGGTGAGGGGTGAAAACCACATAAGCAGAGTGATTTTTGAGCATAGGCTTGTAGATGGTAGATGGAGTTATTCATCAAAAAAATACATGAGAAAAATTCATAATTTACAGTATTTAACGCTTTTTATAAATGTATATAACTTTCTACACATTTTACATGTCTATGATATAAGTTTACATTGATAGTACCTTCTATGTAAAGCTATAAATAAACATTAAGTAACTAATAACTAATTGATGTAAGCTTTTGAGCGTAGGCTTGTGGATAGTAGAAGGAGTTGTACGCTTTTACTAAGAGTTTGTTTGGTTGGAGGGGTGGAAAAGTGAGAAAATAGAAAAAATTTTAATTTCCTTTCTTTTTGTTTGGTTGAGAGTGAAAAAATGGAGGGATGAAAAAAGTGAGTTTGCATAAATTTACTCATATACTCTTGTTAAAAAATGGTGCACAATTAAAACAAAAAAAGTGACAAGCAACCAAAAAAAATAAAATAAATAATGACCCAAATTATATTAAAAAATAAAAATCATGTCCAGGATAAAAAAATCATGTCTAGTTAAGAAAAAAAAAATGAAAGAAAGAAAGAAAGAAGAAGAAAAAGAAAAACAAAACAATGCATCACGCTGCGGCTTCAGGAAATCACACAAAAAAAAGAATAAGAAAAAATGGGCAAACGCCCAGTGAAGTAAAGAAGCAGCAAAAAGAAGCCAAATAATTATGCCAAAAAAAAAAAAAAAAAATAGAAGCAACGTTAAGCCCATGTGCAACCGGCCATTTTTGTCATTCAATCGTCATATTTTCCCCTCAAGTTTTATTCTTATTTTGGAGAGAAAACTTTTTTGTGAGTCTGAAGAGAAAATACTTGGGTCCTACAATTTATTTTCATTCCTCTCCATCCAATCAAACATACTCCAAAAATGTTTCCCTTCCTATTTTCTCTCAAAAATTTTCCATCTATCCTATTTCACCTCCAAATAATCACACCCTAAACGCATTGCACAAAGTGTGGAGCTTATCTTGGCCACACAAAAAAGCCTCATTGAAGGCAATACGTAACTAAGACTTTTTTTTTAGACCAAAACTTGAGCCACAAAATATATAAATACAAATATATATATATATATATATAAACATAAAATAAATTCAAAACTAGATAAATACAAGAAAAAAAAGTCTATATTCAATTATAGCAAAATATAAACCACAGAAAAAGGCAAAATAATTGTATTATAAATCGTTTCAACCCAATTCTCTCTAATTTATTAACAAAGAACTCAAAATTCTTTAAACCCTAAAAATTATCTAAGATTGATTTTCAGTCAATTACGCTGCAATTTCTTTGTTAATATACAAAACCAAAGAGTATTAGAAAATCATCTAAAATTTTATTGTGAAATCCAATTTTAACAATATCCATGTTTTGAGAATGCATACTTTATTGTAAAGTCATCTTGCCAATGACATAAAAATAAAAATAAAACCTAAACTAAACGATTTTAGGTGGAGTTAGTTAAGCAATATGAGAATAATAAAGAGCCAAAATTTTATAAATAAAAGAAGAGTCATATCAGCACAAAGTTACAACAAAGAAGTCATTTTTTTTTTCAAGCTAAGATTTTTTTTTCAAGCTAAGATTAGTATATATTTTTTTAAATAAAAAAAATTTAGCGGTGATCCCATTGTGTCATGATTTGTCTGTCTTTGTGAACCACACAAATGACTGGGTTGGGACAAATGAAAATAGTTGTTGATTGGTACTAGTCGTTGTGAGCCATACAAATGTCAAAAATTAATGCATTCAATGTTAGCAGCATTCAAGGAATATGAACTCCAATAATTCATCATCAGAATTATGTGTAATGCTGATGACTGATATGCATTAGTCTTTTTCTTACGTCGGGTCCTCCGATGTCTCTTTCTATCACAAAAATAATGGTTGTCTTACAATGAACTGGGACTCTTTTCGTTTGTCTCCAAATGGAAAAAATCTAATCTTTCTTTTTTCTTTTTCTTTTTTGGTGGATAATTAGAAAGAATCTAATCTAATACATTATTCAGATTTTAGTTTTGATCAATTTTGTTTCTCAAAAAAGGAGAAAGTTTTGATCAATTTTTAATGCTTTTATATGATGTCACTTTTTTTAAAACTTAATTATTTAATAAAAATGATAATTTAATTTCAAATGATATATATTTAAATTTATTATTTACTATGAGAAAGATTATTTTTAACTTTTTTTCTTCCAATATAGGTAGTGCGGGAAGATATAAATTCATATTCTTCTAATTGAGAGAATTGAATAACAAAATTGAAGTATACTTTTTTTTAATGTATAGACACGTTTTATAACCAAAAAAAAAAAGAAGTAGTTGATTTTTCTTTTAAAAGAAAGCAATGGAAATTGATAAGTAAAATTATAACAAGTGTCCAGGCTGAACCTGTCGGCTGTGTCATGGAACGGAGTCTACAGCTTAGGCTGACGGGATTAGTTAAGTAAGAGATTGAAGACCCCATAGCTGACGGACAGTGATGTGACAGGACAAAGATGGAAGGAAGCCTGCTCCAAGGGGTTAACTCCATCTTAAGGCTGACACCGATATGGCCGAAGGGCATAAAATAAGTTGACGGTCCTGAAGCTAACAATTCTAATAAAATCTTTGCCTTGGCCACCACGCATGAGTATATAAATGACTTGTATCACACGCTCAATGTCAGTCTCCTACAAGGAAAAGATTCTGTAATATACGCTAATGAGGTTTCCTATAAGTAAAAGACTTTTAACCCAAGGAAGAAATGGTCAACCCTCTACTACTATAAAAGCCCCAATTCTCTCACAAATCGAGATACGCATAATTAACCCCTCTCTAGCACTCTAGAGTTGTAACAAGTTCTAACTTGACCTTCGGAGGGTATTTGGCCGGCTCTACATCGGTGCTCTCTGTTAGGTCTTCTCCTTTTTGTTGTGCATGTGCTGTTTAGAGTGTGCGAGTATCATGTGGCTCACTGGTGGTTTTTTTCGGCATCATCAGTTGGCGCCGTCTGTGGGAAACGTTTTGCTGCGATCCGCAAGCCATACTGTAATTTCATGGATAAAAGAGTTGCATGGTGCTCACTCGCTCGATGGCAATCACAAACGACGTTCGAGAAGAGGAACCACCCACGACTGCCCTCGAGAGACAAGTTCAAACTTTCGCCGTCGCCATGCAACGCCTCACCAAACAAAACCGTGATTTGGAAGAACAGTTGTGTCAGAAGAATGCAACACCGAATAACCAAAAAGATGATCAAGAAGGGACTAGCATTGAAAGAAGGAACCAAGAAGGACCCGAAGGTAGCAACGCTCCAAACCAACAAGAACGACAGGAAACCAACCATCCCTTCGGTTTTGACACGGCCCCCCTTTACATGGTCACAGAGATGCAGTTGATGAAGGAAAGGATGGATCTTATGATGAACGTCCTTAAAGGACGGGTGTCTAGTGACCTCGACGATTGGGTTCACGGGACCGATTCGCCGTTCACTACCTCTGTCAACTCCTTCCCCTTGCCACAGAAGTTTCGCATGCCACAAATTGAGAACTACGATGGAGCCAAGGACCCGTTTAATCATCTAGAGACCTTTAAGACCTTGATGCATCTTCAAGGAGTAGCGGACGAGATCATGTGTAGGGCATTCCCTACAACACTGAAGGGCCCGGCGAGAATTTGGTTTAGCCGGCTGACACCCAACTCTATCAGCACTTTCAAAGAGTTGAGCGCCCAATTCACTTCGCACTTTATTGGAGGGCATCGGTACAAGAAGTCTACTGCATGCTCGATGAGTATCAAGCAACAGGAGGATGAAACGTTGAGATTTTACATTGCCCGCTTTAGTAAGGAAGCGCTCTCGATCGACGAGGCCGACTACAAAATACTCGTAGCAGCATTTATGAATAGGCTGAAGAAGGGTAAGTTCTTGTTTTCATTATATAAGAATGACCCAAAAACTATGTCAGATGTGCTTTACAGGGCCATTAAGTACATGAATGCCGAAGATGCTCTACTAGCTCATGAGGAAAAGCCCATAAAGAGAGAAAGGCAGTAAGATACCCGCCAGTAAAGAGAGCGGAAGATAGCAAGAACCGGAGAGCAAAGGGATGATAGGCGATCTAAGCCCCTTACGAGGAGGTTCACAAGCTTCACTCCATTGACCACCCCAGTCGATTAGGTCCTAATGCAAATCAAGGACGAGGGGACATTAACTTTCCTAGGAAAGCTGAAGGGAGATCCCAACAAGCGGTCCAGAGACAAATACTTTCGCTTCCACCGCGACCATGGACATGACACAGCTGACTACTATGACCTGAAACAGCAGATTGAAGCCCTCATTAGGCAAGGGAAGTTGCAGAAGTTCGTTAGCAAGGAAAGGGCAAACCCGCTCCTTCAGGAGCAAGCTCCCCGAAGAGACAACGAGCGTCTGAGACAGCCTTTAGGAGACATAAGGATGATTGTAGAGGGCACGACCGCCAGCGGCTTATCGAAAAGGGCTCGGAAGACTTGTCTTTGAATGGTCCAGAACGTTCAGCTCACTGGAGCCATCCCGAAGATGCCGCGAGTCGACAACCCACTTATTGGCTTCTCAGAAGAGGACGCCCGACATCTCCACCATCTGCATGACGACGCGCTTGTCGTTAGCATCCAGGTAGGAGACTATAACATGCATCGGGTCTTAGTCGACAATGGGAGTTCGTAAGATATTCTTTACTACCCAGCATTTCAGCAGATGCGGATCAGTAGAGAGCGATTAACCCCAACTAACGCTCCACTCGTCGGGTTCGAAGGAACCAAAGTGTACCCCTTTGGTGCGGTCACATTGCCGGTTACAATTGGCGGTTACCCCTAGCAAGTCACTAGGTATGTTACATTCCTCGTGGTCGATTGCTCCTCTGCCTACAATGCCATTATAGGGTGACCCACCCTTAACTCTTGAAAGGCCGTAGCTTCAACCTATCACTTGATGATTAATTTCCCCACTGAATACGGAATAGGAGAATTGCGAGGGGACCATATAGCCGCGCACGAATGCTATGTTGCGATGCTGGAAATGGATGACCATTTGCCAACCAAGAGCATAGAAGAACAACGGACGGGGGCAAAACCAGTAGAGATGACGATGTGAAGAACAACACCCCCTTTCATTTATAGTTTACCGCAGCGAATTTTAGTTATACTCCTCAAATTTATCATTTTAGTTTTTGCTACAATAAGCCCAAAGGGCAAGTTTTTACTTTAGTTTTTGCTACAATAAGCCCAAGGGGTAGGTTTTCTTTTCTTTAGAACTACTTTTTTCAATAAATGCATGGAAATAAGAGGAGTTTATTCAAAACGACTGATGTTTTTTATTTACAAGTTCACAAAAAGTGGACGACCTCAAGAAGAGTCTAAGTCCCTAAAAAATGGACGACCTTAAGTCTGCAAAAGTAGGCGATTATAAGCCTGTATAACAGAAGGATCCATCCTAAGAGGACAAAGCACGGTTGAAACCCTTGAATGGGCAAAAAACCAAGTCCAAACACAGACAAATCCGTAAGAAGTAGATAGCTTCACTATCCAAAAACTACATAGCGTCAATTTGTCGCAAAGGGACAAAAAAGTTAGCAATCAAAAGCTGACAGGCTCTATAAATATCCTAAAGAGATGAAAAAGTCAGCAATCAAAAGCTGATAGGCTCTATAAATATCCCAAAGGGATAAAAAGTTTCAGCAATCAAAAGCTGACGGGCTCTATAAATATCCCAAAAGGATAAAAAGTTTCAGCCATCAAGGTTGACGGGCTCCACAAATTGTCCAAAGGGATGACGTCAGCCCTCAAAGCTGACGGTCTCATCAAAGTGACGAGATTGTGAAAACATGAGCTCACAAGTCCATCATGTGGACAAGGTTATAAAATTAACGGTCCCGTACAAGTGACGGGCTCATCAAAGTGATGGGCTCATCAATAGTCTAGTCCATAACAAATAAAAAGGTTAGTAAGTCAATGGACTTATCATACCCTTAAAACGAACAAGTCCAACATTAGCCCATGACGTGGACACTTCACCCCAGGGGAACGAAAAGATGATTAAAATCCCTTAAAGGGACAAAAGGGTTCGTTAGTAAAAAAAAAAAAATAGACGAGCCCATTACTTAATAAAGTGGACAAGGTCATTGGACCTGATGCCTCCACTAAGAACGCCCATCGCGTAAAATTAGTCGATGACGTTGACGGCATCACTAAGCTGACGACGTCATAAATAGACTAAAATAAGAGAAGGCACTTGAGTTGACGGCTCCATAAGTGCATCCTGCATGAAAAATGGTCATTGAAACTGACGGCTTCAACAGGCTGACGGAATCATAAAACTAAACATCCATAATCATGCATAAGAAACGACTAATTAAATCATTATCCATGACTAGGCTGACGGTGCCAGCCTACGTCTACCAAATAGCTGTTGAGTCTACGAAGCAAACACCCCTCAGAAAGAAAAGCACAAATATAAATGACAAATACATACATGATCGAAAAACGACGGTTATCAAACATCAACAAACATCACTTACAAACAGACGCCCCAAAAACAAAGGAGCACTTAGAAACATTGTTTGCAAATTAAATGAAATATGTAAAAAGAAGAAAATAAGTGGAACTATGGCCGGGCAGCAGGAGTATCACTCGGAGTCTTTTGAACAGAAGGATTCTCCATGTCTAGAACCTCAACAGAAGGGTTGGAAGTAGTGATGGGAGGATTCGCAGCAGGCTGGGCCAAAACAACGCCATTACCTTCATGTGGAGGGGCATCGTCAGAGGTGTCACCTTCAATAATGACGGCGTCATTAGCAGGCGTCATTGGCGGGGCGCCATCCAAGGTGATCCCAGATAGATCCAGCTCAGGAAAGGCTACGCAACTTGCTTAAGGCAGTCATCAAATCCAGTGCCGTAGTATCCATCACAGGAATCAATGAAGGAATTTGACGCCTTGAATTTTTGGACCGCATCAGCCCCAACTGTCTCCACCTGCCCACGAAGGGTCGTCAGTTCTTGTTCTAACTTCTCCTTCTGATGACCCGCCTCCTCCAACTTCTGCTTCGTCTCTTTCAGCTCGACCTTCAGGAGGCAGACGACCTCTTTGTACTGCACCTGCTGGTTCAACAAGTTAGTGTTATGCTTACTAATGCGAGTGACGACTCCTTCCTTGGCCACACACCGGTCCTGGAGCGCTTTTACACGTACCAAGGCCTAATAAGGACATAGCCGTCAGTCAATAAACAAGAAAAAATAATAAGAGAAAAAACTAGATAGAGGAGACAGCTTACCCGTGTTAGGTCAAACAAAGCTGACGCCCCCAAGTCCTTCGTCCCCAACAAAGCACAAGGATCTATATCTGTCGGCTTTATAAACGATTCCACCTCATTGACGGCATAATCCTTGTGCTTCAGTAGGCAACGGGGCCCCTTGAAGACAGGACCAGAAGGAGTCATCACCCCCTTTCCTGCTCCATGGCTTGATTTGGGGGGTGACTTCTCTGGGGGCTCATTTCTAGAAGTGACGGCCACCTTTTTAAATAGACGGACATCTTTCCCGTCGAGTTTCCTCTTTAATGAACCCTTAGTGACGGTTTGGGGGGCTGACGTGGAGGTTAACTCCCCCTTTGCCCTCTTCTCCTCCTTCTGACGGGCAGCGGCAGCCCTTATTCGTTGCTTAGCGGCCTTCATTTCTGCAAAGACAACATATATGCATGAGAAAAATTGATGATAAGAGCCAAAGTAATGGAATGGTAAAAAACTACTTACGACGGCGAGAAATTTCTTCTAACTTGCGAGCTTTCTGGCGTCGGTTCCGGACCCCCACAGTATGCGTAAAGAGTGAAAGAGTAATCAAATCCCGACACTTTCGCTCCTCCAAAAGAATCTCTAGAACCCGACGGATAAAATCCCTTTGCTCGTCAGTTAGAAGAGGGCGAGTGTTGGCTGAAAAGAAAAATAAGCTGACGGTGTTAAGACACTTCAAAAAATAAGTAAATAAAGTATATGTAAAAGTTGACGGGGCTAAAAGCTGTCAGTTAAAACCTGAATCCCTGACGAAGGCCCAAGTATTATCAAAGTAACCATGGGGTATCATCTCCCATTCTCCCTAATGGCACACCCAATCCATCCCTTTAACAAAAAAAAATACCTACTCTTCCAATCCCTATTCGAATCTGGCATCTCAGACACTAATCTCAACTCCCTCTCCCTGACGAAAAAATGGTACATCCCTTTAGAGGAAGAAAGGTGCTGGGTCTGTAGCAGTAGAAGAATTCCTCTAAGGAAAGTTGACGATGTCCTCCACTCAGACGACCCCATAGGACCTCAGCATTTATAAAGATCCTCCATGAATTTGAAGCAATCTGGCTGATGGACAACCTTAAAAAATCAGCCAACTGACGGTGTAGGGCCGTTAGGGGCAGTCTGAGCCCCGCAGCGAACATGGCAACATACATACCAATGTTTGCGGTTCTCCACGTATAACACTTTTCATTTGCCCTAAGGAGACAGATAGGAATGTGGTATGGGATTTGGAAATGAATGCGCAACTCTTTGAAGACCTTATCACTCACTTTTGGTAATAACTTATTGACGGCCCATTCCTCGGGAAGGATGAAGGGATGGCTACCTCCAGGACTTCCTGAGGTTCACTCACAAGACTCCTCGTCACCCTCACCTCCGTCGCTATCCCTTTCTTCTTTTACCTCGACTTCACCCTCCTCACCTACTACCTCCTCCTAACCTTCATTCCTGTGACTCCCTACCTCCTCGTCAGGAGATTGGGCTGACGTCTCTCTCTCTGACGACCAGGAAAAGCTCCCGGATTCATCACCTGAACCAAATACCTCGTCGTAGCCTGCTCCATTGCGGACTGACGATTGATCACTCGACGCGTCACTTGACATTTGACTACTTACAAGTGACGAATTTATTCTAAGCACCTAGGATGACGACCTCGCTATAGAAAAATCAACCGAAATAAAGCATGTACAAAGAAAGGAAAAAGGACTTACGAGTTTTTTTTAAAACAGGTGACGGTTCGAGAAGCGACGACAGAAACACAGGCGACGGTGTTGGAGAATTGACGGAGAAAAGGTGACGGATCTTCTCTCCAGGAATCAGTAAAGATGAAATAGGAAAAATGAGAGGAAGAGGTGGGGTATATATAAAGGAGAAAGGCACGGAAGACGAAGCGATGCCCTAGTCCAGAAGCGGAGCCAACCAGAGTGCGCCACGTGTCTGAGCATTTAATGATGACTGCTCGAGGAAACACCTTTGAATTATTTTCTCTCTCCTGGCCAACGTGAAAGTTAAATATAACTCCATAACCCGTCAGTTCAAACTGACGGAGATATGGAGTAGGGGGCAAGTGATAAGTAAAATTATAACAAGTGTCCAGGCTGAACCCGTCGGTTGTGTCATGGAACGGACTCTACAGCTTAGGCTGACGGGATTAGTTAAGTAAGAGACTGAAGACCCCATAACTGACGGACAGTGATGTGACGGGACAAAGATGGAATGAAGCCTGCCCCAAGGGGTTAACTCTATCTTAAGGCTGACGCCGATATGGCCGAAGGGCATAAAATAAGTTGACGGTCCTGAAGCTGATGGTTCTAATAAAATCTTTGCCTTGGCCGCCACGCATGAGTGTATAAATGACTTGTATCCCACGTTCAATGTCAATCTCCTACAAGGAAAGGATTCCACAATATACGTTAATGAGGTTTCCTATAAGGAAAGGACTTCTAACCCAAGGAAGAGATGGTCAACCCTCTACTACTACAAAAGCTTCAATTCCCTCACAAATCGAGGTATGCATAATTAACCCCTCTTTAGCACTCTAGAGTTGTAACAAGTTCTAACTTGACCTTTGGAGGGTATTTGGTCGGCACCACACCAGTGCTCTCTGTTAGGTCTTCTCCTTTTTGTTGTGCATGTGCTGTTTAGAGTGTGCGAGTATCGTGTGGCTCACTGGTAGTTTTTTTCGGCATCATCAGAAATCACATGAAAAGAATTCTTCCTATAACTGAGGGAGGACAACGATGGAATATATGAAGTTGTCTTGGATTCTCAGGGTCTATTCATAGACACATTTCTATACTTTTATTTTATTAAAAAAAATAGTTTGATGGTTATAATAACAGGAAAATGAGGATAAGAATCGTCATTCTCTTATTAAAGAAGAGGTTATACTTGCATAAGTACCATTAAGGGACTTCCATTTTATCTCAAGAAAATTTAGGAGTATAACTTTTGAACCATAATTCATGCTACAACTTTCAGTTGGCCAATTTTTTTTTTTTTTTTTTTTGAGAGAGTTTCAATCTATGACGTCTGCTCTTAATAAAATTAAAACTATTTATCATCAGACCAAGACACCAATCAATTTTTGGTGTAGACAGTGATTGAACTCTAAATCTCTTATATAACTATTAGAGATTTTACTAGTTAAGCTAATTGTAACCCACATCGGCCAATTGTTAATATTGGAGAAAAATTGATGAATTCTTATGAATGTAGTCGGTTCTAGTTAGTTCAACTGGTAAAGTCTCTGATAGTTGAATAAGAGATCTAGGGTTCAATTGATTAGTTTTTTGGTCTAATGATAAAGAGTTATTATTAAGAGCAAACGCCATAAACTGAAACTCCAAAAAAAAAAAAAAAAGTAATTTTTTATCACTGTCATCCATCATATAGATCATTTAATCAAATAACAAAAAAAAGTTGTGACAAATAAGTTGGTCATAAAAAAAATCTTCTCTCGCACCAACTACTTTCATAAATGTCTAGTTATCAAACTATGACTTGTAAACTGATCCCATTAAATTTGCCGTTTCGTATTTGAATTGTTGAACTTGTGAAACGAATGTTGAGCTCTCAAGATCGCCTTTAAGGCATTAACTACGCTGTCCTTTTTGAGCCAACACCTAATTTAGGACGTCGGTTTTTGATTTTGAAGATTAAGGGTCTGTTTGGATACTGGTTATTTGCTAAAAATATTATAGTAAAATCATTTTTAAATATGAATAGTGCCATGTGTGACCCAGCAAAATATATAATCTGTGTTTAAAGTGGAGTTGGCTGACAAGTGCACAGTTGCTATGGGACCTACCTTTTAAACGCCAAACGCAGACGTGCTGAGGGAAACGTTTTCCAAACGGTCACTAAGTGAGAGTTTGGATACAGTAGAATTAGGTTTGCGTCTGCGTTTGTGATTAAAACAGTGGGTCCCGTGCACTGTTCATGGGACTCGCAAGTACTTTTTTTACCAAAAACAACTTTAAAACTGGGTCTTACGGCACTATTCACACATTTAAAAATTATTTTGCTATAATGTTTTTAGTTTTTAGTTTTTAGTTTTTAGCAATAAGCGGTATCCAAACAGACTTAAGTAAACATTTTTAGATTCACACTTTTAAATTTGGATTTTAATATATATTTTTTTAAATAAAAAAATTTAGGGGTGATCCAAAAGTCTCATTGTGAGCCACACAACACAAGTGAATGGATTGTGACTACTAATGAAAATAGAATTATGTTATGGACACAACTTTTGGCACACAATTGTCAAAATGCATTAAATCTTAGCAGAATTCAAAGATTATGAACTTTTGTATCAATAAGTGTTGAGACATACCAAAATTTACAACAAAATTCACACTCGTATAAGATAGGAAGTTGTTAATGTTAGATAATAAATTAGCGTTATTAGTGGGTCTATATAATAATCAATGATAACAAGTCATTCAGTAGGTGTGAAATTTGTTGTCAAAATTAATCATTGTGCCTGTAGCATTACTTTGTGTGAGTTATTCTAGAATCACAATCTTTACCATATCACTATATGTCACTTTCACATAAACACACCACTTTTTTTTTTTTTTTTTTAATTCAAAATTAGCTACGTAAGAGAGTTGTTGAAAAAGATGTGTGAAAGGATGTTATTCTAGAATTATTGATATAAGGTTTCTTTCTACAACCCAAAAAAAAAAAAAAAAAATCGTTTGTCATACAAAATTTGGACTCTTTTCATTTGGCTTCAAATAGAAAAAATATAATGCATTATTTGGATATATATATATATATATATATATATATATATATATATATTTGGTTAGGTTTAAGTTACACTTGGGGTAACTCTAAGCAATGTTACACTATCTAATAACTTGTTATTGAATTCATATGAAAATTTCACCGTTGGATTACATGTTCTATATGTTTTTGATATTCATGCCAATTTTATACCAATCAAATGTTATTTACTGTTTGATCCATAAATTCATATTTTATGTAATATTTTAAACTACAAAAACTTGAATTTAAAAAATTGATTAATGACATGGCTATTGATCTTTGTCACCTTGAAATTTTGCAAATACGGAGAATATACAAAGATAATGTAATCCAATGGTTGATTTGTCAAAATTCGCATCCAATTAAAAAAATATTGAGTAGTGTAATATTACATAGAGTTACATCTGATATAACTTGAACCCAACCCATTTTATATATATATATATATATATATATATAAATTTAAGGCTTTTATATGATGTCATGTTATTTAAAACTTAATTATCTAATATAAATAATAATTTATTTTAAATGATAGATTTAAAATTATTATAACTAAAAAATCATTAATTATTAGAAAGATTATATTTAATTTTTTTTCTTATAATATAAGTAATGGTGAGAAGATTTAAATTCATATTATGCCAATGCAGAACCATAAAATTTTTGACAAAATATTAACTACATTCATTTAAAAGTGAAAGGATTAAAGGAGGGGATCTTATAAAATTTTTATTTTTATTTTAAAAAAGAGTGGTTCATTTTAAGAAGAATTTGCATAAGTTATTCCTATAGAAGATGGAATGCAAGTCTCATGATCAGAACGAAAATTACATGCAAAGATTTTTTTTTCCCCCTAAAAATCAGAGAGTACAATGATGGAATATCGTGAAGTCCACTCTTGGGATCTATTTATAGACACCATTATACGCTTCTATTATATATATATATATATATATATATTTTTTTTTTTAATAATTTGATAATAAGTATGATGGAATTCAAACCTTCATTTTCTTTATTAGATTACACTACTATATGTAATGTAAGAACTACTCTTAGGAACCTCTATTTTATCTTGAAAAAATTTAGAAAAACAATTTCGATATCATAAATTTGGCTATAAGTTTAAGTTGATTAATGTGAGTGATGGATAAAAAATTGACGTCTTATAATGGACCACTTTGACAAATTACAGGAAAAAACTGTGGCAAATAAGGGCGGTCATAAAAGATCTGTCTTCTCTCGTACCAACCAATTGCAAATATATGTATAGGTGTCAAAATATGATTGGTAACCAATTCCAAAAAAATATGCGGTTTCCCATTTGAATCGTTGAACTCGTAAACCACATGCTGTCATATCATAAATGCTGAGTTCGCAGCAACGCCTTTTAAGTACTAAGCTCTCCAAGCAGTCCTCCTCTCTATCCCTTCCTTTGCACACACAATTGGCCATGGCTTCGCTTCTTCAACCAAATGCTAGAAATCATGAGCTTAACCAAAACTCCAAAACTCTGAGTTCCACAGCTTTAGAAGTGGAAATCATAAATAATCCAATGCAAAGCAACAGAGGTGGAAACGTTGCTGTTAGAAGTATGGGGGATGAGGATGAGGATGGTGTTTTCTTGACATGGGAGGATTTGTGGGTGACTGTTAATGGAAAGAAAGGTAGCAAATCAATACTTGAGGGTGTGACTGGTTATGCACGACCAGGGGAGCTCTTGGCCATAATGGGTCCTTCTGGTTGTGGCAAGTCTACCCTCCTTGATGGATTAGCAGGTATATCATTTTTTTTTTTTTTTTTTTTTTGCCTAAAATACAATTTACACCTTTTAAGTTTAACATTGCTTCAAAATTTGGTTTTTTAACTAAGAAAATTTACTAATTTACACGATCTCTTGCATTGAAACAATATTTATAATTTATGCACTCATTTCGTTAATATCTATTAGAATTTTCCTGTACAACTATATAAAAAATGTAGTTGTTTGGACAAAAAAAATAGAATGTGGTTTTCAGATGGGTTAATGACGAAAACGTGATGAACTATAATGGAAAGGAGCATGTTGACATAGTTGTAATAGTTGAGAGTTGAGGGCATAAATTGGAAGTTTTGAAAACTCGTAAACCAATTAAAAGCAACCCTGAACTTAAGAGGTGTAAAATGCTATTTAAACTTTTGTATCTTATATTTTTTTTAACGCTTCCTAATAACCAAGAATATTATTAAAGCAAAACAAAAGTAGCATCCTTCCTGCAAGCATCCAAAACTATAGCAGGAAAGAAGATGCGAATTACACTAAAAAGTAGACCTATTTGTGTTGTAAGTTTTAACCAGACTAGTTCTATTTTTTCTTGATTTCTTTTTGGAGACCAAAACATAGTTGAAGGCCTCTGCAAGTTCCTCTTACTAGCAATTTGAAATGCATGTCTCCTAATTTTGTAAGGAAGAAGAAGAAATATATATATTGAACATTATGTATGTGCACACTACTGTTTATCAACGAAGGAGATGGTTTAGTGCTTGTATTCTATTACTTTGCAAGTTTGAGGTTGTGGGTTTGACTAGTAGTAAGCTTTACTATTACTTGAGTAGTTCCACACAATATTAAATTCAGATTTAAGTGGGTCGGAGTAATAATCACACTTACCAACCTTTTTTTTCTTCAATTATAATCTTCTTTTTAAAAGAAACCTATTTTTTAGGGAGAAAAAACCCTGCTTAAGCAATTATATGTTACTATTTTTGTATATACTATATTACAGTTTTAGCTCCATCAGGCATTTGAGAACCAACAAGAAAAATATCAATGTCAAAAAGTAAATTGAATGCCCACCACACAATGTTATTTTGCTACAGAAATTGTGTGTGTGTGTTTTTTTTTTTTTTTTTTTTTTTTAATAAAAAAAAAAAACACAATTCAAAAAATAAAAGCAAATATGATTTGACAATTCAAAGGAGCATTGTTATACAGGTTGAGTTATACTCTAGTTGAAATTTTGTTTTAAAAACAATATTTTATTTATTAATATGAAATGGTGAAATAGTATTTTGAAAACACAATTTCACAATTATAAGTTATAACTAAAAACATGATTTCCACTATTTGTCCCATACATATAGTGTGTAATTATTATTACTTATTGACAAATGTCTAACTAATGTTTTATGGCAGGGAGATTAGGTTCAAACACAAGGCAATTGGGGGAAATTCTAATCAATGGCCATAAACAGAAATTGGCTTTTGGAACATCGGTAAGAGAAAAAAAAAAAAAAAAAATTCTCCTTATCAAATCAATGAGAAAATTTTCTTTAAAGCAATTTGGGTTTGACTTGGGTCCACTCTAGTGAATTGGACGGACAAGATTTGGAAACACGCATGTCTAAAATTGTTTACATGTCTACACCATGTCTTGTCTAGTGCAATGAGCGATTGATGTTTTTCCAAGAAATTAGTTTAATTATTCTTAGCCAATAGAACATACTAATTAGTTTAATTTTTACCTTAACGTATATATAGGCATATGTAACACAAGATGATACTTTGATGACAACTTTAACGGTGAGAGAAGCTGTGTATTACTCGGCTCAGCTCCAACTCCCAGACTCCATGTCAATGTCAGAGAAGAAGGAGAGAGCAGAGATGACAATAAAAGAAATGGGGTTACAAGATGCCATGAACACAAGAATTGGTGGGTGGGGAGCCAAAGGTATCAGTGGTGGGCAAAAGAGAAGAGTGAGCATTTGCATGGAGATCCTGACACGCCCAAAGCTTCTCTTCCTTGATGAACCAACAAGTGGACTTGACAGTGCAGCATCATATTATGTGATGAGCAGAATTGCAAAGTTAGATCAATGGGATGGAATTAGAAGGACTGTAGTTGCATCCATTCATCAGCCCAGCAGTGAGGTCTTCCAACTCTTTCACAATCTTTGCCTTTTATCGTCAGGGAGAACTGTGTACTTTGGTCCTGCTTCAGAAGCAACTGAGGTAAGTTCTCTAATGTTTATGAAGTGCGTGTATATATATATTCACTTCTTGTTGCAATTAATATATAACTAAAGTTTCACACTTTCAATTTCATGTAGTTTTTTGCTTCAAATGGCTTTCCTTGCCCGACTCTCCAAAATCCATCTGATCACTTCCTGAAAACCATAAACAAGGATTTTGAAAAGGTAAGTGACCCTTGGCTTTTATGTTCGGTAGTTTGTTGATATTAAATTTTGTTTGTGTCCTTAACCTTTAACCTTTATCTCAAAATTGACCTTATATTTTAAATACTTCATTTTGGTCATTATATTTTCAAAGTTGTTTAAAAATATTCCTTATAATTGGATGAAAATATTGACATGACAAACCAAATTCATGCTATGTCATAGGTTGCTACACATAAGAATAAATATGAAATAAAGGTCAAAAGTTGAATATCAAGTATGTAATTTAACCTATTATCAATGGCAGTTTAGTAGGTGACTTGGTTAATGTCTTTTTATAGATACATATCCTCTCCATTTTGTTTGGAATAGAGTGAGTTCATTTGGGTTAAAATAATTAATATCCTGTATATAGAAGATCATGGCACTTGATACATACTACACAACACATTAGTAATAACTAATTTGAACCATGAAATAAATCAATTTAAAATAGAGGTGATTTTCCTTTCAACTTAGTCTTATGCAATTACTCATCTTAGAAACACCTCCTTATAAATCTAATATATATATATATATATATATATATTTTATATAAATCTTTTGTAGGATCTTGAGAAAGGTTCAGATGGAGGAATACCCACAGAGGAAGCAATAGAGTCTCTTAAAAAGTCATATAAATCATGTGAAACTTACCAACAAGTTCAAAGACAAGTAGCAGAAATATGTAAACAGGTAATTAATTAAGCAAGAAATTAATCTTGCAGTTTAATTTACACAGCATATATAAATAATCTTTCCTAAATGAATTACAAAAAAAAAAAACAAAAACAAAAACAAAATAATGAGTGAAAAATTTAAGTTGGTTTCAGGATTGTGGAACATTAGAGATGAAGAGAAGCCATGCTAGCTTCGTTACTCAGTGTCTTGTTCTTACGAAAAGGTCTTTCGTGAATATGTTCCGTGATCTAGGCTATTACTGGTTGCGGCTAGCTATTTATGTTGCATTAGCTATAGGCCTAGCCACTGTGTTTTATGATGTTGGCTATAGTTATGGATCAATTCAGGTAATTCTTAAGAGAGATATATTAAATATTAATTCTTTATACATATAATTTATAATGCAAATTAGGATCAATTCAAAAGCTAAATTAACATTGTAATATATATATATATATATATATTTTTTTTTTTTCAGGCAAGAGGTTCACTGATCATGTTTGTATCTTCATTCTTAACTTTCATGGCCATCGGTGGATTCCCTTCTTTTGTGGAGGACATGAAGGTTTGTTTTGTTTCTCATTTAAGCATATATTAATCAATTTTATGCACATAGATCTACTTCCTTCTTTAAATCAACAAAAAATTATAGTGACGAGCAGAGCTTGCCAGTTACTAATAAATCAAGTTTGATTGTTTGATTTTATAGATTAGAATGACATTAGAACTAATTCCATGATTTAGATGCAGAGGAAAGTGCAATTAATCCAAAATTTGAAGCTTTCTTAATGTCATACTCAATTATTTCATGTGTTTTTTTCCCCTCCCATTAATCCAGATATTTGAACGAGAAAGGTTAAATGGACATTATGGCACTGGTGCATTCGTTATAGGCAACACATTCTCGTCTCTTCCATTCTTGCTAGTGATTTCACTGGTTCCAGGGGCAATAGCTTATTACCCTCCAGGACTTCAGAGAGATGCTGAACACTTTCTATATTTTGCTGCTGTGTTATTTGCTTGCATGATGTTAGTTGAGAGCCTAATGATGGCTGTTGCAAGCATGGTGCCTAATTTCTTGATGGGTATAATAACTGGTGCTGGAATTCAAGGGCTCATGGTATTAAGTGGTGGATTTTTTCGATATCCGAATGATCTTCCCAAACCATTTTGGAGATACCCATTGTACTACATTGCTTTCCACAAGTATGCATATCAAGGATTGTTCAAGAACGAGTTTGAAGGGCTAACATTTCCCAGAGATAAAGCCGGAGGGCCAATCAATCTAAGAGGTGAAGTAATTTTGAGAGATACATGGCAAGTGGAAATGAGCTACTCTAAGTGGGTTGATCTTGCTATCTTGCTAGGAATGGTGGCTTTGTATCGAATTTTGTTCTTGGTTATCATCAAGACCATTGAAAACGTAAAGCCTGTTGTTGCAAGTTTCATGTCAGCACGTTCCAAGCAAACAGCACAAGTCGTGGTGAATCCTTTTGCTACACCCATGCATGGGGGGACTATACAGCAGAGCTAGATGTTATTGGTAATATTAGAAAATAATGTTATTAAACTAACGAATAAGAATTAAACTAACGAATAAGTCTGTTTTCTTTGATTATTAATTTAAGGAAATGGACTACCTTCTACTAATTTTTGTTTTTTGTTTTGTTTTTAAATTTCTTTGCAAGCACTTGTATATTATGAACTGAATTATCAGGGTCCAAGACTCCAAGTATGTTGGTGTATTAATTATTATTACTGGAAAAAAAATGATGGTGCATTAATTGATATTTGATTGTGAGAAATTCTAGGATTTCCTTTATTTTACTTTTTTTTTAATTATATAATTTGGTAGATACGGTGAGGAATGAGGATTTTGAACTTTAAAAATCATTGTTGAAAACGTTAAGAAATGCCAATTGAACTATAAAATTTTTCATATTTTTTAAATTTTAAGATACTTACTTTCCCCTCACATTTTTATTTATTTTAAGATACTTACAATATGCTATTAACCCTGCAAAATTCTTTCTCTTAAATCTCCAAACACTTTGTACATGAAGAGATATCAATTAAATTATAAGACTTTTGGCAAGATTTTATGAAAAAAAAAATTATATGATTTTTGGCAAGCTCTTAAACTCTTTATTTTACCTAAAATGAAGAAAGTTCATTTTACAATTAAGATTTTATTGTTTAGATTTTTTTTTATACAAGATAAAATTTCTACTCTAACTTAATCTAAGTGTATATATGTATGAAACTCCTTTCTGGAGACTTGAACCCCGACTCTTGCCCCCTACACCCCGTAAGCATTTATACCAAGGGTACGCGGTGATAGATTTTATTGTTTAAATTAGATAGTGTAAAGTGGTACAATTTTAAATGACTTAGCACTGCATACAGATTTAGGTTTATAATATTTAATACAAAGATAAAATGAATCAATGTCAAATATAGATGATAATATTGTATATATTTTATAGATTAGATAGTGTACAAGTGGCACAATTTTAAACGTTACACATTTTAAAACTTTTTTTCTCTTGATTTTTTAGTTTTTATTGTTTTGAGAAGAGAGAGACATAAAATGGTAATAAAAATACAAATTTAGCTTTATTTTTAACAAATGTGGGTAATGAGAGACAAACAGTGCTAACCTCAAATGGGTAAAATGTTAATTTTTAAATCACAGGTAAGTAAAGTGTTTTTAGAACAAATCACAGGTGGGCAAAATGTAATTTCTCATTTTCTTTATTAGATTACACTACTATATGTAAGTACTATTCTTAGGAACCTCTATTTTATCTTGAAAAAGTTTAGAAAAATAATTTTGATGTCATAAATTTTGCTATAAGTTTGAGTTGATTAACGTGAGCGGAGGAAAAAATTGATGAGTCTTATAATGGACCACTTGAACAAACTATAGGAAAAAACTATGGCAATAGTACGGTCATAAAAGATCTGTCTTCTCTCGTACCAACCAATCGCAAATATATGTATAGGTGTCAAAATATGATTGGTAACTGATTCCAAAAAAAAAAAAAAAAAAAAAACTGATTCCAAAAAATATGTGGTTTCACATTTGAATTGTTGAACTCGTGAACCACATGCTCATATTCATGTCATAAATGCTGAGTTCTCGGCAGCGCCTTTAAGTACTAAGCTCTCAATGCAGTCCTCCTCTCTATCCCTTCATTTGCACACACAATTGGCCACGGCTTCGCTTCTTCAACCAAATGCTAGAAATCATGAGCCTAAACAAAACTCCAAAACTCTGAGTTCCACAGCTTTAGAATTGGAAATCGTAAATAATCCAATGCAAAGCAACAGAGGTGGAAACGTTGTTGTTAGAACTATGGGGGATGAGGATGAGGATGGTGTTTTCTTGACATGGGAGGATTTGTGGGTGACTGTTAATGGAAAGTAAGGTAGCAAATCAATATTTGAGGGTGTGACTGGTTATGCACGACCAGGGGAGCTCTTGGCCATAATGGGTCCTTCTGGTTGTGGCAAGTCTACCCTCCTTGATAAATTAGTAGGCGTATCATCTTTTTTTTTTGTTTGCCTAAAATACTATTTACACCTTTTAAGTTTAACATTACTTCTAAATTTGGCTTTTTAACTAAGAAAATTTACAAATTTACACGATCTCTTGCTTTGAAACAATATTTGTGCACTCATTTCGTTAATATCTATTAGAATTTTCCTGTACAACTATATAAAAAATGTAGTTGTTTGGACAAAAAAAATAGAATGTGGTTTTCGGATGGTTTAATGACGAAAATGTGATGAACTATAATGGAAAGGAGCATGTTGACATCTTTGCAATAGTTGAGGGCATAAATTGGAAGTTTTGAAAACTAGTAAACCAATTAAAAGCAACCTTGAACTTAAGAGGTGTAAAGTGCTAGTTAAACTTTTGTGTCTTATATATATATATATATATATAATTTTTTTTTAATGCTTCCTAATAACCAATAATATTATTAAAGCAAAACAAAAGTAGCATCCTTCCTGCAAGCATCCAAAACTATAGTAGGAAGAAGACGCGAATTACACTAAAAAGAAGACCTCTTTGTGTTGTAAGTTTTAACCAGACTAGTTCTATTTTTTCTTGATTTTTTTTTGGAGACTAAAACGTGGTTGAAAGCCTCTGCAAGTTCATCTTACTAGCAATTTGAGATGCATGTCTCCTAATTTTGTAAGGAAGAAGACGAAATATATATATTGAACATTATATATGTGCACACTACTGTTTATCAACGAAGGAGGTGGTTTAGTGCTTGTATTCTATTACTTTGAAAGTTTGAGGTTATGAATTCGACTAGTAGCAAGCTTTACTATTACTTGAGTGATCTCATACAATGTTAAATTCAAATTTAAGTGGGTCAGAGTAGTGACCACACTTGCCAACCTCTTCTTTCTTCAATTATAATCTTCTTTTTAAAAGAAACCTATTTTTTAGGGGGAGCGGGGAACCCTGCTTAAGCAATTATATGTTACTGTTTTTGTATATACTATATTACAACCTTAGCTTTATCAGGCATTTGAGAACCAACAAGAAAAATGTCAATGTCAAAAAAGAAATTGAATGCCCACCACACAATATTATTTTGCTACAGAAATTGTGATTTTCCTTTCAACTTAGTCTTATGCAATTACTCATCTTAGAAACACCTCCTTATAAATCTAATATATATATATATATATATTTATTTATTTATATAAATCTTTTGTAGGATCTTGAGAAAGGTTCAGCTGGAGGAATACCCATAGAGGAAGCAATAGAGTCTCTTAAAAATTCATATAAATCATCTGAAACTTACCAACAAGTTCAAAGACAAGTAGCAGAAATATGTAAATAGGTAATTAATTAAGCAAGAAATTAATCTTATGGTTTAATTTACATAGGATATATAAATAATCTTTCCTAAATCAATTACTGAAAAACAAAAAACAAAATTAATGAGTGAAAAATTTATGTTGGTTTCAGGATTGTGGAACATTAGAGATGAAGAGAAGTCATGCTGGCTTTGTTACTCAGTGTCTTGTTCTTAGGAAAAGGTCTTTTGTGAATATGTTCCGTGATCTAGGTTATTATTGGTTGCGGCTAGCTATTTATGTTGCATTAGCTATAGGCCTAGCCACTGTGTTTTATGATGTTGGCTATAGTTATGAATCAATTCAGGTAATTCTGAAGAGAGATATATTAAATATTAATTCCTTATAAATTTGATTTATAATGCAAATTAGGATAAATTCAAAAGCTAAAGTAACATTGCAAAATTTTTTTTTTTTCAGGTTAGAGGTTCACTGATCATGTTTGTATCTTCATTCTTAACTTCCATGGCCATTGGTGGATTCCCTTCTTTTGTGAAGGTTTGTTTTGTTTCTCATTTAAGTATTAATCAATTTTATGCACATAGATCTGCTTCCTTCTTTAAATCAACAAAAAATTATAGGGACGGAGCAAAGCTTGCCTGTTACTAATAAATCAAGTTTGATTGTTCGATTTTATAGATTAGAATGACAATAGAACTAATTCCATGATTTAGATGCAGAGGAAAGTGCAATTAATCCAAAATTTGAAGCTTTGTTGATGTCATACTCAATTATTTCATGTGTTTTTCTCCCCCTCCCATTTATCCAGATATTTGAACGAGAAGGTTAAATGGACATTATGGCACTGGTGCATTCGTTATAGGCAACACATTCTCGGCTCTTCCGTTCTTGCTAGTGATTTCACTGATTCCAGGTGCAATGGCTTATTACCCTCCAGGACTTCAGAGAGATGCTGAACACTTTCTATATTTTGCTGCTGTGTTATTTGCTTGCATGATGTTAGTTGAGAGCCTAATGATGGCTGTTGCAAGCATGGTGCCTAATTTCTTGATGGGTATAATAACTGGTGCTGGAATTCAAGGGCTCATGCTATTAGGTGATGGATTTTTTCGATATCCGAATGATCTTCCCAAACCATTTTGGAGATACTCATTGTACTACATTGCTTTCCACAAGTATGCATACCAAGGATTGTTCAAGAACGAGTTTGAAGGGCTAACATTTCCCAGAGATAATGCCGGAGGGCCAATCAATCTAAGAGGTGAAGAAATTTTGAGAGATACATGGCAAGTGGAAATGAGCTACTCTAAGTGGGTTGATCTTGCTATCTTGCTAGGAATGGTGGCGTTGTATGGAATTTTGTTCTTGGTTATCATCAAGACCATTGAAAACGTAAAGCCTGTTGTGCAAGTTTCATGTCAGCACGTTTCAAGAAAACAGCACAAGTCATGGTGAATCCTTCTACT
Source organism: Quercus ilex subsp. ballota (assembly GCA_032727855.1). Taxonomy (NCBI): domain Eukaryota; kingdom Viridiplantae; phylum Streptophyta; class Magnoliopsida; order Fagales; family Fagaceae; genus Quercus; species Quercus ilex. The sequence goes on along the minus strand of CM064918.1, from coordinate 23,982,883 downwards.
AGACCCATGCATGGGGGGACTATACAGCAGAGCTATAGTCATATTTTTTAATTTTTAAAATTTACTATTTTAATTTTTACAGAATGCGTTTTCCTTCCATAATGTGCAAGGCTTAGGAGGCCTTTGCACTCAAGTACACCTCATTATTTGATTAACACTGATCTCACTCTGACTGAAAACAAAAGAAAAATCTGACACAGAGAGAGAGAGGGACGGGGGAGGATACCACACCTTTGCCACAATATATGCACCACTCTGCTCATCTAGATCTTCCATAGAATTTTTTATGATGGGAATCAGTTCCGAGAGATGAATGTATGTAGCACCACCACCAGGGACTATTCCTTCAGCCATGGCAGCAAATGTGGCATTTTTTGCATCTTCAATTCTGAGTTTCCGATCTTCAACCTCCGCCTCAGTGTGTGCTCCTACCTAAAATAATAGAAAGATAAATAAAAGGAAAGGTAAAACAATTATGAACAAAGGTTTTGAATATCAGTCATTATCAACAAAAAAAATTAAAGTTTCAAAATTTAAATAAAAAACAAAGATAAAGTCTCTCTCTCTCTCTGTGTGTGGCTGGAAAAGCCTTGTTCGCTTTTGACAAGACAGATATTGATTGAAGCCAGCATCCAGGAAGAAGAAAGCTGTTACACAAGATTTTATTAACAATCTCTAAGAAATAGCACTTTTTTAAATTGCAGACCTTAATCACAGCCACACCGCCAGAGAGTTTAGCAATTCTTTCAGAAAGCTTTCTTGACAAGGATGCATTATCTGTTTCAGCCAGATCCTTCTTGATTTGCAAAATTCTTGCCTGTATTTCAGCTTTAGTAGCAGGGTCAGCAACAATGGTTGTTGAATTACTGGTTATGGTAACTTTTTGTGCAATGCCAAGCTGATCTGAAGTTGCACATTCAAGCATCAGACCCAAATCTCCAGAGAGAAAATCAGCGCCTAATGACATTAAAATTATCTCAATGAGAAACTGAAGCGGAAATAGCAATCTCATCACAAAGAAATACAATTATACGACAAATGCAATAAGGCCCCCGGAAACATAAATGATGACGATGTTTATATTTCCAAAGTTCAGAAAAATGCAGATAGTGACGTTTGAGATATGTTTCTATCCACAGCTTACAGTCACATAAAGAAAAAGATGTTGTGACAGAGAGGGCGTGTGTAGTGTTTACATGTAATATGTACAGATGTATTGTCCTTTTGAATGTTATTTAGAAGATGCACCAAATGATCAAACCTATAAAAGTTATTGAACTCAACAGGGCTGGAAAAGAAAGTCACATTTTCTGAAATCTCTGTATTCCCTTTTTCACCAAAAAAAACAGGGTAAGGAAAGTGTTTTGAAAATCTTAATGTACTAAGATTTTGTCTCCATTCTCTCATTCTTAACAAGCAATCAGAGATTAACAGGTGATGACAAATAGGTTAAATAAATGCATTTGAACAACATTTTGGCACAAAAGTTCCCATAAATTAGGGCCACAAAATAGCTTGAGTTCTACCAAATTGTGAATTTAACAGGAAAAGCACATCCATATAAGGGGCCTACATTGAGATCCTGAAAAAAAGAAACATCACAATAGCACTCACTTTACATTTTTTTTTAATATGAATTCCAGAAATTCACTAATTTTCTACATCAATTATTAGATACTTGAGAGCTCAATTTGAATTAAACACTATCATAACTCGCACTGAGGTTCTTTACATGACTATGAGGGCCAGCAAACTAGGAAATAAAAAATGTGAGTGAACATCTGGCTGCAAAGTGAACTATCTCATCATTTTGAGATGTAAAGATATTAATATAAGGCTAAAAGTGGGAATGAGTTGAACTGTGTCACAAAGTAACAAATTAATATTTTTAGTGAATGAAAAGCAGGTCATAGTCATGATAGATTCTTAACATCAAAACAACCACTGATTCAGAATAAACATTATCTTATTATTGACACATGTCATGGAAAAATTAAATAATTAAGCAAATAAAGTTTGGCATGCAGTACATAATTTGACCTGTCATAAGTGCAATATCTTGCAAAAGAGCTTTCTTTCCTTCTAAAAATCCTGGACATTTGACAACAGCAACATTTAGTAAACCTTGCATTTTGTTCACCGTTAGTGTTTTCAGTACTTGACTGGAGATATCCTCTGCAATGATTAGCAGTGGGACACTCAGTTGAGTAGTCTTTTCTAGCAAAGGAACAATTTCTTTGACAGTTTAAATCTTCTGATCAGTTACTAGGACTTTGGCATTGTCAAACTCCACTATAGATTTGTCGTGGTTTGTAATGAAATGGGGTGACATGTAACTCTTGTCAATCTGTCCAGAAAGATCTAATAGAATTAAAAAAAAAAAAAATAAATAACACTAGGAATCAGAGATAAAGGGAAAAATGCAAAAAGACCACTCCAACTTTAGGTCAAAATTAAACAGACCTCTGATGTTCTAATATCAAGTTTTAACCACAGAAGTTTGGGAAACTGCCAAATTGGTCCTTCCGTCTTACTTCTGATGGCTCAATGGAAGGGAAATCTTGTCAAGTGCTTCGTGCATTAAAGTAAAATTTACTATAGAAAAACCATTTTAATTCTATTTTCCTTTTCTTTTCTCTCTTATATTAATCTGCTTCTTCCTCTCTCATTCCTGCCAACACACAACCACACCACCATCTCTGGCAACCAAGAACCACCACAATTTACCACTACAAAAACTGGCACACATGGGCAAAGATTTGACAAAAAATAGGAGGGATTTGGATTAGAAAAAATGTGGTGGCCAAAGGGTGGTGGTTTGGGGTTGTGGAGGTGGCAAGTCCAAAGCTGTAGGTGTCAGATCCAAGCCAGAGGTAGTGGTTTAGGGCTTGTGGAAGTTTGGGGTTGTGTTATCTCTTGGTTTTGAGGGTGGCCAAAGGGTGGTGTTAGTTATATGCACGTAGTCCTTGTTCAGTTCATGATACATTCTGTTGCTAAGAAAATGTAGAAATGAAAAGAAATACTAATTAACATGATTAAAAGTAGTAGCATCTACTTGTGAGCTGAGGAATGAATACAACAATTTTTCAATTGTATCTATTTGTGTCATGGCTCCACAGAATTGGGACTTTCTGAACTGGGTACAACCTTTTATGAGTTTTATCTATCTGTGCCTTAAGGAATGAACTTTCAATAGATTGAGACTATAACCTTGATGTTGGTTTTCTTTAGTCCGTTTATTTTCCAAAAAAAAAAAAAAAAAAAAAAAAAAAAAAACAAACAAACAAACAAACAAACAAACAGTGGGGTAATTAGGTCATAGCTGGTTTATAAAGTTTATTTTCATTCTAAAATTATGGTTCAATCCAAATTACATCCTGACCCATTTTCTTTCCTTTCAAATTAAATTTTCCTTTCTTTGAGATGGTCATTAATCTTTTCAATTAAAAATCATCTTTAATGACCTACCTTCATTCCTTCTATTATTACAGAGGTCTCAAATGATGAAGATGACTCAATAGAGATAACTCCATCAGGGCCAATCTTTTCTATAGCTTCCGCAATTAAGTTCCCAACAAATTCATCATTTCCCGAAGAAATTGTGGCCACAGCTGCAATGTGGCAAAAGACACTTTCAAGATTTTGTTTTTGACAAGTAATTATAATTTTTTATTAAAAAAAAGTGCAAAGAGGGGCACAAACCTAATCCACAAGACATGCTCTAGATATTTCTGACTCTGATTTTTATTAGAAAAATGCAAAGGAAAGCAATACCTTTTATATAATCTCTTCCTCTTATTGGCACACTTTTCTTCTTCAAGACCTTGACCAATTCTTTCATAGTCTTATCCATTCCTTTCTTCAAAGAAACCGGTTAGCCCCGAAAGCAACTGCCAGCATCCCAGATTTGATCATTGCTCGAGCCAAAACAATTGCAGTAGTTGTACCATCACCAGCCAAATCATTCATTTTAGTTGCAACCTGCAAGCGGGATATGAAGATTTACATATCTATGATTGCTTTTGTCTCGAAAAACATCAATACAACAACAGGGGAGAGAATTATCTAGCAACCATGAATGACCTCTTGGATTAGCATTGCTGCTGCATTCTCAATTGCATCTGAAAGCTCTATGGATTGAGCAATTGTAACGCCATCATTAATTACTTTAAGCGATCCAGACTCAGAAAGAATAACATTATGGCCTGCATATTTTCTCTTAAAATCAATACCTCTATCAAATTAGCAGCATGAAATTTAATAATTTGATTAAAAAATACTTATATTCTCTTCAGAGTATTTCAGTATGTGTTACATCCGGCATATTATAGCTTTTTTAAAATGTCAGAAAAGTCATAAAGGCTTATGCCGTAACAGAGCCAACCCCATAAATTGAAAAATTGAAGTTCTCAAGTATAACTATTTTACATAGCCAAAGTGAGGCCACCCTAGCTGGCTGAAGCTTATTAAGAAAATAAGCAAACAAATATCTCTTCATAAATAAATTAATATCTCTTCAAGCAAGGCGTCAGTTACAAGCCTTCAAGGCTTCAACTGGTCTTATGCCATATTCATGACAAACAGAGCTAGCTTCCCCTTCAACAGCCTTTTTTACTTTGCTATTATTATTATTTTTAATAGACATGCCACTGAAGCCATGAAAAACCAAGACCTCATACCTACAATCTTACTATTTTAGGCTTTAATCAGTCCCCATCAATGGCATTAACACAAGTTACACAATTTATGGCATTTTATGGGGTTCTTCCTTATAATTATGGTGTTAGAAGCATTTGTAAATAATCTCAATCCACCATCTAGCTCACTTGAGAAGAATATAATCAGGATTACACTTACAAATTATCTTCTCTATTTGAGGCATCAATGGGCCAAGGCCCTTAAATAATATCCTTAAGTCTTGACATTGACAGACATCAATTTGCAAGTTGCAAGTCCCATAACAGCTACAGTTCAAGTATATGAACTTGATTTCATTAATATTCACCTGCAATGTGCAAAAACTAGGATGAACCTGTTTCATTTTGCTTCCTAACCTTCACAGGGATGGCAATCCCACACCCCCCCCCCCCCCCCCCAAAAAAAAAAAAAATGCAACAATTCTCACCTACTCCGATAAACACTCTGCGATTCAGTGAGAATGAATCTCATGATACAGTTTCGTCCTAGATTCCAAAAGTTCGTGAAGAAAATTTTTATGATAGAAAATAGCAAATACACATAAATTCAAGCAGCATTGCTATTCTGAACTCTTCCCAAATGGTATAGAATTTTTCTCAAGCTCCATAAAGTCTTAGAACAACTCACATCTTTACCCCCCCCCCCCCCCCCCATCCTGCCTAGGAGAAAAAAAAAAGGGGAGAGAAAAATTAAAATGATAATATAAATAAAATTTAGTACAACTTCTCAGACTAAATTGAATTTAAGAAGTGCAAGCTAAACCACAATCTCATGCAAATGCGAAATAAATAAAATTTGCAGTGAACTTGCAAATTGAAGTCTTGCAAAATGGCACTGCAATCTTCCATTAGCCTAATTTTGTTGGGTGGCTCAACTACACCATGCACTGAAAAATTTCACCATTTGATAAGACAAAGTCAAATCTCTAGCTGGCTCACTTCACTGAAACAGATGAAATTAATTTAATGTGTAGCCTCCAGCACATTTCACATTACTACTACCACTACATAAACAAAACAAATAAACTTTGCAAACTATTACCAAATAACAATCATCCAATTGAAACTACTGTATGCATTGCAAATGATATAGCAAGAATCACCAACAAGATATTTTTTAACCTGTAGGCTTATCATTGATCCCTTCATCAATATAAGCATAGATAGAAAATGAAATAATCCCTCTTGTTCTCAATAACTAAAGTATAAAGAGAGTAATAGACAGTATATAATGGTAGCAACCTAAAAAAGCTATCAAAACAAACAGAATTGAAGAATACCCAAATACCTCTAGGTCCTAAGGTGAGAGAAACAGCATCAGCCAGCTTATCAATCCCATCTTGCAAGGCCTCCCTGCATTCTTTACCAAAAGATACCCTCTTTGGGCCTGGGCCTGCCTTAACAGCAATACTCCTCACAAAATTTGCACTTCTCCACAACCCAGTTTCCCTTTGGTTCCAATAAAGGCTCTGCAACAATAACCCATTACTTCAAACACAAAATAATAAAAAGAGAAAGACATACAGAGAGAAAGAGAGACTACTTACAGAAAAGAGAGGTTTTTGATGGAAGAGCTGAAGGGAAGAGAAGGAAACAGACATATCCCTATAATAGTTGAAAAAGAAGAAGAAGAAATGGTTTTGCTTTGGGGCTTTGGTTTTGGAATTAGAAGCAGAACAATGACACTATGGACACACAAGCCAGGTTTCTGAGGATTTTCAAAGATTGTGGGTTTGAGAAGTTTTAGAACAACGACTCGGACCGGTTAACGTGACTCAACTCAACTCAACTGAGTCAACTCATGAACTAGCTGCATCGTTGGAGCGGGTTTGGGCTCATAGACCCCGATTACCTTTTTGGGCTATACTACAAAACCTAGCCCAAACCAGCCTTTCACTTTTCCTCCAAATTATGGATTTATTTTTTTAATCCCATTCTCAGTAAGTTATAAAACTCATCAATCAACTATCGATTGATAATAGAAAAATTAGTGAATTATTTTTCTAACCATCTCGATCAATATCTAATTTTCTAACAAATAAATCTTATTTTCTTGAATATATATATATAATATGAGGTGAGTTCAAATTACATCTGATGTAATTCTACAAAAATTACATATTTTTTAAACCGTAGATTTTTAAGAAATCTAAGGGTTAGAAAATAACTATAATCAATTTCATCTTTAAAATTACTTTCCATATTAGCTAACCTAATTAATTTGAGAGAATATTATATTATTTTCTTTTTAACTTTCATTCTCTCCTAATCAATTCGTCCCTAATCTTGCACAAGAGCATATTCTCAATGTTCTTGGGCATGAAGGCAGTTGTGCTGGACTTTCAATTGCTAAAGAAGCAGGTGTCAACTTTTATAGTGAGTTTAATTCATTGGTTTGACTAAAACTCTTGAAAGTAACCATGTAAAGTAGTAGTTAAAAATTTGAATTGTGGTGTGCTACTTTGTCACAGCATGCTCTCTGAGCTTGTAACAGAAAACAAGCCATTGCTTCCAAAATTAATCTTGCTTGTAACATTTGAAATTTTTTGGGGAACTAATTAATAAGAAAATTTTCCTCTGATAGACTTGTTTAGTTGAGAGACTAGAGAAAGAGGGCCACCTCCTAAGCCAATTATGCCTGATCCTGCCTCACCAAATGCACCATCATTATTGTGCCCACACACAAATACAATCTTTGGTATTATGTCTTGATGGCTAGTAGTTGAGCCAATGGTTTCAACACCAAGATCACCATTAGTGAATGATTGGTCTCCATATAAATAACCATACTGGCAGGTGTTTTTATCAGTGCCACAAGAGGCAGTGTCTAATGCCTTGCAAGGACTTGAATTGCAGGGCACGTTACCATATGTTGAAGCTTGCTGAGGATCAAAGAGTGGAAGGTTTTACTTGTAGCATTTTTCACATGGCTCACATTGTGTCCATGTTAGATCTCTACCTATATCTGCAATGAAAGTTGCTTCTGTTAATGAAAGTAAAAGTACTTTGAGAGTCTTTCAATACCTACGACAAAGTCTAGAAATGTGGAGATAGAGAACAATTAAAAGCAATTGTTGTGTTATTCAACAAAGTCTGGCGGCTGTGGCTTTTTTTTTTTTTTTGTTGCTGCCAACAACCTGGCCGTGGAGGTGGAAGGGTCGTGGAGGAGATAGAGAGAGAAACGTGCAAAGAGAAAGAGAGAGAGAGAAAGAGAAAGAGTCAGGCGTATAGATTTTTTTGGGTTTAGAAATAGGTATGGAATGTATTAAATAAGGGATAATAAATGAGATTAATTAGAATATTAGCATTAATGAGTCTTTTTTTGACTATTGGATTTATTTAAATTCAAAGGTTTAAAAAAAGGTGTAAGGTGTAACTCCTTAAGAGTTACACATTTTTTGTACCGTAGATTTTTAATAAATCCAACGATTGAAAAAAAAGCATTAAATGAATATTACTTTTCACCTTATTTTCCTAATTAATAACAATTTTTCTCTATCCTCATTTATTACTTTCCATAAACCTCATTGGGTGTTTAACTGTCTCTTTCTTCCTAAAATTGTTGGATATATATGAATCTAGGCAAAAAACAAAGACTATAAAAGTTCAATTTTTTCTTCTCTCTAAATCCTTTGGTGCCGATGAGTAAGATCTAAAGATATACTATAATTTGTGATTTTATAAGTACACTTAGTCTGTCAGAACTACCCCTAAACAATTCACAAAATGAGCAAGAGCCTTGTGGTTTCTAGTTTCAACACATTATAGCAAAAACACATGACAAAACTCAAATCCATTGAAGATAGGGCGGATATGAGATCACAAAATAAGATAAAGAAGTGAACATATATATATGTGTGTGTGTGTGTGTGTGTGTGTGTGTTTTATTATAATGTTGAAAATAAATGATGACCAGAATCTACAAAGAAGTATCCATTTGGTTAATTGAAAAAATTGGCGGATCGATATTCATACAGTTATGAAAAGCATGTTATAGTCAGACTGGTAATGAATGGGCTTGCTTGATTCAGGTGGTTAACATCTAACATGATAAATTTGGCCTGTTTTATTGTCACCGTGTTGAATTCTTTTTTGTGGTTAAGAAATATTTGAACCATATATATACTCTGTGTGGGTGCCTTTTTTCTTAGAATGCAAGCCCAAGGATCCCAAGCCAAATACTTATGGTTTTGTGGACTGGGCTTGGTTCACTGCAGCTAAATAGGCTGTTTACAAACTAAGTGGTGTACAAAGCAAGGATCCTACAACACGTATATACAAGCAAAGCAAGAATATATGTACTGAATAGCAAGAAAAACAGCAAAAGGAAAACAATGTAATAAGGAAAAGCACACAATGACTGTTAGGGATCCTCAAGTCAATATAAAATATTTGATTATTTTCTTAATTATGGATTACAATGTGCTCACTAAGACGTGTTACAAGGTCCAAATAAGCTCAAAAATCACAGACTTAGATGACTATTCAAGCCTCCAAAATTTGCACAGTTTGAATCTCTTTGAATCCGAGTGTGTTTTATAGTGGCTGTGTTGGGATATCGGGGAGTATTTCTCTTTCCTTTTAATACTTTTTCTAAGTTTTGGCAGAGTTTTCTCAATGATTCTGTTATGATTTACTACTGCCGAATCGCCCCTTCAATGCTGGCGGCCTTCCCCTTTTATAGTGTCATGGTAGGATTCTAGGGTACCACTAATTTTTCTCTTTTGCTCCCCTAGGTATCAAAGCTCTTGCTGTCCCAGTTACTCAGAGGGCTGGTCCGTTCCTTATTCCTCATAATTTTCTCCTTTTGGTGTTGTCTCCCTGAAAAGTCCTTTGCTGACTTTTCATTCCGAGGTGCCCTTAGGTAGCTGACCTCACACATTTTGGCTCTTTACTTTTTCAGCTTTTGGCTATCCCTTTTCTTGTCATTTTTCCCAAGTGGTCGGAATCCTTTCCTGTTGGGTTGAAGGTTTCTCCATCCACTTCCCCTTATAGTTCTTCCTTCTGGATTCCTTGAAGTACCACCCCCTTTGTTCACGAATGGCTACTTCACGCCTTCTGGTTCCTTACTGTGTCACTGGGTGCTTAAGAAGGACATATCTGTACTTCGTTCCTTGCACTTTTTTGGTACTTCTCTTGAGCTGTCTCAATCCTACCTCAGCTATGTTGTGCATCCCAGGGATCCTGAGCCTTCGGCAGCTTCTGGGGATCTCGGCCTAGCCTTTTCTACTGGACTCTCTTCGATCCATTGATCTTGGCAGGCTAAGCTTTTCCTTTCGTGGGCTTCAAATCTTTTGGGCTTACCATCCTTTTTATTTGTGGTGAATTCATCCCTTTTATGATTACTTGTCATGGGGTTGGCCCATTGTGGTATTTCTTTGGGCCCTAGTTTCATGATTTTTTTGACCTCAACATACCCCTTGATACAAGAGTTACAGGCAAGGGATATTTTCATTACAATGCCTTCTAATTATAAATGAAATATGTATAATATTTACAATATTCTGCTAATTGAAATAGATCTGGCCTAATTCCATTCTGAGCAAGAAGTAGAAGAAAGAGGTTGGTGTGACTAGGAGGTACAATGTTTCTTCTTCTTCTTCTTCTTCTTCTTCTTCTTTCTTTTTTTTTTTTTCTTTTTTTTTTTTTTTTAAGGAAGAAAGGTACATAGTTAAACAACACCTAAGGAAGTCTATGGAAAATAATAAATAAAGATAGAGAAAATCTGTTATTAATTAAGTAAATAATGTGGAAATCCTTAATCATTTAATTCTACTTTTTCAACCGTTGGATCTATTAGAAATCTAAGGTACAAAAAATGTGTAACTCTTAAAGAGTTACACCAAGTGTAACTTGAACCCATCTCTATATAGAGATATATATAGGGTTGAGTTCAAGTTACACTTGGTGTAAATCTAAGCAATGTTACACCAATCATATCTTTGTATATTCTCCATGCTTACAAAGTTTCAAAGTGATCAAAGATCAATAGTCATGTTATCTATCAATTGTATAAATTTGAGTTTTTGTAGTTTACAATATTGCATAAAATATGAGTTTATGGATCAAATAGTAAAAAACATCTGATTGGTATAAAAATTGGCATGCATGTTTAGAACATATAGAACATATAATCCAACGATGAGATTTTCAAAATATAAATTCATTAACAAGTTATTAGGTGGTGTAACATTACTTAGAGTTACACAATCATAAAATTTTACCAATTAAAATAATAGGAATACATTATATATATATATATATATATATATATATATGGGTTGGGTTTAAGTTACATCAGGTATAACTCTAAGCAATGTTACACTATTCAATATTTTTTAATTAGATGCAAATTTTGACAAATCAACCGTTACCAATTAAAATAATAGGAATACATTATATATATATATATATATATATATATATATATGGGTTGAGTTTAAGTTACATCAGGTATAACTCTAAGCAATGTTACACTATTCAATATTTTTTAATTAGATGCAAATTTTGACAAATCAACCGTTGGATTACATTATCTTTGTATATTCTCCATGCTTGCAAAGTTTCAAAGTGATCAAAGATCAATAGCCATGTTATCTATCAATTGTATAAATTTGAGTTTTTGTAGTTTACAATATTGCATAAAATATGACTCTATGGATCGAATAGTAAAAAATATCCGATTGGTATGAAAATTGGCATGCATGTTTAGAACATATAGAACATATAATCCAATGGTGGGATTTTCAAAATATAAATTCATTAACAAGTTATTGGGTGGTGTAAAGTCAAGTTTATGGAGGTAAGCAAGAGATTGGATGACCTTCTTGCCAAGCAGGAGATCTATTGGCATCAACGGTCTAGAGTTTCTTGGCTAAAACATGGTAAAACACCAGGTTTTTCCATTCCAAGGAATCCCAAAGAAGAAGAAGGAATTTTATTCAAGGTATATGGGATCAACAGAAGAATTGGGTTGAGAGAATTGATGATATTGCTGGGGTGGCGACAAATTATTTTGGCTCTATTTTTAGTTCTGGTGGATGTGACCAGATGGATGAGTGTCTTAACACAGTTCCGCATAAAGTGACCCTGGATATGCTAGAAGTGTTGTCCAGTGAATATAGTGCAGAAGAAGTCAAAGTAGTGTTGTTCTAGATGGGACCAACAAAGACTCCTGGACTTGACGGTATGAATGTTTTATTTTATCAAATGTTTTGGCATATAGAAGGAGATGATGTGACTAATGCTGTGTTAGATTTCTTGAATTATGGTAATATGCTACCTGAAATTAATTATACTCATATTGTGCTTATTCCCATTGTTATTGATTCCGTTCCGTTCCGACCGAAACGGCCGAAATTTTTCGTACTGGTATGCAAACCGGTATGAGAATACCTCACGTTCCACCTCGGGTCAGATTTCGAGCTGTTTCGGGTCATTCTGGACAATTTCGGCCAATTCTGGCCGAGATGTGAATTTCGGCCGGTATAGGATTTGGCTTGTTTAAATTTTTTGTTGTTATTGTGGTTAAGAACTTAGGAGTTAGGAGTTAAGATTAAGTGTTAAGAACTTAAGATATGTGATTGTGGTATACATTGTCATAAATAATGTCTTTTGTTTGTTCATTCCTTCTCCCTCTGTCATAATTTTTTTTTTCTTATGATTTGTTTTGTGGTTAAGAACTTAGGAGTCATTATTTGATATTTAGTTATTGACTTGTAAATCTTCTTATTGTGTGATGTTAAATTGATGTTATATTGATGTTTAAGATTTAAGAGTTAAGACTAAATGATTTGTATTATTTGATATTTAGTATTGACTTGTGAATCTTCTTATTGTGTGATGTTAAATTGAAGTTATATTGATGTTTAAGACTTAAGAGTTAAGACTAAATGATTTGTATTATTTGATATTTAGTTATTTATTTATTAGAATTGACAATTTTATGTTCTACAAGAATATATATAAATTATTTTTTAGGAACCCCGAAACAACCTGAAACGGTACGTTGAAATTAGCCGGTACCGAAATATTCCATTCCACTGGACAAACCGAAACGGGGTCTGAAACGATATTAATAACAATGCTTATTCCGAAAATTAAGTCACTAGAGAGGATATCTGATTATAGACCTATCAATCTCTGTAATGTCGTATATAAAATTATTTCTAAAGTGTTGGCCAATAGATTGAAGCTCATTTTGCCTTTGTTGATTTCTCCCACTCAAAGTGCCTTTGTCCATGGTCGTTTGATTATTGATAATGTTTTAGTAGCATATGAGACTCTGCATACCATGCATGGTAGGAGATCGGGTAGACGGGGTTCTTTGGCTCTGAAATTGGGTATTAGTAACGCATATGACCGTGGGAGTGGCCTTTTTTAAAGGGTATTATGTCTAGATTGGGATTGCCTGAAGCTTGGATTGATAGAGTTATGACCTGTGTGACATCTCCTACATTTTCTATACGCATTAATGGAAAACCCTATGGTAATATCAAACCTTCTAGGGGAATCCGACAAGGAGAACCTTTATCACCTTATTTGTTCTTGTTGTGTGCAGAGCAGGATAGGCGGATTCATGGAGTAAGCATATGTAGAAGAGCACCTAATCTATCTCACTTATCATTTGCCGATGACTCATTATCATTTTGTCGGGTAACTTAGGAGGAGGTGCAGGCCATTACTGAGGTATTACAAACATATGCAGTTGCATCGGGGCAATGCATCAATTTTGAGAAATCATCAGTCTACTTTAGTACCAATACAAATGGTGATCAGAGGGCAAGAATTAGAATGGCTCTGGGAGTTAGGAAGGTTGATAGGTTTGAGACTTATTTGGGGTTACCTACCCTAGTTGGCAGATCTAAATACCAAACTTTTTCCTATCTAAAGGATAAAGTTTGGAAAAAAATACTAGGATGGAAAGGCGAACTACTATTTAAAGCTGGGAAGGAAGTCCTTATAAAAGTGATGGCTCAATCTATTCCCACTTATACGATGAGAGTATTTTAGTTACCGGTAAAATTATGCAATGACTTGAATGCTCTGTATGCTAGATTTTGGTGGGGACAAGTTGGTAATGAAAGGAAGATACATTGGAAGAGTTAGCAAGTGCTATCCAAACCAAAGAAGGAAGGAGATATGGGCTTTCGAGATAAACGATGTTTTAATTTAGCAATGTTGGCAAAGTAAGGATGGAGATTGCTACAAGACACTGAGTCATTACTGTATAGGTGTTTCAAAGCGAGGTATTTTCCAAGAAGTAATTTTTTGGAAGCCACTGATGTGCCAAATAGCTCCTATATATGTGTGGAAAAGTTTTATGGCATCCCAGCCTATTATGAAAAAAGGGTGTTGTTGGAGAGTTGGAGATGGCTTAAATAATCGGGTCACTCAGGATAGGTGGGTTCCAAATTATCCAACAAACAAGGTCCTACACCCGCCCTTGGAATGGATGGAGATTGGCGTGTTTTAGAGCTCATTGATTGGACAGTGCTTGACTGGGACCGTGGAGTGCTTGGAGCAAAATTTCATAGGGAGGATGTGGAGGCTATTATTCAGGTCCCCTTGAGTAGAAGACAAGCACCAGATTTGATAATGTGGCTTCCAAATAAGAAAAGAGTGTACACGGTGAAATTTGGATATCATATGGCTAGATTGTTATCATAGGTGGTAGGTGGTTTGGAGGGGAGCTCAGTGAGGAATGACAGGGATTGGATATGGAACAAACTGTGGAATTGCCGATTGCCAAGCAAAATAAAAATATTTGCATGGAGGGTTTGCCATGACATATTGCCAATAGGAGAAAATTTGGCTCGCCGAAAGATCACTGATGATAATATATGCGGATTGTGTAAACAGGGGGCTGAATTAGTACTGTATATATTATGGGAATGTGGGGTTGTGCAAGACATTTGGGCAAGCAGTAACATCGGAGTGCAGAAACGGGCGACGAGTCAAGTTGATATGGTGCAGCTGCTCGAAGATTTGCTGGACAGAATTCCAGGGGAGGAAATAGAATTGTTTCTGGTTCAGTGTTGGGTTATATGGAACCAATGAAATGCTATACTGCATGGGGGGAATTTGCAAGATCCACAGCAGCTGAATAGGAGAGCAGAAAACTATTTGAAAGAGTTTAGAGAAGCCCAGAACCTCTTGTCAGTCTAGGCATCCAGTGGAATGGTGCAGTCTCGAGTTTCATGGAGTACGCCATTGGGTTTGCTTTACAAACTCAAATTTGATACAGTAGTGTTTAAAGGGATTAGCCCCTCAGGTTTTGGAGCAATAGTGTGCAATGACAAAGGGGAAGTGATGGAGCTATCTCGGCAAGGGGACCTCTAGTAGTGGACAACGAAGAAGCTAAAGTGCTGGCGTGCAGATGTGCCGTTGAATTTGCGATGGAAGCTGGGTTTAGAGAGCTAATAATAGAAGGGGACAATGCCACTGTGATGAAGACCATGATGTCATCAAAGGTCAATTATTCTAGGCCAGGACATATTTATGAGGACATAGGCTGTATGGCTTTGAATCTAAAAACTTTTTCTTTTAGTTGTGTTAAGCGGAGTGCCAATTCCGTTGCGCATGCATTAGCAAAGTATGCAAGACAGGTAGATGATGAGGTTGTTTGGTTGGAAGAATATCCACCACCCATTCTGGAAGCTTTGTATCTGGACAATTGTTATTTCATGAATGAATGATTACGGTTTTCATTTCAAAAAAATAAAAAGTACTACTTATTAGTTATTGTGATTGTATTATTATTAATATTACTACTATTATTTAGTGTTTTATTTTATTTCTTCTCTCGCACAAACTCTATGAAACTCTATTTCATGGGACAGGATATTAGTAGCGGGAAGTTTTATTTGAGAAAAAAAATGGGGAGCAGGAAA
Organism: Quercus ilex subsp. ballota; assembly: GCA_032727855.1. NCBI lineage: Eukaryota > Viridiplantae > Streptophyta > Magnoliopsida > Fagales > Fagaceae > Quercus > Quercus ilex. The sequence continues at coordinate 23,967,294 of CM064918.1, read as the reverse complement.
GTTGAACTATTTTCCCATATCCTTTAGTTTTGACTTTATTTCCATCCATGATTCCGTATCTCAATTTTGAAGCTTATCTTTACTGGCTTGAATTTGGTTTCTCTCACGCAAACAACCAGAAACTATCAACAACAAAAAAAAGTTTTTTTAAGAGAGAGAAAAAAAAAGTGAGATGAGAAGGAGGCAAAGATTGTGATTGGAGGAGCAGTAGATGAGAAGTTCAGTCTCTTTTTTTGGGTTTTCTTTGAGGAATTTCAATCGCTCATTCTGATTGGTTTGAGGAATTTCTCTGACTTATAGGTATAATCTTTTACTTCTCTCAAAATTTAATTTTTATTTATTTGTTTCTAGAGAAGGCTTAGAAAAAAAACGAAATTTTAGCTTTGGATTTTGAGTAGTGAAGTAGAATGAAATAACTTGATTGCAAAACAAATTTCAAAGTATTTGAAGTGATTCATTGCAATTAATAGTGATTCCAGTGAATATGTAGTTGGAAAGGAAGATTAAAATCTATAAACATCTAAATTAGGGATTAACATTGGGAAATTTCATTGCAAATTGAGTTAGGAGCTACAGTTTTTTATTATTTTTAAATTAATTCATATAAACCCTTTACCAAAAAATATCCAACCCATTCAATATTGTCCAAACCCCATCCAAAATTATACAAACATCAACAAAAATTTCAACAAATTCCAAATCAGCAAATATTATCCCCTAGAAAGAAAAATCCTTTGTAAATTCAAATATCTCCCATTTACTTAAAAAAAAAAAACCACATCTTTGCCATTGCTGTTGTCTCTAACCTGGAATTGTTCATTTGCCTCTACAACTTGCCAGTTTTCCACTTCCAATCACTGCCTAAGCCGAAGCCATACTCCACTTAGGCTTCTAAGATCCAAACTTACTTTGCAGACTGTGGAGCTACCTATTTCTCTATGTTTATGTTTGAGATATATGCGTGTTAGTCTAAAAAATAGTCTATGAGTTTATGTTTTTGACTTTTGAATCTTCCATAACATTCTATTAGTTTTGTTGTGGTTTACAACTTGCAAATATTATAATATTATTTTATTTTATTTAATTTTTAGTTTTAGTTTTTATAAATGATAATAGTACTATCTACATACTACAATTTTGATAGCCACGTATAGGTCTATAAATCTTCCACTATTGTTATATTATTTTAACTTATATTAGTTTTGACTTTTGATAGTGGTTTGAGTAACAAAACTAAGTTATTATTATTGTTAAATTAAAAAAAAAAGGTCATTATTTTTAATTGTTGTTTAAGATATATTATATTTGAAATAGTAATATGTGTACTTATTTATAAATAATTTTGGTAATATGAAAGAAGATAGGGTATAACCTGGCACCCAAGCGTAAATCTAATACGACTCGAAACCCTTTTCGTTCTGGGTCTTCATCTTCTTCTGATCTTCCTGTTGCCCTTCTTCATGTTCGGTTCCGTGATAAGAAGGCCCATCAGGACTTCTCTGAGAAATTTTCTAAACGTGGCATTCATTCGGAGCTTCATGTGATTCTGTCGGACTTTTCTGACACTCCTCTACTCGATGTCATTCACACTCGGGGATGGGAATCTCTTTGTAAAGGTGTCCCATCCTATTCATACAGGAGTTTTACTCCAATATGCACGGTATTGATATCGTTGTACCTTAGTTTGCTACGACACTTAGAGGTACATGTAGCGTAGTCACTCCGGATCTTATATCCGAGATACTACATGTCCCAAGGGTATCGCATCCTGATTACCCCTGTTGTTAGCGTCTGAGGACTGTGTCCAAAGACAGGCTTCTGTCTCACTTCTGTGAGACACCTTCCATATAGGGTGAGCGTCAAAACACCCCATGCTCGGGCTTTGCAAAAGGTCTAAGATTCTTTAATATGGTGATGACATTTATTCTTACTCCACTGTCCCACTATAACTCCATCACAGAGCCTTGTGCTTGATTTTTGTTATCCCTTTTAGAGGATCTTTCCATTGACTTCCCTACTCACTTCATTACTTCCATCATAGATGTCTATAGGGATACGACAACCCGTGATAAGCTCATTTTTCCTTCAGCTATCATGCAGATCCTTCACCATTTTTCTGTCCCTCTTCTTGATTCTCCCTACTACACTGTCATGGGTGCCATAAGCACAGCGTCTGTTCGATGGAGTAAGGCCCAGCTTCAACCGAAGCGGCCACGGACGGAGACGACTGATCCTCCAGCCCCTACTATTCCTTCCACCTCTGTCCCTTCTTCTTCGGGTGGTAGTGTGACTCTCGAGACCATTATGACGCAGCTTTAGGACATGGATGCTTGCCTTGACACTCTCAATGGTGAGTTGTTTTAGGTGAACACTCATGTCGGTCGTATTGCACGACAACAGGCTTGCCTCGGTGGTTTCGCTGCTTCTCCATCTCCTTCTTTAGAGGCTTCGGCAGATGAGGATAGCAATGATGGTGCTGATGATGATGATGAGGATGAGGATGCTAGCTCTTCCAGCGATGATGAGATGACGACCTCTCAATCACTTACCCTTTGTCATTCGTGACAAAAGGGGGGAGTAGTTTTGGATTGATTCTAGTAGTCTTGTATTTAGGGGGAGAGTTAGCATATGACATTTTTGTTAGGGGGAGTGTTTATATTTTAAGGGATGTAGTGAGGATTTTATGTACTTTTCTTTTCTTTCTCTTTAGTTACATTATCCTCTTGTACACCAGTCTTGTGACCATTTATTTATGACATACATTGTATTTATTTTCATATATATATATATATATATATATGATGATGATGATGATGATGTATGTTGTTTTTTTCACCTATCTCTCCATGTGTTGTTTCTTTTCTTTCTTTGTACACATGTTTCTTTATGTATGCAATCTTTATTTCTGTTTCACACTTAGATGTCTTGATGAGTTTTGTTTAAAGTGTTTTAGAAAGACAAGTTGTGAAAATCTATCATGCCATGAACTCTCTTCTTGCAAAGTTTTTCAAGAGTTTATGTTAGGGTTAGATTTTATTGTATTTAACAAGTGGTTATGAGTTTAGTGATTTAAGACTTCTCTCATAATTCATCTGTTTGTTGTGGTTTTGTCATGGATTGCCAAAGGGGGAGATTGTTAGGACATATGTGGAACTTGTTAGAGACATGTGTTATGTAAATTGGCTAATCCTTTGACAAAATGTACTTTGCTTGTAATTGGGTAGATCTATGATAGTTTTAGTACTTCAAGGAACAAGAGTTCAAGTTTAATATTGAAGCCATGCAAATCTGTCCAAGAAACAAGTGAAGAAGTGCTGTTTATTAAAACTCGACAGATATCTTGACAGATTCATATCCATCAAGGTTTAATGATGGAGCTCGACAGCAGCTCGATAGAAGCTGTATTTGTCAAGAATTACAAAATTAGAACTTCCAGATCAGATTTCACTCATATCCTTGTGTATTTGTGTAGGGTTTGTTTTCTCACAACGCTAGACATATATAAGGATTATTTTAAGGGCCGTCACATGAGATGCAAAGTGATGTAAAGGTTGTTGCACTTGTTGTTACATGCATATTGTGACTGGAGACAATTTGCCCTAGTTCATCATATTCTCTCTAGAAGCTACCGCGTCCTTGCGCCAAGGGTTTTATGACCAAAGAGCTTCTTGATCTTCATTGTTAGATGAATTAAAGAACTTTGCAGTCAACATCTTCCTCAAGTTGGTGTGTTAGTCACATACTGGGATTCGTGCATCATTGGTTAGTCACGTACTAGGATTTGTGTATTGAACGGAGAGATTGCTGCTACATTACAAGTCTAATTAGGTATTGGGGTAAGGGTTCAACTGTAGGTTGTTATTAGGTATTGGGATTCCTTTTATTTGTAACCGCTTGTTTTGATAATAGTGGATTCTCGAGAGTGGTGACCTTAAATTCACCCAGTGGGATTTTGCCTCGGTGGTTTTCCCCATTCATAAACAAATCACCTGTGTCAAATTTATTTTCCGCTGCATTTAACTTAGTTGGTGATTTGTTTTTGCTACCACGCTTATTGCATGTAATTTGATCTAATTAATTAACTCGACTAATTAATTAATTAATTTACCAAAGGGGTCAATACATTCTTGGCCTATCATATGACATTGTTTCTAATGAGGTATAAGAAAGATTGGTCCAACACTACAAGGAATATGATACTAGATTTATCTCTTGAATTTGATTTTAAATGAAAAAAAAATACTAGATACACATTTAAATTTGTAATATTTAATATGTATTATGAAAGAAATTCATTTTCAATGGATTAACAAGGCATTGATCCATTTCCATGATTTATGGGCTTATAATAAATGAGATTCATTATATATTTCGGAATTTAATTTTTAAAGTTTGAGCAAAAGAGAGAGCACGTTGTCACAGGCATTGAATGTTATATGAAGTAATTAACATGGTGTCTCAAAGCAAGAGGTACATGATGAATTTCAGAAGCACATCATGAACGCATGGAAGGATATAAACAAAGAGTGCATTAGACCAATTGAAGTGTCAATGCATCTCCTTACACGTGTGGTTAATCTTGCATGAGTTATGGATCTACTTTACAAGGATGAAGATGGATACACACATCTTGGAAAAGTGATGGTAGAGGGTGTCACCTCAATGCTTGTTGATCCAGTACCAATTTGAAAATATTGATACAAGTGCTCAATATGAGCACAAAATTATAACTAAATTGGTTCCTTAAATAAAGATTTGATAAACTGTGCTACCAAGTCAATATAAAAGAAATATGTAAGCGACTAGAGTGAATCACAAATTTATTTGAGTTCCAAATTACTCTAAAAATTAGAAGCCCAATGCTTTTGAGAAAAATAGTCACTTAACTATTATTCAAGAAAAATAGTCACTTAACTATTATTCTAATAGCACTCACCTAAACTCTCCTCACTAATAAGTGAGATCTAATTTGTGAAATTTTTAATTTTTAAATGGGAGGTAAAATAGAGATAAAATTCAAACCCAACATCATTGCTCTGACACAATTATGAAACATCATGGGAAAGAAAAAGTTGATGAAAATAAATAATTAAAGAAATTAATGTGATTCTGTCACTAAAAGCTTCATTCATAACACCAAATTTGGGAGGATGATACCATTAACAAGGTAGTAAAATGGTAATACAGGTTGCGGTTGCGATTAATGAGCAATTAGTCTGATTTAATTCCATAGATTATGAATTTTGTAGCATCCCTTGTCATTTTCCCTCTGAAATTCATGCAACTTACAAGAGAAGGAGAATAAGAAAGCTTTCTCGATGCATCAAGAAAATGAGATCCCATATGTGTTGGGTATGTTTTAAAAATTTAAAAGGAAACTAATTTTAGTAAATGGTGGGTGCCACAGATAGCTATTGACCAAAATTAGTGGATGTGGTTGGTGAGAATTAAACCCACCAACCTCCCCATCAGCTGTACTCCATTACCCACGGGCTTTCCTTTTCTATTTACAAACAAAATCAGCCCCTCCACAATATCAGTACTTTCCTTTCTCACTTTCACCTATCTCACCTGAACCAATTTAAATCCCTAGCAAATATCCCTATAATACCAGCAGATGTTGAAGGAAATCAAACACGGCAGATTCCCAAATTTTGTGATGGGTTTTGTCAACTCTTTTGCTGAAAGTCTTCCATTGGTTCTTCTATATAACCAAAAAGACCATTCCTCTTCAAACCCAGGTGAGTAGCAGAAAAAAAAAAAAAAAATTAGAGTTCATCTAATTCCTCTATCTTTCTTAAATCTTTATATTGGGTATCCAATGACAAGTTCGAAGTTTTGTTTGTGAGTGCACATTAACAAAAATGGCTGTTGTATTCTGAAGAGTGATCATCTAAGCCATTTGCACTGACGGAGTAATTCCAGTAGGAGCGAAATCGCTTCTTTAGGACAACGGATTAAGTTCCGTACCTCGGCTCAAATCGATAAGTTTATATCTCTCAACACTCTCATCTTATATCTCTAACCTGCTTTGCATCTGTTAATTAGTTTGAGCAATTTTCAAATGTTATTTCCAACAATATGTTGAATAAGTGTTGAACTCAAAAGAATATTATGAAGATAGTTGTCAAACCACCAGTCTGCGTAAGCAGCACCAATAGATGAAACTAAAACCCAGAATTGATTATTCACATAGGATATCTACTAAATTTATAGCTCTTCGGCAACAAAAGAAGAACCGTGAAAGCACATGTTTGAATAAAATAGAAGGAAAGATTTGTGCACCATTCTTTGAGTATTGTGTAATTTATCGTGATTATCCATGGACAACCCTTACATGAAAATTGCCCAAAGTTCTTCGTGTCCAGAGTTACTTAAGTGACTTGCACCGTCTTCTTCTTCACAGAACATGGTGTCGAGTTCTTCAATTCACCACTGTCGCTCACCTCAACCTTAATTATTCATCCTATGTGAGTAGTATTTTAGAAGATGTGAAAGAGGCAAGATAGAGTAATATTCTCTTAGTGCCCTTCTGCTTTGATCCTCTTTTTATAATGGGCATGGTATGGTTCTGCGAACATAGATGCCTTTGGTTTACTAGATAAACCATGACTTTCTGCCATGAATCTGAAGGGGTTCAGCAAGCCTTGCATTGGGTACTGGCAGGGGCGGAGCCAGAAATTTTTATTTGAGAAGGTCAAGTTGTAGCATTAATATATTTATCAAGATAACTCTCATACACCTATACACACACACACACACTTTTTTATTATATATATATACACATATATACACACACTTTTTTATTTGATAAGTTATATATATGCACACACCACAAAAAAAAAAAAAGTATTTTCAATCAAAATTGTTAGTGTATAGATTAGGCTAGATTAGCCCATTGGGCTTAGCCCAGTATATTACTTGTACTGCACTCATGTTACTTGTACTACACACATACCTAGCCTATATAAGACTCTCTTTTGTACATTGTTTTACACATATCAATATACTGACTATTCAGTCATTCTCTCTCTTTATATTGTTAACATGGTATTAGAGCCATTGCTCTGACCTAGTGGTATTTTCCGGGTTCTTCCGCTGCCCTCGCTTTCACCGGTAGCCACCGTCAGAAGCGAGTCACCGCCGTCACACCCAACCACTACCTCTCGGATCTAGTCTATTCATCAATCAAATCGTCGAACCACAAATATGACGTGATAGATCAGACTTCCCCGATCAAAACCCAGCCAAAAACTATCCCAAAGGAGCCCTAACGCGCCCTCACGTGCCGCCCAAAGTTTTAGGCTGTCGAACACGCGCTACACGCGCCACCACGCGCCGCCGTGAAATCTCACGCGCTCCCACGCCCCTGACATTCTTCTTTCACGCGCCTCACGCGCCCAACTCCTCTAAGTGCCACGTCAGCCCTAGCACGTCATCGCCACGTCAGCATCACACGTCATCCAGTGACGTCAGCAGACAGCACCGTTGACCGTTGACCGTTGACTTTGACCAAAGTCAAAAATTTTCAACCAGACCTGTCTTGCTCAGTTTTTCGCCTAGATTCCGATTTTGAGCTCCGTTTCTGCATTTGAGGTCTCTAAATCTCATTTTTTGGTCATTTTCTTCATTATGGCTCAACAAAATGAACGAGACATCATACGTCCTATCACCGTTATGTTGGATGGTCCTACTAGCTATCATGCATGGTCTCAGAATATGACTGTCTTTCTCAAGGGTCGTAAACTGTGGAGATATGTGACTGGTTCAATTCCTAAGCCAGTACCAAACCCTAAGTCCAAAGCCACAGCTGCTGAAGAATCTTCCAAGACTACAGTTACAACAGATGATTATGAAGAACGCCTAGAGGAATGGGAGAGTATTCAGAGTAAGATCTTGTCTTGGTTTATCAATACCTCTATTCCCTCCATTCATAATCTTCTTCCTCGTCTTGAGACTGCTGAGGCTGCTTGGAAATTTTTGGCTGATCGCTATAATTGTACTAATGATTCAAGCTTGGAGTTCCACATTGAATCAAAACTTTATCAAATGCGCCAAGAGACAGGTCAGTCTATTTCTGATTTTTATTCTCAGACTTCTACTATGTGGGAACAACTCTCTGCTGCAGATCCTCCACTAGTGTGTTCTAAGGACATTGAGCTCTTTGTCAAATATCGGGATTGCCGTAAATTTATGCACTTCATGATGGGTTTGCGTGAGGATTTTGAGCCTACTAGGGCTTCTCTGCTTAGCCGGTCTCCTACTCCTTCTCTTGATGCTGCAGTCAAGGAGCTCATTTCTGAGGAAAACCGTCGGCCTACTCATCACATGTCATCATCTGATCATGTATTGGCTACACTATCTCCACAGCCTCCCATTGCTGCATTCACTGCTCCTCCACGAATAAACTCTGGGCGTCCCACCTCTCAGTCTTCCAAAGGTACTCGTTGCGAGTTTTGCCGTGCTAAAGGCCATGACATCTCAGTTTGTCGCAAATTGCAGAAATTTATGCAAGAGCAGAATAAAGCTTCTTTTCCTCGGGTAGCTCTTGTATGTCCTTCCGATCCATCGGTTCCTACAAGTCCATCTTTGGCTTCCTCACTTACTACGGCTGATATTGAGGCAGTTGTTCAACAGGTTTTATCCCGCACTTCCACTGCCCTTTCTGTCACCTCAGGTAAACAACCTTGGTTTTTTGATACTGCATGTTGTAACCATATGACTCCTGATGAATCCCAATTTTCTGATAAGGCACCCTTAGAACATCCAATCACCATTTACACTGCTGATGGAACTCCTATGCCTGTTAGTCATAAAGGAACAATCTCTTCTCCTTGTTTATCCCTTAGTGACACTTTTCATATCCCAAAGTTATCCCTCAATTTGCTTTCTGTTGGTCAACTTTGTGAATTAGGCGTAGATCTTCTATTTACTAATCATGGTGTGGATGTGCAGGATCCCCGGACGGGTCAAGTGCTTGGGACAGGCCGTAAGGTTGGTCGCATGTTTGAGGTTCATGACTTGAAGATTCCTTCACAAGTTATTTCTGCAGCTGCTACCACTGTCACCTCCTCACCTGATCTATGGCATACTCGTCTTGGTCATTCATCCTTATCTCGTCTTCAGTTGTTAGCTTCTCAAGGTCATTTAGGTTCAGTTCAGTTTCAAAAATTTGATTGTACTTCCTGTCATTTTGGCAAACAAACAAAATTACCCTTTAATAAAAGTGACTCATTTTCTTCTGCACCTTTTGATCTTATACATTCTGATATTTGGGGTCCTGCACCTGTTCCTACTGAGGGGGGATCTAGATATTTTGTCATATTTGTGGATGATTTTTCTCGATATACTTGGATTTATCTGCTTCACCATAGGTCTGAACTTGTGTCTATTTACCAAACATTTTATAAAATTATTGAAACACAGTTCAATCGCACCGTCAAAGTTTTTCGATCAGATAATGCTCAAGAATATAATGATAAATCTTTCCTATCATTTTTAGACAATCATCGTACACCTACTTAGCGATCTTGTCCTTACACCTCTCAACAAAATGGTCGTGCAGAACGAAAACATCGTCATATTCTTGATGTTGTCCGCACCCTTCTCATTTCTGCCTCTCTTCCTGAGCACTTTTGGGGTGAGGCTGCACTCACAGCTGTATACACCATCAATCGTATCCCTTCACCAACTACACACAACAAATCACCATTTGAGCTTCTCTATGGTCAAACCCCCGACTACTCCTCTCTTCGGGTTTTGGTTGTGCTTGCTTTGTCTCTCTTCCTCCTTCTGAATGAACAAAACTCCAACCTCGTGCTCGTCTCTGTTGTTTCCTTGGTTATGGTGTATCTCAAAAGGGGTTTCGCTGCTATGATCCCATTTCTCATCGTCTTCGTGTCTCCCGTCATGTTGAGTTTTGGGAACATCGTCCTTTCACGAGTCTTCAGCAGTTTCCTACATCCTCTTTCTCTGAGTCTCCCATTTTTACTGATCTTTTCCTCCCTCTCTATCCTGAACTTGTGGAGGATTCTTCAACATCGGCTGCCTCTCCAAATGACTCATCTCCGGTTCTGTCCCCGGTATATGATCCGCCTGTCTTGGATCCTGTGGCACCACCCTCTCCTGAGTCTCCTGATGGTCCTGAACTTCGTCGTTCCACTCAGCTCAGCAGGGTTTCACTTCGAGTCCTCATGACACTGCTCTCTTCGTCCGAAGATCCTCTGCTGGTATCACTCTTATTCTTCTCTATGTTGATGATATGATTATTACTGGAGATGATTCTGCAGGTATCCGCTCTCTTCAGCACTTCCTTAGTCAGCATTTTGAGATGAAAGATTTGGGCACTCTTAGCTATTTTCTTGGGCTTGAGGTTACCTTATCCTCTGATGGATACTATCTTTCCCAAGCTAAATATGCTTCTGATCTTCTCTCCAAAGCCGATATCACTGACAACAAGACTGTTTCCACTCCTTTGGAATACAATGCAAAGCTCACACCCTTGGATGGTGAACCTATATCTGATGCTACTCGCTATTCGCTATCGTCAGTTGGTTGGTAGTCTGATATATCTCACTGTTACTCGTCCAGATATTTCACATGCCGTGTGTATGGTTAGTAAGTTCATGGATGCCCTTCGTTCTATCCACTATGTTGCTGTTCTTCGGATTCTCCGATATGTCAAGGGCACACTTTATCATGGTCTACACTACTCCTCTCGGTCTTCTCTTGAGCTTCATGCTTATTCAGATGCGGACTGGGCAGGTGATCCGACTTATCGATGCTCTATCACAGGTTTCTATTTCCTGTTGGGTACTTCTCTTGTCTCGTGGCGTAGCAAAAAGCAGGATGTTGTTTCCCGTTCCAGTACTGAGACTGAGTATCGTGCCCTTGCCAACACCACCTGCGAGCTTGTCTGGCTCCGCTGGCTCTTGGCTGACATGGATGCTCCACAGCCCATTGCTACTCTTCTTTATTGTGACAATCGTAGTGCTATCTACATTGCTCATAATGATGTCTTCCACGAACGCACCAAGCACATTGAGATCGACTGCCACATCACTCGTCAGCATCTCAAGAAAGGCAATCTCAAGTTGTTCTCCATCTCATCTGCTGACCAGCCTGCTGATATCTTCACCAAGTCTCACCCGCCTGGTCGTCTTCGAGATCTTATATCCAAACTCCAGTTGGCTTCCTCCTTGCCACCTCGAGTTTGAGGGGGGATGTTAGTGTATAGATTAGGCTAGATTAGCCCATTGGGCTTAGCCCAGTATATTACTTGTACTGCACTCATGTTACTTGTACTACACACATACTTAGCCTATATAAGGCTCTCTTTTGTACATTGTTTTACACATATCAATATACTAACTATTCAGTCATTATCTCTCTTTATATTGTTAACAAAAATAATGTTTGATAGCGATCTTTCATAAAATAAAATTCATTTTTACTATTTTTATAGTGAAATTATTAAAAAGTTTTATTTTCAATACAAATAATCAAATTGTGTAAAAATCTTTCAGTTGAACTAAAGAAATTTTCAAAAATATGATTGATTCAAAACTTGGAGGAATAAGTTAAGCTTTAAACAAATTTGAATTTATCTTGTTTTAACCCATTATGTGGCAACTAAAGAGACATTTCATATGTAATTTTAGTAACAAGATTTTTTTTAATGAGTCAATAACTTGTTAATTGCCACATAACGGGTTGAAAAAGATAGATTCAAACATGTTTGGTACCAAACTTTATCAAATATTTAATAGATATAAGAGCATATTTTACAAGAAAAAACTAGAATTGTGAAAAATAAAGTTATATCTCTATAACTATTAGACTAATCATTTTTTTAAGAGCATCATTGAATTCAAATATTTGGAAGGGCCAACTTTAATTTTTATATACTAAATTTCAAAAACATTAAAATAATTATATATATTAAAAAAAAATCAAAATTTGCGTGGGGCCATGGCCCCCCCCACCCTATAACAAACTCCACCCCTAGGTAGAGGGTTATGGTAGAATTAGATTAGTTGGACAATTATAACTTCAAAGGAGCATTTGGCTTTGGCTATAAAAGGAAGATTATTTCCTGGAAAGTTAAAAAGATAGGTGGAGGAATCAATGCAATGGATGGGAGTTTGCATTGAAGTTCTACCATTCACCGAAAATCACTCTCCTACCTTTCAAACCACTTGAGATTGTCCATGGACTTGGACCATGGGTTAGAAAGATTAGATTCTAGTCTAGTGAGCATGATGCCTTTATTTGCAGATAAATATGTGATACAAGTTGTGTTGTTCTGTGACTGACTATGGACGAATTTCGAAGCCAATGGTCATCCCCTTGTTGGTCTTTTTTAATTATGCAGCTCATGATGCTTGCTTTCACAAAACACAGTCCTAGAATTCCTTTTTATTTCAAGCTCATACATTTTCGGGCCCACCCTTCCACTAGGCCAATTAGGCCATTGCCTAAGGCCCCCAAGTGGAAGGGGGCCCCAAAATTTTGAAAAAGAAGGGCAATAGAAAAAAAAAATTATTTTGAGACGAAACTCCAAAAAATTTGAAACATCCTTGTGACCAAAGAACAAAAAATCTGGAACATCCTTGTAAACATTGGTATTCTTTGGTCTAAAAAAAATCAGTTATCCCAAAAATATCATCCTTAACCTCTAAAGAAAGAAGAATTGAGAAGAAAGAAGATGAAGACGAAGTTGAGAGTCTAAAGGACTAAGAAAAAAGGAGCATTGTAAACTTACTAAAATGTAAAGAAGTACAGTAATAAATAAATATATGAGAGAATAAATGCAATGGAAAAGTTGAGGAGTGGAGGTGGCCACCTAGGTGGGAGCTTGGAAACGGGGAAAATGATTTGAAAGGAAAGTATTTTTATTTGTTGAATAACCAATATGTTCTTTAATAAAAATTAAAAAAAAAAAAAGTCTGACCACTTATTTTGAATATTTTAAAACACTATTTTTTTTATATAATTAAAACATTATATTCATTAATCTATATAATTTATCTATTATCGTAAAAAGTAATAACAATATTTTTTTATTAGATACTCTAATATATATATATATATATATATAACTTATGCATAACCCCTAGAATGGTGCATTGGCACACATCGGAACCGGAATATTTTGTTTTCATGACCAACCTGGAATGGCCTCTGCAACGGAATTCAAACTTTTGGGGTGGAGTATTATCAAATAAGTCAATAAGACTTATGTGGGTGTAAATCAATTAAAATGCCTCATTTATTATTTTAAAGGATATAGAAAAAATAGATTTATATCTGCTATGAATTCATCTAAAAATATTGCATTAGAAATGGAAATAGAACCTATATTTTGTGAGAAACGTATAATTTATAGAAAGAAACAATTTGATGAAAATGTTCATAATTAGGCAGCACAATCGGCTGAAGAAACGTGTGTGTGAGTGTGTGTGGAACATCTTCTCCCTTGTCTTGTCATCTCCCACATCAAGTGGTCATATAAAAAGTAATAACTTTTATCATAACTATCTTACGTGGTAGATTGTGATTGATCATTTGTGATTTTTTATGTGTTCTTAGAATTTCTGGCATTAATTAATTATATAATAGCATTTTCCAAACTTTGAAATGTAACTTATCCATATCATTGACTCTAAGATTGCTATCACTATTTATTTATTTATTTATTTATTATTATTATTTTTTGGTGAGAAGAAATCGCTATCACTAGCTAGTTGGAGAATGAAACGTTCCCCTTAATTAAGGGAAAAGTTTCATTGACACTTTCCAAACTTTGATAGGTAACTTATACGCATCATTGACACTAAGATCACTATCATTGTTTGGTGAATTAAGCTATAGTGTTTAATCAAACTCTTTGCTCCCAAAGATATAAATTACGTGAAAAATTATCATTAATTAAGTACATAAGTAAAATAGGCTTGATAACAGTTGCTTGCGATTTTGGGTAAAATAATAAGATAAGGTATGCGTAAGGTTGAAATTTATCAACCATCTTGTTGGCTTTATTCCGTGCCAATTTGCTTGTAATTTAAGCACTTAGTAACCCTGTATTTAGGTGAGATCATTGTAAGGGTAGTGTGTGAGAAGATGTGAAGAAAAACTCAAGTATGTGCAAAGAAGCAGAGTTTCGCGATTACGACTCGCGGGTGGCTCGCCACTGGCAAGCCGCCAAATGCAGGCACGTGAGATGCACACAGGGAAGCTGAAGGGTCGTGCCAGCTGTCGTACTACAAGACAAAAGTCCCAGGCTGGCCAGGCCGTTACGTCGTGACTTGAACTCGCGACTTGGACAAGCCGCGAGACCAAGCCGCCAATTTACCCTGTTTGACAAAAACTGTCTTTTCGTATTCTTTTCTCACCCCACTATATATAGACCCTTATACCCACGATATTGAGAGAGCTTCCAGAGAGAATTTTTGTGAGAGAAAACCCTAGAGAAAAACAAGATTGCCTCATCCCCAATTTTCATCTAAGAGACTCTACAAATTCCTCTACTTTCTTCCTCTCCATTGTCATACCCTTAAGATGTTATTTAACCAAATCATTTTCTCACCACACCCACGTCTGTGAGAAGATTCATTTGGTGTTAAGGGAAACAATTTGGAACGAACCAATATACATTGGTTAATGCTATGGTCTAGTAGCGGAATCCGGGAAGCTAGAAAAGAAATAGGTTCGGCGTAACCTCGTTGGAGCAAGAAGCTTGAAGGACTTAGGTACTTGGGTAGATTAGGCTTGGAAGGTCTTCTGCTATTCATGTATCTCAACTACATTCTTTAGTGGATTATTTGACCGCTTGGAGGGCGGCGGAGAGGTTTTACGCCGAGAACTTCGGTTTCCTCTTTGATAACACATCGTGTGTTGTCTGTGTGTTTGCATCTTCCTTCCCTTTATCTTTGCCTTTTATTTACTGCGGTGGATGTGTTTATATTTGGTTTAGATTGTTTACCAATTCTGTTATAAGCTTGTTATCATGTTCCGCACATTAATTGTTTGATATAAAGCTTGAATTGGTAATTTTGTTATTTGGGGTCTAAACGTTCAAGGGTGTTTCATACCCATTTTGAACTTTCAATTGGTATCAGAGCGGGTACAATTGTTGTGGTTTAAATACCTAAGTGTGATCCTTGACCCCTTGTGTGTTTTGCCATGGATAATACTTTGTATGCTTCTATGGATGTTGTTGACTGTAACATGCCATATGCTTGTGAAAATGCCTCTATGAGTGTTAATCCTCATAATTGTGATGACATGTTACTTGAATCTATTGATGTTGTTGACAAACTCTTGAAGAAAGGAGCTAAGAAGTTTCAAAAGAATTTGAGCAAGTTCATTTGTGAAAAGGATGATTTGATTGCTAAGTTCAAAGAATTCAATAAATTGGTTGAAAAATATAATAAACTTACTGAAAATTCTCTTGAAAGGATGAAAGAGTTTGAATGTTTAAATATGGACTTGGATGCTAAACTTGTTTTGTCTAACAAACTTGTTGATGATCTTAAATCTGAAAATGAATCTCTTAAGATGCATGCCAAGTGTTTGATTGCTGAACCTAGTGTTAAAAAGGGTGAAAATATTTGTTGCAATAATGTTGTGGTACCCGATTTTGTGCCTATTTTGTGTTCTACCTCAAAGGACAAATCGGTGTACATTCCTCCACATAAAAGAAACCAAAAGGTGGAGAGAAAGGCTGTTAAGTCAAAGCCTCTGTTTAGGTCTCAACTTAAGGTTTTGAAGGGATCTAAGTTTGTTCCAACTTGCCACCATTGTGGTGTGATCAGTCACATAAGACCTCAATGTTATAAGTTGAAGAGGGAACAAAACCTTGTTGCTAGATCCCTTCCCAAAAAGTCTAGTGGATCTAAACACATTGTGTGTCACCATTGTGGTGCTTTTGGTCATCTAAGACCACATTGCTCTAAATTTCATGCTCTCAAAAGAAAAGAGAAACTTGAGCCTCTTGGAAGTTGTGCTAAAAAGAGTAAACCGGATTTGAGTGAAAATAACATGTTGTTAAAAAAAGTGTTTAATGCTCTTAACTCCTTGACTATGTGCATCTCCGATTCTCATTCTTCCAACCTTCGTCTCACTTCTCTTGAGACACTCATTCTAAACAATCGTTCTGTTTGGATGAGGAAGGGTTCCTATGGTTGAGCTTTTGCTCTTTTGGTCCTTGATCTAATTCTTTCGATCTTTGTGGGACCCTTCATGCATTGCATGTTATATCTTCATGCATTTTGTGAATCTTGCATTTATTCATATGCATTGTTTTTGTTTTGATCTTACTTTTATGTCTTTGTTTTGTGTGAGTAAAAATCCAAAATCACATAAAAAATGAAAAATTCAAAAAGTTTGATCGTATATGTTTGAGCACATATCACATGTGAGTTTTGCCTTGTACCTTCGTACAAATGGTTTTATGCATTTATGAGCTTAGCTTGTTCTTTATGCACCTATATCTTTGTGGAAAAAATCTTGACATCTTTGTGTGATTGTTGTAAATCGATCTTCAAGTTTGTCATGAATGATTAGTCAATAGCTTTGTTGGTTTTGAGACATGCATAGACTTGTGCCTATATATCTTCTCACTCTTTATTTTGTTATTTTTGCTTAAAGAGCTCACCAAATGTAAATCTCTAAATTAAAAGAGATATTGAGCTGCAAAAGCCTATAGCACATACTAGTATTTGACTAGGAAAAATGGAAAGCGACCAAAATAAAATGTATGATGCCCAAAAAGTTAAAGGCTTGTTCACCAAATTGAAATATCAAAAATTTCAGGCATCGATCTTTAAAATGAGATGTATTGATTCAAAAAGATCAATTGATATGAATTGTAAAGAAGCCAAATGAAAAGCTTCAAAGATATATAATCATTTTCTTGTGGGATGTCATATATGTTCATTTCTATAATTGAGATAGACCACTTGTCTTAGCACTAGTTGTGTATGACTTGATTGAATTGATTATTGAAGTTTCACTCTAGACTAAGGACTATTCCACACTTGATACACACAAACAACACACATGCCTAATGTTCAATGAATGCATTATTCATTTGTTCAATTGTACTTGTTTAAATGTGATGTGTGTGTGCTCATCTTTATATGGATCAATCCAAAACGATTTTTGATCATTTTATATGTTTTTGGAAGTGATTTTTATCACTCTTTGTGTTCTTGTTTAGTGCTTACATTGTTTTTCATTGTTTAAACATGTTTTGGTGTTGAAAAACAAGTATCAAAGTTTCTCACGACTCACTCGCAACTAGCGTGCGAGTCGCGAAACTGGAAAAATGCATTTTTTGGTTCTCTGGCAGAGAGATTTGCGACTTACTCGCGAGTGAGCACTCAAGTCGCAAAAAAGACTTAGAAAATTTCATGAAAATCGTTCTCGCGACTCATCTCACAACTCGCCCAGTCGCGAAACGCCCAGAAACATTTTTTTTAAGTGTTTTTCGTGGGAAACTTGTTTTAAACCTCTCCCATCCTCTTTTAAACCCCTCTTTCAATATTTTTACATCCAAACCTAACCAATTTGAATGGTTTTTCATTCCTTTAACATCTCTAAGGTAATTTTAAACTCTTTTCATTGATTTGAATCCTTGGATTATGTTTTGGTGAGTTTTGTGCTCTTGGTTGGGATTTTCATCATCAGGGTTGGGAAAACTTATTTTTTTCTCAAAATTTTTGTATGGGATTGGTTTCTTTTATTGATTTGCTTTGGATGTTGGCCCTTTGTGGCAAAAATAACATGTATTAAAGGTGGTTTTCATGATGTTCATGCATTGTTTCACTTTGTTCTTCATAGTGTGCATGCTAGGTGTTTGATAAAATGTCTCTTACGCATTTTCTCACTTGTTTGGACTCCAATGAGTATCAAACTTTGGGGTTTCTCATGTTTCCTCATTAGGAACATGTTTGGTTCATTGGTTGTGTATTTAACACACATTGCCCCACATGTGCATTTTTCATGCATTGGTTATGCATTACACTTGCTACCTCTTGCACACACCTTTGCTACCCTTGTCATGCATTGGTCTATACCTTGTTTCTTCATTATAGCATGTCATGTTTACCTTATGCTTTGTAGCATTTCGTTTCATCTTAGGTTTGAGCTTCATTTTCTCATGCATCATTGCACCCCTCATACATCATTGTCATTGTTTATACCTTCATCTCTTGCCCTCTTTTCTCCTTGACCCCTTTGTCTATTCGTGTCAAAAAGGAGGAGAGTATACTTTAGAGTAGTATACCGGAAAGTTTTATCATTTCTATATGACTCTTGTGCACATTCTTAGGGGGATAAATTTCATTTCTCGTGCACATTTGTAGGGGGAGAGATATTCCATAAGGGAGATGCATATACCAAGGAGAAGAAGACATTGTGTTAATAAGAAAACTTTGTCTTGGTGTTTGGTGTTTGATCAAGTTGCTCACATGTTTCACATCATGTTCTTGATCGCAATTTTACTTATTACATTATACTTGTTTGTTTATTACTTTCTTTACCTTGAGGGTCTAATGTGTTTTGTGTAAGTGTTTCAAGTTACAGGTATTTATATTCCAAGTTCATCACAGCTCCTATGATTCATGATAGGGGGAGTGATATGATAAGGGAAGTACTTTTTATTATCTGTTTGTACCTGGTACCTTTGTAGGTTGTTAAGGTTTTTGTTTATACTTGTACCCATGTTGCTTTTGCAAGCTTTAAGGGTTTGTTCTTATGCACTTGTAGGCCTTTGTGGTTTGTGCCATACTTTATGTAGCCTTTATGCGTTGTTTAATCAGTACTTCTAACCTAATGCTATGCATTCCTTTCTAAATACTGTCACTCTTGTGCCCTTGTAGGATTTTTCCTAGATGCACATACTTCTTGTACTGTGCATTGGTTGAGTGTTGGTCATTCAAGTGATTTGCCTTGTGTTTGTCATCTTGAATGTCCGGATGTTCATTCCAAGTGTGAATGAGCATTGTGATCACTTGGTTATAGTGATTACCTATTTTGGTCTTGCCATGGTTTATTGCTTTACTCCATTGTGCTTGATTGTTTTTTACTTGCTCCATTTGCATTACAAGTTTTCCACATACAATGAACTTATTGTGTTGTTGTATTTCAGGAGTTACTTGTTCTTATGGTTCTAAAGTTTCGCAGATTTTAGAGTTAGGTGTGAGTGAGTTTTCCAACTGTTCCCAACTCACGCGTTAAGTCTAGAGTTTGTTTTAGGGTTTTGTCACGGAATAGCCAAAGGGGGAGATTGTAAGGTTGAAATTTATTAACCATCTTGTTGGTTTTATTCTATACCAATTTGCTTGTAATTTAAGCACTTAGTAACCCTGTATTTAGGTGGGATCATTGTAAGGGTAGTGTGTGAGAAGATGTGAAGAAAAGCTCAAGTATGTGCAAAGAAGCAGAGCTTCGCGGCTAGGACTCGCGGGTGGCTCGCGACTGGCAAGCCACCAAATGCAGGCACGTGAGATGCACACAGGGAAGCTGAAGGGTCGCGCCAGCTGTCGCATTACAGGACAAAAATCCCAGGCTGGCCAGGCCGTTACGTCGCGACTTGAACTCGCAACTTGGACAAGCCGCGAGACCAAGCTGCCAATTTACCCTGTTTGGCAAAAATTGTCTCTTCGTATTCTTTTCTCACCCCACTATATATAGACTCTTATACCCACAATATTGAGAGAGTTTCCAGAGAGAATTTTTGTGAGAGAAAACCCTAGAGAAAAACAAGATTGCCTCATCCCCAATCTTCATTTAAGAGACTCTATAAATTCCTCTACTCTCTTCCTCTCCATTGTCATACCCTTGAGAGGTTATTTAACCAAATCATTTTCTCATCACACCCACGTCTGTGAGAATGTTCATTTGGTGCTAAGGGAAGCAGTTTGGAAGGAACCAATATACATTGGTTAATGCTATGGTCTAGTAGCGGAATCCGAGAAGTTAAAGAAGAAATAGGTTCGGCATAATCTCGTTGGAGCAAAAAGCTTGGAGGGCTTAGGTACTCGGGTAGATTAGGCTTGGAGGGTCTTCTGCTGTTCATGTATCCCAACTACATTCTTTAGTGGATTATTTGACCGCTTGGAGGGCGGCAGAGAGGTTTTACGCCGAGGACTTCGGTTTCCTCTTCGATAACACATCGTGTGTTGTCCGTGTGTTTGCATCTTACTTCCCTTTATCTTTGCCTTATATTTTTCTGCTGTGGATGTGTTTATATTTGGCTTAGATTGTTTATCAATTCTGTTATAAGCTTGTTATCATGTTCCGCACATTAATTGTTTGATATAAAGCTTGAATTGGTAATTTTGTTATTTGGGGTCTAAACATTCAAGGGTGTTTCATACCCATTTTGAACTTTCAGTATGTAACCAAGATAAACTGTTTTGCATCTAAAAAATGAAGACAATAAAAGTGACATCTCTTTTGACAAATTACCGGTTGTAGAGTAAAAAAATGAATTGAACTCAAGACTCTCTTGTTTTAGTACCATGTTAATTTACCCATCGTCTGAAAAGTTTAAGCTATTAGCAATAATTCTTATATCTTTACATTCAAATTCCTATACTAACTAAGTTAAGTATGAAATTCATGTAAACCATCTCCACATATATCATTTAGATGACATCAGAAAGGAGAAAATTATGATTCTCAACTCAAAGATATAAGCAAAAAGGGGAGGAGCTGTTACTGATATATGTTTGTTCATTTTTCTTTTAGTCCAAGAAAAATTGAAAAAATCTCTTCCAAATTTTGTATCGACCACAATTTTACTGCCATAAGTTTTGCTCACATGCTTTTAGAAAATTAGAATATACAATAGTCAATTGTGTCATTGTAAAGCTTTATAGTTGTGGTTAATTAATGCAAGATACCCACCTAAAGGTGGGAAAAAAAATCCACCTTCATTAAAAGTTTCAAAATAACAACAAAGATAATCTATTAAAAAAAAATGGAGGAATGGATATATTCTCAAATAGATTTTTCAAATGCAACCAAAGATAATCTATTAAAACGGTTTGTCTTGGTTATATACCTTATCTTATCATCTCCCTCATCAAGTGGTCATATAAAAAGTAATAACTTTTATCAAAACTATCTTATGTGATAGATTGTGATTGATGTGATTTCTTATGTGATCCTAGAATTTCTGGCATTAATTTGTAATATAATAGCACTTTCCAAACTTTGAAATGTAACTTATCCATATCATTGACTCTAAGATCACTATCACTAGTTTTTATTATTATTATTATTATTATTATTATTATTATTTTTTGTGAGAAGAAATCGCTATCACTAGCAATTTGGAGAATGAAACTTTTCCCTTAATTAAGGGGTAATTTTCATTGACACTTTCCAAACTTTCGAAACTTTGATGGGTAACTTATACGTATATATCATTAGCACTAAGATCACTGTCACTGTTTGGTGAATGAAGCCATATTGTTTAATCATACAATTCACTTCCAAAGATATGTATTACGTGAAAAGTTATCATTAATTGAGTACATATGTAAAATAGGCTTGATAAGAGTTGCTTGCGTTTTTGGGTAAAATAATAAGATAAGGTACGTAACCAAGACAAATTGTTTTGCATCAAAAAAATGAAGCCATTAAAAGTGACGTCTCTTTTGACAAATTACCGATTGTAAAGTAAAAAAAATGAATCAAACTCAAGACTCTCCTGTTTTAGTACCTTGTTAATTTACCCATCATTTGAAAAGTTTAAGCTGTTAGCGATAATTCTAACATCTTTACATTCAAATTCCTACACTAACTTAGTTTAGTATGAAATACATGTAAACCATCTTCACATATATCATTTGAATGACATCAGAAAGGAGAAAACTCTGATTTTCAACTCAAAGATAGAAGAGAAAAGGGGAGGAGCTGTCACTGACATATGTTTGTTCATTTTACTTTTAGTCCAAGAAATATTGAAAAAATCTCTTCCAAATTTCGTATCGACCACAATTTTATTGCCATAAGTTTTTCTCATGTGCTTCTCGAAAATCAGAAAATACAATAGTCAATTGTATCATTTTAAACCTTTATAGTTTTAGTTAATTAATGCAATATACCTACTTAAAGGTTGAAAAAAAAAAAAAATCAACCTTCGTTAAAATTTTTAAAATAACACTAAAGATAATCTATTTAAAAAAAAAATGAAGGAATGCATATATTCTCAAACAGACTTACCAAATGCAACCAAATATAATATATTAAAATTGTTTGTCTTAGTTATATACCTTATCTTATCATCTCCCTCATCAAGTGGTCACATAAAAAGTAATAACTTTTATCATAACTATCTTTCGTGGTAGATTGTGATTGATCGTTTGTGATTTCCTATGTGTTCCTATAATTGACACTTTCCAAACTTTCCAAACTTTGATAGGTAACTTATACGTATATATCATTGACACTAAGATCACTATCACTATCACTGTTTGGTGAATGAATCCATGGTGTTTAATCAAACTCTTTGCTCCCAAAGATATGAATTACGTGAAAAATTATCATTAATTAAGTACATATGTGAAATAGGCTTGATAAAAGCTACTGGCATTTTTGGATAAAATAATAAGATAAGGTACGTAACCAAGACAAATTGTTTTGCATCTAAAAAATGAAGAAATTAAAAGTGATGTCTCTTTTGACAAAAATTACTGATTGTAGAGTAAAACAATGAATCGAACTCATGACTCCCCTATTTTTGTACCATGTTAATTTACCCATCATCTGAAAAGTTTAAGCTATTATCAATAATTCTAACATCTTTACATTCAAATTCCTATACTAACTTTGTTTAGTATTAAATTCATGTAAACCATTTCTACATATATCATTTAGACGACACAAGAAAGGAGAAAATTATGATTCTCAACTCAAAGATATAAACGAAAAGGGGAGGAGCTATCACTGTTATATGTTTGTTCATTTTTCATTTAGTACAAGAAAAATTGAAAAAATCTCTTCGAAATTTCGTATCGACCACACTTTTATTGCCATAAGTTTTGCTCATGTGCTTCTTGAAAATCGGAAAATACTATAGTCAATTGTATCATTATAAAGCTTTATAGTTGTGGTTAATTAATGCAAGATGCCTACTTAAAGGTTGAAAAAAAAAAAATCAACTGTCGTTCAAAGTTTCAAAATAACACCAAAGATAATCTATTAAAACAAAAAAAGAGCGAATGCATATATTCTCAAATAGACTTACCAAACGCAACCGAAGATAATATATTAAAATGGTTTGTCTTCGTTATATACCTTATCTTTTCATCTCTCTCATCAAGTGGTCATATAAAAAGTAATAACTTTTATCATAACCATCTTACGTGGTAGATTGTGATCGATCGTTTGTGATTTCTTATGTGTCCCTAGAATTTCTGGCTTTAATTAGTAATATAATAGCACTTTCCAAACTTTGAAATGTAACTTATCCATATCATTGACTCTAATATCGCTATCACTATTTTTTTTATTATTATTATTATTTTTTTTTTGTGAGGAAAAATCGCTATCACTAGCAAGTTGGAGAATGAAACTTTTCATTTAATTGGGGGACAAGTTTCATTGACACTTACCAAACTTTCCAAACTTTGATGGGTAACTTATAGGTATATATCATTGACACTAAGATCATTGTCACTGTTTGGCGAATGAAGCCATATTGTTTAATCAAACACTTCACTTCCAAAGATATGAATTACGTGAAAAGTTATCATTAATTAAGTACATATGTAGAATAGGCTTGATAACCATTGCTTGTGTTTTTGGGTAAAATAATAAGACAAGGTACGTAACCAAGACAAACTGTTTTGCATCTAAAAAATGAAGACATTAAAAGTGACGTCTCTTTTGACAAATTACCGATCGTAGAGTAAAACAATGAATCGAACTCAAGACTCTCTTGCTCTAGTACCATGTTAATTTACCCATCATTTGAAAAGTTTAAGCTATTAGCGATAATTCTAACATTTTTACATTCAAATTCCAACACCAATTTAGTTTAGTAAGAAATACATGTAAACCATCTTCACATATATCATTCGGATGACATCAGAAAGGAGAAAACTATGATTCTCAACTCAAAGATAGAAGAGAAAAGGGAAGGAGCTGTCACTGATATATGTTTGTTCATTTTTCTTTTAGTCCAAGAAAAATTGAAAAAAATCTCTTCAAAGTTTCGTATGGACCACAATTTTATTGCCATAAATTTTGCTCATATGCTTCTCGAAAATCAAAAAAATACTATAGTCAGTTGTATCATTATAAAGCTTTACAGTTGTGGTTAATTAATGCAAGATACCTAATTAAAGGTTGAAAAAAAAATCAAACTTCGTTAAAAGTTTCAAAATAACACCAAAGATAATCTATTCAAAAAAAAAAAAAAAAAATTAAGGAATGCACATATTCTCAAATAGAATTACCAAATGCAACCGAAGATAATATATTAAAATGGTTTGTCTTCATTATATACCTTATCTTATCATCTCCCTCATCAAGTAGTCATATAAAAAGTAATAACTTTTATCATAACTATCTTATGTGGTAGATTGTGATTGATCGTTTGTGATATCTTATGTGTTCCTAGAATTTCTGGCATTAATTAGTAATATAATAGCACTTTCCAAACTTTGATATGTAACTTATCCATATCACTGATTCTAAGATCGCTATCACTAGATTTTTTTTTTTTTTTTTTTTTTTTTTTTTTTTTTTGTGAGAAGAAATCTCTATCACTAGCAATTTGGAGAATGAAACTTTTCCCTTAATTATGGGACAAGTTTCATTGACACTTTCCAAACTTTCCAAACTTTGATGGGTAACTTATATGTATATATCATTGACATTAAGATCACTGTCACTATTTGGTGAATGAAGCCATATTGTTTAATCAAACACTTCACTTCCAAAGATATGAATTACGTGAAAAGTCATCATTAATTAAGTACATATGTAGACTAGGCTTGATAACAGTTGCTTGTATTTTTGGGTAAAATAATAAGACAAGGTACGTAACCAAGACAAACTGTTTTGCATCTAAAATATGAAGACGTTAAAAGTGACGTCTCTTTTGACAAATTACCAATTGTTGATTAAAACAACGAATTGAACTTAAGACTCTCCTATTTTAGTACCTTGTTAATTTACCCATGATTTGAAAAGTTTAAGCTATTAGAGACAATTTTAATATCTTTACATTCAAATTCCTACACCAATTTAGTTTAGTATGAAATACATGTAAACCATCTTCACATATATCATTCGAATGACATTAGAAAGGACAAAACTGTGATTCTCAACTCAAAGATAGAAGAGAAAAGGGGAAGAGCTGCCATTGATATATGTTTGTTCATTTTTCTTTTAGTCCAAGAAAAATTGAAAAAATCTCTTCGAAATTTTGTATCGACCACAATTTTATTGCCATAAGTTTTGCTCATGTGCTTCTTGAAAATAAAAAAATACTATAGTCAGTTGTATCATTATAAAGCTTTATAGTTGTGGTTTATTAATGAAAGACGCCTACTTAAAGTTTGAAAAAAAAATTCAACCTTCGTTAAAAGTTTCAAAATAACACCAAAGATAATCTATTAAAAAAAAAATGAACGAATGCTTATATTCTCAAATAGACTTTACAAACGCAACCGAAGATAATATATTAAAATGGTTTGTCTTCGTTATATACCTTATCTTATAATCTCCCTCATCAAGTGGTCATATAAAAAGTAATAACTTTTATTATAACTATCTTACGTGGTAGATTGTGATTGATCGTTTGTGATTTGTTATGTGTTCCTAGAATTTTCGGCATTAATTAGTAATATAATAGCACTTTCCAAACTTTGAAATGTAACTTATCCATATCATTGACTCTAAGATCGCTATCACTAGATTATTATTATTATTATTATTATTATTATTATTATTATTATTATTTTGTGAGAAGAAATCACTATCACTAGCAAATTGGAGAATGAATCTTTTCCCTTAATTAAGGGACAAGTTTCATTGACACTTTCCAAACTTTGATGGGTAACTTATACGTAATATCATTGACATTAAGATCATTGTCACTGTTTGGTGAATGAAGCCATATTTTTTAATCAAACATTTCACTTCAAAGATATGAATTACATGAAAAGTTATCATTAATTAAGTACATATGTAGAATAGGCTTGATAACAGTGGCTTGTGTTTTTGGGTAAAATAATAAGACAAGGTATGTAACCAAGACAAACTATTTTGCATCTAAAAAACTGAAGACATTAAAAGTGACGTCTCTTTTGACAAATTACCGATTGTAGAGTAAAACAATAAATTGAACTCTAGACTCTCCTGTTTTAGTACCACTTTAATTTACCCATCATTTGAAAAGTTTAAGCTATTAGCGATAATTCTAACATCTTTACATTCAAATTCCTACACCAATTTAGTTTAGTATGAAATACATGTAAACCATCTTCACTTATATCATTCGGATGACATCAGAAAGGAGAAAACTGTGATTCTCAACTCAAAGATAGAAGAGAAAAGGGGAGGAGCTGTCACTGATATATGTTTGTTCATTTTCTTTTAGTCTAGGAAAAATTGAAAAAATCTCTTCGAAATTTCGTATCGACCACAATTTTATTGCCATAAGTTTTGCGCACGTGCTTCTTGAAAATCAAAAAATACTATAGTCAGTTGTATCATTATAAAGCTTTATAGTTGTGCTTAATTAATGCAAGATGCCTACTTAAAGTTTGAAAAAAAAAATCAACCTTCTTTAAAAGTTTCAAAATCACACCAAAGATAATCTATTAAAAAAAAAAAATTAAGGAATGCATATATTCTCAAATAGACTTACCAAACGCAACTGAAGATAATATATTAAAATGGTTTGTCTTCATTATATACGTTATTTTATCATCTCCCTCATCAAGTGGTCATATAAAGAGTAATAACTTTAATCATAACTATCTTACGTGGTCTATTGTGGTTGATCGTTTGTGATTTCTTATGTGTTCCTAGAATTTCTAGCATTAATTAGTAATATTATAGCACTTTCCAAACTTTGAAATGTAACTTATCCATATCATTGACTCTAAGATCGCTATCATTAGTTCATTTTTTTTTTTTTTTTTGGGGAGAAGAAATCGCTATCACTATCAATTTGGAGAATGAAACTTTTCTTTCATTGACACTTTCCAAACTTTCCAAACTTTGATAGGCAACTTATTCGTATATATCATTGACACTAATATCACTGTCATTATTTGGTGAATGAAGCCATATTGTTTAATCAAACACTTCACTTCCAAAGATATGAATTACGTGAAAAGTTATCATTAATTAAGTACATACGTAGAATAGGCTTGATAAAAGTTGCTTGTGTTTTTGGGTAAAATAATAAGACAAGGTACGTAACCAAGACAAACTGTTTTGCATCTAAAAAATGAAGACATCAAGAGTGACATCTCTTTTAACAAATTACCGATTGTAGAGTAAAACAATGAATCGAACTCAAGACTCTCTTGTTTTAGTACCATGTGAATTTACCCATCATCTGAAAAGTTTAAGCCATTAGTGATAATTTTAGCATCTTTACATTCAAATTCCTGTACTAACTTAGTTTAGTATGAAATTTATGTAAACCATCTCCACATATATCATTCAGACGACATTGGAAAGGAGAAAACTGTGATTCTCAACTCAAAGATAGAAGCGAAAAGGGGTGGAGCTGTCACTGATATATATTTGTTCATTTTTCTTTTAGTCCTAGAAAAATTTAAAAAATCTCTTCCAAATTTCATATCGACCACAATTTTATTGCAATAAGTTTTGCTCACGTGCTTCTAGAAAATAAAAAAAAATACAATAGTCAGTTGTATAATTATAAAGCTTTATAGTTGTGGTTAATTAATGCAAGATATCTTGTTAAAAATTGAAAAAAAAAATCAACCTTCGTTAAAAGTTTCAAAATAACACCAAAGATAATCTATTAAAAAATATGAAGGAATGCATATTTTCTCAAATAGACTTACCAAACGCAACCAAAGATAATCTATTAAAATGGTTTGTCTTTGTTATATACCGCATCTTATCATCTCCCTCATCAGGTGGTCATATAAAAGTTAATAATTTTTATCAAGACTATCTTACGTGGTAGATTGTGATTGATTATTTGTGATTTTTTATGTGTTCCTATAATTGACACTTTCCAAACTTTCCAAACTTTGATAGGTAACTTATACGTATATATCACTGACACTAAGATCACTACCATTGTTTTGTGAATGAAGCCATTACGTGAAAATTTATCATTAATTAAGTACATATGTGAAATAGGCCTGATAACAGGTGCAAGCATTTTTGGATAAAATAATAGGATAAGGTACGTAATCGAGACAAACTGTTTTGCATCTAAAAAATGAAGACATTAAAAGTGACGTCTCTTTTGACAAATTACTGATTGTAGAGTAAAACAATGAATCGAACTCAAGACTCTCCTATTTTAGTACCATGTTAATTTACCCATCATCTGAAAAGTTTAAGCTATTAGCGATAATTCTAACATCTTTACCTTCAAATTCCTATACTAACTTTGTTTAGTATGAAATACATGTAAACCATCATCACATATATCATTGGGATGACATCAGAAAGGAGAAATCTATGATTCTCAAGTCAAAGATAGAAGAGAAAAGGGGAGGAGCTATCATTGATATATGTTTGTTCATTTTTCTTTTAGTCCAAGAAAAGTTGAAAAAATCTCTTCCAAATTTCGTATTGATAACAATTTTATTGTCATAAGTTTTGCTCATGTGCTTCTAGAAAATCAGAAAATACAATAGTCAAATGTATCATTATAAAGCTTTATGGTTGTGTTTACTTAATGCAAGATACCTACTTAAAGGTTGAAAAAAAAAAAAAATCAACCTTTAAATAAGATGAATGAAGATGGCTATTTTGAGGGCCTCAAAGCTGATCTTTGCGAGCCTCATCTTTTTTTTTTCCCTTTCTTTTAGGTGCATTTTTATTTTTTCCTATCTTCTGGCCATCCCTGGTACACAAATAGACTTCTTACGTTCTTAGTTTACCTCTTAAATGTGGAACAGAATTTCTTCAAGATATTAAATTGTTCACAACCAATTATGACTCTGATATGAATTGTTGCCTCCAAATTTTGAATTTTTTTTTTCAAGTTGCAGCATATTGTATCTACTTGTTTTCCATTCTAATTATGTCTACACATCCATGACATGTCATAAATGGAAAGGTTGAAGAGAGTCTAGAAGCCACCAAATAGATATAAAGGGGTGTTGAACATCTTTTGGTAATTAATCCAGCCACTGATCTTTACTTGAACATGGGAAATAAACTAATAATTTTTCACTGCTCACTACGTGACATCTGTCTTCATGTGTCAAATCAATTATTTTGATTTAAAAATTGTTTCATTTGAATATCACCATCATATATGCTGTTCTTTCCATCATCTATGATGTATGTTTTCCAAAAACAGGATGTTTTCCAAACAGCAGTGTTTGGGTTTGGGTTTTGTTGATGTTGGCTGATGGTGGAGGTTTGGTTACTTGTGAATTGGAGGACAGGGCTGATTGTTACCGACGTCACCGTCAACGCCATGCTGGAGCTGATGTCCCTTCCACCGAAGGTATACTAAATCTTCAAGTGGTAATTCTGTACAACCTGTGAAACTTTTAAACTTCAATTTCCCTGACAAGGTAACAATTCAAATTATGAAGGAATTTTTTTTAAAAGAATATCAAACAATTATTTTCTTTGTTTAACGGAACTATGTGAATTAGAATTTGATTAAATAGAAAACTATGGCGGTGCTCGATCAGAGAGAGAAATTAATATTGAATGAAGACAAAGTGAACTTTGAAGATAACGAGCATTGAATTTGAGCCATTGCTCAAACCCTATATACCTAGAATTTGATTAAAAATAGATAAATCTTGTCGTTGATCACCATTGCTCCCACTTCGGTTCTTGAATTTGGTATTACCCGCTACTTGCCGGGTCAAGTATTTTGGTATTAATGGTTTTATGATGTGTAAAATACATTTTGCAATTTTTTAATTAAAAAATGCCACATCATTAAAAAAAATTACTAGATCACTATCCTATTAGCCACATAAGCAACATTACTAATGGCAATTAACAGAAGGATTAATACTGCACACTTTTAAAACTTAAGAAACCAATAGAGCTCACTTGAAACTTAAAAGACCAATTACGCTTATAGGGTAAACATAAGGGACCAATAATGTAGTTTCAACTAACTTTTATCATAACTATCTTACGTGGTAGATTGTGATTGATCGTTTGTGATTTCTTATGTGCTCCTAGAATTTCTGACATTAATTAGTAATATAATAGCACTTTCCAAACATTGAAATGTAACTTGTCCATATCATTGACTCTGAGATCGCTATCACTAGTTTTTTTTTTTTTTTTGCGTGAGAAGAAATCGCTATCACTAGCAAGTTGGAGAATGAAACTTTTCTCTTAATTATGGGACAAGTTTCATTGACACTTTCCAAACTTTCCAAACTTTGATGGGTAACTTATACGTATATATCATTGCACTCAAATCACTGTCACTGTTTGGTGAATGAAGCCATATTGTTTAATCAAACACTTCACTTCCAAAGATATGAATTACATGAAATGTTATCATTAATTAAGTACATATGTAGAATAGGCTTGATAACAGTTGCTTGTGTTTTTGGGTAAATATTAAGACAAGGTACGTAACCAAGACAAACTGTTTTGCATCTAAAAAATGAAGACATTAAAAGTGACGTCTCTTTTGACAAATTACCAATTGTAGAGTAAAACAATGAATCAAACTCAAGATTCTCTTGTTTTAGTACCATGTGAATTTACCCATCATCTGAAAAGTTTAAGCCATTAGTGATAATTTTTGCATCTTTACATTCAAATTCCTGTACTAACTTAGTTTAGTATGAAATTTATGTAAACCATCTCCACATATATCATTCAGACGACATTAGAAAGGAGAAAACTGTGATTCTCAACTCAATGATAGAAGCAAAAAGGGGTGGAGTTGTCACTGATATATATATTTGTTCATTTTTCTTTTAGTCCAAGAAAAATTGAAAAAATCCCTTCCAAGCTTCATATCGACCACAATTTTATTGCAATAAGTTTTGCTCACGTGCTTCTAGAAAATCAAAAAAATACAATAGTCAATTGTATAATTATAAAGCTTTATAGTTGTGGTTAATTAATGCAGGATATCTTGTTAAAGATTGAAAAAAAAATCAACCTTCATTAAAAGTTTCAAAATAACACCAAAGATAATCTATTAAAAAAAAAAAAAAAAAATGAAGGAATGCATATTTTCTCAAATAGACTTACCAAACGCAACCAAAGATAATCTATTAAAACAGTTTGTCTTTGTTATATACCGCATCTTATCATCTCCCTCATCAAGTGGTCATATAAAAGTTAATAACTTTTATCATAACTATCTTACGTGGTAGATTGTGATTAATCGTTTGTGGTTTTTTATGTGTTCCTATAATTGACACTTACCAAACTTTCTAAACTTTGATAGGTAACTTATACGTATATATCAAAAATAACTAAAGAAGTTTCATAGTCTTAAAATAATAAGTTGCAAATATATCACATACTTTAATTTGACAAATATATCATACACGGTTTAGAAAGTAGTCAGTTTTCCGTATATCAAAGCTATAACTTACAATATGTTCCAAAAAAGATATATAAGCAGTTTTAATGACTCAAAATGGTTCAAATACTCAAACATTTTCAAAATCACATATAAAGTTTTAAGGACTCAAAATAGTTCAAATATTCAAACGTAATTCATATTCTTAACAATCTTATGACTATGGTCACGCTATATCCTTGTGACTGGGCATCAGAATGCCAATGAATAACCCTCATTGGGTATTAAAGTATCAATGAATGACCCCATTGGTTTGGGTATCAGAATACTAATGAATAACCCCCATTGGCTGGGTATCAGTGTACCAATGAATAACTCTCATTGGTTTGGGTATCAGAGTACCAATTAATAACCCTCATTGGCTTTGTATTAGAATAAATTCATAGTGAGATTGTTTATAATCATATATGTGAAATCATAGTTTCTAACAAAAATATATCTTATTCAAATACATATATATAATCATATATTCAATATTCAAATCTATTTGTGATATTTCTATAATTCTTTACTTTAAATCAATATAGCTAAAAAACAATTAAATAAAATAAATCTTATATTCAATGCTCATGTATATTTGTGAAAATTCTTTATTCTTTACTTTGAATCAGTATAGCTAAAAACAATTAAATAAAATACCTATATTCAGTAATCAGATATATTATTGATAATTGTTTACTTGAAATCAGTAATAGAATAGAAATAAAATTGTAACAACTGTAAACAATTTCTAGTAGTTAAAATACGCAAAATAAAACCAATTAGGATAAAATTATTTACCTCTAAAAGCCATATCAAAAGAAACTATTCCCTAACACTTCTTCTAAAATCCTTAGATATCACCTAAATTTCAAATATCATTTACTCAATACTCTAATATTTGTAAATAAAATTTATATAAATACCCGGCTAGAAGAGAAACTTTTAAAAATATTGAGTAATTTCCCACTATTATCTCACAGTTAAAAATCCACCTATTCATAATATATACATTTGCTCAACTTTCTGTCAATAACAATACCGAGGGATAAAGCCTATAGATACACCATACTCATAGCCATATAGGGTCAAAAGTACAACACCTAATCTTCTATACGTGTGCTCATATTTATTATTATTATTATTTTTTAATCCCCATTCACCCCTAGTTCTCTTTGAGATGAGGACAAAACTAGGAAAAAGGTACTATATTCTATATCATACAAAATCAAGCCTACACAGACACCATTACCTTTTGATACTCGCCAAAACCCCAATTCGGTAAACCTGTGGAAAACCGGACCCAAGAGCCTTCTTTTACACTTAACGCAACATAGGGCACAGAGAAAATAAATCAAATTCCTTCTTCGTTTACATCATTAATCTCATTGGATATATAAACAGTCTCACTATTGACCAAAATACTCACATAAAAAAAAAAAAAAAACTCTAATTTCAAATAAAGCTTAGATTTGACAGGAAAAAGATTCTTAGGCTCTTACCTCAATTGTGCAGTCCAACCTTCTCTACAGTATTTTGGGTAGTCTTCTCTATCAAAATATCAATCACTATACGTTGACTTAAATTAGACTATATAGCTAGGGTTTCAACCTTATTTTCTAAAAAAACCTCTTAAAAATATTAATTATAAAATTGACCCCATAAACAAATTTACTTAAATAACCTTCCTTTTAATCTTTTTTTTTTCCCGAGTATTACAATCTCCCCCACTTATAAGAATTCAATCCTTTGAATTCATCACAATTTGATTCTCTAAAAAAAAAAAAAATTCATCACAATCTGAACGAATTATCACGCTTCCACTATGCTACTCTAAAGCCACAATTGTATTGATCTATACAAATTTGTCACTCATCACCATAGTTTAAAACTATTTCACAACATATGTGTAGACTTTTCCTTCCCAAGATTTGTTAGATAAAAATTTCCAAAGCAAATGGAGCCATGATGTTTCCGCTGCATAATACAATACCACTATAAAATCTCTTACTCAATTACCCATAGTTTAAGAACAACCATATTACGGAAAAAAAAAAAAAAAAGATTCTTTAAAGATATACATATCTCTAGTCTAAATAGCTCTCTAAGTTCCTTTTGATATGAATAAAAGTTCCAAGGCCCATTCATTTAGATTAACCCCAATAACTGATTTTCCATCAATTATTAATTTCAACAAAATTCCAAGGCCTGAGTAGTCTCCAAAAATTACAACAAGGGAAATCCACAATTTTGAGATTCACCATAGACCATTGAATGCTAGCATCCGTTCAATTCTCTACCTCAAAATTAAGTAGCGCATCCAAAGTTCCAATCCTTCCTAAGTTCAAAACAAATTTAAATCATGTGCGTATATCACTATATCTTTTCTTCCTCAAGTTTTGTAAAATAAAAATTCCAAAGTCTCCATAAATAATCAATTGAGCATTGATATAAGGGTCTGTCATAGAACCTCTATCCTAATCACAAATTATCTTCGTAAATAAGCAACATTTATTCACCTTTAACCTCTAGATGATACTTGGGCTAGAACTCATTGAAGAGTTGGGTTCCTCATAAATATATTTCCTATTATGAAATCATAATCTCTAAGTGTAAATCATCTAGAAGGGAATAGTCCATGAAGTATCTCAAACCATTTTTTTTTTTTTTTTTACCTTGCAAATAATATTGTCCTAGCAGCCTAGAACTTAGAGTATAATGCAATTTATAATCATTAACCATCTGCCAATATAAAACAAATGGTACCAGAAATGACTACAATTCAAATTGTAATAGTCTTTCAAAACAAACTCTCTTGCCACCCAAATCCATCAATATCCAATCAAAATATGGTTCAAAATCCAATTTTATAATACCACAAACATTGCTTTCTACACACTTCATGTTCTATTGAGCCAATCCATTCACTCCTATCAGTTAAGTTCAAAGAATTACATTTCTGGCATAAAACTTATTTCCCCAGGATATTAAACAATCCTCCAAGTCCATAGAAAGAAATTGAGGACCTCTACCTTCTAAGTAAGAGAACATGTCTCAAAAACATATAGGGACTACCTCACACATAAATTAGGCTATGGTAATCCATGTAGGTCAACCCTAACAAGAACAACGATCCAAAAGAAGGTCGGTCTTTAACATTAGAATCCAAGGAAGTCCACCGATATATTACTAAATTCTTTAAGCACCCTCAGAATTTTTATAATAACATATAATATAATGTGAACTACAATAACCACAAATTAATTTTCCTTCTCACTAAGAACTTTCCGTTAATTTCCTTACTCCATATTAAAATCAAGGAATCATAGCTCTAACATCAAACCTTAACCCCTAAATAAAGTTCTGCAATTTCCAATTCCCTAAAAGCACTCCAAATTCTGAATAGGGCATATAGTAAACTATCATTCAATAATTAAACCTATGAGAATCTCCTACAGATCAAACTAACCTTAGGTAGGTCAACTATATTAGGCAAAACTATCAAATGAGTTTTCAAAAGATCAGTCACAAAATAGCAGGAAAATTTCCTTTTCTTGTTCTTTTCTCACTCTCTTTTCCTTTTAATAAGAAGAAGAAGTTTTAATAACTAACATGATCAATTACAAAATTTTCAAGAATAAAATACACCCACTTAATACTAGTACAAGATCATAGAAGTATATAAATTAAAATCCTCCCTTTTGTATTTATAAGTCACGTATACATAACCACATAGACATTAATATCAAATCCTTCAAATACGACCTAACAAATCATCATATGATGGAACCTCACTTACACTTCTCATCAAGTCATCAAAAGAACACTATCTATGACCTAATAACCTTCATAAACAATAACTAGAATTGTAATGCCTAGGGCGCAGATTTCATTCTAAATCAAAACCTAGCATAAAGTCTACAATATCATAACCTAAACTCCGATACCATTAAAATTGTCACGCCCTAAACACAACTATAAAAATAGGCACGTGACAACTGCCGCACACTTATAAAGTAATCACCCTACAAGTGTGCAAGCCTTCTTAGCAACTAAAATTAATCCTCAAAATTTACAACAATTAAATTCAAAAATACCTCAACTTTCTTTATGAATAGATCTCCAATAATTTAGAAGGAACAAAATCCAAATCTCATGTACATAATGCCAATCGGCCGAAAGATATAAGAATATTAGAAGGCCATCCAATCCCAAAATCACTAAGCTTCTTTTCTTGCTCATAACACAACATCAAAACTCCCAAAACTTGCTATTCTTCACAATCTGAAACTGGAGGGGAAAAAGGGAGTGAGTTGACAACTCAATAAGTAACCAAAGTCCTAATAAGTTCTATCAAGCAATAGATTTTAATGTAATAAGATGTAATATGAGTGTTCAAAAGTTATAATATACTATGGGTTTTCAAAAATAACTAAAGAAGTTTCATCGTCTTAAAATAATAAGTTGCAAATAGATCACATACTTTAATTTGACAAATATATCATAGATGGTTTAGAAAGTAGTCAGTTTTCCATATATCAAAGCTATAACTAACAATATGTTCCAAAAAAAGATACATAAGCAGTTTTAATGACTCAAAATGGTTCAAATACTCAAACATTTCAAAAATCACATATGTAGTTTTAAGGACTCAAAATAGTTCAAATATTCAAATGTAATTCATATTCTTAACAATCTTATGACTATGGTCACGCTATATCCCCGTGACTGGGTATCAGAATACCAATGAATAACTCTCATTGGCTAGGTATTAGAGTACCAATGAATGAATCCCATTGGTTTGGGTATCAGAATACCAATAAATAACCTCCATTGGCTGGGTATCAGTGCACCAATGAATAACCCCCATTGGCTGGGTATCAGAGTACCAATGAATAACCCCCATTGGTTTAGGTATTAGAGTACTAATGAATAACCCTCATTGGCTGGGTATTAGAATAAATTCATAGTTAGATTTTTCATAATCATATATGTGAAATCATAGTTTCTAACAAAAATATATCTTATTCAAATACATATATATAATCATGTATTCAATATTCAAATCTATTTGTGATATTTCTATAATTCTTTACTTTAAATCAATATAGCTAAAAAAAAATTAAATAAAATAAATCTTATATTCAATGCTCATGTATATTTGTGAAAATTCTTTATTCTTTACTTTGAATCAGTATAGCTAAAAACAATTAAATAAAATATATCATATATTCAGTAATCAGATATATTTGTGATAATTCTTTACTTGAAATCAGTAATACAATAGAAATAAAATTGTAACAACTATAAACAATTTTTAGTAGTTAAAATATGTAAAATAAAACCAATCAAGATAAAGTTGCTTACCTCTAAAAGCCATATCAAAAGAAACTTTTCCCTAACACTTCCTCTAAAATCCTTATATATCACCTAAACATTTTTTTCAAATATCATTTACTCAATACTCTAATATTTGTAAATAAAATTTATATAAATACCCGGCCAGAAGAGAGACGGTTAAAAATATCCAATAATTTTCCTCTATTATCTCATAGGTAAAAATCCTCCTATTCATAATATATACATTTCCTCAACTTTCTGCCACTAATAGTACCTAGGGATAAAGCCTATAGATGCACCATACTTATAGCCATATAGGGTCAAAAGTACACCACCTAATCTTCTGTACGTGTGCTCATATTCTATATCATACAAAATCAAGCCTACACAGACACCATTACCTTTTGATATTCACCAAAACCCCAATTCGGTAAACCTTTGCAAAACCAAACCCAAAAGCCTTCTTTTACACTTAACGCAACACAAGGCACATAGAAAATAAATCAAATTCCTCCTTTACTTACATCGTTAATCTCATTGGATATATAAATAGACTCACTATTGGCCAAAATACTCACAAAAAAAAAAAAAAAAAAAAACTCTAATTTCAAATAAAGCTTAGATTTGACAAGAAAAAGATTCTTAGGCTCTTACCTCAATTGTGCAGTCCGACTTTTTCTACTTGAGTATTTTGGGTAGTATTCTCTCTTAAAACATCTGTCACTGTACGCTGACTTAAATTAGACTATATAGCTAGGGTTTCAACCTTATTTTCTAAAAAACCCCCTTAGAAATATTAATTATAAAATTGACCCCATAAACAAATTTACTTTAATAACCTTCATTTTAATCTTTTTTTTTTCTCGAGTATTACACCTATAGTTACAGTGTTTAGGCCACGTCTTGAAACGCGGCTATATATGTTTGTTCATTTTTCTTTTAGTCCAAGAAAAATTGAAAAAAATCTCTTCCAAATTTCGTATCAACCACAATTTTATTGCCATAAGTTTTGCTCACGTGCTTCTAGAAAATCAGAAATATAATAGTCAATTGTATCATTATAAAGCTTTATAGTTGTGGTTAATTAATGCAAGATACCTACTTAAAGGTTGAAAAAAAAAATCAACCTTCATTGAAAGTTTCAAAATAACACCAAAGATAACCTATTAAAAAAAAAAAAAAAAAAAAATGAAGGAATGCATTCTCAAATAGACTTACCAAACGCAACCAAATTAAGTGCATGCCTCAGCTATATCTATAAATACGTAAGCACATAAGCTCTTCCACTCATGCCAGTCTTTTGAAGGACAAGAAGCATACATTAAAGCTTTTGCTAATTGCACCATTTCAACACTAATTTGTTCTCTCACCTCCCAAAATGTCTCACCAAATTTCCATGGCTACTACTCAAACCCAAAATCCAGATGCTAATGTACATCGTCGCTCAGCAAATTATCTTCCAAGCTTATGTGGAGACCATTTCCTCTCTTATTCTAATAAATCCGAGGTATATATGTCTTCCACCTGACATGTTAGGCTACATAATAAAATTCATATTCTAATATAAATTGTGATTCATTTCATAGCCAATATTCAAATGTCATGGTCTTGAAATACATCCTCTTTAAATGACAAAATATGCTTATAAACAGTGGTAACATGTTAATTTTTTATTTCGATTTCCAATTTTAGGAAACCATTGATGACTCAGAGCAAGTCCAAGGGTTGAAGGAAGAAGTGCAAAGGATGTTGATGGCTCCCATCGATAATCTTCTAGAAAAGTTGGAGTTGATTGATGCAATCCAACGCTTAGGTGTGTCTTACCATTTTGAAAGTGAGATTGACGAAGTATTACAACAAATTCACAGGTATACGTGTGATGTCCAAGAAAGTGATGGTGCTCTTTACACCGTTGCACTTCATTTTCGATTACTTAGACAACAAGGTTATAACATTCTAAGCGGTAAGCACTCTTTTGGTTGGCTATCTGTTTACTTAAGAAAACTTACTCTATGTTTGGATGGAGGGAGATGAGAGAAGGGAAGGTGATTGGAATTTGCTAAATTTTAATATATTCCAGCTTCCTTAATGGTCTGTTTGGATTGAGGGGGAGGGAGGGAGAGTAGAGTAGAGTAGAATAGATTTAGCACAAAATTAACTTATTTTTAGCCAACTCTACTCTACTCTCCTCCACTCCCCCTCCATCCAAACAGGTCATAAATCCTTCCCCTCTATTCTGCTCACCTCTCCCTCCATCTCTTTTCATTCCAAACATATCCTTAAACAAGCTAAAAGTTAATTTTCATGATCAAGCATTCACTTCCATCATTATTTTCACATCATTTACTAATGGCTCATGCATGTCTTGTGCTTGGTGGTAAAGTAGATATCTTCAACAAATTCAAAGACAATATGGGAAACTTCAAGGAATCACTTATTAACGATGTGAAAGGAATGTTAAGCTTTTATGAAGCTACACATATGAGGGTGCATGGAGAAGATATACTTGATGAAGCACTTAAGTTTACTACCA
This sequence comes from Quercus ilex subsp. ballota, assembly GCA_032727855.1. NCBI lineage: Eukaryota > Viridiplantae > Streptophyta > Magnoliopsida > Fagales > Fagaceae > Quercus > Quercus ilex. Next base: position 23,927,665 of record CM064918.1, on the reverse strand, counting down.
CTCACCTTGAATCAATGGTGATTAATTTTAGCCCTCCTCTTGCCGCACAAGTAAGCCATGCTTTAAATCGACCTATTCGAAAGTGCTTGCCAAGGGTAGAGGCTAGGCTATACTTTTCTATCTACCAAGAAAATGCTTCACATAATGAAGTTCTACTAAACTTTGCAAAATTGGATTTTAACATGTTGCAAAAACAACACCAGAAGGAACTTAGCCATATCTCAAGGTAAGTTCATTAACTATATCTCACTATGTTGGTGTTGTGATTAAGCTTTCATAAGACATGATTTGACCAGCCAATTTTTGTTGAAATTGTAATTTAGGTGGTGGAAAGGTACAGATATTGTGACAAACCTATCTTTTGCACGAGATAGGGTGGTGGAGTTATACTTTTGGATTTTGGGAGTGTACTTTGAACCCCAATACTCTTTTGCTCGGAGGATACTAACCAAAACAATTTGCATGATATCAATCATAGATGACATATATGATGTATATGGCACACATGAAGAACTCGAGCTCTTCACAGATGCAATTAAAAGGTTTAATACAAGCATATAGGATCCTCTTCATCTCCACTTGAAATGGATTGATATCATGGTTCAAATTAAATATTATAAATCTAAAGATATATCCAGTACAACATCACTCAAAAATTTAAATGATGGAGTACTCTATACACTATCAAATCAAAAAAATAAAATCGTAACCATGAAATTGATTTTCTCAATTTCAAGTAAAATGGAGAATATTATTTTTCAATGTCATATCTTTACCAGTAAGGATATATCTTTACTTGTAAAAATATTAATTAAGCCCATATTAGCCAATAGATAAAAAATAATTTAAAAAAAAATTAAAATGCTAAAACTATTACAACTTTTATATAAAAAAATTATCTCTTTTTAATGTATAACTGTCTATTGGTTTTATTCGGGTGAGAGTTTTAGAGTATAGAACTCATAGTGTTCCACACACAAAAGCTAGACACTTACTCTCTCTTTCTCTCTTAACAAAACAAAATTGAAATCTGCAAATTTAATATAAAAAAAAAAAAAAAAATCTCAAACCTCATTTTTTGTGTGTACATATTTCTGGAAATTTTGCCATTCTCTTCATTTAAAGCATAAAAAGTAATTTAAGCTTCTTTGTAACTACATTGGACCTTCTTTTTTGTTCCTTTCAGGTTTGGCTCAACTTCAAATTTCTATTAAAACTCTCTCTCTCTCTCTCCCCTTGTTTTTATAGGAGAACTTTTACTTTTTGTTTGTTTTACCCTTGGTAGTGGTAAGAGACAAAGAAAGAGACCAATGTTTTTATCCTAATAAAATGGATTTATTCAATCACTCTTGTTTAGCTTAGCTTTAAGCTTTTACATCGTCCATATTTATTATATTGTTCATCATTCACTATTTTTGACATAGCCCATTCAGCCATTCATAGTTTTGGGGGTGATGTAGCATGGGCTTTATGGTGGGGGAAAAATAAATAAATAAATATATATATATATATATATATATATATATATAATATAGTTGTTGTTGACAAATTTAAAAATAAATTCTGTGAAAAAATCAATTAAATATATATTTAATTACTAGTTAATAAATATAACATTTTAAGAAAGATTAAGTGATTTAACTATATTATCAATTTAAAAATAGATGTTAGAAAACTTGAATAAAAAAATTTATTCAATTTAGTTAATTGATATATATTTAAAAATTATTTAAAAAATTAGAATAATTTTATATTAAAAAAATATTATTTCTTAATTGATATATATATATATATATATTTATTTATTTAGTTATTGCCTTAAGCCCCAAAATACATGAAGCCGGCCCTGCCATGTTTTTAAAATTTGGGGTTAAAGTCAACATTGCAAACATGATTCAAACGTTTAAATTTCAGGTGGGATATAAGTTGCATAGACCAACTCCCAAAATACATGAAGTTGTGTTATAAAGTACTCTTGGATATTTTTGAAGAAATTGAAGAAGAGGTGTGCAAGGATGGAAGATTATACAGTGTGTACTACGCAAAAGTTGCAGTAAGACAATATTAATTCACTTGAAACCACTCCCCCCCCCCCCCCCCCCCCCCAATAATTCTCATTTTATAGCTATCAATATTTTATATTTTAATGTAACTAGATGACAAAACTTGTTCAAGCCTACTTTGAAGAAGCCGTATGGTTGAAAGAAAAATATATTCCCACAATGGAGGAATATATGAGTAATGCACTAATATCTTGTGGTTACCCCACACTTAGCACCATATCTTTTATTGTCATGGGAGATATCACGACCAAGGAAGCATTGGAATGGGTCATCAAGGAGCCAAAGATTGTTAGAGCAGTATCAATCATAAGCAAGCTAATGGATGACATTGTTTCCAATGAGGTACATTTAGCAAATGTTATATAGCACGTATTATTAGTGGACCCTATTAAGCATTGTGGCTAAAATCAAGGTACGTTAATTATTCCTTAAAAAAAAAAAATCATTATGTCACATTTGTTCTACACCTTAAAACAATTAATCTAGTCACAATTAAGCTTCTTGTTGTTGTAGTTTCTCAAAAAAAAAAAAAAAAAAGTTTCTTGTTGTTATTATAAATCTTAGATCAACCCAATATATATCTAATGTTGGGCTCAACACACACCTGCACGACACATACTTAATCAATATTCAATCAATTCGTGACATCACAATTTTAATCCAATTAAAAGATCCTCCTACGTGTAGTATGTACAAAAATTATAGAAATTATACAAATTCACTCTTAATAACTATCTTCTTTCTTTTTCCAGTATTTTTACTTCAATAATGTATATGAGAGACTAGTTTAGTACTATAAGGAATTAGATCCACCTACAAATTGATGATATGGTTCAAATTTTGTTTTTTAATCTAGTAAATAGTATAAATTGTTAGGGCTTTTAAAATATAAAATAACACCGTATTAGATACACCTATACATTTTTACTATTTAAAGCAAGAAATTGATTCATTTCAAATGGATCCACAAATCCATTTAGGCCTTACAAAAACTGACACTTATTACATATTTTGGGAATTTATTTTTTTATAGTTTGAGCAAGAGAGAGGGCATGTTGCCTCGGGCATCGAGTGTTACATGAAGCAATATGGTGTCTCAAAGCAAGAGGTACATGACGAATTTCAAAAGCAAATCGTGAATGCATGGAAGGATATAAACAAAGAGTGTCTTAGACCTACTGAAGTGCCAGAACCTCTCCTTACACATGTTGTCAATTTTGCACGAGTTATGGATTTACTCTACAAGGATGAAGATGCATACACACATCTTGGAGTGATGGTAGAGGGTATCACCTCAATGCTTGTTGATCCAGTACCAGTTTGAAGATATTGATGCCAGTGCTCAATATGAGCACAAAATTATACCTAAGTTGGTTCCTTAAATAAAGATTTGATAAATTGTCCTACGAAGTCAATATAAAATAAATGTGTAAGTGTCTAGAGTGAAAATTTTACTTGAACTCCAAATTACTCTAAAAATTTGGAGCCCAATGTTTTTTCAGAATAAATATTGTTTCAATAGGTGATTAATGTGTGAGAATTATTTCTACATTACTTTTCTCATACGGTTTCATTTTGTAGAACTCTGCTTTGTTAATCCACAATAATTAATATATGTTTCTTGTGCATGTGTTCTAACAATGAACAAATTATTCAATGCGACAACACACTTTGTCTCTTCTCCATATTAATATTTATCGTTTTTTTTTTCCCAGTTTTAAACTTGTTTTTATTTAGTTTATATTTGAGCTCTGAATTTCAATATGCAATTTAGAAAAAATAAGGATTAATTCTTTTAATTGTAGATATTGAAAATCCCAAAAACCTAAGGTGATAAAAAAAATTATTTTATTCACTTAATCATTATTCTAATAGCTCCTCACAAATGTGGATTTAAACTCTCCGCACCATGTGTGGCTCTAGGTACAACCCAGGGGGTTCAACTGTACTCCATGAGCTAGGCCAAAAAATAATTTTATATATAATTTTCTAATTTGTTTTATTTGAACCCTCTTAAAATAAAATTTTGAACACCTTGGATTTTTTTTTTTTTTAAACTCAGCTGAAATAAACTTGAATATTATCATCCTGACCAAAAAAAAAAAAAACTCATAACAAATCAATTTGATCTAAAATATTGGGGGGGGGGGGGGGGCGGGTGGGGGTAAATAGTAAGCCAAACAGCAAAAGTATAAATTTTTTCATCTTAAATCTAAAAAAAATCCATTTAGATCTTAAAAATTTTGAAATAAACTAATACATAAAATTTTGTTGTAATTAGATATCGCTTGGAGTTCACTTTATAACAATAATCGATATGTTTATTATATTTAAAAACAATAGATGATTTCCAAGATTTAATCTTAGCAACAATAATTAGTATCTTCATTGTATTAATAAACAATATATAATGAACTTATATTTTATCTTATATGAGAAACAATATGTTCACAGCACTTTCATAACAAATCCTAAGTGTCAAATTGTTACTGGCTGTTATATGTTGGCAAAATAGTAATTTCGATAGTGAGTTTAAATTCGAACTAATAACAACTTATTACCGAAAATTTGTTGGGAAAGTGTTGTGTAAATATTGTGGACATAACACTTCTCATCTTTTATTCTCTTGCTAGTACGTATTATGGACAAATTTGTAATAAAGAAATCATGTAGACTGCAAGATTAATTTTTTTACCCAAAATGCATCTTCTTACTGACCCCCCTAAAAATATATCCTGGAGCCGCCACTGCTCTGCACTAAGTGAGGCCTAAATTATGAAATTTTTAATTTTTGAGTAGGAGGTAGAATAGAGACAAGATTCAACTCAACATCATAGCTTTGACATAATAATGAAATATCAGGGAAAAAAGGTAGATGAAAAGGAATCATTGAAGAAATTAACATGATTCGGTCACTAAAAACTACGTTCACAACATTTCATTGTTTCATGTAATCTTTTTAACATTAAGCATGAGATTTTTTTTTTTTTTTTTTTTTTGGTTAAAGATATAAACATGTGAACCTGGTCATAAAAATTGGAAATTTGACTAACTAGCTAATTAACAAGTACAAAAGTCATTAATGGTGAAGTGAATTATGAGCATTGATAACAACACTTTCCAAACTTAATTAGAAATGTAACATATTTGTAGTAGATGTACATTTATTTTTGAGATAGATAGAATTTTACTTTAGAGCCCGTTTGGATAGGCGTTTTCCTGGACAAAAACGCACGGTTTGACACAAAACGCAATATACACAATCGTTTGGAGAAATTGTTTCAGCTAAATCACGTTTACAAATCGCACAAATTTGCGGTTTCAAAGAAGCAGTATCTAATTGCATTTTCAATATCGAGCAAACAGAACGTTTTCGCACTATTATTTTTTTTGTTCAAAAAACAAAAAATACCCCAAATAGCTGGCTATATTATCCCTTTTTTTTTTTTTTTTTTTTCTCTTTCAATAGTCACTCTTCACCAATTTCTCTCAGTAACCTCTACTTCATTGAATTTCGGCCGATATATCAATTCCGAGCGGTACTGAAAAGAACATACCTTTTTAGGTTTTAAACGATTTTTGCCGGATTCTGGCCAGTTAATGGATACCAGACCAGTACAAAATTACACACAAAATGCTTCTTTCCCTCCCCTCATGCCAGTCAAACTCTCTGCCTCCCTTCATTTCTAACTCCTTTTTACACTAACGACGAAGTCATGCCACTTGGTGGAGAGCGGCGGCACCGGTATATATCCAGCAAGCTTCCTTGAGCAGGGGCTAAAGGTTTGAAGCTTTAAGAGAAAGAGAGAGTCTGAGGTGAAAGCTAGAGAGAGTTGTGATGCAGCTGAAAGAGTCTAGGAAAATAAAAAAATGTTTGATAGTGAAGTGAAGTGATAAGTTTAAATGTGTGAAGATGAGTGCTTCTTGGAAATTGCAATGACATGAAGGCTGTACTTGTAGGTCTTAGGCGTGTGATGTGGATCAGAGAAAGAAAAAGAAATTAATAAAGGTGGGAGGCAACTGGCAATTTTTATTATCTCTGACTACTACCCCTTCTTTTTTATTATCTTTTTTTGGTCTTATACTTTTAACTCTGATCAATTTTTTTTTTTAATAAACTTATAAGATTGACTCCCTTGGTGATATCATTTTGCTGGTCAAACTGGTACAGCTTCCGGTACAAGATTGACTCCCTTGGTGATATCTGGGATTTGGGCTTAATAAGTTTGACATATTAGTTGGAATATGAACTTATAATTATAAAATTATTTAAAATTTATATGGATTTTGATGAATAACTAACAATATATAAAAAATAGCTATAACCCGAAATGGCATATCGAAATAGACTAGTACCGAAATATTTCGTTCCAATTGACAAACTGAAACGAGTTCTGAAATGGTATTCAAAACATTGTAGGTAATCATATTCTTCTTTCATTATTCTTGAATTTTTAGAAACTAGTTTGTAATTTGAGTTTGGTCTTTAACGAAAGGACTTATTCTGATTACAGAAGAATTAAAATAGCCTTAACAATATAGTTAAGTCATTTTTTGGAATTTACACTCAAAACACCTATTTTTAAAACTGCTTATCCAAACGCTTAATTTGGCTTTAAAAATAGAAAACGCATATTTCTACATTTTTACCAAACACTTATTTGTGGTTTTTAAAATGGTGTTTTCAAAACGCACGTTTTTAAAAACGCTAGTTTTTAAAACGTACATTTTGAAACAGCTTATCCAAATAGGCCTTTAGTCTAATCTAAGTGTATATATATATATAAAGCTCCCTCCGGAAGACTTAAACCCCGCATTTGCCCCTCACACCTTACAAGCACTTATACTTGTGGAGTGACCACCGCACCAAGGATGTGCAATGGTGTAGCACATGTACGTTGACCAAGGAAGTCGATACCGTACCGGTACCCGGCCATACCGGCCGGTACGTATCGTACCGGTTGCATACCGGTATCAAAACATTAATGTTTCGTACCGGTTTAAATACCGGCCCGGTACCAGTCGGTACAGAAATTTTTTTTTTTTTTTTTTTTTAAGTTTTGTAATTTTTGAATTTTTGTTAGGGTAGAATGCTAACTTATTTGCATTAACTTATTAGTATTATTTGTTTTTTTAGTATGCAATGGTAACTTTTAAGCTTTGTATTTTTTATATTGTGTGTTTTTTTTTCTTTTAATTGATACTAAAGTATAAAATTATGAATAATTAGTTTTGAATTGAGGAAATGTTGTATGGTAAACTTTTATATTTATTATAATATATATACACACACATACATATATTTATTTATTTATAAATATAAAAAATAGCGGTAAACTCGAAACGGTACACCGGTATTGACCGGTATCCGAAATATATCGTATCGCTGGGCAAACCGGTACAAGCCTCCGGTACGGTATTGACTCCCTTGACGTTGACACTTAGAGATTAATCGATATGATTGAATGAGTGGTGCTATGTATTGTTTAGGGGTTCAAATGAACCCCTGAGTTGGCAATTGTTTTTTTAAATATATAATTTAGAACAAAGTTTCTCAGAAACTCTTCAAACTTCTCATATATTTATTTCTTGGGTGTGAGTTTTGAAAATCTAACCATTGAATTTCATATTCCTTATGTTCTTAACATGCAAATCAAATTTCGTTCAAACCAAATATTATTTACTATTCGATCAATTAACTTATTTTTTATATACAACTTTAGATTACAAAAACTTGAAATTATAACATTTGTTTGATGACATAGTAATTGATCTTTGATTTTCTTGAAATTTTGTAAGCATTAAGTATGTAATAAGAACATGCAACATAGCGGTTAGATTTTCAAAATTCACACTCAATATAAATATATATATGATGAGTTTGTAGGGTTTCTCTCCAAACTAGTTTGGAGAGAAACTTTGTTCTATAATTTATTTATTTACTTTTATTTAACTCTCATAAAATAAAAATTTTAACATCTTGGCCTTAATTTTTTTTTTAAGCCTAATTGAAAGAAGTTTAAATTATATGATCTTCTTAATAATATCTTGGTCTTTTGAAATGCAAAATAAAAATTCCAACAACAAATCAATTTTATCTAAATTCTAGAGGATAAAAAATAGTAAGCCAACAATAAAATTAGAGATTTGTTCATCTTAAAACTTAGAAAAAACTCATTTAAATCTTAACAAATTTGAAAAAA